>CM019703.1:27388472-27988472 GCA_009760885.1 Achatina immaculata
AACCTGCAAGATGTAGATAAAACTGTTTAAAATTCGAACAGAAAATTTTAGACAAAAAAAAGACAAAACTACATCAGTCTCTGAAAAGTCCTTCACACAAAGCTGGTGCCAAAATGTTTTACTGCCATGTTCAGAGAATATCTGATCTATATAAAACTGCTTCTCAGAGGTCAGCACCAAGCACCTCTGAGGTCTGCTTCCTAGGCGTCTGCCTAATTGAACTAATGTTAGTACCGGCCTTGCCTACTCATATACAGAAAGTCCCTGATTTATATTGTTAGTGGATCGTACCACAGCCCCGCGCGTAAACTCAGGCCAGGGCTGTGTCGTTTTGTTATGGCCAGTTAAAGATATTTTAAACTACCAGTTTATTCCGTAAAATTCCATGCGCTACTCAAAATGGTTCTTCCCCTCCCCGCCGTAAATCCGGAATTACGTATGTCGGAGCTACGTAAATCGGAGTCCATCTATATACATCACTGAAATAAGAGATGCAAGGCGCACGGGATTGCGTACTAAATCCCAGCTGAAGGACGCGGGTGACAAAACGGGCTAGCAAAACCACCTTGGCAAATTCCAAGAACAAATGGAGGAAAGTTCACCCAGACCAGCAAAGAAACGATGCATACTACCAGCTAAACAGAGAAGAACTAGTCATCTTCCTGAAGTTACGTATCGGACACAACAAATTCAAGATAGGATCAAGTGATGAATGTGACACCAATAAGATGATAGCAGACCACATACTGCAGGAGTGTCCAACATATAAACAACAGAGAAGACAGCTATATCCAAATAATACACCAGTCCATAACAACCTGTATGGAGATGTCCACACCCTCCAGATGACCACCAACTACTTCAAAAGAATAAAACTCGACGTCTAAAAGTGTTCGATGAAGAAGACTTTGCCAAATTCAAAGTGGAGTCTAGATTTCTAACATCTTTATCTTCTTTGTGGAAATGAGGGTTAAAGTTCGCCCAAAGTGGCTACAGTAATTTTATGGGCTAATAGAAAGCTACTCAGTTTTCTCAATGACCACTCAACCAAACAAAACATTGACAAAGCACTCGGACAATATCACTCTCGGTGTTATGTTTGCTGAGCTTTCACGAGCGGGGACTTGGCGGTTTTCATTCAAGACCTTCTATGGGCCACTCTGGCTCTGATTTGCCCCAGACAGGAACAAACATTCACGAGAAATGTGTTGGATGTTGGAATGTGGATGTAAATTAGTTACGTTTACTCTAGTAAATTAGTAACTCTGACTGTAGATGTTGAGTCAGAAATTCCTTCACTGAATCCTCGATGTTTCTAATTATTATCTTTTTTATATGGAATACTTTTAGAGTCCCACATATTGTTGGACACTTAACAAAACAGGTGAGAAACACATGAATGTTTCAAATGCCTTTGAATGTAAATGCGACAGAGGAGTTCTTCAAATATCATGACCACAAAAAAAGAACACATATCCATACTACAAGAACTTAATATTGAAGAAGGTTGGCTAGTAAAGTGGACTAAACAGAGAAAACTTAAATAATTTGGACACATTAAACGTCATGAAAATTTAGAGAAGACAGTCTTGAAAGGGTACATAATGGGAAAAAAAGAGAAGAATACCAAGGCGAAGATGGTTGCAAGACATCGTTGATGATCTGCAAATGAATGCACCAACAGCAGGAAATCTTGCTTACAACCCAGAGGCCTACAGGAGAGGTGCTGGGGATTCAAAGCTCCGCAAGGGACATACAGATGACTGACTGACTCTTTTTTTTTAAATTACATGTAATATGTCTTAATGGTTAATGCACGTAAAAAGTGAACGAAACCTCCTAGAGTCAGGTCTTACTAGTGATGGGAGTTTGTTACGTGAGCCCGCGATTTAATGGGTGATATCTTTTCTTGATGTTCTAACCAGAGAGGCTGGATTCAGTACACTGAAGGTCAGGGGAGTCATACCAAACAAAGTCCTTGTTCACACGAGTATATTAAGAGAAAGTATGTATTCAAGGAAAAGTCAGCGTAATAGCTCCCAAGTTCTTAGAGGGCGAGAGTGTATAGACTGATACGAGGATGATGATGATGATGATGATGACGATGATTATGATGATGACGACGACGACAACAATAATAAAGCGTTAGTAAAATCATGTTAAAAATATAAAATAAAAACAGAATAAAGTAGAATAAAAATACTCCCTAGTTGAACACCAACACTATATACAGTATTATTTAAGGGCGGCCGGGTTGGCTGAATGGGTAGGCGCTCGATCTCCTCATCATGTGGTACTGAGTTCAAGACCCAACAATGGGGATATTTTTTTCTGGTACCACCATACCAAAAAAAAAGGCCCCCCGACCCAACCCAGCCTCTAAAAATGGGTACCAAAGAAATCTAGGAAGGTAAATGAGTACATACCATATTACACTGATGTGGCGATGGTCTCGGGAATACTGGCTTAACATTGTATCCCGAATTCCCCCCCCCCCTTTCTTTAAAAAAAACTTTTATATATCATCATCATCATCGCTTTTCACTCCCTTGAGAGCATAGACCACGGATAAAGACTCTCCAGTCATCCCTGTTCTTGGAATTATTCTCTGCTTTCTTCCTTGTGCATCCTTTGTCTCTGAGCACTGTCATAATTTCTATTCTCCAAGTGAGTCTCGTTTTCAGTTTCCTTGAGGATTCCACATTAGTACCTGTCATGCTATGCCGGTGTCGGGTTTCCTCAAAGTGTGGCCAATCCACCTCCACTTCCTTGACATGATTTGCAGGTTCATAGGTTCTTGTCCTACAATCGAATTTCTTACACATTTAAACGGCGATAAAGAATCAAATTTCTTCTCAGTATTAAAGCGTACGTGACATATATCTAACCAGTTTCTCGAACATTCATGTCACCTGCACTTTGCGGTCGTCATGTGCCGCGGTACATCAGTGCCAGGTATTGTGATAAAAGTACCCAAACGACACCTGTCCTGTTGTGGAACACACGTGCTCCGCCGATAAATCAGTCAGATCAGCTTTCCTTTTTCGCCGGGTATCCTAATTGCGGATCTCATGTAGAAAGAATTCCAGCCTGGCCCACGATACCAATAGGCTTTTGTGCCTTTCTTGCAGATAAGGGGCTGTAAGATACATCAGTTTGATACGTTTGGGGGAGGGGAGATTATCAATATTTACTTCAATTACTGTACGTTTTATGTTACGTTTAGAGAGGGGATTAGTAAACTGTGGCAGGAATTCTTTCACAAACAGCAGAGCTTTAGGAAAAAAAGAAAAAAAATTGGTGTTTTTAATACTGTAAGACTCTGACAGTCTGACTAAAGCTGACTTTTACGGACAACCTATAGTTTGTGACAGGTCTTTACACGAACTTTAAAGCGAGAGGGGGGGGAGAAGAGAGACGGAGAGATTTCTGATTGTTTCAGTTTCGTTTCGTTTAAATCTGTCGCTAATTTAACAATTAACACGCTTTTGTTTTTTCCCTCTACAGATCTGTTTGTGATCAAGATTTCCATCACTTGGAGAAGAGAGTGTGTAACAAGCTCTGCTTATAACCACAAATTTACATTTGATCAAGATTCTCATCACTTGGAGAAGCTAATGTTTAGCAAGCTCAGCTTATAACCACAGATTTATATTTGATCAAGATTCTTATCACTTGGAGAAGCGAGTGTTTAACAAATCCTGCTTTTGAGAGTGATGACTTTGATTTTTAAAATCTTCGTGTTCGCAAATTTTCACTCATTTTCCCTTTAAGTCAAGAAACTTATTCAAAAACGTAAGCGATAAAAATGGCTGGGCATTGCCGTGTTGTTTTCATTGTCATATTCGGTATTTACACCTTAGGACTTTCTCAAAAGATGGATTCAGAGTTCACCATGAACGAAGAGCTGGACTTGTCAGCACAAGTGGGGAACATAGGTCAGCTCCCAGGACTCTTTGCTGATCTAACAGATCAGGAGAAAAGCTCATTGCAGTATGGTATTCTCGATCAGGCCAGTTCTCCTGCCTCCCTCTTCAACATCAGCAAGACTGGAGGCATCATATCAGTTGCCAAACGTATAGACAGAGAAACCCTTTGTCTCATGGTGGAGAACTGTGTTCTAAAGATCAACATCTTAGCGTCAGCGCAGATCCCATCGCACTTTGACTCGAGGGTAATCACAGTAAACTTTAAAATCCTTGATATCAACGATAATGCTCCGTTATTTGAAAGAAGCTCTGTTGTTCTGATAGTCCCAGAAGGCAATTCTTTAGACTCCGTGCTGAAAATCACCGGCGCCAATGATATCGACTACAAGCCGGAGTACCGAGTTAAAAATTACACCCTTGACAAGTTCCACGACGTGTTTTCAATTTCAACTTCTCAAACACTGGACGGCAGTTCAGAAATCGACCTCATTCTTAAACAGTCTCTAGACAGAGAGACGAAAGATCAGTACGTCTTCACCATCACCGCTTACGACGGGGGGTCACCTCCTAAATCGTCAACACTCTCGGTTACCGTCGATGTTACAGACCTCAACGACAATCCCCCTGTATTTCTCAACAGCTCGTACAGTGCGACTGTAGACAGCAAAGCATCCCTAAATAAGGTCATACTTCGGGTATCAGCTACAGACCCTGACCAAGGCAGCAATGCATTAATCACCTACGATTTCAGCAGCCTTCAGAAGCCTATCTTGGAAAACCTCTTTCGTATCAATTCATCCACTGGAGAAATCTCAGTCATTGGAGCGCTTCGACCTGGACTGAACGAATTCATCGTTGAAGCTCAAGATTCGGGAACCCCAAAACTGAAGGCGCAGACGGTGGTCCGAGTAAGCGCAGTCAACAATGGGAACACTCCTCCGAGGGTTTCTGTTACAACAGTTGGAGCTAACACGGATCAGAACGTTGTGTCCATATTAGAACCAGGCGGTCGTGGCTTGTTTGTGGCCTTTGCCCTTGTTGATGATGACGGCGGCTATAACGTTGTGTGTGAAATTGATAACAATGTTTTTAAAATGGAACCTGTGGCTAATAAAGGATACAAAATTGTTCTTCAAGGATCGATAGATCGAGAGACCGTACCAGCCTATAATCTGAGTGTCGAATGTATGGATAGTGGAGATCCGCCCCTGAATACCACTATACAGTTTATGGTTAAAGTCGACGACGCCAATGATAACGCCCCTGAATTCACGCAACAACGTTACTCAAGGACCATCTCAGAAGGCAGAAAGAACGGAGAATTTGTGCTGCAGATCAGCGCCTCAGACAAAGACGTAGGCCTCAATAGTGCTGTAAAGTATAGCCTTGACTCTGACTATGCTAAATACTTCAGCGTTGATGAGAATACCGGAATCATAACGGCCATAGGGGAACTAGACAGGGAAACTAGTCCTGTTATGATATTTAAGGTTTATGCCACGGACCAAGGAAAACAGCAGCAAAACAGAGGTTCAGCGGAAGTCTCTTTAATTTTAGAGGACGAAAACGATAATGCTCCGAAGTTTGAAAAGAAGCAGTTCAGATTTAAAACCGTGGAAGGAACAGAAGGCAAAAGAGCTATTGGTGATCTGACAGCTCATGACGATGACGAAGGCGCGAACGGCGAGTTTGAATACTTCTTCACTGGCTCCATGGACGGTGCCGATGGCGCCTTCACAGTCCTCCGAAATGGATCAATTTTCAGCTCCGCGAAGCTGGACAGAGAGGAACGGGTCAATTACTCGTTTTCGGTGATGGTCAGAGATAAAGGTGAACCCCAGCTCATGTCCAGCGCCAGTGTGGTCGTAGAGATTCTGGACGTCAACGACAACAGCCCAACTGTCCTCTTTCCTCGTTCTCAGAACCACACAATTCTTATATCAACTGTACCGGAAACTGGAGTTGTGCTTAGCAGAGTCATCGCTTATGACGATGATTACGGCGATAATGGCAGTTTAAAGTTCACAATTGTTTCAGGTAACGAAGACAGGGGCTTTGAAATATCAGAAACAACCGGAGAACTGAGAGTCTCCCAAGCCCATCGCCTGAAGAACAGAAAGCACTATGATGTTGGTATCCTGATATCGGACAAGGGCCTTCCGCCAAAGTTCAACACGACCTCGTTGAAGATCGACGTTTTCTATGACAACACGACTCAGATAACGAGAGGCGCTGACAATAAACAGGAAGATTATATCATTATCGTCGCCATTGTCGCTGCCGTCACCGTTGTGTTCTCTACCCTGATCATAGTTGCCATTTGTGTGGTTTTTCACAAGGACAAACACAGTTCTAGGAAACACGTGCCCAAAATATCTTTTCACAGTCTGGGCGCTCCTGACAAATTCTGTGACGAGCTGAAGGTCGGCAGCGTAGTCCAGGAGCGTCCAGCTACCGGGGGCTCTCAAGAGCCTTATGGAATGAACAATTTGTCATCGCCTCCAGGTGGGAACAGCAAACCTGGAAACGAGGGGACATTCTTCCAGCTTAAGGTTGCATATCCAGACAGTCAGAGCTCTTCTAGAGGAAAAGCTGTGAGCTTCAACCTTGATGAATCGGATCTGAAGTCTGCGAGCACACGTTCAGCATCCTCTAAAAACGATCCTCCGCCCTTTCTGACGTTTGGATCTTCGCTCCGGCGCTCAAGCGATGAGGACACATTTCAGAGCCGATCATCCGTGACGAGACAGGTCAGTGGTGTGACGTATGCTCCCGTCAGCACACGTGAGCATGTAGGTACCTGTTTTAACTAGACCAGTACTACAAGCTCTGTTGTAGCTATACAACATCACTGTTAAAATACTTGATGTTGCTTATACTGTATTCTGTGATTTATGGATGTATTACTTATTCATCTACTGAAGGAAAGTACTAACAGCTTTCTTTCATCATGTCTAACCATATCTAAGCATCTGAAGTAAAATAATCTGTTTTTTTCTTCTTCTGTACATCTTGCCTAGAGTTCCATCATTTGAAATCTTCCGTCCAATTTATCCTTTCTAACTGGGAGTGAAGACGCTGTCTGATTAAGCAATCAGTGACCCATAGCTGTATTTGCTAGCGTCAGGGTTAATGAACCATAGCTGGTCAATACTCTGTCCCACCTCTCCGTGGTACCCCCAGTAACAGGCCTAGCCTGGCTAACGGGGGCAGGGATCGCCATAGTCCCCATGGTGGTGGAGTCGTCTAAAGAAGCACTCCACACCCCCTGCTTTTTATCTGCACTCGAGGACTAAAAAAAATAGTTCACATAACCCGCTCCCACGCCGATACTGCGTTGTGCCTCAACACCTCTACAGCATCGGCTGCGAAGAACAACAGCTTTTAGTTTACAGGGAGATTACACAAACAAATCCTTTCTAACTAAATGACATTAGAACAACCTTTCATTTGGGAGGATCGACTGTCTTCCTAAACAGTGGCGAATTTACTTTTATACACCCTGCATCCTCCACCCTTGGGGGGGGGGGAACTCCCTAAACGATTTACAGCCACTCTATTATCTCAGCCTGGGAGAACCCACACTGTTGCATGCCCGAGTTTCAGTGAAAATATAGCATAATTATACAACGCAGCGACTCTAAAATAATGAATCACAAGGAAATTTGGTTATGTCCAATAAAAGGAACTAGACTGGAGTTCAGAACTTTCATTCATTTCAGTGAAATTTTGGGACCTGCTATGGTCTTCTTCTTCGGACTTTGGGACCCTGAAACTTAATTCCATTAGCTTCACAGTAGATGCGCCTATAATCTAACGATGATTCTTGGGATGTGTCCCACGTCTTCAAACCTTCAAACCACACAAATCCGAACCTCATCTGTGGGCGTCTCTTTGCATTTCCGTAGCAGTCCTTTCATTGTACGAGTACTCGTCCACAACAACCCTTTCCTAGTTAGAGTACTCGTCCACAACAACCCTTTCCTAGTTAGAGTACTTGTCCACAACAACCCTTTCCTAGTTCGAGTTCTCGTCCACAACAACCCTTTCCTAGTGAGAGTTCTCGCCCACAAAAACCCTTTCCTAGTTAGAGTACTTGTCCACAACAACCTTTTCCTAGTTCGAGTTCTCGTCCACAACAACCCTTTCCTAGTGAGAGTTCTCGCCCACAAAAACCCTTTCCTAGTTAGAGTACTCGTCCACAACAACCTTTTCCTAGTTCGAGTTCTCGCCCACAACAACCCTTTCCTAGTGAGAGTTCTCGCCCACAAAAACCCTTTCCTAGTTAGAATTCTCGTCCACAACAACCTTTTCCTAGTTCGAGTTCTCGTCCACAACAACTTTTCCTATTACGAGTTCTCGTCAACAACAACCATTTCCTGTTTAGAGTTCTCAACAACAACAACCCTTTCTTACTACAAGTTCTCGTCAACAACAACCCTTAAATATAACGAGTTCTTGTCCATAACAACACTTTCCTATTACGAGTTCTCGTCAAGAACAACTCTTTCCTAGTACAAGTTCTCGTCAACAACAACTCTTTCATATTATGAGTTCTTGTCCACAACAACTCTTTCCTTTAACGAGTTCTTGTCCACAACAACTCTTTCCTATTACGAGTTCTCGTCAGCAACAACCCTTTCATATTATGAGTTCTTGTCCACAACAACTATTTCCTTTAACGAGTCCTTGTCCACAACAACCCTTTCCTAGTACAAGTTCTCATCAACAACAACCCTTTCCTAGTACAAGTTCTCATCAACAACAACCCTTTCCTTGTACAAGTTCTCATCAACAACAACCCTTTCCTAGTACAAGTTCTCGTCAACAATAACCCTTTCATATTACGAGTTCTTGCCTTTCCGAATTACTGACAAAATTTTCTACTTTCAGAGTAAAAAAAAAAAAAAGGTAAAACCCCCGTTTCCATGCCATTAAGGCATGTTGGGAAACACTGTGTTAGGTCCGTATTTTACATGACCTTCGGCACATGAAAGTGTGATGTGGTCAGTATCGCGCCTGGCTAAACCACTCAGCTAACCACGACCGCCTGGTTATGTTCAGAATGTAAATCTAAAATATAGAATTTCGAACTTCCCTAGTCTTAAGTCCTAATTTATGGTCTGACAAAGTTCGGTGAGCTACTGAAAGAAACCATTCATTTTTAATTAACCACAAAAAAATAACATTTTGTCTGATATTCTATTTTAATGAAGCACGTACTTTTTGTGCTCACAGCCACACTGTTATTAATTGGTGGACTGTAAAATCTCCATGATTATAAGCTCCCTGAGTTTTCGCGCACGGTCCAGTGATTTCAGAAAGCTCAGATGTTGTGTTCGTAAAATGTAAAGAAATTTTCACTTCGATTTTCCTCTTATGTTGGCACGTAACTTCGGAGCGCGGGAGAAGCAAAATGACACTTCGCTATATTTTCATAACAACTGACATAGCCATTTTATTTACTCAGTAACATATGAAGTGAAAATGAAAGTAAATGACTTTATTAGAAGCATTTCGTCTTAATCATTTTGAAAGAGTAATCCCGAATACGAACGAGTTCTTGAAAAAAAAAAAAAAGCCTTTCAATCAGTAATTTTTTTTTATGTCTTTGAAAATATTTAATCAATATTCTTTTATCTCTATTGAAAGTGTTTAATCAATATCTTTATGTCTTTAATAAGTTCTATCAATATTCCTATGTGCGCTCCGCCTAAATCAAATAGATTTTTTGTTGTAGCTGTCTACCTCTTTCCGGTCCCGTTGATGTTCGCTAGAACGTTTGACAATGGAAAGCAACATTTCTTTCACCATCCTTTTAAAAAAAAAATCTTTTTCTAGCGTTTTCTTGTCAGCTCTTCATCCTCATTCTCCTTTATACCGAATGGTTGCGTGTTGTCGTTGAATCTGCTTCTTTGTTGTCGTGTGGCGTTGTGGCACTTTTCATCTTAGAAGAGGGTTGTCGTAATCCTTGAAAAAATAATTAATAAATAATGCCTCCAGATTTTTGTTTTAAAAATGCTAAGTTTAAAAAAAATAATAATAAAATAACAGGAAAACGAGGAGAGTTTTTCCCAGTTTTAGCCATGAAAAGGACAACCCTTATAAACGTCATGATAATCTAGAGAAGACCGTCTTGGAAGGGTACATAATGGGAAAAAGAAAGAGAGGAAGACCAAGGCGAAGATGGCTGCAAGACGTCGTTGATGATCTGCGAATGGATGCATCAGCAGCAGGAGATCTTGCTCACAACCGAGAGGCCTACAGGAGAGCTGTTAGGGAGGCAAAGTTCCGCAAGGGACATGCAAATGAATGAGTAAATGAATGAATATAAATATGGCGCCAGCAGGTACAAGCCTGGCCTGTCTCAGTCTACTTACACTTCTAGTGACAATCTCAAATAGGATGATTATGTGGCAGGTGAGTGGCATAGTGGTTAGATGCTCATCCCTCATGGCGAGATCTGTGGATCAAGCCCTGATAGAGGCGCCCCTGTAGAAATGGGTACCTGGTTCCTACAGGAGCTAGGAAAAAAAAAAGGCGACCAGTCCTGATGTTTACCATAATCACCCTGTAGTGTCTCACTGTTGAAGGTAAATTATGTACACTAACATCATATCACTATGTGTCTTGCTGGCAAAAACGTCCAAAGAATTTAGAGAAGACAGTCTTGGAAGGGTACATAATGGGAAAAAGAAAGAGAGGAAGACCAAGGCGAAGATGGCTGCATGAGATCGTTGATGATCTGCAAATGGATGCATCAGCAGCAGGGCATCTTGCTTACAACAGGGAAGCCTACAGGAGAGCTATTAGCGAGGCAAAGTTCCGCAAGGCACATGTAAATGGTTGACTGGCAGAAACGCAGATGATTTGTTTAAATATGAGTAGCAGGCATACATAAGTAACCAGCAAGCCATTTTCTCACCTGTAATACAGCATGTTCATTTCTCCCTTCCCTCTCTCTAGTTTTCTTATCTGCCTCTCTCTACCTCTCTCTCTTTCTCCTTCTTTAAAGGTATCCGGATATCTTATTCACAGGGTGATGACGTCATAAGCGACGCATCCGGGGACACAACCACAAGTGACAGTGGGCGGGGCAACAGCGTGGATGACGTCACCTTCGATCAACTAACTGCAGGTAAGAAATTTTGATCTCCGTTTTTTCTAGGTGCTCCAGAATCAGTGGATTCTTTAAATTTTGTATCTGTGAATTAGTATTACTGCACTCGGTGGCAAACCCGTACACCTCTGCTCTCTGTTCAGTAGCTACCGAAGAGTTTGAACACTAATTGTGCCAGCCAGATGTTGGTTCTGACAACTTCGAATTCTATCAGCCGTGCCCCCGGCTTCCTCCCCTTCCCTCCCCCCACTCCACCACCTCACATTTCTGTCCTTTATCCTCTTATATAATCAACACATGCCTTTTCCTCCTCCTGCGCCAGTGCCACTAGAATTGGCGTGGTCATTGTTAATGTTCCCATGGTTGAGTGCAAATTTTTAAAAAATACCATTGAAATGTTCGTAATATCACCTAGTACAACACTTTTACTGAAGAGATTCCACGTCTAACTAGTTCTTTCGTCTTTTTTTCTAGGCGAGCAGTCTCCTACAATAAGAAGACGCAGTGATGATATCCACGGCCTAACTGTCAAACAGGCCGCAGGAGACAATCCCATGATGTCATCAAACCACGCAAGACTCGTGCAGAATCCTGGAAGGATGTTCCAGCCAAATCTTCCACCAAAGCAGAGACAGTCAAGCGGCTACGAAGCTGCTCGATCCGTTTTCATGAACTCCAAGGAGTCTACTGCTGCTCCGAGGGGGTTGTCGAAGTCTGGGAACTACCACGTTTCCAGGCCTGCGAACCTCGCCAGCTTTGGAACTGGTGGCCAGTTGTCAATAACGTCCGCAGACGATGACGCCACGACAACCACATCCGGAAGTTACGTCATCAACCCCGATGAGATCAAAATCGATACTTACATTGGTTCTGACATTATTGTATAAAACTGTTGACTGAGCATGAAGAGTATTCGGGTAGCTCTGGACGAGTGCTTGCCTTCAGGAGACTCGCCCCTTTTTTCTTCTACGTGCGACTTTCTTGCTGCTATTTTTCAGCTATGCCTTGTTTGAGTTGTATTTTCTTGTGTAGTTATAAATCCGAGGTTGAAATATTGTTATCTGTGCCTAGACAAAGTGCCCCGTTCCAGTGGCGGATTATCGGTTAGGTTGACCAGGTTTAAGCCTAGGGACCCCCGGGGGTAGGGGGGGGGGGGTGAGTCAGCCGGAGTCTGTGAAAACAAAAACACTGCAGATAAACTTTGTTTACATGAAAATAATTTGTTAAAGTAATTACTGCGTTTATACAAAGCCACATAGCTAGTGGCTGATTATCTATTTGGCCGGGAGACGCCTTAGCGCAGTGGATTAGTCACTCGCTCCCTGGTCAGACGACCCCGTGTCGATTTCCACTCACCACAGTGGCTATCATCCCGAAGTTCACCCACCCTCAAGAAAAACAAAAAACTCCCGAGGTTCACTCACCCTCAAGAAAGAAAAAAACTCCCGATGTTCACTCACCCTCAAGAAAAGAAAATAACTCCCGAGGTTCACCCACCCTTATTAAGAAAAAAAAATAACTCCCGAGGTTCACCCACCCTTATTAAGAAAAAAAATAACTCCCGAGGTTCACCCACCCTTATTAAGAAAAAAAATAACTCCCGAGGTTCACCCACCCTTATTAAGAAAAAAAATAACTCCCGAGGTTCACCCACCCTTATTAAGAAAAAAAATAACTCCCGAGGTTCACCCACCCTTATTAAGAAAAAAAAATAACTCCCGAGGTTCACCCACCCTTATTAAGAAAAAAAAATAACTCCCGAGGTTCACCCACCCTTATTAAGAAAAAAAAATAACTCCCGAGGTTCACCCACCCTTATTAAGAAAAAAAAATAACTCCCGAGGTTCACCCACCCTTATTAAGAAAAAAAAAATGGGTAGGAAGGTTAACAGTCTGGAAAGAAAGAGGAATGATGCTTCCAGCTACGGAGTTCGTGCTGATGGCGACACTAGTAGGCGGTTTCTGCTCAGCTGCTGGCTACTTATGGCTTGACCGTGTGCAATGACGCTGGCTCACAACTCATACCTTTACCTATCTATCTGGGTAAATAGACTTTAAGTCTAGAGGCCCGAAGGGGCACGTGGCCGGGCATCAATGAAAAAAAAAGTACTTTGCAAATACAGGTTGTTTTATGAATGTTATGCCAGGAGATGAACAGCTGATTCTGGATCGGGGGGTCACTATTAAGTTTAGCTTGCAGCCCTGGCGGTGGTTGCTCCGTCGCTGCTCTGAGCAAACTTCTTCGTGTTCACGTGCAAGGTCATGCTAACTGAGGAGACCAGTCCAACAGGGTGTCACACAAAATTCAGCCCTTTGAAATAAGAGAGCTCACCCGATTTCATGTTAGATGGTAAATTTTGTTTTGTTCTAAATCTTACTGTGAATGTGAATATAAAAACTGAACAGTGAGTGTTTCACAGTTTTATAAATAGTTTTTCCCTTCACTAATTTTAGAAATTCAAAGATCTTAATATCTTTTTTCGTGCTATAGTTAAAACTATTTCTAACAAAAGCAGGAACAGTTTTGTTATTTAACGAGCACACAGTTGTGATGTTTCGGTTCACAATTTAATCACAAAAAAATATTTAAAAATTCAAGGCAAAGAAACAGGGAGAGAAGATAAAATCTAACTCACGCTAACGCTGTACAACAGACACGAATGGGGAAAAAAAAAGATAAAAGGGAGACATTTATTTGTGTCTTGTAAGAAGCTTCATCCCAGAGTCCCCCAAGCGTTAAGACGGTACCCGCTGTTGATTTTCCATTATAAGGTTTCATGCCTTTCATGTTAGACTTTCCTATGCAACTACAAAAGTGTATTACCTTAATGCCCTATTCCTGAACACCACATACAATCTAGTTCTCAGAGCAAGAGAAGTTCATTTTCGACTTTGCTACTCAACTTGTATTCTCCTACTTCATTCCCTGCATTCCTTCCACCCTCCCCCCCCCTCCCAATCTCTCAGAGAAGAATCATTCTTTATACATAATATCATGTGGTACTTCTGTAACCCTAATGTGTCTTCATGTCTTATTTTGTGTGTGTGTGTGAATTTTTAGATAGAAGAGAGTGATATATTCCTTCTCCTGCCCTCTTTTACGGTCATTTTATACTTCCTCAACGTATTCGGAGTCAGATCCCAAGTCATATTCCAAGTCATTTGAAAGATGGAGTAACCCGAATAACATCAGCTGATGTGTGTAAACATCAAAAAGTCTGCATGTTATATATTTGTGCTGGACAGTACATGTCATGGTAGCCATACGTCAGACTCTGAGAAGAAGTCTGCCAACTGTCAGAATCTAGATTTAAAGCGAACAAAACAGACAGGTCATAATTCAAAGGGACCGGTGAAAAGTGGAGAGAATTTTTTTTCCCATGTAGGACACCTTAAGAGGTGCTTGACCCCGGCTGTTTTGACTATCAGTTTCCAAGGGGATGGGTGGGTGGGTATAATTACACCCAGAAATCTGCAATTTGCGTTAATGTACATTTTAGAATAATACCAAAAGTTAGTTAGCCAACATGTGCACACTTAACAATACCTTTTGTTCAATAAATATTTAAAGCGAAGATAATTGGTTTCACTGGATACAAATTGCTCTATATATATATATATATATATATATATATATATACAACAAAGCTGAGTAAATATGTTGTCTTCGGGATACACCACCTACCCAAAGTTTCATTTTTTTTTCATTAACTTAAAGATCATACAACAATAGCAACAACCACGTTACCTTTTTTTGACACTTCTGTTCCATAATATTTACTAGAATATACGACGGACTAGCAAAGACGATAACGCAGGGTACTGTCTTAATCGATGAAAAGTTGGCTCGGTCTAGGAGAAGATAGAGCCCCGGGTATCACCGACATTCTAAGCACCACAATCGCTGAAGCAGGGGTCCTAGCCAGGCAACGAAACGTTTTCAAGTTCTGTAAAGGACGTGCAACATGGATGAATATTACTAGAATATCTTATGGTCAGTGTTTCACTTCCGAGCTTTGCTTGCTGTAAATATGTGTCTACAACAGTTTCTTGGTGAAATATATGCCTAAGAGTTTCATGTTGTAAATATATGCTCAAGAGTTTCTTGCCGTAAATGCTTGTAGTCTCACGAATTTCTTGCTGTGAATATATGTCCAAGACTTTCTTACTGCAAATAAATGCCCAAAAGAATTTCTTGCTGTAAATATATGCCCACGAATGTCTTGGTGTGTATGTGTGTCCAAGAGTTGTTCATTGTATATACTTGTATGCGTACAAGAGTTCCTAGTTGTGTGTATGTGTACCTGAGTTGCTTCATCATCATCATCATCATCATCGCTTTTCACTCCCTCGAGAGCATAGGCGACGGATAAAGGTTCTCCAGTCATCTTTGTTCTTGTTGTGTATATATGTCTAAGAATTGATTATTGTGTATGTGTGTTTAAGGTTACTTACGGCGTGTACAAGAGTTGCTTACTGTTTATACGTGTACAAGAGTTGTTTATTGACTTTATGTGTTCAAGAATTGCTTACTGTATTTATGTCCAAGAGTTGCTTGCTGTGTAATATGTACAAGAGTTGCTTTCTATGTATGTATGTGTATAAGTATTGCTTACTGTGTATATGTGTCAAAGAGTTGCTTACTGTGTGTCCTAGAGTTGCTTACTGTGATTATGTATCTAAGAGTTGCCTACTGTGTGTCCAAGAGTTGGTTACTGTGATTATGTGTCTAAGAGTTGCTTGTTATGTATATGTGTCCAAGCCCTCACTCCTCATGAAACATTTTGTAAAAAAAACCCCAATTAACTCATTAAAAGTCTGCAGTGCTTCCCATCACAGTCTGATCCACTCCCAGGACACTACTTAAGCTCAGCTCGTAGGAGACTGTGCTGCTCATTTTATGCCACCGTTAACCAAGTCAAATTTAGTGTTTTATCTTAAAAGTACCACAGCATGCTCAACTATTTCAATCCTGAATTTATTTCCGTGCTTTACCAGGATACATTTTGATGAGAAAATGCACAAGAAAGAAACTGGAAAGTACTTACTGTAATTGAAAGCACTTACCGGAAAGTACTTACTCTACTTGAAAGTACTTACTGTATAATTTGTTTTTAAAAGTTGGGTTAAAAATGTGCTGGTTTTCGTTTTATTTAGTGTTGGTCTAAATATCGCCCTGAGTATTGACTGACACAGGTGTGCATGGTCTTCAAACACGGCCAGTCTTGTTTTGTAAAGAAAGAGTTAAAAGGAAAAAAAAAACCCACCCGTACCTAGACTGAAATCATTTTTCTACATCTTCAATTCTGTTTGATCTATGACAGTCATTTTATATACGGACAGCGCTCTAGGGATGTAGATTTATACAGTACATTCTGACAAAGATATTTTGTTTCGAGTATTTTCCCCTACAGGGAAGTCTATTTTGTAAAAATGTACAGATGTTTTCAATATGTTTCATTGCACTTTTCTGTTTCTTCACGTGGGCTGTACCATTATACTTTGTTGGTGTTGCATTAAATACTGAAGTACAACAAGAATTTTGTTGTAATTTGTGCTGGAATGTTAAACTCACACAGTTAAGCCTTTTATTTGAAACTCTGTATGTCTGAATCAACTCTTTTCTTTTTTTTTTTTTGTACTTACGAATTTTTGGTATTTAAAAGATTTGTTAAAACTTGCGACTATGTCAAGGAGGACATTTGTGGTCACGGATAAAAAAGAAAATAAAGTTGTAAGATAATCTTCTGTTTCGACTTTTGAATCTATGTTTGTTCTTTGAATAACTTTAAAATAAAAAAAAATATCACATGTTGTTGTATGTCGCCGTTAATGTGAATTGGAAGCCGTTTGAAGTTACAAAACTGTCAAAGAACTCTTTTATAGAAGTGTAGTTACGGCACTGATACAGAAGTGTAGTTACACCACTGATACAGAAGTGTAGTTACACCACTGATATAGAAGTGTAGTTATATCACTGATATAAAAGTGTACTTACAGCACTGATATAGAATTAGTTACACCACTAATATAGAAGTGTAGTTACAACTCTGATATAGAACTGTAGTTACAGCACTAATACAGAAGTATAGTTACAGCACTAATACAGAAATGTAGTTACAACACTAACATAGAAGTGTAGTTACAGCACTAATGTAGAACTGTAGTTACAGTACTAATGTAGAAGTGCAGTTACAGCACTAATATAGAACTGTAGTTACAGCACTAACATAGATCTGTAGTTACAGCACTAATATAGACGTGTGTTTACAGCACTAATATAGAAATGTAGTTACATCACTAATATAGAAGTGTAGTTACACCGATAATATAGTGTAGTTCTTATCTTATGTCTTATATCCTTCCCGTGCCGTTAAACGTCACATAGGGCTCGCAAAGTAGTCGCCAGTTTTTCCTGTCTTCGGCGAGTCTTTCAACCTCATCAAAGGATTTTGTGCCTCTTAATTTGGCCTCTCTTAATAATGTCCTCTTCAGAGTTTCACGCGGTCTGCCTCTTTTTCTTCGGCCTGTTGTGTTCCACTTGATAGCTTGTTTTGGGATTCTCTGATCATTTCTTCTCATCAAGTGACCAACATATGTCCATCTCCTTTTCCTTATCACCCATGTGACTGGTTGTTGTTCTAGAAAGGAAGTTAGGATCAGAATTGCAAAAGCAGCATCAATCTTCAAGAATCTTGAGAACATATGGAATTCAAAAGTTATAAACAAAAAAACCAAGTTAAGACTACTCAATTCAAATGTAATATCCACCCTTATTTATGCATGCGAAAGCTGGAAAACAACTAAAAAAGTGTAGTTACAGCACAAATATACGTAGAAGTGTAGTTACAACTCTGATATAGAACTGTAGTTACACCGCTAATGTAGAAGTGTAGTTACAGCACTACTATGGAAGTGTAGTTACAACACTAATATAGAAGTGCAGTTACGGCACTAATGTAGAAGTGTAGTTTCAGCACTAATATAGAAGTATAGTTATAGCACTACTGTAGAAGTGTGGTTACAGCACTGATGTAGAAGTATGGTTATGGCGCTAATGTAGAAATGTGGTTACAGCACTAATGTAGAAGTGTGATTGCAAATTAATATAGAAATAATATGTAATAACACTGTATTAGTGGTGTACTGGACATGCGAGACAACTGGTCAACCAAAACAGGACAGACACTTACAACCAAAGGACACTGATGGATATGAAAAGGGGGGGGGAGTGAAAGAGGGGGGAATCTGAGCACATACGGAATTGTCCAGAGTGCAATGATGATGACCTAGATCATAAACCGTTAGAAGTGTTTCACAATCAGTCCACAAGAAGGGTCAGAAATAAAGTATAATGAAGGTGACAATATTTAGACACATCTTTTTTCGGTTGTCCCTATCTTTACTTCGTGATCGATTTCTATAACCTGGGCGGTTTCCCTGACAACAGCCGCATTTGGGCTAACGTACTTTTTGGTGCTGTCTCCTTGTAATTGTGGATGCGGGGTTCCCGTTAAATGATTCTCACGTTAAAGATCTTGTGAAATAGATATTGAAGTCCATTATTGGATTAGGATAAGTCGCTGTACTTGCTTCGTGTAAGTAAGATTTAAAAGTACATTCCCCAAGTTACGAATATGCCAGTATAGTACTGGTATAAGGGAAATAACAAGATTATTCATTAAGATGGAAATTTACTAATACGTCGAGAGCCTTCAGAAAAGGTTCACGGGTCCTTGTTTGTTGTCAAAACTGACTTATTGGGGTGAGCTAGTACAGTACGGAAAGCCTGATTATCATGAGAAAGGTAGGAAGAATTTTCTAGATCCTAACAGCGTGCGTCGTAACTGGCACGAGCTGGGAACGATGTCGCCCCGAGATCTCACAGCGGAGCCGGGAATTATAAAAATGGGAAGATTGAAAACACTGTGAGAGGGGCTTGCACGTAGCGTATGAGAGAGGGGCTTTCACGTAGTGTATGAGAGAAGGGCTTTCACGTAGTGTATGAGAGAAGGGCTTTCACGTATTGTGTGAGAGATGGGCTTTCATGTAGTGTATGAGAGAGGGGCTTTCATGTAGTGTATGAGAGAGGGGCTTTCATGTAGTGTATGAGAGAGGGGCTTTCATGTAGTGTATGAGAGAGGGGCTTTCATGTAGTGTATGAGAGAGGGGCTTTCATGTAGTGTATGAGAGAGGGGCTTTCATGTAGTGTATGAGAGAGGGGCTTTCATGTAGTGTATGAGAGAGGGGCTTTCATGTAGTGTATGAGAGAGGGGCTTTCATGTAGTGTATGAGAGATGGGCTTTCATGTAGTGTATGAGAGATGGGCTTTCATGTAGTGTATGAGAGATGGGCTTTCATGTAGTGTATGAGAGAGGACTAAGACGTGGAGGAAAGGAGACTCAGACAGAGATGGCTCAGACTTAGAAGCCAGAGAGTGATAGTATGATTTTTGATAGTCAGAGTCTAGAGTTTTTCCAGTCATGGTTGATAGGTAGAACCACGGTTCGTTATAGCCGGTTGTCGGAGTATAACAATTGCTCCAGCCATGTAATGCTGGTTGTCGGCGTGTAACACTTGCTCCAGCCATGTAATGCTGGTTGTCGGAGTGTAACAATTGCTCCAGCCATGTAATGCTGGTTGTCGGAGTGTAACAATTGCTCCAGCCATGTAATGCTGGTTGTCGGAGTATAACAATTGCTCCAGCCATGTAATGCTGGTTGTCGGAGTATAACAATTGCTCCAGCCATGTAATGCTGGTTGTCGGAGTGTAACACTTGCTCCACCCATGTAATGCTGGTTGTTTCGTTGGACATAGTTCGGTGTAAGAGTGTTGGATCATGTTACGTATCAGGTTTTGAGTTTTGAGATACTAAAGGAGGTTTCTCCTACCGGTTAGTGTAGGACTTAGGATGGGAAGTGTTATAATGTTTTTTCGAGATATTGGTTCAAGTGTTTGGAACAGTGTGGTGATTCGAACTGAAGTCTGTAAGTATGTCTTTAGTCATATTTAGCTCCTATGGCGGTATAACTCCTTTACGGAAACACTTGGCATTATGTTTTTTTTTTGGTTTTTTTTTTTGGAAGGGGGATACTGTTTGATTTTCTTGAATTAATCCATCCCTCATCTCGTCATCCTTATCTGTTCCCATATTAAAGCTTTCTTGGCTCCTGGAAATATATCCATACTCATTCATTCATTTGCATGTCCCTTGCGGAACTTTGCCTCCCAAACAGAACTCCTGTAGGCCTCTCGGTTGTGAGCAAGATGCCCTGCTGCTGCTGCATCCATCTGCATATCGTCAATGATGTCTTGCAGCCATCTTCGTTTTGGTCTTCCTCTCTTTCTTTTTCCCATTATGCATCCTTCCAAGACAGTCTTCTCTAAATTATCATGACGTTTAATGTGTCCAAAATATTTCAGTTTTCTCTCTTTAATCCTCTTTAATAGCCAGCCTTCTTCAATATTAAGCTCTTGTAGTATAGATATATTTGTTCTTTTTTTATGTCCACGATATTTGGAGAACTCTTCTGTAGCATTTACATTCAAAGGCAGTTATGTGTTTCTCAGCTGTTCTGTTGTCCAGATCTCACAGGCATATGTTGCGGTGGGAAAGATGCATGCCCTTAAAAATCTTATTATTATATCTATACTGCAAGAGCTTAATATTGAAGAAGGCTGGCTAGTAAAGAAGATTAAAGAGAGAAAAATTAAATATTTTGGACACATTAAACGTCATGATAATTTAGAGAAGACCGTATTGGAAGGATACATAATGGGAAAAAGAAAGAGAGGAAGACCAAAACGAAGATGGCTGCAAGACATCGTTGACGATCTGCAAATGGATGCATCAGCAGCAGGCCATCTTGCTCACAACCGAGAGGCCTACAGGAGTGCTGTTTGGGAGGCAAAGTTCCACAAGGGACATGAAAATGAATGAATGAATGGTTCCTGGAAATTATAAATTAGAGACTCGCTGGGCCAACATGTTCATTTCTTGTGTTGCATCGTGGAATGATGGGCTGGTTGTTACTATTAGTCTTGTGGTCAAGGGCGTCTATATTACCCGTTGAGAACCTGTGACGTGCCGTTACTTTGTGTTTAGTTCGGTAACAATATAGTTGATTCCAATTCTTGGAAAGGTTAACTTGAGCAGTAAGGAGAGAGAGAGAGAGAGAGAGAGAGAGAGAGAGTTAATTATATTCTCACTCTTTCCGTAAGACACACAGCTTCAACGGGCATTCTTTTCTTCCCCAGTCTTGAATTCTATCATGTCATGTATAGTATCGAGTCAAGCTTTTCTATCATGTCATGTATAGTATCGAGTCAAGTTATTCTATTATGTCAAGTATAGTATCAAGTCAAGCTATTCTATTATGTCATGTAGAGTATCGAGTCAAGCTATTCTATCATGTTATGTCTAGTATCGAGTCAAGCTATTCTATTATGTCACGTATAGTATCGAGTCAAGCTATTCTATTATGTCAGGTATAGTATCAAGTCAAGCTATTCTATTCTGTCAAGTATAGTATCAAGTCAAGCTATTCTATTATGTCAAGTATAGTATCAAGGCAAGCTATTCTATTATGTTAAGTATAGTATCGAGTCAAGCTATTCTATTATGTCAAGTATAGTATCGCGTCAAGCTATTTTTCTATGTCAAGTATAGTATCGCGTCAAGCTATTTTTCTATGTCAAGTATAGTAAACGTAAAACACTCCGACTTACTTAAAACCCGTAGTTATGACAGACCTCCCCTCCCCCCCTCCGCAAAGCCTATTATAATAAAAATTCGAGTTACGTTCAATGGTTCTACATTTTGAAAACGTTACACAGGCAGGCGATTTTTAAAGTATGTACTACCAACGTATGTGACATAAATGATAAAACACAGGAATTAGTGGACGAAATGAAAAAAGAGAAACATAAAATAATGAAAGTTGCCGATACCAAACTCGGAGGTAAAGGCTGGAAACAAATACATCAAAATTATGTATTCCTATACTCCGGAGTGAGAGAGGGTAGAGAAAAAAAAGAGCAAAACAGGCTGTCAGAATGATCTTAGAACCAGCCGTAGCTGGTAAAATCGTGGAAACAAAATATACATCAGAAATAATTATAACTGTCCAAAAAAAAAAATGAGGAGACCATAAATTATGTCCATTTATGCGCTTCTTTCAATACACCAGAACTAAAGGAAGAATGTGTGTGTGAGTGTGCGTGTATATGCGTGTGTGCGTGTATATGCGTGTGTGTGTATGCGTGTGTGTGTGCGTTAACCTCCATGTAACACTAAACAACATAAGCACAGAGGAAAATATTATAACCATGGGGGACTTGAATGTAAGACTGGGAACAAGTAGAACAGAAGTAGCGGACTACCTGGGGTGTCTTTCATGACCAGCAATGCGTTGGAAATGGAAATGGTAGCAGACTCCTAGAACTGTGCAGCCAGCATGATCTTTTTTATATCACAAACACATTCTTTAAAAACAGAGAGTCTCAAATATATACCTAGTACAAATGGAATTATTTGACATTCATCATCATCATCATCAGATGCCGCCGACTGGCCTAGGCTGTTATGTTTCTCCAGAGTACACGATCCTTCATGCAGGCCATCAGCTCAGTTGGTGATGTCCTCTCACACCATCCCGTCAGACTGTCCAGTATCATTTCTCTTAGTCTTCCTCTTGATCTTCTTCCTTCTATTTTTCCTGTTGTTATAATATTTTCAATGCCCCCTCTTCTCCTATGAAAGTACATTGGCTCTCTCTTAATATTTTTTTTTGGACAAGATTTTTTGTCTCGTTGTTTGATACAGCGCTGTTTGACACAGAATTGTTTGATACAGAGTTGGTTTCATTAGAAGGTGAACTTGTTGGGGATGAAGACGCTGTTAGATTAGGCAATCAGCGACCCATAGCTGATCAAGACCCTGTTCCACCTCTCCGTTGGTACCCCCTAAGTAAAAGGCATAGACTGGCTAACGGGGGCAGGGATCACTATAGTACCCATGGTGGTGGATTGTGATAAAGAACTACTGCATACCCCCTCCCCCCCCCCTGTTTTTTTAGCAGCACTCAGAAACTGAAAAAAACAAATAGCTGGCAAGTTCCCAAAAACGATACGCAAAGGAACAACAAGAAAAAGTAAATCATAGATGCAAGTGCAGCACCCAACGTCTCAGCCCGAGCTCATGCAGGTCGAAGATTAGTGAACTTGGCTTTGCTGTATCATTTCTTCCAGAGTTTTGCCCATTCCTGTAGGGAGTTCAGTGGGAAAAGTACAAATAAGGCATGTTCCAAAATTAAAAAAAGAAAATAAATAAAAATTGATGGAAAAGGCGAACAAAAGAAAAAGTTGACGGAGAAGGTGAACACAAGAAAAAGTTGATGGAGAAGGTCTTTCATGTAGTAGGTAAAAGAGAGGGGCTTTCACGTAGTGTATGAGAGAGGGGCTTTCACGTAGTGTATGAGAGAGGGGGTTTCACAAAGTGTATGGGGGACAGAGACTTCATTTGTGGAAGACATTTTTCAGGCTATATGTGAAATAAAGACCCCCCCCCCCCCAAAAAAAAATGCCAGTTCTTGGAGAAAGACCATGTGTTATGTGGATTAATAATTATTTATAATTCTTAATTTAAGAAAGATCGATGGATACATTCGAAAGAAAGACTACGTGGCACGTGAATCCATTCTGATTACGATCCAATATAATTTTTCGATTCAGACAAATATCTCTATACACACACGTACACACACACACACTCACTCACACACACACACACAGACACACACACACACACAGACACACAATCTTTTCAAGATTTCTTTATCTGAAGGCAAACAAAAGTCTTGGAGGGGGGGGGGAGTGTTTTACTTCAAATAGTTGTCTAGAAAACAGTAGACTGAGCATATTGTTTTATATTTAGAAAGTTCAAACCTGTCCCGTATATGTTATCCTCGTGAAAATGCCAATTTTCAGGAGATAAATATTATGATATTTTTATGTTCCACTTGGCACCCCAGCAGTTTCCTGGATGAGAGTTAGATACGAGACCGGCGGCAGATGAGATTCTGAAACGCGGGCCACAATAAAACAAACACCTGCTGCCGAACAATAGCCAATAAAACCTGGAAGTAAGGTCTCGAGTGTCCGTTCTCGAGCTTTGGAGAGGATGAGATGTTTGTGGCCGTGGTTTACCGGCCCAGTGGTTCCTAAACTTTCTCGTGCTGCTGCCCCCTTTTACTCACAGGACACATTCATAGCGCCCCCCTGAAAACTTTTTTTTTCTGCCCAGTTGGTTCTAACATTGCCGCCCAGTTGGTTCTAACATTGCCGCCCAGTTGGTTCTAACATTGCCGCCCAGTTGGTTCTAACATTGCCTGCCCTTCTCTTTCCTTTCATGGTCCTCCTGGATATTCTCAGCGTCCCCAAGGGGGCGGTACACATATTTTGGGAACCGCTGATTTATTATGTGAGAAAAGGAGCAGACAAAGGTTGGAAAATGGGTGAATGTCGTATCATTATTTTAAACAACATTGTTTGAGACAGGCTTTTGAGACAGCTTTGTTTGAGACAGCACTGTTTGGGACAGCTTTATTTGAGGCAGCGTTATTTGAAATAGCGTTGTTTGATACAGGGTTGTCTGAGACAGCGTTGTTTGATACAGAATTGTTTGACACATTGTTGTTTGAGACAGCAATGTTTGTGACAGCGTTGTTTGAGACAGCCGTGTTTGATACACAGCTGCTTGAGGCAGTGTTGTTTGGGACAGCGTTATATTTAAGATAGCGTTGTTTGAGACAGCACTGTTTGTGACAGCGTTGTCTGAGGCAGCGCTGTTTGAGACAGCCTTGTTTTATACAGAGTTGTTTGATACAGCTTTGTTTGATACAGCTTTGTTTGAGACAGCTTTGTTTGTGACAACGTTGTTTGTGACAGCGGTGTTTGATCGTAGCTTGGTATGAAATTCAAAACCATCACACAAAAAAACGAGCAATACACGAGAAAAAGCGAACAGATTTAGAGAGGCAACTTAGAAATCGGAAAAGTAAGTATTGCTTTGGACAGGTATTTTTTAAAAAATTGTTCTCATTCTCTATTATTTTTTTTTAAACAGTTCACATCGAAAGTACACAGCATATCTAAGAGAAATATACAAGAAATACACAAAATGAGATTTAATAAACCACTTACTTGTAATAATCTGTGACCGGTTATCCGTCGAGCTGAACAGGCTTAAACCCCCGGGGGGGGGGGGCCCAAAAGGAAAGGGGGCCCGGCAAGTACAGATTATTGTTGTATGAGTTTCTTATGAGGAGTGACTGAGGGGCCCCGTATTAAGTTTAAGTCTGGATATTTCGTCTCTGGTACGAGAATAGTACTTATTTTTCAGAATATCTTTTTTTTTTAAATTTGATAATAGTGCTTTTGAAAATGATAATGAATATCTTGTCTTGTCTTGTCTTGTCTCCTTCCTCATATACCTTTCGGTGTTGAGGGGACAAATAGACGTCTTGACAGGGCTCGACGATTTGCTTCATAAAACGGGACATTTAATTCTTCTGTAATTTCCTCTCTCCATCTCCTCCGTGGGTCGGCCTCTTCCTCTGTTGCCTACAGATCTTAGTGTGAATGTTGTCTGTGACATACTCTCTGGTGATAACCGTGTAATATGGGCAAACCATTTGACTTGCTGTTTCTGGATATAATGTAATCATAGTGTAATACTGGTGTTACTCCAACCTTTGCCCCGGGTGGTGTCATTTCTTATTTGGTCTCTTCTTGTCACATTTAGTATTCTCCTTATACACCTCATTTTTGTCGTGATGATTTATCTTTCGTTTTTAGTTGTTAGTGTCCATGTTTGACACTGACAGCATCCTCTAGGTAGCATAATATCATCCTAGGTAGAATAATATCATCATAGGTAGCATAATATCATCCTAATTAGCATAATATCATCCTCAGTAGCATAATATCATCCTAGGTAGCATAACATCATACTAGGTAGCATAATATCATCCTAGTTAGCATAATATCCCAGGTAGCATAATATTATCCTAAGTAGCATAGTATCATCCTAGCTAGCATTATGTCATCATAGGTAGCATAATGTCATTCTCAGGTACGATCGACGCTGAGAATGAGAACAGATGCAATAAAGCAAAATCAGGTCATTGGACAAATGACTCCTTTACTGAAAAACAAATACATCACAACAGAAACAAAAAGGGCACTGTACAAAGCAATTTTCCTCCAGATCTATGATAATGAATATCAATCGCATTAAAATAAATATTACATGAAAAAAGATACTCACAATCTTAGTCCTGTACTGAAAGAACTGAGATCTGCCGATACCATGTTTCTCAACCTAAATGAGATCTTTATTAGAACAATGAGATGGTGGATGTGGCCTTCGTTCTCATGGGTCCTACACTGTAGGTTTGTTCGCTCAGATTATGATGAGAACCAGGGGATGAAGATGCTGGCCGATGAGGCAATCAGCGACCCATAGCTGGTATGCTAGCGTCAGGGTTAGCGAACCATAGCTGACCAAGACCCTGTCCCACCTTCTCCGTTGGTATCCCCCGGTAACGGGTTTAGCCTGGCTAAAAACCTTTTATTACCCGCCCCCCACCCCCACTCTGCTTTTCTAGCTCTACTCAGGGGCTGAAAAATTAACCGCGATAACCCACCCACCGCTAATCGGACACGGTGCTGCGCTCCAACATCTTCACCGCATCAGCTGCAAAGAACATCAGCTGGCATCTTCAAGAAGAAGAAGAAGAAGAAGTAAAGTTCACCAAGCAGATGTTGTGGAGAGCCCACCTTCAGTGGTTTTTAGAGTTTGTTGTTATTTTCATTATTTCGAAATACCATGAAAATTAGCGATAGCAATGCTGACTTTTCCGCATCGTGTGGTGCAAGACTTTTTCGTCTTCTCAGAGTTCAGTAGCCAGATCTGGCCAGGGAAGCAGGTCGTGAAGTGTAACTTCTTCGAGATTCATTAAAAACTCTTACACCAAGAAGGCAACTTTGCCAAGACGACAAGATCCAAGTTTTAGCGCGTCCAACATCGAAGAATGAGAAAGCACCTGATCGTTTAACAGTATTTTCAACAACTTGTTCAGCTCTTGTTTAATTTAAGGCGCTCATAAATAACTGAGACTCTGAACTGTTACCTCCACCAGATGGTTTGTCTGCGCCTCTTTCTTCTGTTCCTCATGGAGAGAAGAGGACTACGGTTATTTACGGTTGTCCTGGTATTGTAATCTCCGATATTCACCGTAAAATTTCACCAAGCGAGACCTTTCATACAAACAGAAGCAGGGCTCAGAATTTACGTTCCTCGCTTCTTGCCCTTGACGTGTTGTCGGCGAGGAGATAGCGCGGCCTCTTGGCCGCGGTTTTTGTTCCAAAGGAGCTATTGTTTTCATTTTAAGAGCTCTTATTTTAATTCTGCTATTCCGCTCTTGCTCATTACTAAAGGCAGCAACAGCCTATGCAGGATTTAATGATGTTTTATGTTCATGTCCCGTATTTACGTTCACCTTTCCCGACCTTTCCAGTTGGATCAACTCTTTCCCGACCTGTACGGTGAGTGTCCGCCATTAGTGTCCATCTAGTTATTGGCAGGACCATGTTTTCAACATTACAGGCGTCGTAAATCCGGATTTCTTTTGAGATCGTTTATGGGAAACTGCGAACAAAAATAGTCTGGTCTCATTCAAAAGAATGGGAAATATGAAATATGGCTTTTAATTTGTGCAATGGACATTAATGGGACAGGAAGAAGATTCATACGAGAGAGGGAGGCAATAATGAAATTTATATTCATCAAAGTTGGATCAACTCTCTTCGGATCATTTTGTGCATCAATTTCAGTTCTTAATTATAATTTGTTGTGGTACAGTGGACGTTTAATCGCACCGGAACTCTATATTGTTGTATTCTGTTTTGATGGTGCGATCTATCTATCTATCTATCTATCTATCTATCTATCTATCTATCTATCTATCTATCTATCTATCTATCTATCTATCTATCTATCTATCTATCTATCTATCTATCTATCTATCTATCTATCTATCTATCTATCTACCTGTCTGTCTGTCTATCTTTCTGTCTGTCTGTCTGTCTATCTATCTATCTGTGTGTGTGTCTCTCTCTCTCTCTATATATATATATATATATACACGAGGGGTAATTGATAAATTATCGCCATAAAGTACAACGGATTATTTGTGGACAACTTTTTGGGGTTATTTCTCAACATAGTTCCCCTTTCAAGTTTATACACTTAGTCCAGCGAACCTAGAGCATACGGATCCCTTCTTTGTAAAAGTCAGCATCTTGTGCCAGTAGAAAGTGGTCTACAGCATGAATGACGTCATCATCTGAATAAAATTTACGACCACTGAGCTCCTTTTTGAGTTTGGTAAACAAGTAATAGTCCAAAGGGGCCAAATCTTGGGAATAAGGAGGATGTTCAAGAAGCTGGAAGCCGCATTCAAGAATGACAGCCATTCCCACCGCCGACTTGTGAACTGGAGCATTGTCTTACTGAAAGATGACTCCTCTCGTCAATTTCCTTCAACGCTTTTCCTTCAGTTTGACCCGCAGTTGCTTCACAAGATTAGCGTAATAGGCTTCGGTGACCATTCCGCCCTTTTGAAGATAGTCTACCAATAGCACACCTTCTGAATCCCAGAAGATGGAAGCCATCTCTGTGTTTGGAGACAGAACCACCCTTGCTTTTTTTTTTTTTTTGTTTCCATTGGTTTTACTGTTAACTGGTTTCTGGTTGAAAATGATCAACCCAAGTCTCATCCATTGTTACAAATTGCTGAAGAAACTTTACAGGATCTGCAGAAAAATGGCCAAGATTGTCTCTTGACATGTTGAAACATTGTCGTTTGTGATCAGCTCCAGGAAGTTTCGGGACCCATCGAGCAGTGACCTTTGTCATTTGAAGATCATTGTGAACAATGACATGAACACGTTCATGTGAGATGCCCAACTCAGTAGCAATGTACCGCTCAGTTAGTCGTCGACCCACCATTATCATGTCATGGATTGTGCCGGTGGTTTCATCGGTGGTTACCGTTCTTGGTCTTCCTGGCCGGGGATCATCTTCCAGACTCTCCCTTCCATGTTTGAACTGAGCTGCCCATTTCTTCACTGTGTTGTAAGAAAGGGCGCTCTCCCCTAGAGTCTCCACCATATCCTCATGGATCTTCTTCGATGATAAGCCCTTGATGCAGAGGTAGCGAATGACTGCTCGATGAGAAGTATTATCCATTTTCTCCGTTTCTATAAATGCACCTAATATCAACATATCAACTGTGTGTTTCAAGCATTTGTGCCTTATGCCGAGAACTTATCAATCATCCTCGTGTTTATATATATATATATATATATATGGTTTTCTTATTTCCTATCTTCCATCATATTTTTTAAAAGCCATTACTTTTTTCCCCCTCTCATTAAAGTTAGTTTTTTTGAAAAAATCACAAGATGGTCATAAACTTTTCACCCACAGAAGGCAGTAATTTCAAATGCTGTGAAATTGTTCTAATTATCCTCGCATAAATATTGCAATCGCGCTGCTCCCACACTTCCGAACTGGCCGGTGCAAGGGAAACCACCACAAGGAGATAGAGAGCGCCAGGAGCGGTCGGTGATCGGAACCTGGCACTGGCAACATTAAAAAAAAAAGGAGTAACCAGGATTTACTGCCTCTTGATACTTTATTGATACCTGGGGGGCTTTATTTCCAGAACGAAATTGTTGCGGACCCAGCGGTCTGTCCGTGGACACAAGCGCCCGTTGAAGTGAGTTTGATGCTCTTGTGTCGTAAATCCTGCGAAATAGTTCCGCTGATTTATTTTATACCCTTTTGATTTCATCCGGTGAAAGGTTAGTTAAATACCCTCTTTAAAATTCAACGCATTTTGGGTCTCCCTTACTAGCAATAACCTATGAAAAACTTCGTCATTATCATCATCATCATCATGTGTCATCTCTCCCAAGGAAGACTGACTGAAAAGGACAAGGCTTCCAAGGGGAAATATGTAAGCTGGTGCTACACTATTTCTCCACTTCCATTCTGTTCTCATCCACTACAGGCCCTCCTAATGTCGCTGCTTGACCTGTCCGAACACTGGACGGTCATGTCGTCGGCATCTAAATCTACAAGGAGTCAGGTATCAGTGACCGTCATCTGCACTGAATGAGGTGTGTGTTGATAATCATTCCATTTGTCTTAGGGTTCATATTAGCATCAACAATGAACTTCTTCTTCTTCTTCTTCTTATTCTTATTCTTCTTCTTCTTCTTCTTCCTCTTCTTCTTCTTCTTCTTATTCTTCTTCTTCTTCTTCTATCTCCATGTCTTCTTCTTCTTCTTCGTTCGCTTCTACCACCAAGACCGCCCTGTGATCCTACTGAATTTACGCCTGTGGTCCTCCTTAAGTCCCGTGGTCCTCCGCGTGATCCCCGAAGGACCACACGAGATCCCCGAGAGGACCACAGGAGGTTCAGAGTTTCTATCTCCATGGAACTGCGAGCTGGTATTCTGTCATTCCTAGGCGGTGAAGATGTTGAAGTACACATCGTGTCGGATTGGGAGCGGGCCATGGTAGCTATTTTTTCAGTCCCTGAGTGCAGCTAAAAAGCAACGAGCATGTAGTACTTCTTTAGCAGACTGCACCACGACGGGGACTCTACTTCGTTGGCCAGGCCAGGCTAGGCCTGTTACAGGAGAGCGCCAACGGTGAGGTGGGTCAGGGTCTTGCTGAGCTATGGTTCGCAAACCCTGACGCCGGTATGTCAGCTATGGTTTGCAAACCTTGACGCCGGAATGTTAGCTATGGTTCGCAAACCTTGACGCCGGAATGTTAGCTATGGTTCGCAAACCCTGACGCCGGTATGTTAGCTATGGTTCGCAAACCCTGACGCCGGTACGTCAGTTATGGTTCGCAAACCCTGACGCCGGTATATTAGCTATGTGTTGCTGATTGCCTGGACTTTACTGGATCTGTTACAAAGTCAGTGTGAAACAATAAAGTTTTGGAGCACTGTGTTGTGCAGTTAGCTTCAAAAAATACAAACCAAATTTAACGAGAAAGAGAGAGAGAGAAAGAAAGAGAGAGAGAAAGAGAGAGAGAAAGAAAAAGAGAGAAAGAAAGAGAGAGAGAAGAGAGAGAAGAGAGAGAGAGAAAGAGAGAGAGAAAGAAAGAGAGAGAGAGAATGTCACTTAGATTTCACTTCATAGGTGATGTTATTTTTTAGACGGAAGCATACACACAGGCTGTATATTATTTTTTAGACAATCATATACACAGGCTATATACGAGTATATTTTTTAGACAAAGTCATACTCATAGGCTATATATTATTTTTAGACACAATCATACACACAGGCTATATATTATTTTTAGACACAATCATACACACAGGCTATATTGCTTTCGGGCACAAATTAATAGAAAAGAAATAAAACAACGAGGCTTAAGGACAGTAAAGCGATAGTATGTTGGACTGTGGCAAGATGGCCGAATGGTTAGCGCGCTGTGGTCCTGTATACAAGGACTTCTGTGTCAAGGAATGTGTCAGTGTAGTCACAGGTGGTGGCCCAGTGTATGTCACATTACAGGGGCCACACAAGCATGAGAACAGCAGCCTGGGTTAAGGAATAGTCTTAACTAGGGTATGGAATGTTCCAGGTGTCCGGCATAGACATGCTCGTGGATATGAGTAGAACCGGCTAACAATAGTTAAATAACGGAGAAAGAAAGAGTACTGCCACTTAGAACCAGTAACTACTAACAAGCGGCCGACTCACAACTGTCAACCAGCGACAAAATACGATGAAGGACGTAAGGAGTACCATAACAGGCTGGGCAGTAGTAAACTATAGCTTTCACCATTGAAAGTTGCCTCTAACTGCTCGTTTTTAGCGGAGAATGTGGCTTCGAGTGCCGGCCCGCCCTCTTACTATCTTGTTTTCGTTATGCAAGCATTTCCCGAGTTACAAACGTCCGATTTACGTAAAACCTTTAGTTACGAACTACTCCCGTGAAGTCTATTATATTAAAAATTCGAGTTACATAGAATAGCTTCTAATAACAAACTGGCGCTACTTTGCGTGGCGCATTAAAACATTGCGCCTCTATAGCGATTTATTTATTTATTTATGTATTTATTTATCCTACGCACAGAAAGATAGACTGTGCGCTATATAACTGATATTAGATTACGAAATGTTCTGACTTAGTACAAATTCTACCTACGAACAAACTTAGGAAAGGAACTCAGACTACTTTAGTCTGAAAGTGGTTTTTCGGGATAAAGCATACAAACTGCGCTTATAATTTGATTGCAGACAAGTCTGATTGTTTCTGATTCGCAATGTTTGTTTATGTGAAACAGAGCGACTTGAGACGCATGACAGACTCATATATATTCTGTCTTTCATTCATTGCACTGGTTTCAGATCTGTGCACAGCGTGGGACATCCGAGAGGGGAAATGCCACTGAACCCATCGTTACATTGTGTGCTTTCTAGAGGGGCATATCCTGAAACTCCAGATCAAGAAGGGAATAACTGTTTTGGTTTTGTAACAATGAATTTTTTATTGTTTACACTTTTTTTAAAATCAAATTGTCAGATTTTACAGCTTGTTTCAGTTGTTTCTACACAGCTTAACATTTCTCTATTTTTCTTCGAAATACATTTATATCTTTCAAATAAATATCTTCATCGTTGCCGTCGTCATCGTCGTCGTCATCATCATTATCATCATCGTCATTGTCATCGCCATCACCATCATCATCATTACAGATACCAGTGTGGTGGTCAACGCTTCTCTGCAGAGATTTTGAACTTTCCTTGTTTCCATTAGCTTAACTGTTGACCTTCTGTCACACTATCGTGTGGAATATTAATTTGCTGTTAATTAATTAGCATTCGTCTATGACTGTACGCCCCAGAGTATTTGAACGTAGCCTATATGATTGATTGATTGATTGATCTTTATTTCAAAAGGGTTAAGAATTGGGCACGCAGGCCCGTCTGACATTCTGCCCTTTATCATACATATTTCACTCTATTCCAAACATTCTACAAATATGCTGTTCATATAACAAACATAACTAACATTGAAGCTGAGAGACATAAAAAAATATAACATTTACGTTTCGCTCTTAAACATTCACTCAGTACAGAAGTAACTACATACATTATAATTATATTATATATTATGCTTATCTCAAGACTATGTCCATGTACTCTAACAATGCAGTTGGAGTCGGGGTTCGCCTTCCGTGACAAAATCATTCTTTTGAAATAAATATATGAGAAATGATTATTAAAGAACAGCTGCGGTAGAACCTCAGACAGGGGATAGTTTGTAGCAGCACGTCCAAGTCACACCCGATCTGTTGTCTCTCCTCAGTCTGCACAGGGACACGGTCCTGAATATGAAAGTCCCTTGCCTGCTCGCGCTCATTACACTAATTGTCTCGATGGCGACACGGCCCAGCCATCCATCACATGGAGATGGGGCGCAGTTACTGACCATACAAACACACACACACACACACAGAGGAGTATGGTGTCCGTCTGTGACTTTTAACATGAAGCTGATGATGTACGAGTGGGAGGATTTAGGTTCCGAGCTGAAGAAGTGAATCCGCCGTGTGATGTGAGAGACCTGATCCTGGCTTGGTGCACGTCCATTTTTTTTTTCGGGTGGGGGTGGGGGTGGGTGGGTAGGTTCATGTTCGTGAGTCCTTCCCTTCGGCTAAGGTGTCAGATTCTACATTCTGTGCACAACAATGGTCGATCTAAGTCAAGTGGTAAAAAGGAGAAATATGTAGAGAAACAGTGGAGATGTTTTTTTTTTTGTGGGGGGGGGGGGGGGGGGGGGGGTTTTGGAGGGGGGAAGGAAGACACTCGTTTTCTTCGTAGCACTCGCCTAACCCTTTCACTATCAATGGGACAACACGTCCCACTGTTAATATGAGAAATACCAGAGGTTTTTTTTAACCATCATACTATATTTTAGATAATATTTTCATCTGATTTGTGTACATTATCACTGGAATTAGAGATTAATATCCAATGCTATTCTACTAAAATGCCTCATGTTCTCAGTGAAGGAATTACCAGGCGGGTAAGAGGCGCCTTAAAAACCTCTCTCTCTCTCTCTCTCTCTCTCTCTCTCTCTCTCTCTCTCTCTCGCTGCATTGCGGGTAGGACAGGGAGTCCAAGGGCTAGCGAAGAGTCCGTACACAAACCGACAGAAGGCAGAAGTGGGATTCCATTGTTGTAGCTCCCAAGAATATATGTGCTTACAGGCTCGGGGAAGGCCGAGAGAAATGATACTGGAGAGTCTGACGAGATGCAGATCACCAATTGAGCATGAAGGATCGGGTACTCGGGAAGAGCATAATAACCAACGCCAGTCGGCACGGCACCTGATGATGATGATTCCAGTTTACTTACGATTTTACTAAATGTGATTATGTTGTTTTTTGGTTTTTTTTTTTACAGCGAATGGAACATATTATCCCAGTGATATAGTGGGACAGTGTCCCACTGGTTTTACAAGTACAAATGCCTGCATATTTTGTGAGGTGCCTCTGTACCTGTCGTGCTCCACCCCATATCACAATTAGAATTTGCCTACAAATTTGCTTACATTTATTATTAAAAAAATGAAAGTCTGTTTTTCAAATTTGGTTTATTAATTTGTAATTTAACTTTATTTGGGGGTTATTTTTGGCGATGGGAACTGCTATGGTTATTTTGTAGTACGTTACCACAGGGACACGTGATCTCCCGTGGGCAATATCTCTCTGAACTTTAAGTGCCCAGGGCACATGGGGCTTCCGCAAGGGTTTTCCACAAACGCCTGTCCTTTGCCTTTTTTTCTCCCCTCTTTCCCATGTGAGCCCTCTATTGCTCAACATCCTCTCTGTTGTTCTTTTTCATGTCTCCTTTGGCCTACGCTTACATCTGCTCCCCTGTGGTGTCCATCTTAGTGTTGTTTGTTGTAGTGAGTCGTCAGTCATCTGGAGCACATGTCTCAGTCATTGCCAGGGTCTTTCCTCAGTAATTGCTGTCAGCGGCTTCATCTGCATTTCAGTGGGCAATATATCCCGCCATATTATCACATCCCATCATTCCTAATTAGTAAAAAAATTTATATATATATATATATATATATATATATATAATAAATTTCTCCTATACTAAATAATGAGGCAGAAAATTGATAAAAAGGAAAGAAACTTCTGGTGGTGAAGGGCCTTAGCTACCTTGCAAAAGTAGGCTCCGTCTCATAGAGGGGGTAAACTTGCAATCTCTCTGTTGTTTGCAATGGTAAAGGTAATCCTATCATGCCTTAGAACCACATAGAGATACGGTGTTAGTACCAATATTTTCCTTGACCTGTCAGCACACTAGAGGGTGATGTGGTCAGTATCACTATCACACCTGGCCGCCTTTCCTTCCCCAACTCCAGAAGAAGTCAGGTACCCATTTCTACAGCTGGGTGACTGGGATGCCTCCGGCTGGATTCGAACTCCTCGACCTTATCCACGGGAGACCAGTGCAATGAACAAGTTTATATATCATATTCAGGATACCAGGATAAATGATTAACAGAGGAGGAGGTCTTTACGATTAATGTGGCTGTAAAATAAATGTTATGGTTCAATAAAGCTTGCCTAGTTTTAAGTAAACATTACACTTTCATTTCTTTCCCTGTCATTTTTTTTTTTTGCGTGGATTACAAATAACAAATAAAATAATTGATTCTGGAAGTAATCTCATAAATGCTTACATTAAAGCACCAAAAACAAAACATCCACGTGGGTGGGGATGCACTGGGACACATTTGCTATATCGACTAATGATGTTTTCTACCTGGCAGTAACATCAGCGGCTATGTACCCACGAAATGATTTAATGCGACGTGAGAGCAAAGGGCCGTAACTGTAAATTTAGTGGGCAGAGCGAATAGCAGGATGTAAAATTATATCAGGGCATAGACACGAGTCGTAACTTCAGTGAACATGATAAGGACAAGATTCCACACTTTGAGTCAATTGAATATGGCCGGTCAATCTCCCTAATTGCACAGACCACGGGGATGGACGTGTCTACAAGAAACTAATGTTGCTTGGTTGTGTCTGCAGCTGAAGAGCATTTTCAGACATGAATTACGACCACAGGGTGACCTCAACTGTTTGCCAAGCCCTGGCGACCGAGTCCAACGAAAAAAAAAGCTACAACATGTCAGGAAGTGTGGACACAAGAACATGCGGGGGCCGCACGCTGCAGAAGAACACCGTGACATGAACTCCCCTGGTTTTAAAGCTATCGGGACTTTCTCCGACATTTGCTTGGGGAGGAGATGAGGAAAGAGTAGAGAATACTGGATGAGACGGCTGCAGTGGACAGTCAGAAAAAGAGCGTGAAGATTGATGAAGCTCCATTTCGTCACTTTGTCCTGCCAGAATGTGATAGATGAGGCTTTTAAAGAAATTTTCTGTTGCTGTTTTCCTTCTAAATGAAACAAACTAGACCATGGACATCGTGACCAAAACAAAAAATGCTTTAGCTCTGCTCTGAAACATGCTTGTCTTAATGTTGTTGTATAGAGATTAACAATAAGATTATATATTTATATATATAGTATATTTCCTTGAATATTAGAGGCCGGCTTCTATTCACGGCAGGCGTTCATTGTCAAAATGCCAATTAGGATTCTACACCATCGGTATTAGCCTGTACCATACGATCTTTCCATAGAAAGATAGAGACGACGTGCTGACCCGACCATTATATCAGACCCCGGGCGTTTATTTGAGGCAGCCGACTATTTCGTATCCGGCATGCGTGTATGTATGTGTGTTTGTGTATTGCGAAGCTCCGCTGTTCTCTCTGGCTAGACGGCGGCTCGCCCTACCGATGTCCATGGTTCAAGTCCCAGGCAATTCTCTTGTTATTTGTTTCCCTTCCTCTCGCGTCTAAAAGTGCTTTGTCTATGATTCTTTTCGGGGTATAATAGTGCAACACTGTTCTATTAGCTTACTACAGGAAGATCTCGTTGTTAAAAACAAAAACCATCTTCGCCTTGGCCTTCCTCTCTTTCTGTAGCCAGTAAGTGGCAAGAAGTGTTATTTTAAACGTCTGAGAGAACAAGAAGACTGACAGGTAATACTGTAATGGGTTTTTGTTGACAAATCTTTCACAGCAGTAAGATGACATGACTGAAGTTTCCAGAAGTTAATTTCCTTCTCTAGTGTCAGTTCCTGATCTAACGCTTCGCACGAACATGACATGCAAGTGTCACGTGATATTTTGATTTGGGATAACTGTTTCTACTGGGGAGTCTACACTAAAGGTCTTTCAACAAGCCCCCCCCCCCCTGATCAACTTACAATCCGATATCTTCACTATGGTGGCCTCTGAGAACATATTTCTGGCAGTTCTAGGGAAAATAAAACCAGCAACAAGATTTCACAATAATTAATAATAATAAATAAGATAGTGTCATTATAGGAGTATGAGTGACGGAATGGTTGGCTCACTGGTCTCTCATGGCGAAGGTTGGGGGGTTCGAACTCGGTCGGTGGCGCCCCAGTCAAAGAGATGTAGAAATGAGTACGCGAGTTCTTCTGGAAGTGAGAAAGGAATGGCGGACAGGTGTGGTGCTGACAACATCAGCCTCTAGTGTGCTGACAGGTGTGGTGCTGACAACATCAGCCTCTAGTGTGCTGACAGGTTGGTGCTGACAACATCAGCCTCTAGTGTGCTGACAGGTGTGGTGCTGACAACATCAGCCTCTAGTGCGTTGACAGGTGTGGTGCTGACAACATCAGCCTCTAGTGTGCTGACAGGTTGGTGCTGACAACATCAGCCTCTAGTGTGCTGACAGGTTGGTGCTGACAACATCAGCCTCTAGTGTGCTGACAGGTTGGTGCTGACAACATCAGCCTCTAGTGTGCTGACAGGTTGGTGCTGACAACATCAGCCTCTAGTGTGCGGACAGGTTGGTGCTGACAACATCAGCCTCTAGTGTGCTGACAGGTGTGATGCTGACAACATCAGCCTCTAGTGTGCTGACAGGTCAAGGAAAATATGGGCACGACCACATCTTATGTGCCTCTAAGGCATGGCAGGGTTATCTTTACCGTATCGAAATGTTATCATGGTGCCCGAGAGAAGTGAGTTTCTTTATTTACAAATGGGAGAAAGATTTAAGTCTCTCATGACGCTCCACCACCAGAGAGCCTCTCACATTAGAATGCAGAGTTCTCTATGTTCTTCTTCTGCTGGTGCAACGGCATCATTTAAGTACCGATTTAATTTGAATGCGTGTTCAGCCAATAATCTTCTCATTTGTTCTTCTCCATGTCTCCTTTGGCCTACCCTTACTTCTGTTCCCACGTGGTGTCCATCTTAGTGCTATTTGTTGTAGTAAGTCGTCAGTCATCCTGAGCACATGTCCCAACCATCGCCCGTGTCTTTCCTCAGTAACTGTCTTTGAATGTAAATGCTACAGAAGAGTTCTTCAGATATCATGGAAACATTAAAGCAAAAGCTTGTTATTAGCATACAGTCCATGCAGACTTCTACAACAGGTCAAGAAGTCTTCTTCTTCTTCTTTCCCCCCGCTCCTCCCCCCGGCCAAACTGCAAATTTGATGTTCTTCGCAGCCGATGTAGTGAAGATGTTGAGGTCTAGCATCGTATCGGACTGGGAGCGGGTAAAAGCGGATATTCCCAATTGGTTACAAGCATCGAATTTCCGCATTTTACCGAATATTTAAAATCGATTTTCGGTACATCTCTAGTTTTTAAAATTAAAATTTTAAAATTAAATCTAGGTCATTTTAAACAATTTTTGTTAAAAAGCACAATTTGTTTGTGCACATCTTTCAAAACCAGTCTTTTCTCGTTTTCTCAGTATATGAAATCTATTTTTCAGTGTTTAAAGTTTTGCAAATTGGTAACACTTTGTGATGCAGGAAGTTACCTGTCGTAAATAAGATAACAAGTAAAAACTAATTGGGTCACTAAATGGAGAAGCATGGGAATTGCCTAGCTCTGGAATTACGGTCAAAATACCAGTTCAGTGACAGATTTTAATTAAGGGAAAGTATGGACCACATTATAACCTATAAAACAAGGAGTGCGACAAGGATGTGTACTACCTCCAGACCTTTTTTCTCTGTACAGCGAGAATATTCTAAGAACGATCATCACAGAACCAGGCATACAAATTGGAGGATACAATATTAACAACCTTCGGTATGCTAACGACACAGTACTGATAGCTGAGAACCAACAAGACCTGCAAAATCTCTTGGATAAAGTCGCCAAAGAAAGTGAACAGAAAGGCCTTTCTTTGAACATCAAAACGACAGAGACTATGGTTATATCTAAGAAACAGAATCCACCAGCATGCAGTATAAAATTAAACGGAATTATTCTAAAGCAGGTGCAGAAATTCAATACCTTGGAGCAGTAATAACTTCAGATGGGAAGTGCAGAACAGAAATTAAGAACAGAATAGGCCAAGCAAAGACTACATTTCAGAGAATGAGAAACATATTATCCAACACATCCTTATCAATGAATATTAGAAAACGAGTCCTAAAATGCTATTTTGAACCTATCTTGTTATACGTAAGTGAATCATGGACAATAGGCAGGTCTGCATAAAAATCATTGGAAGCAGCAGAAATGTGGTTTATTAGAAGAATGTTGCGAATCCCCTGGACATCAGAAATAACTAATGAAGAATGTATGAGAAGAGCTGGAGAGACAACAAATCTTGTCAAAAAAACATAAGAGAGAGACAATGTACTTTCATAGGATATGCAATGAGAAGAGGGGGCATTGAAAAATATTATAACAGTAGGAAAAATAGAAGGAGGAAGATCAAGAGGAAGACCAAGAAAAACGATACTGGACAGTCTGACGGGATGGTGTGAGAGGAGAACACCAACTGAACTGATGACCTGCATGAAGGATCGTGTACTCTGGAGAAGCATAATAGCCAATGCCAGTATGCACGGCACCTGATGATGATGATATGGACCACAAATTAAGAGGGTTATAGGAGGAATGCCATCTCTGCAAGTGAGGGCAACTTTGTTTTGATGTATAACTGAATCATTAGACTTTCAGGAAACTTTCAGTTTTGCTTGGGCCCATTCTGTTATACGGACACTAGTCTTAGTCTTAACTTTCCATTGTCTAGTTCGTGTTTTTTTAGAATGAATCAGTCAAGTAGACCCGCGAGATTATTCTAGTCAGGGCAACCCAACATTCTGGAAACTTCGTTCAACAGTTTCATTGCTCTCAGTGCAAATTGTATTTAAGTGTGTGAATATATTTACTGGAAGTATTTCTTCTTCTCTCTGAAAATGCCAAAATTCAAGAAATACAAACAAAACTTATGGGAAAAAAATGCTTATTGCGAATTGTTTGCGAAATGGATAACGACGATTGCTGGAGATGATACCAGTGCTTATTGTAAATTTTGCAACCAAAGCTCATTGTAAATTTTTCAACAAAAGCTCGTTGTAAATTTTGCAACCAAAGCTCGTTGTAAATTTTGCAAGTGTGACATTAAAGCAAAAAAAAAAACAAAACAAAAAACCAAGATTTGAAAATGGAATGGAAAATTTAAGAAAATACACAAATGCAGTGCCCTTTAAAACTCAAGTGCCTTTTACCTTTATACGCGCTTATAATGAATCCTATAGTATGTTGGGGGGGGGGGGGATCACCTGCCATGTTTATGAGCTGCCATTGTGCTGCTGTACACTGTGATCATCTTGTTGATTTGTGCGAGTTGCTGACAGTAAAACTGCAACAAAATGAAGCTTGAACTTCCTCGTGCTATTTTAGTGGTCAAATTCAGCTTATCGAGACGTTGTTTGGCACTATCCAACTTCCTCATGAATTTTCAAAAGCTATAGGGACAGCTTAATAATGGTAGCATATCAGGAAAAAAGAAAAAAAAGTAAAGTAAGAGAACATATTTTGCAGGATTTGGCTAAGTCGATAGTACGCTGTTCTCTCGTGGCTAGACAGCTGTTCGTCCTACCAGAGTCCGTGTTCGAATCCCAGGTTATTCTCTTGTGGTTTTTCTTTCTCTCACGTCTCACTAAAGTGCTTTGTCTACGATTTTTTCCAGGTCTAATCCTACAGACTTTGTTCTCTTACTTTACTGTACCAAAGCCTCGTAGTTTCCTATTTATACAAAAATTGTTCCTAGGAAAAAAAAATTCTGCCAGAGATGGAGTTTCTACATCAGATTGCCAGGCAGGTCGTTCAAATGTTGAAGGCGATGATGATGATGATGATGACAGTATATAGGTAATTAAATAATTATTGACATTAATGACACGTTAGCATTAATAACATATTAGCGCGAGTTTCAATAACATTTCCCAATATTAATTTTCATTTATTTAAAAATACAATATATTTCCTAGATATTTTTGGATAAATCTTTTTTTTTAATCTAGATAATTCTAGATGTATTCTGAGGAGGCAATTCTAGATATTTTGGTAGAAAGATAGTTGACAACTTGGCTGAAATACTGTATCATGTGACAACAAAATGATACAGTAATAGTTAAAATAGTGCACTAAGTGGCGAGAATTGTTATTTTAACGTCACATGGTAATAAGACTGAAAGGCGGACAACACTGTGACAAATCTTTCACAACGTTGAGTCTTCTACGTGACGGAAACTTCCAGAAATTAATTTGCTTGGGCTCCTGTCTCAGAGCACGATGACAACAAAACAAAAACCTGGGGGCCTGGTGAGAGCCCACACCAGTCAAGTCTACGTCACTTTCATTAAATCGCCGTCAAATCGAGATCGACAACACGTCCTTGCTTCTTTGACCTCCGACCTCCACAAACTACATCCGGCTTTCTGCGACCCCGGTGGCTTGATCAGCTCGTGATGTGCCCTGGAATTGATAACACAGCACGCGGCATGGAATGTGTGTTCATACGCTGGGGATGAAATTAGCCGTGGAGAAACAAATTGCTCCTGGCTTTTGCTTTCGACCATGTCCCTTATTGATTTCTTATCCATTTGTGAAATGTCGTGTCCGCCGCGTCGCCCTTTCTCTCGTCGCGCCATCTGTGAGATTGGAAATATTTCTGCGACTCATAAGAGCTTCGATTCACAGACCTTAGGCATGTTTACTTAGATCCCCTCAGGGGATCTAGGCATCCAAGGAGCTGCGCCTCTTAGAGTGGATCTCTCCACATGCCCGTCATCAGCCACTCCTGTAACCAACAGCGCAATGAGAACATGCCAGGAAAGACATTAAACCCCGACGGTCCAAAAGAATTACCCTGCCAATCAGGCACAAAAACAATTATGTTTTGGCACCACTCGGACATGAAAACTGCAGTAATTATTGCTGAACACAAATGTCAAGGTTTTTTTGTTTTGTTTTTTGGTTTCCTTTGTGTTTTGTTTTGTTTTTCTTTTACCGAGAAGGGAAGGGCAGAGCGGTTGACGAAAACTCATGAGCATCGACCAAGAACAAATGTTGCCCTAACATTGCCTGGTCACCGTCTCGCATCTCAATGATTAATCATGGCTGTCGCTAAAGTTTTATAGTCTGCAGAAGTTTTGTTCCCTTCACTGTTGACAGAGCGATCTCACTTTTTGTATGGCTGCATTCAAAGATGTTTGCTTCATTTCTTCTTATTGGAAACTTTTTAAATGTCAGATCAATATACGAGGTTTGGATATCTGCTTATTATAGCACTATTTTATGTATTACATATTTATATAATAGAGCTTCACCACATACATGCATGGTCGACAAACCTGGTCAGGTGAAGTGAGGTAAAAAAAACCTAAATATGTATGAGTCTTTAGAAGAAAAAGAGAAGAGAATAACGAATATGTGAGCTATAGACAAACATAAGGACATACATATTCATATACTTGAACATACATTAGTAGATTATATAGAACATAAATATACACACACATACATACATCTACATATCTGTATTGCATGCATACACACATACAATACATACATATATACATCTACACACCTATATACATAAATACACACATACATACATTTATACATGCATATATTTATATATACACATACATACATATATTTATATATATACATACATACACACACATACATACATACATACATACATACATACATACATACATACGTATCGAAACATTTAATCATAGAAAACGGCTTTGAAACAAGGGCAGGTTAGCTGTTATGAAACTTTGCTTTGAATCGCTTCACTAAACGTCTTTCATAACCACCACCGAACCACCACTACAACATTCGCTTCATCATCCACATCTACAGCGAACAATCTTTGTCTTGCAACGTCTACCCTTCCTGCGCCTGTTATCTTTTGACCCACATTTTCTTCTGAAATGATTTCTCAATCTTTACAAAGACCCATTCTTCGCGTGGATCAGTTCCCTGTCAGATTTATAGTTCCAGAGACCGACATGTGAAGAAAGGTGCATTAAAATTTCGTGTGCAGTTTTGGTTGTCAAACTTAATATTATAACAAGCTTATATATCACGAAAAATTTTAATCTATGATTCACTTAGGAGGTGAAGACGCCTGTCCAAATGAGGCAGTCAGCATACCCATGCTGGTATGTTAGCTGACCAAGACCCTGTCCCACCTCTCCGTGGTATCCCTCAGTAACAGGTCTAGCCTGGCTAGCTGGGCAGGGATCGCCATAGTCCCTGTGGTGGTGGATTATGCTAAAGAAGCATTGCACACACACCCTGCTTTTTAGCTGTACTCCGGGACTGCAAAAAAAATAGCTGCCCTAACCCGCTTCCACGCCGATACGATGCTGTGTCTCAACATCTCTACAGCATCGGCTGCAAAGAACAACAGCTCGCAGTTACAGAAAAATTGCACAAACAAACAAACAACAAATGATACACTTAAGCTAAATAAATCCTAAGTAAATATTAGATCAGATAACACGGCAGAAATATTATATCGTGTCTTATGTCTTGTCGTCTAAATCTCCCTGGAGTTGCGAGCTGGCACTCTTTGCAGCCGATGCTGTGGAGATGTTGATGCACAGCTTCGTGTCTGCTTGGGAGCGGGTTATGACGGCTTTTTTTTTCACTCCCTGACTGGAGTTAAAAAGCATGAGGTTCCCAGTACTTCTTTAGCAGACTCCACCACCCCGTGGAGACTATGACGATCCCTGCCCCCGTTAGCCAGGCTAGGCCTGTTACTTGGGGCGGGAGTGGGGGTGGGGTTAAAAGCGGAGAAGTGGGACATGATCAGAAATGTTTCCCCAACCCTGACGCTAGCATATCACCTTTAAAAAAAATCAGGAAAACATTTGGTACACATCCAGTTATCACGCAAAACAATGAAACCAGAATCTATTATGAAAACAGGAAAGGTCGTTACTTTCCCCATGTTTGTGCAATACGTAAATCAAACATAGCTAAGTTAGAGAAAAAAACATAACGTGATGTCCAGTATCAGCTTTCATTTACGAGCGAATGATCTGAAATCAAAGGCAACAATTTCTGTCACGAGATTTACAGTGAGTAATACAGACCTAACGGAGTGACACAGACCTAAAGGTTTGCCGACGCTCGCAGGTTTATGGAAGGCAGCCCAGCCATTTCAGGCACTTGACAGTTTCTGGCTTCACTTCCGGGCTGGATTATTCTCACGCCTTTTAATCATTATGTGGCTTTTCTTTTCCATTCGCCTGTTTTTTATTCGTGGATGGTCTCACATACACGATACAAGGTTATGTATATCCTTGTTTGCTTTCCTGCTTTTCTTTAATGTCTTAATATTCATGTGGGAGTACACGCTGTAACGCCCCTCCATATACGTAGAAAGTCCCTTTTCTAGAGGCAATTTCCTTGAAACAGGCGTGCCAGGTACTAAGTTTTACAACTGAATTGACTGGAGCGCAGCGGGTCTCGTGTTTTCTCAGTAAAGGACCATTCTCTACTAACTGCACCCACTACTGCTGAATTGGAAATCCATATGAGCCTTCACTTCATATATTTTGATAACCACAGGAAAGTTTCATAATTACTTTTATTTCATACTACTTTGGAAACAACATACTATAGAGTAGTATGTAGGATTATTGTAGCACGCCTGCTTTATTTATCACTTCATTTGATGAGGTAGGATTTAGAACAAAGGTTCCTCAACGACCAGTATCGGTTTAACTCGTGGGCAACACTGGACATTTGCCAAGGAGCCCCACGATTCAAATACTGTCAGTGTAACTCTTCACTCCCTAGAGTTAAATAATGAACAATGTGGGTAGGGGGCCCCACGATTCAAATACTGTCAGTGTAACTCGTCACTCCTTAAGAGTTAAATAATGACCAATGTGGGTAGGGGGCCCCACGATTCAAATACTGTCAGTGTAACTCGTCACTCCTTAAGAGTTAAATAATGACCAATGTGGGTAGGGGGCCCCACGATTCAAATACTGTCAGTGTAACTCTTCACTCCCTAGCGTTAAATAATGACCAATGTGAATAGGAGGCCCCGTGCATTGCTTTTTTTTGCCCAAGGCCAAAACTGCTGTTAAGACTTTCTCAGTTTAAGAGAGAGAACTTCACTCACTCACTCACTCACTCACTCACTCACTCAATCACTCACTCACTCACTCACTCAAACTTTATTACACTCACTCCTTCACTCATTCGCTGATTACACTTATTTTATCTCCTACTTTGAAAAAACAAGAGTACACAGTTCACCCTCCACTTGAACAACTTCACACCTCCTCACAAAAGAACTATACGTAAGTAAATATAAACAGTCGTCATTTGGACTATCATCACCATCCTTCGTATTTATCGTGAGTGTTTTTCTTGGTCGGTTTTTTTATCGCTTTCTCTAAATTCTTAAACAGGATATCCTATGCTGGTTAGCAGGATTTTTTAAATAAGCGTATAGTTGGCCACGTTAGTTTATTATTATTAATATTATTATTATTATCATCATTATTAGTATTATTATCATTATTGTTATTATTATTATTATCATTATTATTATCATTATTATTATTAGTAGTACTAGTAGTAGTAGTAGGGAGTATAGACGTTGTCCGATTAGGCAATCAGCGACCCATAGCTGATATGCCAGCGTCAGGGTTATCGAACCATAGCTGACCAAGACCCTGTCCCAACTCTCCATTGGTACCCGGTACCCCCCCCAGTAACAGGGCTAGCCTGGCTAACGGGGCAGGGATAGCCATAGTCCTCGTGGTGGTGGAGTCTGTTAAAGAAGCATTGCACACCCCCTGCTTTTTTAGTTGTACCCGGGGACTGAAAAAATAGCTACCATAACCCCTACCCCGCTGATACGATAGTGTAGCCCAACACCTTCACAGCATCGGCTGCAAAGAACACCATCAGGGAGATATCACAAGACAAGATTATTCTTCTTATTATTATTATTCGCTTGACTGTATACAAGGGCGGCGTTGTAGTGCGCCACACCCTATGACATCAGGAAACCAGATTAAAAGATTGCTGCTCATCTGCTAGCACGTACGAGAGAAGAACATCGTGCAATTACTCGTTTCTGGGGAGGGCCGGAGGTACTGAAAGTGAGAAACTTGCGTTTATTCATCGCAAAATGAAGTGTCGAGGATTGTTTAGAGGAAAAAAAAAACCGCCACGAATATCCTTTACAAGCAAATTCTGCAACATCTCGCATATCTAGCAATATTTGACAGGAATGGTACGACACCAAAACACCAATTCTAAGATAGTGCTGAAAATTTGCCATCCGCTACTTTTTCCCCGAGCTGACATCCTTGATGATCTCCCTTTCCACCCAAAATGGCCTCATAAGGTCAATGTTGTGGTGTAGCGCTATCTCGATTAAGAGCTACAACTTTTGAACTTTTCTAGTTATCTCCGCCCTTTGTTTGCTTGTCCAAACTTTCTATTGTTAGAATTCACTTTCTTTTGAGCCTGTTTTTCAGGTGCCGTTAGAATTCTGGAAGCCTAGGGTACAAGGAATCTATCGCGTTGAAGCAGAACACCCCATTTTTAGATTACTTTAACGCCTTTAAGTTCCATTGTCCCTGACCTTAAGGTCAGCTACGTTTGACGGCACAGAGATCTGGACATTATCCTGGGGAAAAAAAGGTAGAGCACTTGAAAAATAAAGGATGTGGAAACATGGCAGTTGTTCGGCCACACTCTAGAAGAGACAATGCTGACATGTTGAACAAGAAAGAACTGCCAAAGGCATCCAGGAAGCCAAGAGACGGCGGCTGGAAACTTGACCGTATAATACATTCATGATATTCATGAGCTCCGGCCAGAGAGAAAGGGATTTTTTCCTTTCACCTGTTGAGCGCTACACACTGGACTAATCAACAGTTTCCTTAAGTTAAGATTCACTATTTTCTACGCCACGAGACCGATGAACTCTAAGGTGAAAGATCACACGAAATGAGATTAATGAGGTACTAGCAGATAACTTAGTAACATAATTTTAATGCTTGCAGATGCTGATAATCTGATCTTACTTGCCCAGGTGGGCCACAACTTGCCAGGAGCTGAAAGACGAAAGAGCTGCTTAAGATTGATGCCCTTGGTTTGAATCTCCTGGTTCACGTGAATGGAACATTTCAGGTCTGAAGAACTAGATTAAAATAATAACCATTCATTCAATCATTCATTTGCATGTCCCTTGCGGAACTTTGACTCCTAAACAGCTCTCCTCTAGGCCTCTCGGTTGTGAACAAGACGGCCTGCTGCTGATGCATCCATCTTCGTTTTGGTCTTCCTCTCTTTCTTTTTTCCCATTATGTACCCTTCACAGACAGTCTTCTTTAGATTATCATGACGTTTAATGTGTCCAAAAGTTTTCTCTCTTTAATCCTCTTTACTAGCCAGCCTTCTTCAGTATTAAGTTCTTGTAGTATGGCTATGTTTGTTCTTTTTGTGTCCATGATATTTGAAGAACTCTTCTGTAGCATTTACATTCCAAGGCATTTATGTGTTTCTCAGCTGTTTTGTTAAGTGTCCAGGTCTCACATGCATATTTTGTGACGTGAAAGATGCATGCCCTTAAAAATATTATTTTTGCAGTTCTGTCTGTTCCTCTTCACATATTCTTTAGTTGTTTTACTTTCTGAAGAGCGATAGATATCCTCCTTTTAATTTCCCTCATTGTATCTCCATTATTAGTTAGTAATTATCCACGATATTCAAAACTCTCCACTTTTTCCTCATTGATACATATTTCAGCTGCCTTGTTTGTTTTGTCAGTTGTCATCAATTTAGTTTTCTTGGCATTAAGATAGAGGTTTTGCTCTTCACTATTCTTACGGACTGACATAATTAGTTCTTCAATCCTTTTTGTGTTGTGGACAGTAATACTATGTCATCAGCATATCTAATCTCTGGTATTTCATAACCTCCAGTTGTTATGGCATCGTAATATTCTTTGTCCACATCTTCTCTAACATTCCTCATTATATTTTCAGTATACAAGTTAAATAAGTAGGGTGACAATACGCACCCCTGTCAAACCAAGTTGTTGTTTCAGCATTTATAATAATAATTTAAAATAATAACCAGAACTGCAAATATTAAAGTATGAAACCATATTACAGTATATATGTATGTATGTATGTGTATCATATAAGGCATTCCTATATAACCTACAGAAGCATAGAACATATTACATAACACACAGAACTATACAACAAATTATTGCATAACACTCAAAACTATACAACAAACTATTACATAACACACATACCGATACGACAAATTATTACATATCACACAGCTGTGCAACAAATTATTACACAGCACACATAACTGTACAACAGATTATTATGTAACCCACAGAACTATACAAGAAATTATTATATAACAAACGGAACTATATAACAAATTATTATATAACACACAAAACTATACAGCAGATTATTACATAATACACAAAACTATACAACAAATTATTACATACCACACAGAACTATACCACAAATTATTATATAACAATGAGAACAATTTACCAGAACCTCACGTAACACTGAGAACTGTATGACAGATCTCTTTCTGTCTTAAATCTGCTCTAGTTTTTCTAATGAAGCGTTTCTTTATGTCTTGTCATTGATGTACATTTGCCTTCTGTTTCATTGTTATTTTGTCGTCAATTTTCCTTCATTAGTTGTTTCTACTTTCTCTCTTTTTTTTTTAATGTTACTCATTCGTCAATAACTCTATCTATCTATCTATCTATCTATCTATCTATCTATCTATCTATCTATCTATCTATCTATCTATCTATCTATCTATCTATCTATCTATCTATCTATCTATCTATCTATCTATCTATCTAACTATCTATCTATCTATCTATCTATCTATCTATCTATCTATCTATCTATCTATCTATCTAACTATCTATCTATCTATCTATCTATCTATCTATCTATCTATCTATCTATCTGCTTGTCATTTACTGTAGCAGTAAGTTTACTAAAACCCATCTCCTCTGATATAACTATTATTTATGTTTTCTTGCTGTTCAGTGTTGGTACCGTTTGCTCAGGATCTTTCACAGCATTATCTAATAATTTCTGAAGACTATTTTCTTTTCTTGACTTCTAACACTGTATCATTTGTATATTGGAGATTGTTTACTTCAGTGGTTCCCAACTTATGGTCGGCGGACCCCCTACCGTAGGGGTCGGTGATAAAAATTCAAGGTCCCTTTAAAAAAAAAAAATCACTGTGAAATGTTTAGCAACCAATGCTTCAATAATAATTTTCAAAGAATGCAGAATGGGCCAATTCTGGGTGGAGGTTTTGTCTGATTATAAGAAGTTTTGCGTTTCGAAATATCTCGCACCCTTTTGTTCCACGTACCCTTATGGAAACAAACGTTTTCGACATAATGTTACATGAAGAACAGGCACAGGAATCGGCTTGATGATGTTGATCCAGATCTGAGATTAAAAACAGGAAATATTCAATCAGATCTGGACATGACAGCTCAGAATAAAAAGAGGCGTGGTTTCTCTCACCATATTTAGGTTGGTTAGCTGTCACACATTTCATATTCTGTTCATTTGTCAGAACAAGTAGGGATGTTAATTGCTGTCTATTTTTTTTCTTAACTACATTGCTGAATATTTAATATTGAAGAAGGATGGCTAGTAAATAGTATTAAACAGAAAACTTAAATATTTTGGACATATTTTAATATGTCATGATAATCTAGAGAAAACCGTCTTGGAAGGGTACATAATGGGAAAAAGAAAGAGAGGAAGACCAAGGCGAAGATGGCTGCAAGACATTATTGATGATCTGCAAGTGGATGCATCAGCAGCAGGCCATCTTGCTCACAACCGAGAGGCCTAAAGGAGTGCTATTAGGGAGGCAAAGTTCCACAAGGGACATGCAGATGAATGAATGAATGAACATTATTGTCATTTTGAAAATTCACCAAGTTTGTGCTGCGTTTTTTAGTGCAGCGTTTATTCATTAAAGGTTGCCCATATTTTCTGAAAAAAAAAATATTTTGCATTGAACGCACGAACCTACCAAACAGACATGAAACTTTTCCAAAATAGATTCGGTCCGTGGTCTGGATTTTGAAACAGCGGGGGGCCCGCGAACTTTTGCTAATGGGGAACCATTGGTCTATCTTGCAGCCTCCAACTGGAATTCCTGTTTTTTTTTTTTTTTAAACTTTCTCTCAGATGTTCACTGTACAATGAGAACAAATCCGTGAAAAGACACACCTTTGCCCTACTCCTTGTTTCATCGGTTTGTATTTTCCTGGTATCACTTCCGACAGTGATGAAAAGGAGAAGGTGGATTGGTCCCGTTGTGGAATGTGGATAGAGGAATCCTTACCACAAACGGCTTTGATGTGGACTCCACAGGGCAAAAGAAGCATGGGACGATTCAAAGAGAAATGGAGATGTAGAGCAGAGAGAATGTTGGTAATCAAAAGGACTGACGTGGGAGACGGCCAAGAAGATAGCCAAGAAGATAGCCAAGAACCGACAAAAGTGGAAATCTCTTGCTACCAGCAGCCATATTTGTCTTGGACATTGAAGGGACAAGAGAAGAAAAGAGATTTGTCTATTTTTATTTTATACCTTTTTTTTTTGGCTTCGTCTTCACTTCGATATGTCTTTTCCCCCCTCAGATCATTGCTCTCAGTATTTGTCTTCTAACATTTTCATAATTTCGTCATGTTTCAGGCATGCTTCTTGACATCTCCATGATTTCAGTATTCCCTTTTTCTCATCAGTCATTATTTCAAGCCGACACAATCGCTGACGCTTTTGTCTGCTGATATTCGCTGGACATTCCCTCATACCTCCACGCACTGCCTCCCTCCCGCCACTTCTCCCACACTCTCACCATCACTCATTCTTTTGTATCATAATCTAAAGAAAAGACATCAAGATTTCTCCCCTCCCAGCGTCCCAAGACCCGACCTCGCTCCACGCTCGATCACTTTAAAAAGAACAGACAGCTAATCAGCGCAGCACGCATGCGCACAGCGATTAAGCGGAAGCTAATCAAGAAAAATCTCGTTTGGTGGGTCACGTGATTGTGGAAAATGCGAGAGTTGGGGGAGGATTTAGGTCCTCTTTCACTTTCCCATCTGCCTGCCTGCCGTAGCAGTTCGTATTTAATTACCAAAAATGGGAAATATTAATCGCAGTAATCTTTGTGGGCTGCCCGTTTCATATACAAAACATAAAAAAGTATGATATCAGCAGAAATGAAATATCTCAGAACATACTTTATAAAATCGTAGGTGAATCATTGAACATAACAATGGAAATGATATAAAGCATGTTAGGCCATGAACGAAAGTAACAAAAACTGTAACGCGTACGGCACAAAACAAACTAGCATCTCGTTTGGTTTTTAAAAAATGCATTGGTGATATCTTTTGTGGTTCTAAGAGCTTACTCGCCCACAGGGTTCACCCACTGGCAGGTGAGGTAGGCTTGGACAGATTGCTGGGTATAACAGGGTTCACCCACTGGCAGGTGAGGTAGGCTTGGACATATTGCTGGGTATAACAGGGTTCACCCACTGGCAGGTGAGGTAGGCTTGGACATATTGCTGGGTATAACAGGGTTCACCCACTGGCAGGTGAGGTAGGCTTGGACATATTGCTGGGTATAACAGGGTTCACCACTGGCAGGTGAGGTAGGCTTGGACAGATTGCTGGGTACAATAGACTTCACCCACTGGCAGGTGAGGTAGGCTTGGGCAAATTGCTGGGTACAATAGACTTCACCCACTGGCAGGTGAGGTAGGCTTGGGCAGATTGCTGAGTATAGCATGGTTCACCACCTGGCAGGAGAGATAGTCTTGGGCAGATCAGGCTAGGAGACCTTGCGAGTCTTTTAATTACTTTTATGGCCACATCAAAATCTCGCTAGAAATTAATATGTGACCTATTTTATATCAAAATTTTCTTGTTACAAGACTGGCACGCCTGGCTGTGAATAATTTCTTCTGAAGTTTTATGATTGTAATCTTCATTACTGTCTTGCCACACAGAAAGCGAATGCTGGGAAATGACACAGAAAACTGCACGTACATTTAACATCCTTCTAAACCAAATGTCTACGCTAGATCAAAAATAAGTGTTCTGGCCAAATACCGTCAGTAAAGACCTCTTGTTAAGAGAGACAGACATGACACTACTGTCGATGTGGCTATCCGATTGGCCACATTATGAGATTAACAGACGAAATCCTTAAGACTAACAGTTTTAGTATGGACTCCACACGGTAAAAAGAAGCATATGGCTACTCAAAGAGATATGGAGACGTACCGCAGAGAAAATGCTGGTGAACAAAAGGATTGATGTGGAGAAACAACCAAGAAGATAACGAAGGATCGACAAAAGTGCAAATCTCTTGCTACCAACAGTCCTATGTGTCTTGGACACTAAAGGGATAGAGAGAGAGAGAGAGAGAGAGAGAGAGAGAGAGAGAGAGAGTTCCCACCTATTGTTGTTTGACTTTCAATGAAGGCTTTCCTTCCATGTAATGTGTCCAGATCGTGTCAGTATTTCTAATCTGACCTTTAAACCAACGAAGTCCTTCAACATTATGGAGATCTTCTCTATGACCTTTTTTTTCTAATTCCCTGCTAAACTTTTGTTTCACACTGTCATCCTTTTCTTCTTTCCTTGCTTGTATATTGAGCATGGTTATGCTCTTCTATTCTTCCCATTCCTCATGTTTTGTTAATATTGGTAGGACCTCGGTTAATCAAGGAGCAGCTGTTGGCAAGCCCATAGAGCCATTAAAGATGTATTTAAGAATTGTATCAGATACTGATATTTGTGAGCTATTATATATATATATATACCTGGGTAAAACTGGGGCGACCATCCCCAACCCAGCGCGTCACAGGTGGCGGATGGTGAAAGTCCTCCAGATATGGAGGATCCCTGTGAATAAGGAGTTATCCAAATAAGCAGGCGCGGACCAACTGGCGGTAGACTCAGAGAGCGAGGTGGGGTAGTAGGTGGAGATAATACCACCAAAAAAAAGAAGCCCCTAAAAATAAATGGATGACAGACGACATTTTAGGACTGATGGACAAGAGGAGGAGGAGTAAAAATAGCGAGAAAAAATATAACAAGATAAATAAAGAAATAAGACGCAAATGCAGAGAAGCAAAAGAAGTGTGGTTAAATGAGCAGTGCAGACAGATACAGGACTCTCATATTAAAGACAGCAAAAGCATGCACAAACGAATTAATGAACTCACAGGCAGGAAAACAAAATATACCACAGGATGCCTGAAATCGAAAGAAGGTAAAATGTTAATGGGAAAAGAAGACATTGTGGACAGGTGGACAGAGTATATCGGTGAGCTGTATGGAGGAGAAAGACCAGAATTAACACCAGATACTGAAAACTGTGAGGGACCACCAATACTTGAAGATGAAATCATAGATGCCATCAAACACATGAAGAAAGGAAAAGCGACTGGGCCTGATAATATAACAACAGAAGAAATAGAGGCACTAGAGGAGACAGGAATAAAAATAATAACCAAGTTACTGAATGACATTTACAACAGTGGTTATATTCCCAATGACCTGATTAAATCCACGTTTATAGCACTACCAAAGAAACCAGGTGCAAAGGAATGTGACGACCACCGGACTATCAGCCTCGCATGTCACATAACGAAGCTACTTCTGAGAATAATTATGAGAAGAACAAGGAAAAAGATAAAAATGGAAATAGCAGATGAACAGTTTGGATTTCTTGAAGGAAATGGAACACACAATGCCATTTATGCTTTACGAACACTAACAGAAAGAGCTTTAGAAGTACAGAAAGATCTCTACTTATGCTTCATTGATTACACCAAGGCATTCGACAAGGTGAAACATAATGAAATTATTAAAATGCTTGAAGACATCAACATAGACGGCAAAGATCTGAGGATTGTAAAACATCTATACTGGCAGCAAGAAGCAGCAGTTCGAGTTGAAAATAGAATTGAAAAATATCAACCTATAAAACAAGGGGTGCGACAAGGATGTGTACTATCTCAAGACCTTTTTTCTCTGTATAGCAAGAATATTCTAAGAACAATCATCACAGAACCAGGCATACAAATTGGAGGATACAATATTAACAACCTTCGGTATGCTGACGACACAGTACTGATAGCTGAGAACCAACAAGACCTGCAAAATCTCTTGGATAAAGTCGCCAAAGAAAGTGAACAGAAAGGCCTTACTTTGAACATCAAAAAGACAGAGACTATGGTTATATCTAAGAAACAGAATCCACCAGCATGCAGTATTAAATTAAACGGAACTATTCTAAAGCAGGTGCAGAAATTCAAATACCTTGGAGCAGTAATAACTTCAGATGGGAAATGCAGAACAGAAATTAGGAACAGAATAGGCCAAGCAAAGACTACATTTCAGAGAATGAGAAACATATTAGCTAACACATCCTTATCAATGAATGTTAGAAAACGAGTCCTAAAATGCTATATTGAACCTATCTTGTTATATGTAAGTGAATCATGGACAATAGGCAAGTCTGCACAAAAATCATTGGAAGCAGCAGAAATGTGGTTTATTAGAAGAATGTTGCGAATCTCCTGGACAGCAAAAATAACTAATGAAGAATGTTTGAGAAGAGCTGGAGAGACAAAAAAACCTTGTCAAAAAGATAAGAGAGAGACAATGTACTTTCATAGGAAAGGGGGCATTGAAAATATTATAAGAACAGGAAAAATAGAAGGAAGATCAAGAGGAAGACCAAGAGAAATGATACTGGACAGTCTGACGGGATGGTGTGAGAGGAGATCACCAACTGAGCTGATGGCCTGCATGAAGGATCGCGTACTCTGGAGAAGCATAATAGCCAACGCCAGTCGGCACGGCACATTATGATATATATATATATATCAGGGGTATACATCTATACTGGGATATACATCTATCACATAGATATACATCTATCACAGCAGCAAAGCTGTGACGGTTTAAAGTTACTGTGTTGAAAGATAAGCTAGATGGACTTTGTATCCGTAACTAAATGTCTTGTCTTGTCTTGTGCTATCTCCCTGTAACTGAGCTGGTGTTCTTAGCAGCCGATGTTGTAGAGGTGTTGAGCTACACCATCGTATCGGCGTGGGAGCGGGTTATAGCAGCTACTTTTTCAGTCCTGGAGAACAGCTAAAGAATAAGGGGTGTGCAATGATTTTTTACCAGACTCCACCACCATGGGGACTATGCCCTGTTAGCCAGGCTATGCCTGTTACTGGGGGTAGCAACGGAGAGGTGGAAGAGGGTCTTCGTCAGCTATGATTCGCTAACCCTGACGCTAGCGTATCAGCTATAGGTTTTCGGACAGCGTCTTAACCCCATAAGTAAATGTAATATGTTTCTACCTTTACCACAAAATGTGGGAGAAGAAGAGGATATGTCAGAAAACATAATTTTTCATGGGGATAGAACTTGTATAAGATAGTATAGGGGGTAAAGACGCTGTCCGATTTGGTAATCCGCGACTCATAGCTGACATGCTAGTGTCAGGGTTGGCCAGTCATAGCTGACATGCTAGAGTCAGGGTTGGCCAGTCATAGCTGACATGCTAGAGACAGGGTTGGCCAGTCATAGCTGACATGCTAGAGACGGGGTTGGCCAGTCATAGCTGACATGCTAGAGTCAGGGTTGGCCAGTCATAGCTGACATGCTAGAGACAGGGTTGGCCAGTCATAGCTGACATGCTAGAGACAGGGTTGGCCAGTCATAGTTGACATGCTAGAGTCAGGGTTGCCCAGTTATAGCTGACCAACACCCTGTTCCACTTTTCCCTTGGTATCCCCAATAACAGGCCTAGCCTGGCTAACAGGGTAGGTATCGTCGTAGTCCCCATAGCGGAGGAACCTGCTAAAGAAAAACTGCACCCCCCTCCCCCATCTGTTTTTGCTCTGCACTTAGTAACTGAAAAAATAGCCACCATAACCCGCTCCAAATCCGACACGATGTTGTGCCTCAAACACCTTCACAGCATCGGCTGCAACGAACACCAGCTCACAGCTCCAGGTAAATAACAGAAAAGACAAGACAAGATAATAAGACAATGTAGCTTACACAGAGTGACCGCTGACCACACACCACATACTGCATGCACTGCAACGGACAAGAAGAAGAAACTGTTAAGCACCATCTGCTGGACTGCAGTGCATTGAAGCACCTTCGGAATAACCTGATACCACCAAACTCCTCAACCACCGACATTCTGTATGGAGATGTAGAACAGCTGAAGAGAATATGCATGTTTCATTATCTGGCACAAGGGGAAAAGGGTGAAAACTCGAAAACCCCGGAGATCGGAAAAGTCAAAGTCAAAGCTTATCTGACAATATTTATTATCTGTTAATATTTCGAGCAATATAGCACACAATCCCTTGTTTTTTTTAAATATTTTCTAAAGTACCATATGAACGCAACAGAATCTGCTCCGTGGGAATGCCTCATCTTTCATATTGGCATCGCAGCCTTCACAGAGAATGGAGGAATGAATAATCTGTCTGACATTGGCGCGGCAAACTTTCCAGATTTTGGCGCTGTTTTATCTCAAGAATGCCCCTGTTAGCCCTTGGCGCTTGAAGTTATTCAGAAATTATCGGTCATCTTCAAGCGACAATGAGTCCAATCATCTGAAGAGGCACTCGGGGCTAGCAGTGTCTCTGGGGTGCCCTCGAGGACATTCGTCTTCCCATGATCAAGGCACGTTTTTTTTGTCTTGAGAGCGGAGGACTTAAGAATGGAAGGATGGATAAGAAGAGAGACAGAGAAGAGGAATGGGGTATGGATGCGGGGAGGAGGGGGGGGGGGGGGGGGGAGAATAAGATGGTACCGAAGTGATGTTTTAAAAACGTGATAAAGGAATGGAGTTTTTTGGGAGGGGGGTGGTCCCCCTTATTTAAAAATTATTTGAAATGAGTATAAAGATAAGTGCAAATTATTGACCTTTTGTTTTCATTTATTGTCTGATCTTACTACAGTTTGTAGTTAAGCCTTCAATTTCAGCTCTTTATTACACGGATTATTTCCCCTCTTTTAGAATAAAAAATCACTTTCTCACAGTTTTTTTTTTGGGGGGGGGGGTAAGTTTCCAAACTCATGTTACCTTTGCTATATTTTCTACATTAATATTAATTTTCAAATCTGTGTAGCTTACTCCATGAAGCGGTTCTTATGAGCAGGTGCCATCCATTTCTTACACACTTTATCAAAGTGTGTATTAGATATGAGAGTACATGATACAGCATTTGGGCGAGACGCGTTATTATGCCTTTTATTGTTTTTCTGCACGTTGTTTAGATATCTAAACATCTTCTATATGTTGTTTATCTATTGTCTTCACAGTCATTTTTTTTAACAATTCATTTGGCGCCTCAGAAAGTTGGAGTTAATCACCAGAACTTGTGCAGCAGGGGAAGAGACGTAACTGTGAGAATAACAACATACCTGCTGCTTGTCAGAATTCACGTTTCACTCTCTTTCTTTCTTTCTCCGATCTCCCTGTAAACTGCGAGTTCGTGTTCTTTTTAGATATACTGTAAAGTTGTTGAGGTACAGTATCATATCGGCGTGGGAGTGGGTTATGGCAGCTATTTTTTCAGTCCCGGAGTACAGCTAAAAAGCAGCGGGTGCGCAATGCTTCTTTAGCAGACTCCACCACCATGGGGGCTATAGCGATCCCTGCCCCGTTAGCCAGGCTAGGCCTTTTAATGGAGGTACTAACGAAGAGGTGGGACAGGTTCTTGGTCGGCTATGGTTCACTAACCCTGAGGTTAACATATCACCTGTGAGCCACTGATTGCCTACTCGTACAGCATCTTCGTTTTCCTACACGCTGGCGAACTTTCCATATCGAGGGCAGTCAACGACCCGTGGCCGATCTGCGAATCATACCCGACCAAGACTCTGTTCTGCAGATCCGTTTTAACAGATCTAGCCTGGCTAACGGGGCAGAGATTGCCATAGTCCCCATGGAATCTGCTAGAGAAGCAGTATGCCCCCTTTGCGTTTCAACAACTCTCAGGGGCTGACCAAAAAAAAAAAAAACTTAACTCGCTCCCAATCCGACACGATGATATGCTTCGACACCCTCACCGGCTGCACAGAATATCAAGTTCTCAGTTCCAAAAAGAAGAAGAAATCAAGGGCCGTAACCATTAGAAACGTTTGAAATTACCATAAGGCGTATCAAAAAAGTCTTTTCGTGTAGTTTTCAGTGGTTTTCATACATTTTTTTCTTATGGTCCTGAAGCCAGTTCGTTATGTTATTCAAGTGACCTTGAGGCTGTCTATAATTCGCTTCGACATGCCTTATGTTGAGAAAGCTGCTTTTTGTATACGCTTCAAACAATCAAAAGAAGAGCAGTTTAAGCTTCAAATAAAATCTCCCCTCCGGGTGGCTGAGTGGTTAGACGCTCGGTCTGCTAATCCGATGGTACGGGGTTCAAGCCCCAGAGGTGAGGATTTTTTTTTCTTTTTCTGGTACCACTTCACCACAAAAAATATAAAAAATAAAAAAATATATATATAAATTATACTCCTTCCTACAACTACAAGCTTTCCAAGTATCTATTTGATGTCGGCTACATGCCTCCATGAATTATAAAACTTAAAAGTTATCTCAAACTGCTCTTACAGACACCGAATACAATGAATTGTTTTCTGAATAGTCCCGAAAATTTTGTTTAGTAGATAGTCATTTATAATGTATGTAGTTACTTCTGTACTGAGTGAATGTTTAAGAGCAAAACGTAAATGTTATATTTTATCTTATGTCTCTCAGCTTCAATGTTAGTTATGTTTGTTATATGAACAGCATATCTGTAGAATGTCTGGAGTAGAGTGAAAGATGTATGATAAAGGGCAGAATGTCAGACGGGCCTGCGTGCCCAATTCTTAACCCTTTTGAAATAAAGATCAATCAATCAATCAATCACCAAACGAACCCCTGGGTCCACCCAGCCTCTAAAAATGAGTACCATAGAAATCAAAGAATTAAAAGGAGGACATCTATCGCTCTTCAGAAAGTAAAACAACTAAAGAATCTGTGGAGAGGAACAAACAAAACTATAAAAATAAGATTTTTAAGAGCATACATCTTTCCCATGGCAACATACGCCTGTGAGACCTGGACACTTAAGAAAATAGCTGAGAAACGCATAAATGCTTTTGAATGTAAATGCTACAGATGAGTTCTCCAAACAAATATATCCATACTACAAGATCTTAATATTGAAGAAGGCTGGCTAGTAAATAGGATTAAAGAGAGAAAACTTAAATATTTTGGACACATTAAACGTCATGATAATCTAGAGAAAACCGTCTTGGAAGGATACATAATGGGAAAAAAAGAGAGGAAGACCAAGGCAAAGATGGCTACAAGACATCGTTGATTATCTGGAAATGGATGCATCAGCAGCAGGCCATCTTGCTCACAACAGAGAGGCCTACAGGAGTGCTGTTGGGGAGTCAAAGTTCCACAAGGGACATGCAAATGAATGAATGAATGAATAGAAATCCGAGACGGTAAATATTGCCAGGTGTGATGCTGACAACATCACACTTTCATGTGCGAAAGGTCTTGGAAATACGAACTTAACACCGTATGATCCCCAATATGCCTTAATGGAGTGGAAACGGGAGATTTTACCTTATCTTCCCATCGCAGGATTAAATATCGCATAGGTACACGGGGCTTGCCTTGGAAAACAAAATCAGTGCAGACAGGTGCTGGCATCCCTGCCTCAGATGCTATACTAACCTAGAAATGTGAAGGCACTAACACATCACACCATTACGTCATGCAGTTACCATGGGGGCATAGATCTTATTTCTAGCAAAAGACGATTGCCCACAACTGGCTACTTATTAACATAGGCAAGAATCTTATCGCACTGGTGGGGGGTGGGAGGAGAGAGAGAGAAGACGAGAGTGGAAAAAGAACCCACTACCTTCAAACTGATAAGCCACCGTCACAAATTAGTCAAAACTGCAACAGCAAGCGTCAAGTTTCAGTAACCTTAAGAGAAGTACAATACTACAGCTCAGGGTACAAGGCAAGGGGCATAACTGCAAGAATATCAATTTTTCTTTCGAATGTAAGGAGTAACTGTTCTTATTGCAATACACCGTAATGATTCTCATGAGAACGACGAATCTATAAATTATAAGTGGTTTAAACCTCGAAACCTGTGGTGCTTTGAGCGTTATCAGGAGCTACGTTATTAGTTCGGTATCATGTGGCGAAACAGTTAAGTGTTTATGGCATTTCTATACTGGTTATAAGCTGGTAGATCTGCGTTGCTGAGTGGGCGTTATTACAGTGGTTTCCCTTGCTTTTTGAAGGTTTGTGTACGGTCTTTCCGCTAGCCTTCGGATTTTGTTCTACCCACAAGGCAGCAGGGGTTTAGAGGTTTTAAGGCGTCCTACCCACAAGGCAGAATGGGTTTAGAAGTTCAAAGGGCTCCTGCCCACAGGGCAGCATGGGTTTAGAGGTTTTTAGGCGTCCTACCTACAAGACTTTGAGGTTTTAAGACGTCTTGCCTACAAGGCAGCAGGGGCTTTGAGGCTTTAAGGCGAATCTTACTCGCCTGACACATGTAGAAACTAGGAAAAAGGGTAGGAACAGCTTTATTAATTAACGAGTACACAGATTTAACTTTTCGGTGTGAACCGTAATCATACAACAACAACAACAAATACACACATACAGGACGAAGAAACTGAGAAAGAAGATAAAATTTGAATTCACATGAATGCTATGTAAAAAGTAGGAATGGACACACAAAAAAAAGAATGAATAAAATAACTAGAGCACTTAGCTGTAGCTTGTAAGTGGCTGTGTCCAGATATCATTCTTGTGTTACTCGTCTAACAGTCATTTCTCTGAGCTTGTGAGGTATTTTCTAGTTGGTTTTATTGCATCTGGTTCGTTTTTTTTGTGTATTTCAGTTGTTTCTTCTATTCAGATCGACAGTCATCATTCATTAGACATAATAGTGAGAAGAAGAAGAAGAAGAAGAAGCTGATTGCCTGCCGCTTGTCAGAATTCACGCTTCATGCTGGTTCTTTCCTTTCTTTCTTTCTTCTTTCTTTCTTTCTTTCTTTCTTTCTTCGATCTCCCTGTAATTGCGAGCTGGTGTTCTTTGCAGCAGATACTGTAAAGAAGAACAAGAAGAAGGCTTGAAAACATAACAAATGGGAAGAGGTGCAGGAGAAGACCAAGAGAGAAAATAAAAATTATAGACGTTCTAACTCGATGGCAACTCCCCCCCCCCCCCCACCACAAAAAATCACCAACAGAGCTGATCGAAAATACCAAGGAACAAGATCTGTGGTACCGCCAACGTCTATCGGCATGGCACCTGATGATAAAGATATAACCTAGTAGTCTACTACTTATGTGTAGTTGGGAAAGCGGTTCTCTGATGTAAAAAGTTTGAGAATCACTGCTGTATAGAATAAAATAGATTCCGTAACTGTTTAAAATAGATTTGTAAAAAAAAAATTGTTTACTCTTTTTCTTCGTGTTTTCAGAAAAAAAAGAGACCTCAAACAGGAAAACTGTCACAACAAACAGAATCGAGACTGAATCTCTAGCCAGAGAACGCTCGGAAGAATCTGACAAGCAACTTTAAGGCGTTAAGACTACGGACACACATACACGCATTACATACATAGTTGTCTGTTACAAGGGAAATGCTGGTTTCCACCAGCGTCGGTTTGAAAGCAGGGTACACTGATAAGTTAAAGCCGTTTACCTACAGTGTTGGCCACTCGTATGTGTTTATGTGTGTGCGCGCATATGTATGTGTCTGTGTGTGCGCATTTGTATGTGTCTGTGTGTGCATATGTATGTGTCTGTGTGTGCATATTATGTGTCTGTGTGTGCATATGTATGTGCCTGTGTATGTGCATGTTGCATTTTTATTTACCATTGGTGCAGCTCGTGACAGGTTTCTTGGGAAGGGGCTTAAATCCACTAAACTGCGTGAAGTCATGAATATCCTGAGTTGTCTCCCGTCTAAGTCAATAAAGCTGTTGAGATATTCAAGGGCCATAATCGCCGTAATCTGGACAAGATCATAGGTCCTCATATCTCCTCCGTGAAAAGAAGATCACAGCACGGGAGCATGTGCACGTAGCACCGGAAAGAATATGTGTCTTATGGAGGGCGACGGCGATGGCGATAGGGTTAGAAACTTTTGCCTTGTATTCAAGAAGCTACGTTCCCATTAAATCCATTAAATGCCAACAGTCTTACTTTCTCTCTCTCTCTCTCTCTCTCTTTCTTTTTCTTTAACTTACCATAATGTAGCCCATTCTTTTCCCCAGTTGTTCTTTTTCTTTTCCCCAACACCTTTTCATCATCTTCTCATCCTCTCTCTCTCTCTCTCTCTCTCTCTCTCTCTCTCTCTCTCTCTCGTTTTCTATTTTAATTCTCTAATTTCTGCTATGGTTAAATATCAGGATATTTCAGTATATTCTCTCTCTCTCTCTCTCTCTCTCTCTCTCTCTCTCTCTCTCTCTCTCTCTCTCTCTCTCTCTCTCTCTCTCTCTCTCTGTAGTACTGACATTTTTATATGGGAGATAGTCATTTATATGTATATGTAGTTAGTCATTTAAAACTGGAGTTGGGCGTGAGGCCAACAACCTCATCCTGCGACTCATCTAGATGAGGCGACTCTAGATGGGGAGAAAACCCTGCAGTTACGGAATCTCGCAGCAGTTGTAACCGAACATCAAGGTCACCAGCCCTGCATGCTTGGTGTAAAGCTTGATATAAGGCGGAACGAATTCAAGAACAACGTAGAGATAAGACAGAACAACCTGTCTCATGAGTGATCAGAAAAAGAAGATGGACATATGTAGGCCATGTGATGAGAAGAAACAATCAGAGAATACCAAATCAAGCTATCAAGTGGAGCACAACAGGCCGAAGAAAAAGAGGTTGATCACGTGAAACTCTAAAGAGGACATTGTTAAGATAAGCCATTTTAGTGGCCATAACATCCCTCGATGAAGTTGAAAGACTCGCCGAGAACAGGAAAACTTGGCAAACAACAATGCAAGCCATATGTAACGTTTAACAGAATGGGAAGGATGTAAGATGTAAGTTAGTCATTTGTATGTGTATGTAGTTACTTTATTGTTAATTATGTTTGTTAAATGAGCAGCATATTTGTAGAATGTGAAAGTTGTATGATGAAGGGCAGAATGTCAGACAGGCCTGCGAGGCCAATTCTTAATCCTTTTGAAATAAAGATCAATCAATCGATTAATCAATCAATCAATCAATCAATCAATCAATCTCTCTCTTCCCCCCCCCCCTCTCTCTCTCCAGGAATGTTTCCACTAAAGTTTTAAGAATTCTTGATGCTAGTGTATCAAAAAAACCCAAATCATTTGTAAATCAATTTTCTTGTCATTAATCTGGCATCTTGCCCCATTGTTCTATTCTAATTCATTGTACACACGCCTCATTTTCTCTCCACTCTTTCTCCCTTCTACCCCACCACTCTCTCGTCCAGGCAGTGACTGAGTAATTACCACCCTAGGCTTAACATACTAAGGGCCCCTGCCCCCCCCCCAGGCTTGACTTAGCAAGGACCCCCGCCTCCCCCAGGCTTGACTTAGTAAAGACCTCCGCCTCCCCCAGGCTTGACTTAGTAAAGACCTCCGCCTCCCCCAGGCTTGACTTAGCAAGGACCCTCGCCTCCCCCAGGCTTGACTTAGTAAGGACCCTCGCCTCCCCCAGGCTTGACTTAGTAAAGACCTCCGCCTCCCCCAGGCTTGACTTAGCAAGGACCCCCGCCTCCCCCAGGCTTGACTTAGTAAAGACCTCCGCCTCCCCCAGGCTTGACTTAGTAAGGACCCTCGCCTCCCCCAGGCTTGACTTAGTAAGGACCTTCGCCTCCCCCAGGCTTGACTTAGTAAAGACCTCCGCCTCCCCCAGGCTTGACTTAGCAAGGACCCCCGTCTCCCCCAGGCTTGACTTAGTAAAGACCTCCGCCTGCCCCAGGCTTGACTTAGCAAGGACCCCCGTCTCCCCCAGGCTTGACTTAGTAAAGACCTCCGCCTCCCCCAGGCTTGACTTAGTAAAGACCTCCGCCTCCCCCAGGCTTGACTTAGTAAAGACCTCCGCCTCCCCAAGGCTTGACTTAGTAAGGACTCTCGCCTCCCCCAGGCTTGACTTAGTAAAGACCTCCGCCTCCCCCAGGCTTGATTAGTATGGACCCCCGTCTCCCCCAGGCTTGACTTAGTAAGGACCCTCGCCTCCCCCAGGTTTGACTTAACAAGGACCCCTGCCTCCCCTAGGCTTGACTTAGTAAAGACCTCCGTCTCCCCCAGGCTTGACTTAGTAAGGACCCTCGCCTCCCCCAGGCTTGACTTAACAAGGACCTGCCTCCCCCAGGCTTGACTTAGTAACTCCCCTGCCTCCCCTTAGGCTTGACTTAGTAAGCTTCCCCCACCCCCCCCCCCAACTTATACCGCCCATCTTCTGACATATGTCCTGATTCCTATCTGATTGTGACCTCTACTATTACAATACGACCTCATTACACAGACCAAACGCATCTGATACGTCACTGTCTTTTAGATAACATCAGGGGCGGCCCTGGGAATTTTGCCTCCTTGTGCAGTAGCATACTTTCCTGCCCCACCTGAGTCTCAAATCGACTAAGGATTAAAATCTATTAAGTTTACGTTAGAGGAGTACCTTGGAAGTCTCATTTCAGCAGACAGCAATACTGAGAATGAAATATCCCCACAAAACTGGACATGCATTTCAAGCCTTTAACAAATCAGTAAACATGCCCAATACGAACCTCAAGCTCAGAATCTATAAATCCAATGTTCGCTCCATTCTGTTATAAGCAGCCAAACATGGAGAACAAGTGAGATATTCGGATAAAAAAAAGGTTGAGAGGATTTGAAGGAAGATGCCCCAGGAAAATTTTAAGAATACCATAGAAAGAACACGTAGCAAACGAGGTACTAACCAAACGAATGAATGAATGGATAATCTTTATTTTTAAAGGGTAAAGAATTGGGCACGCAGGCCCGTCTTACATTCTGCTCTTTCTGCGAAAGGACATTGAGAACATTACTGGAGAGGTAGAAAGACGAAGATGGAAATGGCTGGGCCACATACTACGAATGGAAAGAACAAGACACCCCTATACCGCCTTGGCTTGGACACAGCAAAGGAAAAGAAACAAGGGCAGGCCGTTGTGGACAATAAGGGAAGAGCTAAAGGTCAGGACTGGCTGGAGAATCTTTGTTTATGCCTTCTACTCTATTGGGAGTACAGGGGACTGATGATGATGTCACGTAAGCTTTGACATGGTAAAAGGTAACAGTAATCCTGTCATGCCTTAGAGGCACATAGGGATATGGTGTTAGTGCCCATATTTTACGTGCTTGGCCATTAATTTTAAACAACACTAACAACAATTTTAATTAATGAAAAAAAAAAATAGAAGATTATAAAATTATTATCACCATCATGGACCTTCTCCAATCTATACCATTAATCTCCTTTGGTTGGTTGTGCAGTCTCCCTGTAACTGCGAGCTGTTGTTCTTTGCAGCCGATGCTGTGGAGGTGTTGAGGTACACCATCGTATCGGCGCGGGAGCGGGTTAAGGCGACTATTTTTTTTTTCAGTTCCGGAGTACAGCTTAAAAAGCAGAAGGGGTGTGCAACGCTTCTTTAACAGACTCCACCACCATGGGGACAATGGCGATCCCTGGCCCCGTTAGCCAAGCTAGGCCTGTTACTAGGGGTACCAACGGAGCTGTGGGACAGGGTCTAGGTCAGCTATGGGTCGCTGATTTGCCTAATCGGACAGGCGTCTTCATCCCGGATGTTTTTATACCCAGTAAAGCTAAATGAAGCTTGTGTTTATTATAACATCTCTCTCGAAAGGCCCTCTCTATGGGAATGTTGTGTTCGACTGTTCAGAGAAGAATCGAGAACATTTTATTCACTGTTTGTAGTTCCCTTTCACAGAGCGGAGAGAAAAGCTATTGAAACGAGGTCTCGTAGAACCTCTTTAAATAAAATAACAAACACACGTGACATTTGACAATGGCTAATGTTTATCCTTCGTCAGTTGTACGAGAAGGGCGAATTAATGAACAAAATCTGTTACGTTTTGAAAACACGCCATTCCAGCGGGGGATAGTAGTTGGAAATGCTGTACGAAATCCCGCGAGAAGAGTTGCTACATGAAATCACACGAGACTATCTTGCTACACGAAATCACGCGAGACCAGGCGGCAAAAGTTGGAGTGATAATGGAGATAGCTGTGTATTACTTGTGTGCTTTATATGTTTCTTTCTGTCGCGTCTGAAGTGCTTTGTCTACATTTTTTTTTCTTTCTGTCAAGTGTAAATTGCTTTGTCTACTTTTTTTTCTTTCTGTCACGTTTAAGGTGCTGTGACTATTTTTGTTTTCCATTCCGTCAAGTTTAAAATGTGCGTTTTTTTTTTTTTGTTTTGTTTCTATCTGTCATGTCTAAAGTGCTTTGTCTATTTTTTTTCTTCCTGTCACATCTTAAATATTTGTCTACCTTTTTTCCTTTCTGTCACGTCTAAAATGCTTTATCTACCTTTTTGTTCTTTCTGTCACGTCTAGAGCGCTGTGTCTATGTTTTTTTTTTCTTTCTGTCACGTCTAAAGTGCTGTAAACTTTTAAAAAAAATTTCCGTCACGTATAAAGTGCTTTGTATACTTTTTTTTTATTCCTTTCGAGTCTAAAGTGCTTTGTCTGCTTTTTTGTTCCTTGGTGTCACGTCTAAGATGCTTTGTCCACTATTTAGTCACGTCTAAGATGCTTTGTCCACTATTTAGTCACGTCTAAGATGCTTTGTCCACTATTTAGTCACGTCTAAGATGCTTTGTCCACTATTTAATCACGTCTAAGATGCTTTGTCCACTATTTAGTCACGTCTAAGATGCTTTGTCCACTATTTAGTCACGTCTAAGATGCTTTGTCCACTATTTAGTCACGTCTAAGATGCTTTGTCCACTATTTAATCACGTCTAAGATGCTTTGTCCACTATTTAGTCACGTCTAAGATGCTTTGTCCACTATTTAGTCACGTCTAAGATGCTTTGTTCACTATTTCTCGATGCATATCCTCCATGTTTCTATCTCTCTACTGCGGGTAAGCTTCGCTGTCTCCAACTTACTGACGCTGCTGACGCTGAAAGGCTGGTGCAGGCTTCTGTGGTGCCTCAGAGCGGAGTCTTCTGTTCTTTACCGCAGCTCTGTACCAAGTTCTAGAACATCATCTGAACCACTTCGCTGCCCCTGGTGTAGCATCTACGTTTCAGGCACTTAAACTCCAATAATTTTAGTTAGATACAGCGAGGGACAGAGAGAGACAAAGAGAGAGAGAGGGGAGGGAAAAGAAAGAGAGAGAGAGGAAGGGAGAGAGAGTGGAGAGAAAGAGAAGGAGAGAGGAGGAGACAGAGAGGGAGGGAGATGGGGGAAACGGAGAGAGAGAATGAATGAAACAGTGAATGATCTTTATTTTCAAAAAGTGAAGAATTGGGCATGCAGGCCCGTCTTCCCTTCATCACTCCATCTTTCATTCTTCCCACACACTCGATTTTAATACAAATATACAAATTAAATGAGGGAAAAAAACTAGTTAAAAAAGGAGTGCAAAATTAGACAGTTACATTCACAACTGTGAGAGAATGAGCTATATGAGAAGTGATTAATCTAACAAGATATCGCGCACGCACACGCAGACAAACACACAAGCACACACAAAAACATTTTCAGCGCAGTTCATCTAAAATGACAGAGATGCGTTCCAACCTTGGCTTCTAAAAAACGGGAAGCCGCGCTAGTGTAGTGGATTAGACACTCGCTTGCCGACCAGGCGACCCAGTTTCGATTTCCACCCACCAGAGTGGCGGCCAGACTCCCGGAGATTCACACCAGCCTCAAGAAAAAAAATGGGTACCAGAGTTAACGCTCTGGGAAGAAAGAGAAATGACGCCGCCAGCTACGGAGTTAGTGCTGATGGCGACACTAGTCGGCAGTTTCTGGTCAGCTGCTGACTAGGCAACAGAGGACTTGTGGTTTGACCGTGTGCAGTGACGCTGGTTCACAGCTCATATATTTACTTTTTACTTCTGAAAACATCCTTTTAGCAATTTCGTGAATAAGCACTCATCATTTTTCAGATGGGGGGGGGGGGGGGGGGCTTTTTACTTATGAGAGTTATAGATATATAGGAAATTCGAAGAAGTGTCTAACAAAGAAGTGTCTTCCTCTATATATTCATCCTGCACCAAATGCCACGTGTTATGTCCAGATGGCAGGAAACGGTTGCTGTAACTCTTCCTTAAGACGAAATACCGTTCATCTCCCACTCCCGCTCCTTCTCCATTACTTTCTGAAGCCCCTGTCGTCGCCAGTCCACGCCGACTTAAAGATGCGTGTAGGTCACTCTGATCAAATGAGAACAGTTTTACTGTACTCTGAGCAGAAACCACCATCAAAACCTTGGAGACACGGGATACCATGAACGTCTCATCATCGACTTTCGATGGCATCTTCGGGGAATTAGGGGACGCGGATAAGAGAAACAAGCCATGGCGTGCTTCTCTACAAGATGGTTATGAGGCTTGTGTATGAATTAATCTCTTCCCGGGCACTGATTACATCTGCCCTGCGTCCGTAGAACAGTACACAACCACCAGTAGAGAGCCTGATCTACCGATGGAAGGAATCGCCGACTCGCCCGCCGTTTATATCATGGTTATCTCCCCTTGTCAATGATGATCATCACGCACCTGGTTTTCCATCAACTGAAGGCCGGCAAAAACAAATGGCTCAGGGCAGTGTTTGTCTATGTTTTAGCCTGTCATAGAAAAAGTATATAATGAGGAATGTTAGAGAAGATGTAGACAAAGAATATTACGATGCTATAAAAATTGGAGGTTATGAAACACCAGAGATTAGATATGCTGAATTACTATTCACAACACAAAAAGGAATGGAAAAACTAATTATGTCAGTCTGTAAGAACAGCGAAGAGCAAAACCTCTATCTTAATGCGAAGAAAACTAAATTGATGACAAATGACGAAACAAATAATGCAGCTGAAATATGTATCGATGAGGAAAAATTGGAAGAAGTGGAGAATTTTGAATATCTTGGATCACTACTAACTAATAATGGAGATACAATGAGGGAAATTAAAAGGAGGACATCTATCGCTCTTCAGAAAGTAAAACAACTAAAGAATCTGTGGAGAGGAACAGACAGAACTACAAAAATAAGATTTTAAGGGCGTGCATCTTTTCCATCGCAACATATGCCCATGAGACCTGGACATTTAACAAAAAAGATGAGAAACACATAAATGCTTTTGAATGTAAATGCTATAGAAGAGTTCTTCAAATACCATGGACACAAAAAAGAACAAATATATCCATACTACAAGAAATTAATATTGAAGAAAGCTGGCTAGTAAAGAAGATTAAACAGAGAAAACTTAAATATTTTGGACACATTAAACGTCATAATAATCTAGAGAAGACCGTCTTGGAAGGGTACATAATTGGAAAAAGAGAGGAAGATCAAAGCGAAAATGTCTGCAAGACACCGTTGGTAATCTGCAAATGGATGCATGCAGCAGGCCATCTTGCTCACAACTGAGAGGGCTACAGGAGTGCTGTTAGGGAGGCAAAGTTCCGCAAGGAACATGCAAATGACTGACTGACATAGAAATTCCCTCCTCTCTCTTCTTCCATCCTTCCCCCTTCTCTTTGTCTCTCTCTCTCTCTCTCTCTCTCTCTGTGCCAGCCATCAAGTTCTAAAAGGATATAGTTTTTAACGTAACTTGTTAGATATTGTTAGTAATTAAAATGTGAAAGAATATGATGTTAGATAAACTGCGCTGAAAATGTATTTGTGTTTGTCTGCGTGTGCGCGCGCGATAGATTAATTACTTCTCATATAACTCAATCTGTCACATTTGTGAATGTAATAGTCTAATTTTGCCCTCTTTTTTGTGTGGTTTTTTTTCCTCATTTAATTTGTATACTTGTATTAAAATCGAGTGTGTGGGAAGAATGAAAGAGAAGACAAAGAGACGGGCCTGCATCCCCAATTCTTCACTCTTTGAAAATAAAGATCATTCACTGATTCATTCATTCTCTCTCCGTTTCCCCTCCTCTCCCTCCCTCTCTGTCTCCTTCTCTCACTCTCTCTTTCTCCCCACTCTCTCTCTCCCTTCCTCTCTCTCTCCCTTTCTTTTCCCTCTCCATCGCTTTCCCTATCTCCCTCTCTCTCTCTCCCTCTCTCTCTTCCCCCTCCCCCCTCTCTCTCTCCTTTTATTTTGCTTACCACTTAAAACAAGGAAGTCAGGACGTAAAATTATATCTTACGGTAGCCTCATAAATGATATTTGCTGAGGAGAAGACAGAAGAGAGAGATTCATAACAGGTTGCGAGGCTTTTATAAACAGAACTTCAATAAACAGAAAAACGAAGAAAAACTCATCACCTCTTTGTTGAGCTCCAGGAAGTGACCATGTTTATGGTGGGCCTGCAGCACCACGTACATCTTCTTACATCCTTCCCGTGCCTTTAAACGTCACATAGGGCCCGCATGGCAGTTCGCCAAGTTTTCCTGTTTTCGGCGAGCTTTGGAACATTTACTGGCCTCTCTTTTAACAATGTCTTCCTTAGAGTTTCATATGGTCGACCTCTTTTTCATCGGCCTGTTGTGTTCCACTTGATACCTTGTTTTGGTATTCTCTGACCGTTTCTTTTCAACACGTGACCGACATAGGTCCATCACCTTTTTTCCACTACTTAGAACACCAAAAAAAATTTTAATCTGTTAGCCGTATAAATATGGGCCCGATAAAGGATACCAACAGCAGAGAATGGAGAGCTAGAAAGAACACTGAACTGTACAGTTTATGTAAATCCCAACGAATTATAAATGTCTTGAAACTGAACATACCACGCTGGCTGAGGCATGTAGAAAGAATGTTAAAGAAAAGACAAACGAAAATGATGTATGCACAAGAGGTGAGAGAAACAAGACCAATACAGAGATGGAAAGACAACGTAGAAGAGGACAGTATCACCAACTGGAGAAAGAAGATTATGAACAGAGAGGAATGGAGGCGAATTTTATCTGCAGCAATGAGCCGTGATGCCTCTGAAAGTATTAGTAATAGTAGTAGTAGTAGTAGTAGTAGTAGTAGTAGTAGTAGTAGTAGTTGTTGTTGTAGTAGTAGTAGTTGTTGTAGTAGTAATAGTAGTAGTAGTAGTAGTAGTAGTAGCAGTAGTAGTAGTAGTAGTAGTAGTAGTAGTCGTTGTAGTAGTAGTAGTAGTAGTAGTTGTTGTTGTTGTTGTTGTTTTTGTTGTAGTTGTTATTGTTGTAATAGTTGTAGTAGTAGTAGTAGTGGTAGTAGTAGTAGTTGTAGTAGTAGTAGTAGTAGTGGTAGTAGTAGTAATAGTAGTAGTAGTAATAATAATAGTAGTAGTAGTAGTAGTTGTAGTAGTAGTAGTAGCTGTTGTTGTTGTTGTTGTTTTTGTTGTTGTTGTTGCAGTAGTTGTTGTTGTTGTAGTTGTAGTAATAGTAGTAGTAGTAGTAGTAGTAGTAGTAGTAGTGGTAGTAGCAGTAGTTGTTGTAGTAGTAATAGTAGTGGTAGTAGTAGTAATAGTAGTAGTAGTAGTAGTAGTAGTAATAGTAGTAGTAGTAGTTGTAGTAGTAGTAGTAGTAGTAGTAGTAGTTGTTGTTGTTGTAGTAGTGGTAGTAGTAGTAGTAGTAGTAATAGTAGTTGTAGTAGTAGTAGTTGTAGTAGTAGTAGTAGTAGTGATAGTAGTAGTAGTGATAGTAGTAGTAGTTGTAGTAGTAGTAGTAGTAGTAGTAGTAGTAGTTGTAGTAGTAGTAGTAGTAGTAGTTGTAGTAGTAGTAGTAGCAGTAGTAGTAGTAGTAGTAGTAGTAGTGGTAGTAGTAGTAGTAGTAGTAGTAGTAGTAGTGGTAGTAGTAGTAGTAGTAGTGGTGGTGGTGGTAGTAGTAGTAGTAGTAGTAGTAGTAGTAGTAGTAGTAGTAGTAAAAGAAGAGAAGAGAAGAAGAAGAGTAGAAGAAGCCGTATAAATATCCATATAAAAAGAGAAGTTTATCTGTCACTGGAGCACTCGAAATCTACTGGAGGCAGCTGAGATGTGGTTCCTAACAAGAATGATGAGAAAACCACGGACAACCAAGAAAACAAATGAAGAGGTTCTACGTGAGGCTGGGCAAAAGAGGGAAATCATGACAAAATTCAGAACACGACAGTCCAGATTTCTAGGAAATAATTTAAGAACAGGAAAACTGGAACACCTAGTGACAACGGGAAAACTGGAGGGACAAAGGGACAGAGAAAGACAAAGAAACAAGACATCTGAAGGAGTAATTCAGTGGCATGGAGCAAAGTCCAACACACAGCTTATAGAAAGAGCAAAGGAAAGATGGTTGTGGAAAAAATCAGTGACAACCAACGCCTGATTGGCATGGAACTAGAGAGAGAGAGAGAGAGAGAGAGAGAGAGAGAGAGAGAGAGGAATATTTATATCTCAGTTTTATGTATTATGATGATGATGAGGAGGAGGAGGAGGAGGAGGATGATAGTTAATCAAAGAAAGTTGTTTATTTATTTCTGAGTATGATAAACTACAGAACTACTAATCACAACATTTATCTGTACGGCGACGCGCACCATTGAAGAAAACCTTCCATGTCCCTGCCTTTTGTATGGACAGATTGGCTGTACTGACTACCATTGATAGAAGAATCAAGCTGTTCAATTCTTCTCAAAGATACACTCGTCTAGACGGCGGATTGTAACCTCATCCGTGCGTAATTTTTAATAGTGAAATGGAGGCTCGCCTGTCTTTTTCTCCTTCTTATTTATTAAACTCATGCCTGAACTGAGAGTTATAAATAGAACAAGTCAACCTGTAGGTCAAGTAATCCTCTACTGAACAGAAAAGGTGTGAAAGAAAACTGCCCCACCTGCGGCCCTTCCGACGTCTGGCGACTTGGGGGAAGGGATGTTTCAACTGCAACACAATGAAGATACTTGTGAATGATTAATCCTCTCTTGGGCCACATTTTCTAGTAATACATATGTTTTACTTCGCGATATGGGCCCTGAAATTTGAAGATATTTACAAGAGATTAGTGCTTTTGGACTTGAAATTAACAAGGACAAAACAAAAATAATGAAAATTCCCATCAATCAAAATGTAAAAATACACATAGAAGGGACAGATATTGAAGAAGTCAATCAATTTGCATACCTTGGCAGCTACATAGACCAGGATGGTGACACTAGAAAGGAAGTTAGGATCAGAATTGCAAAAGCAGCATCAATCTTCAAGAATCTTGAGAACATATGGAATTCAAAAGTTATAAGCACAAAAACCAAGTTAAGACTATTCAATTCAAATGTAATATCCACCCTCATTTATGCATGCGAAAGCTGGAAAACAACTAAAGAAATAGAAAAGAAATTAGACTCTTTTGAAAACAAATGCCTAAGGAAATACTCGGCATCAAGTGGAATGAATTCAAGAACAATGCAGAGATAAGACAGATGACTGAACAACAACCAGTCTCACGGGTGATCAGGAAAAGGAGATGGACATATGTTGGCCACTTGATGAGAAGAAATGAGCAGAGAATCCCAAAACAAGCTATCAAGTGGAACACAACAGGCCGAAGAAAAAGGGGCAGACCGCGTGAAACTCTGAAGAGAACATTATTAAGAGAGGCCAAGTTAACAGGCATAAAATCCTTTGATGAGGTTGAAAGACTCGCCGAAGACAGGAAAAATTGGCGAACTACTTTGCGAGCCCTATGTGACGTCTAACGGCACGGGAAGGATATAAGATATAAGATATAAGATAAGTGCTTTTGAGAAAATGAAGAACATATTAACTGACCAAAAACTGCCATTGACAGTAAGAAAGAGAGTTCTATAGAACCTATTCTACTTTATGCAAGTGAAACATGAACTATGAATAGTCATTTAAAACAAAGAACAAAGAGTACTGAAATGTGCTTCTTAAGAAGGATGCTTCGCATTCCAGGGACATCCTTAAATACAAAAGGAAAAGTGTTACACAAGGCAAAAGAATATCTCAGACTGGTTATAAATGAGGAAACAACAACTTGGTTTGACATAAAACAAAGGGGCCCGTCATGGGGTGCATATTGTCGCCTTAGTTATTTAACTTGTATTCTGAAAATATAATGAGGAATCTTAGAGAAGATGTAGACAAAGAATATTACGATGCCATAACAATTGGAGGTCATGAAATACCAGAGATTAGATATGCTGATGACACAGTATTACTGTCCACAGCACAAAAAGGAATGGAAAAACTAATTATGTCAGTCTGTAAGAATAGTGAAGAGCAAAACCTCTATTTTAATGCGAAGAAAACTAAATTGATGACAACTGACAAAACAAACAAGGCAGCTGATATATGTATCAATGAGGAAAAACTGTAAGAAGTGGAGAGTTTTGAATATCTTGGATCACTGCTAACTAATAATGGAGATACAATGAGGGAAATTAAAAGGAGGACATCTATCGCTCTTCAGAAAGTAAAACAATTAAAGAATCTGTGGAGAGGAACAGACAGAACTACAAAAATAAGATTTTTAAGGGCATGTATCTTTCCGATCGCAATATATGCCTGTGAGACCTGGACACTTAACAAAACAGCTGAGAAACACATAAATGCCTCTGAATGTAAATGCTACAGAAGAGTTCTTCAAATATCATGGACACAAAAAAGAACAAATATATCCATACTACAAGAACTTAATATTGAAGAAGGCTGGCTAGTAAAGAAGACTAAAGAGAGAAAACTGAAATATTTTGGACACATTAAACGTCATGATAATCTAGAGAAAACCGTCTTGGAAGGATACATAATGGAAAAAAGAAAGAGAGGAGGACCAAGGCTAAGATGGCTGCAAGACATCGTTGATGATCTGCAAATGGATGCATCAGCAGCAGGTCATCTTGCTCACAATCGAGAGGCTTACAGGAGTGCTGTTTGGGAGGCAAAGTTCCGCAAGGTACATGCAAATGAATGAATAGTTATAACAGCATATTGGAAGATTTACTGTTACAGTGCTTGAATTGTCATAAAATAGATATGTTCCGGGGTATTTTAATATTTTGACCATTTGATTTAAAGCCCGTAGTATTTTTTGTTATATAAGAGTGCAATTAAAAGATCATGGTTGAGACGTTAAACTCCATGAGATTTTTTTATGAACTTAGCCTTGACATGTTAGTAAAGAAAAGTTATTTTCGGGATGAAGGTCGTAAACAGGATCACGGGCTGAGTGACTCTCGGGATGGAAATTTCGGGAAGATTTAAGAATAGGAATTGTGGTTGATATTTAAGGACCAAACTCTTACGTAGGAAAAAAGGTTTTAGGATTAGATTTAGATTGATTGGTAGCTTGAGAGGCATTATGATTGCAAATTGATTATGTAGAGGTTGATTGAAGGATGTTTCAGATAGGATGCTAGGATATGAACTGTTAGTTTCTTTTCTTCCTCATGGACCCAATGTGTAAATTTTAGATGCAGCTACGAGTTGTTAGAAATAGTTTGTAACTGAAGAAATGTGAAATACTGAGATTTTTTAGGACTTTAAGTCTGATATTTTTGGTGATGTGAAGTTGTATATAAGGATCCATGTAATTTTCAGTGAGCTGGTAAGTTGGCTCTTATTCCATCATGTTGAATGCCTGTTTTTCCTAGCTGAGAGTAGTGACTGTTGCCCACTCCCTCCCTACACGGCGAACTAGTTCTCGTCTGGAGAGGAGTTTGATTATTCATCTATTTACTCAGTTTATTGCTACATCCTCACTTATTCACCACTCATCTTCCCCATAATAAATACGTGAAATTGCTATTGTCAATTGAGTGTTAGTGGTTCTCAAACTGTTGAGATGTGTTCGTTCTCAGTTACACATTAAAATTCCTCAGATGTAATCAGAAGATAAGAGTAAGGAAAAGTAGTACAGTTTACTATTTGCATGGCGGCTTTTACACAATTGCGAAGTACTTAAATTATTGCCGTGTCTGTAACTAGCAGGCAGATGCACGATACATCTCAATGTTTGGTGCAGTACGGCTAGATGGTGTCATACATAAGAAAAAGGCAATCAAAGTTTCTCGGACACATCAGCGGACGTGAAGGTCTCGAAAAATTGGTAATCACTGGAAAAAAAAAATTCAAAGAGTGCGGAGAAGACAGAAATACCCGGATGGCCTACCTGCATGGTTTGTCAGAGAAACAGCAATCAACTTGGCTCGAGACACGGAGGATCGAACGAGATGGAGAAGGATGACCGCCTACGCCTATCAGCACGACACTATCTGATCTGATTTAGGACATTTGCATTGTTCCTGAATTCGTTCCACTTGATGCAGAGTATTATATATATAGTATATAATATATATATAATATATATACATATAATATATATAATATAATATAATATATGTATTATATATATATATATGGGATGAGTATAGGTACAAACATATATGGTGGAAATACTCATCTTACCAAGTTCTTCATAATAATAAGATAACAATTCATTTTTAGTTAGACCTCAATCAACTTTACTGAGATCTATTTTAACTTGGCACATATTGTTTTGTTTATGCATTTTTATTGTCAAGTTAATATATATATATATATATATATATATATATATATATATATATTCTCAGTTCCTAGAAAGGTAGCTACCACCTCTGTTTTGTTTTTGTCGCAGGCAAGTGTTTAGCTCCCAGATTAACTTGGCGACCGTGAGTCGGGAAAGGCAACAATGGGCAGGCCAAAGAACCTGTAGTCCTTGACTACGCGTGGAAGCTTTCTGTGGCAGATACAATAAGTAAAAGAGTGTATGAGCCGTCTACCCTACGATATGAAATCAGATACGTCTTTGATGATCTGACACCTGCTTCTGCGTACGTTCCACGCGCTAGACGACTTATGTTATCCGCTGACGATCTAATCATTTCAGAAAGAGGGATGTGACAGACGGATCATATAAGATAGTCTTGGCAAGGATTTTAAAGAGAGTGGCGGGCCACTTCCGCAGACCCCATCCCTGTCGTACTGTCTTGTGTGTACTTGACTACCCGTGATTGCCGCACCCAGACCGTGTAGTCAGGAATTAAATGAGCAGATTTAAATATGCGTTGAGGACAAATGCTTTAATCAGCGCTGACGTTTTTTTAATGTTTAGTTTCATTTTTTTTTAAATCGCATTCTTATTTTAAAGAAAAATATCTTTCATCTGTTGCAGCTTAATTTCTTGTAATTCAGACACATATATTTAAATTTATATAATTCCCTGTTCTGTTCTATTCTCCTCTCTTCTTTCCTCTTCTCTTCTTTCCTTTTCTCTTCTTTCCTCTTCTTTCTTCTTCTCTTTTTTCCTCTTCTTTTCTTTTTCTTTCTTTTCTCTTCTCTCCTTTCTTCTTCTCTTCTTTTCTTCCTTCTTCTCTTTTTTTTCTTTTTCTGTTCTATTCATTTCTTTTCTCTTCTCTTCTTTCCACTTTTCTTCTTTCTTCTTCTTTCCTCTTCTCTTCTTACATCTTCTCTTATTTCCTCTTCTTTTCTCTTCTCTTCTTTTCTCTCCTCTTTTCTTCTTTCCTCTTCTCTTCTCCTCTTTCATCTTCTCTTCTTTCATCCTCTCTTCTCTTCTTTCCTCTTTTCTTCTTTCATCTTCTCTTCTTTCATCCTCTCTTCTCTTCTTTCTTCTTTTCTTCTTTCATCTTTTCTTCTTTCCTCTTTTCTTCGTTCATCTTCTCTTCTTTCATCCTCTCTTCTCTTCGTTCTTCTTTTCTTCTTTCATCTTCTCTTCTCTTCCTTTCTCATCTCTGTGGATGATGATGATGATTTAAAACAGATCTCTGTAAAGTTGATGTAGGTCAAATTAAAAATAGTTATCTTGTTATTATGTGGAACCTGCTGGTGTGACTGTTGCCATCATACATGTTTGTACTTAATGTGTTTATATACAGACGATTCTTTCGAACCAGCGATCCACTGGCTTCTGTTTGTAAATCTGCGAATATGTTTAGAAGGTACAATACTTATTTAATGTAAAACTGTTTATTTTAAAGTATATGTCGCTATTATAGAGTCATTCTGGTCCATTTTTGTGTTCTGTTCTGCTCTGCTATCTTCTCTTCTCTTCCCTTCTCTTCTCCTTTTTCCCTTCTTCATTTGTTAAAATACATACTTTCCCCTTCTTCATTTGTTAAAATACACACTTTCCCCCCTTCTTCATTTGTTAAAATACACACTTTCCCCTTCTTCATTTGTTAAAATACACACTTTCCCCCCTTCTTCATTTGTTAAAATACACACTTTCCCCTTCTTCATTTGTTAAAATACACACTTTCAAGGTTGTACCCCGGGGCCCCAGTGCTCGGTCACGCTTTCCATCTATTTTCTTATTACAGACTAAATTCAGAAGAACTCCACAACGTTATGTAAGAGACAGTTTTTCGTTTTTAGATAGGGGTCCCAAGAGTAACAGACCCCCCTCCCCCCACCACGGCCTTGTTAACAATGATGTTTAAATATGCTCTCTATTATGCTGTCTGCAAAAGCTCCACTGTTTGTAAACACTACACTCTCTCCGCGGTTTTAGCAAAGCTTTTCTGAAGTGAACAGAGCACCAGAGAAAGCAGCAAATCTCGCTGTTGACAAATTAAGCTGGGTTTACATTTGTCTAGAATTCATCAAATCAAAATAACTGCAGCTGGTCACGTGACAACTTCAAGTTAAGCATTCCTTTAATATGTAGCGTGGACTGTCAGGCAAAGACCGTTACAGTCAATATAATGGTTAGCTCGCTAGTAGACGACGAGACACGAATCTTCTAACCTCTTTGTTGACAAATATCTCACCTGTTAAGCCCAGACATGCGTTGCTATTCAATAATTTAAAGTAATTTTCAGACTGAAAAACTATTGCTGATGCCCACATGTAACGTAGATACACAATTTGCCACACTGTAAATCTTTTTCTGTAGATATCCATGGACAACAGCTGCCATTTTAGAAGCTGGTTGCAAATACCCGTTACACAAAATCGAGTTCTTAAGTACGCCTGTAGTCAGAGAAGATATGTCGCTTGTTGGTTTGTAATTGATTTGGCGTAAACCAATGTTTATCATCAATATTATCCTACCGGACCGCATTACCCCAGGAAATATAGGACTGTTATCTCCCCTCGTTAAGTTATTTGCTCATTGGAGCGTGCGCGATACGATCGTTCAATGGCCGTTAGGCATAGCTTTTGTTGGATATCTATCTATCTATCTATATCTATCTATCTATCTATCTATCTATCTATCTATCTATCTATCTATCTATCTATCTATCTATCTATCTATCTATCTATCTTGTTGTCCTTTTGCGAATCTATCTGTCTTGCCTATCTCTAACTCTGTCTGTCACTACTGTCTTCCGTCCTGACATTTTTTAACCTAGTCCTTGCGTTTTTTAACCTAGTCCTTACGTTTTTTAACCTAGTCCTTACGTTTTTTAACCTAGTCCTTACGTTTTTTAACCTAGTGTTCACAACCTACCCAGTCCTCCCACAAAACAACAAACAAAAGCAGAAACACAAAACCTGTTGCTTTTTTTTTTTTTGACTTTACACCCTTTGATAGAGACTGTGATACAAATACATTTTATACGTCATTTTGACACAGTATACGGAAAATAAGCAAAGTTTGTGATGTTCATTGGTCTCACAAAGAAAAGATGGTCTTGATAAAGCGTGATTTGATATGACTACATTCAGTAAAGAAGTACGATTGTACATGAGTTGAATCTTACAAGCAAAAAAAAGAGGACAAGAAAACAGCAAAACGCATGGCTTAAGTAAAGATAAATGGACTTTATCTGGAGAACATCTGGGCAACTCTAGGCCAGCGGGCCGATCTAGGTAGTTTCTTTAAAAACGGTATTAATTTGCTGGAAACGTTAATAATGTTGATTTTACTGCAGAGTAATCACAGCTTGGGTTGATAATTTAATAATACACACACATATATTTTTTTTCTCTTCTCTCCTCTTCCTTTCTCTCTCTATATGTGTGTGTGTCTCTTTCTCATATATATATATATATATATATATATATATATATATATATATATATATATATATATAAAGATAAGACAGATGAGCAAACAACAATGTCTCATTGGTGATCAGAAAAAGATGGACATATGTAGGCCACGTGATGAAAAGAAACAATCAGAGAATACCAAAACAAGCTGTCAAGTGGAGCACAGCAGGCCGAAGAAAAAGAGGTCGACCACGTGAAACTCTAAAGAGGACATTGTTAAGAGAAGTCAGTTTAGTAGGCATAATATTCCTTGATGAGGTTGAAAAACTCGCCGGAAACAGGAAAACTTGGCACACAACTATGCGAGCCCTATGTGACGTTTAACGCCACGGGTAGGATGTAAAATGTAAGATATAATATACATGGTTTGAGAGGCGAAGTGGTTACTTCACTAAGTCTCTCATGGCGAAGGTCGATGTTTCGAATCCAGATGGAGGCGTTACAATCACATATCTGTAAAAGTGGATGCATGGCTTCTTTTGAAACTGAGTAAGGAAAGGTAATCAAACGTCACCCTCTAGTGTCCCGACAGATAACAGAACAGTCACACACGAACATCCCTTCATATTTCTATAGACTGGGTTTGTCTATATGATTCTATAGATTTAGTTGGTTTGCCTATATGATTCTTAACTGCATTGCGTTTGCCCATATGATTCTTAGATACAAGTATGCTGGGTTTGTCCATATGATTCTCAGATGTGTTGGGTTTGCCCATATGATTCTCAGATGTGTTGGGTTTGCCCATATGATTCTTAGATACAAGTATGCTGGGTTTGCCCATATGATTCTCAGATGTGTTGGGTTTGCCCACATGATTCTTAGATACAAGTATGCTGGGTTTGTCCATATGATTCTCAGATATGTTGGGTTTGCCCACATGATTCTTAGATACAAGTATGCTGGGTTTGTCCATATGATTCTCAGATATGTTGGGTTTGCCCATATGATTCTCAGATATGTTGGGTTTGCCCATATGATTCTCAGATATGTTGGGTTTGCCCATATGATTCACAGCAGATATGTTGGGTTTGCCCATATGATTCTCAGCAGATATCTTGCGTTTGCTCATATGATTCTTAGATACAAGTATGCTGGGTTTGTCCATATGATTCTCAGATATGTTGGGTTTGCCCATATGATTCTCAGATATGTTGGGTTTGCCCATATGATTCTCAGATATGTTGGGTTTGCCCATATGATTCACAGCAGATATGTTGGGTTTGCCCATATGATTCTCAGCAGATATCTTGCGTTTGCTCATATGATTCTTAGATACAAGTATGCTGGGTTTGTCCATATGATTCTCAGATGTGTTGGGCTTGCCCATATGATTCTCAGATGTGTTGGGTTTGCCCATATGATTCTTAGATATGTTGGGTTTGCCCATATGATTCTTAGATATGTTGGGTTTGCCCATATGATTCTTAGATATGTTGGGTTTGCCCATATGTAGATGTTTGCCAATGTAACTCCTGTCCATGGTATTCCTAACATTCTTGCAATGAACCACGTCTCTGTTCCCTTTAGGGATATTTTTTTATCGATCTTTTGATTGTACATGATTTACTTCCATAGAGTAGGATAGGCTCAATGTGAGGATAGAGTTTGAAACTCTCGTTATGATGTTCATTGATAGAAGCGCACTGCACTGATAAACAATATTTCAGTTCCATTAAATTTAACTATGTGCGTTTTGCTGCCATGGGGTTAATAAATTTGATTGTTGTTGTTGTTGTTGAAAGTGTGTGACCCGCAAGACGAAATAAATTCTATTTAGGTCAGCCGAACCAAAAAAAGGCTGCCTGTTTTTGAAAGAAACAATTTTGTATAAATAGGAAACTACGAGGCTTTGGTACGGTAAAGTAAGAGAACACAGTTTTGTAGGATTAGACCTCGAAAAAATCGTAGACAAAGCACTTTAGTGAGACGTGAGAGAAAGAAAAATCACAAGAGAATTACCTGAAATTTGAACACGGACTCCGGTAGGACGAGCAGCCGTCTAGCCACGAGAGAACAGCGTACTACCTGAGTCTGTGTTCGAATCCCAGGTAATTCTCTTGAGATTTTTCTTTCTGTCACGTCTCACTAAAGTGCTTTGTCTACGATTTTTCGAGGTCTAATCCTACAAAACTGTGTTCTCTTACTTTACATGTTTTTGAAAGTGATGATTCTGGACCGGGAGAAGTGGTGGAACCCTGTAAACGACCAGTGTCCCATGACCCTAAGGAAGGTAACAATGTTTTAAGTACAGGAGCTCTGGCGGTCTATAGAAATCATGCTCTTGTTGGAATGTCTTCACCAAATGTCTGGAGTAACGACTATAAAGTCCTCCATTAATTTTTATTGACCTTCGACCTTGATTCTTGGACTTCTGGCCTGATGTTTCCAGCGACGGTTCCAGGTCAGGTCGCGCCCGGACTGTGGCAGAACACAAACCTCTTCAGAGTGTGACCTAGATAACCTGTTTCTTTTCCCCATGGTTAGAGTATTGAGTGGACCTTGCCACGAACATCCCCGCCATCTTTGGCTTGTGATCTTGTCTTGCTATCTGACAATAAGGGAACATCTGTTGGCAAGTGTAATTTTAATCATATTTGCCTTCTGTGGTTCTGACTTGAAATTTATATAGAAATTATAAGAAGTATATGTCATTAAAGTCTCTTATTTGTGATCTACCTTTTCTTGTCTCAATGAGAACTGTTTCATCAGAAACACGAGAACCCTTTCATCATATTATTTCATCTATTCAGTGGTTTCATATACGAACATCCTTTCACGTTTCTGTGGACTGGGTTTGTCTATATGATTCTATAGATATACTTGGTTTGTCTATATGATTCTTAACTGTATTACGTCTGCCTATACGATTTTTAGATGTGATGGGTTTGCCTATGTGATTTTAGATATAATGGGTTTGTCCATATGATTCTTAGATATACTGGGTTTGCCTCTATAATTTTAGATATGCTGGATTTGCCTATATGATTTTAGATATGTTGGGTTTGCCTAAATAATTTTAGATATGCTGGGTTTGCCTATATGGTTTTGGATATGCTGGGTTTGCTCATATGATTCTTAGTTATGCTGGGTTTGCTGTATTCATTCTGGCTTTGGGTAAGTCAAATTCATACGCTGCTAACAAAATTCGGTTTTAGACTTCATTGATCTTAGTTGAAAATCATTTGATGAGTTACCACTATCCTACCGCATTCTTCCCCTGTACATCTTCTTCTTCTTCAGCTTTCCGGGCCATTAAGGCTCACTGCTGCAGATAAAGTTCGCCTCCATTCCTCTCTATTCCTAATCTTCTCTCTCCAGTTTGTGACACAAATTTCTTTCATATCCTCTTCTATGTTGTCTTTCCATCTCTGTCTTGGTCTACCCCTTGGTCTTGTTTCCCTCATCTCTTGTGCATACATCATTTCTGTTTTTCTGTTCTCTTCCATTCTTTCTACATGCCCCAGCCAGAGTAGTCTGTTCAGTTTCAAGACGTTTATAATTCGGTGGGATTTAAATAAGTTGTCCAGTTCAGTGTTCTCTCTAGCTCTCCATTCTCCACTGTTGGTTTCCTTTATGGGCCCAGAGATTCTTCTTAGGATCTTGTTCTCAAAGATCTGCATATGTTGTTCATCTTTCTTTGTTCCCCTGTACATCACTTGCAAAAAAAATAATGCAATAAAATATCAGTCCCGTGTGTACGCTCAAGGAAACAGCCATTGACTGCGGTCCGTTTGATTTTAGGTAATCTGGACACAGTGTTGTGTCGAGGAGTGGTTACGATTTGGTCCAACAAATTAGAGTGCGGGCAGTCCAGTAAAAATTAGATAATAAATTTGGAAATGGAATGAAATGGGATGAGATTCAACAAGGGAGAAATGGGATGAGATTCAACACGGGAGAAATGGGATGAGATTCAACAAGGGAAAAGAATAATACAGAGGAACATACAGATATAGAAGCAGCAGCAACAGTAGTAGTAGTGCAGCAGCAGCAGCAACAGCAGTAGCAGAGAGAGAGAGTCCTCAACTTCTTCACATCTTTAAGCTTCAAATATATTACTGTCTTATTTAACAATTCAATTTTCTTGGACATATGCCAGTCACTGTATAATCTAAATGCTGTTATGCCTGGGATGAATTTTTCAGTTCTGGAGTTGGTGGTGGGTGGTAGAGCTTTGTAGCCACGATTTAGAAGCTTTTGGTAGCTGAAGCCACGGATGGATGGCGTGGAAGTTCTTCCGGCTTTGGTGGAGCTGCACAAACATCTCACCCAAGTCTCGTTAATGTCTGGCACGGGAGCAACAGAAGTTAGAAGTTTATGTAGCATTTGCTTGCCAACGCAAGTGTCAGGTTAGTGAGGACTTTAATAAACTATACAGGACGTCCTTCCATGACTCTAAGTATAAACTGTTATTTCATATATTTGTTTCTAAGATGTCCTTCAATGACTCCAAGTATAAACTGTTATTTCATATATTTGTTTCTAGGACGTCCTTCCATGACTCCAGGTATAAATTGTTATTTCATATATTTGTTTCTAGAATGTCCTTCCATGATTCGAAGTATAAACTGTTATTTCATATATTTGTTTATAGGACGTCCTTCCATGACTCCAAGTGTAAACTATTATTTCACATATTTATTTCTCTTTCTACGTCATCTTCTCTTTCATATAATGTCTTATAAAGCAAGGGGAAAAAAGCAAAAGTTACCCCATGGGATATGACGTTAGTGCCGATATTTTCCTTGATTTGTCGGGACACTAGAGGTTGATATCTGATTTAACTTTTCTTCATCAGTTCCAAAAGAAGCCAGGCATCCATTTTTACAGCTGGATGACTGGGACCCCTTCATCTGGGTGACTGGGACGCCTCCATCTGGGCGGCTGGGACGCCTCCAGCTGGGTGACTGGGACATCGACTTTCGCCATGAGAGACTTAGTGAAGTAACCACTTCTCTTCTCAATCGCCCATTGTATGAAACATACTCTCTTATTTGAAGGCACTAAATCGCACTACATAGAGGCGAATCAAATAAGGAGGTTCTGAGCAAAGAGGCAAGCAATAAGAATTGTCAGAAAAAAGACAATCCAGATTCACAGGGCACGTTCTACGGCCAGGTAATCTAGAATACGTTGCGACAACGGGAAAGACAGAGGGCAAAAAAAAAAATCGAGGTAGACAGAGAGAGAGAGAGAGAGAGAGAGAAAATGCTGGATGGATTAACAAGACGACACAGACAGAGAACACCAGCATGGCTTATAATCAGCGCTCGGAACAGACAACTATGGAAAAGCATTATCGTCAACGCTAGTCCGCAGGGCAATAGATAAATAATTACACGGGCAAACGGAAAATGGCCAACATGGGAACATTAAGATGTTTCTGAACAAAAAGTGCTATATAAAACACAATTTTCCTCCCAGCTCTATGCTGTCAATGTCAAACATGGACACTAACAGCCAAGAACAAAAGGAAAACCATCACGACAGAAATGAGATGTTTAAGAAGAATACTAAATGTGACAAGAAGAGATCAAATAACAAAAATGACATTCATCAAGGCAAAGCTTTGAGTAACACCAGTGTTACATTATATCCAGAAACAGCAAGTCAAATAGTTTGGCCATGTTACATGGTTACCACCAGATAGTATATCACAGACAACATTCACTCTAAGATTTGTAGGTAACAGAGGAAGAGGCCGCCCACGCAAGAGATGGAGAGAGGAAATTACAGAAGCATTAAATATCCCATTATATGAAGCAAATCGTCGAGCCCCATCAAGAAGTCTCCCCTCAATACCGAAAGGTATATGAGGAAGGAGACAAGACAAGACAAGACAAATTAGTCCTACAAAGATTTAGTATGACCCAGCGTCTGAAAGCGAAAGAGTAGCAAAACAAACAAACAAACAAACAACTGAAATATCAGGTATGGGACTGTTTTAGTATCACAAATAATAACAATAGCACATAATATAATGATTAGAACAGTTTATTTCTAAGATTCGAAGGTGCATGTAAAGCAAACACAGAACAACAGAATAATGTCTAGAAAAAAAAAATGAGGATTTGGGAATACGTGAAACTCGTTAAAAGATTTGATTTCCTGCTCGAAGAGAATCTGATGTGAATGATTCACACATCTCTCTCTCTCTCTCTCTCTCTCTCTCTCTCTCTCTGCTTGTCTATGTGTATTGAAGAATAGTGCATTTCCAGTACCAGTTTAAACTTATCTCTTTTTTTTATCTGATTTTTTTTCATATAAAACGCCACGAGAGTGAATGAGAAAGTGCCTCAATATGGAGGTAAGTTGTAGTAATACAACGTCCGCGATTTGTTGTTTAGTGGAAATGACCGCTTCCCTTGGGTTTCCAGCGTTGAATGGATGACGCCACACTGGAACGTTCAGCGGCTAAGCGCCGCCCTTAATAGGATTTGAAGGCGGGGCAAGTTGTGTAATTGACACGGATGGTGGCGTTTGATTATCTCATCACGTTGTGTCAGGCAACATGAGGAGTGACTAAAGCCAGACATCTTCGTTTTATAAGGGAGGTTTGTGGTGTGTGTCCTGGAGTACATCCTAGGTACGGTTTGGTTGGAACACTGGTCTAGCGAAGTGGTTATATGAAGACTTCACATCTTCTGCTTCTGCTGCCAGATACGAATCATAACGTTGGCTTTATAATCATCTTTGATTAAATCATCTGACTGTTTGCCACAGACAATATCAGCAGTCATCTGTTGAATTCATTCAACGCTTCTGCCAAGAGTAATTCTGTACAGAAGCACTTCAAACGGTAGGGGAACCTTTGCAGCCACAGCCACATGATTGTAGTGCTTCGTGGTTCTGTTCTAACTTTGAATGTTGTGTCCTGAAGATGAAGTGAATTCTGGAGCATAGCCGCACAATATTTACATATCGCTGGAACTACAGAAGAGAATCGTGCACGCTTTGCTGGAAATCCATCAAGGAAAGAGGTAAGCTGAATCTATGTATTATGATCGTTTATGAAAAAAAACATAATTTATGGGCTTTTCTGTGTGGTCATACTTTTACATACATTATCTCCTTGTAAAAGTGTTTTTTTCCGCCTGAAACTGATGAAGAAAAGATGGTCATCTTATCATCCTCCAGTGCAGGGGATAGCCATGATCCCTGGGGGTACAGAAACCATATGATAAGAGTATGTTGGACACTATGTGAACAATTTTCATAAGTGAAACCAAGCTTCATCGTTACAAGTCATACATAAGATTTGATGATGATGATGATAATGATGATAGTCTGGTGAAGAGGGCATGGGAACATAGTGGAGACTGGCAGAAGTGTTAAGAACCCAGGTTCTAGTGCCGTGGGTCTTAATCTTTATTTGGTCCTGGATCCCATTTCAGGCCTGAGAACATCTGTGGGCCCAGATCATCTAAGATGTTTCAGTCGACCCAATCTGTTTGCTAGTACGTGGAACCCCTTTTCTATGGACTTCCTGGGAGTCTGTGGGCCCAGTTTAAGAACCGTTGCTGCAGTGCTAGGTTTCCTGCTCACGAATTCCTGTTGTGCATTAATATTGTCTGTTCTGTCTCCTTGGCAGGTCTGTTCTCAATGCAAAACGTTCATCACACCTTTTAGTGGCACGCCTCAGAAATTGGATTATCTCCCTGGGGAGTCGTAGGGCTGATATTGAGAAACGCGCAGGGAGGATAAGGGCACTAACACCCCATCTCCTGTATACCTCACGTAGCGCGCCACAGAGCTACCATTACCTTATCTTCCAGTGCACTTTTTTTTACTTTCGCTGGACTGCGACTGTTCAGTTTATACTGACAGTGCAGTTGGAGGTGCTGTCATTTTCTGGTCAGTAAGAGTTTGTTACTATTATTATGTCCTGTGCCAGATAGCGTTGACGATCATTTTTCTCCATCTTGCCTGGTCCTTGGTGTTTCCGAGCAATTCAGATGCTTTTCTGGTTTGTTTTTTTTTCCACGCCATTTGGTCAGTCCACTGAGATTTTTTTTTCCTCTTGGCCTTCCTCTATTCCTTTTTCACTTGAGTTTTCCAATCATTACTAAGTTCTCCAGCTTCTGTATCTCATATGTCCAAGAAATTTTGATCGTCCTGTTCCTATTATTTTAACTCGTTTTTCGTTGAAAAGTGAAACCTCTTCGAGGACCTGTTCGTTTGTTTCTCTGTCCAGGATATTTGTTGGTAAAGTAAGAGAACAAATTTTGTAGGATTAGACCTCGAAAAAATCGTAGTCAAAGCACTTTAGTAAGACGTGAGAGAAAGAAAAATCACAAGAGAAATTACCTGGGATTCAAACACGGACTCCGGTAGGACGAGCAGCCGTCTAGCCACGAGAGAATAGCGTACTATCGACTTAGCCAACTAGCACCCCCTAGGATATTTGTTGCATCTTTCTAAAAAAAAAAACTACATCTCTGCTGCTTCCTTTTCTTCATCATCAAAAGATGCTGATGTTGACTGCACACGTTTCACAACGATATATAGCAAGCAATATTGACTCCATATAGCGCTGTAGTACTCTTCACTTCAGTAAGAGTTAACTTGATGTACATGTTTCTAAATCTATGCTGATTATAGATACAACAATATGGCGGCGATTGTGGTGTGGCCAGGTAATAGTGGTGTAAAGTTATGCAGACATTATTTACAAACACATAGAGGAAGTTATGCAGACATTATTTACAAACACATAGAGGAAGTTATGCAGACATTATTTACAAACACACAGAGGAAGGACAGGGAGCAGATGTAAAACAGTAAGGGCGAGCACGTGGAATTTTTTTTTTAACTGAAACAATCCAATATTTTGGCAAAATGCCTTCTGTATCAACGAGCTCAAAACTCCAACAAACATGGCAGATCTGTTTAACTGTAGAGTTGATGTTTAGAATGGCAAGGAGCAGTGTGGTTTGTTCTCTTGCCCAGTGAAGACAATGGCAGCCGATTGTTATTATCATCATTATGAAAGGACACGATGAATACCCCCCCCCCCCCCACGCGCAGAGACAGGCCTCTCAGTAAGGTCTACCACGATGAGGAAGTATGGCCATCTATAACTTGTTCTTTAAGCTGTTCTGTCTATCTATCTATATATCTATCTATCTATCTATCTATCTATCTATCTATCTATCTATCTATCTATGCCTGCCTGTCTGTCTCACTGAAAATATGATATGGCCTTCATGTCAGCTTTAGTGCCATATCCCCTGAAATAAAACACGATAAAAGACGACTGAATGACCATGATTAGACCAGAGAAAAGAGCTCTATTTAGAAGTTTAATCACTCGAAAGAACAATAACTGAGAGATTAAGTGACTAAAAGAGCAGTCATTCTTGTAGCGAGAAAGCTGTCATGAAACGAATTACCAAAGTTTAGCTACCTACTTATTATGGAAAGTAGAAAAAACAAACTAGAAACTAAATTCAAAACGTCGGGAGTCTGGAATATTAAGAAATCTGAGCACGGCCCCTTTTATGAAACTGTGTATTCAGTTACTGCTCTGCCTATCTGACCTTTGACTTCCCGGCGCGTGCCAGTATAACTGCGTCCACACGTCATTTATAAGACCATTGTCACCGAGCGCCCTACATTTTCTGGCAGATGGTCAGCGTTAGACGTTAAGTTCTGGACATTCCCGCACTGAATGTTCCGCTCCATCAGCTGTCATGGAACGAGTTTGATCAAACGTCACTCCAAATCCAACTGGCTCGTGTTTGTGTACACAATAGAGTTGTGGTAGCAACTTGCCGGGGCTTTCAGAGTGCGGGCATGCGAGGGTAATTTGGCACTTTCTACGGTGGGAGGGAAATAACCTTCATTGCTGCCACGCAGGTCTTCTTAAAACTGAGACATTAGTTGTCTTTGCTGTGGCTGTGTGGGCCACGCTTATCGCTACTTCATTGTGTGTCTGCTTTGTACAAACATACCCGTAGGCAAGCAGCGGTCCATATCTCTTCATTCTAATATGCATGTATCCAGGACACTGTTTTCATCGATTTCCTTTAAAAAATCCTTTATCCCTACTAGTTGAGATGCATTTTTTTAAAATGGGGATACTTATCTTATATCTTATATCCTTCTCATGTCGTTAAATATCACATAGGGCTCGCAAGGTAGTTCGTCAATTTTTCCTGTCTTCGGCGAGCCTTTCAACCTCATCAAGGGATTTTTTTTTTGCCTGTTAATTTGGCCTCTCTTAACAATGTCCTCTTTAGAGTTTCACGTGGTCTGCCTATTTTTCTTTGGCCTGTTGTGTTCCACTTAATAGATTGTTGTGGGATTCTCTGACTGGTTTTTTTATCATCACGTGACCATCTCCTTTTCCTGATCACCCATGAGAATGGTTGTTGTTCAGTCATCTGTCTTATCTCTGCGTTGTTCTTGAATTCGTTCCACTTGGAGATACACATAAAGGTTAATTAATACTGAAATTTAAAAATGATTGGACTATGCACCTAGTGGAGTTTACTTCTTGGGGAAAATAGAAGGAAAAATAAGGTCAAGAGGTCGACAGCAAATATAAGATTGGGGGTCATTGTCATCAACATCATCATCTCGTGCCGTGGACCCCCAGGGAAGGCTGGCTGCAATGAATCTCCACTCTGTTCAGTTTCTTGTCTTTGTAGTGCACTTGACCAAGCTTGTCCCCATCCATCTCTCGATGTTTTCCGCCCATCTATGTCACTGTCGTCCTCTTGTTCTCTTCCCTTCGATCTTGCCCTCAAAAAGGGTCTTCAGTATAGTACTATGCCTCTTGACACGCCTAAAGTATCTTAACTGTCCTTTTTTGTAATGTTTTTCAGTATTTCTCTTTCCACATCTCTCTCTCTCATTCTGTTTTCTTTTCTGTCCGTGGAATACGCCCTATTCTTCTATATACCTCCATGGGATATGCCCTATTTTTATATATACCTCCATGGGATACGCCCTATTCTTCTATATACATCAATGGGATACGCCCTATTCTTCTATATACATCAATGGGATACACCCTATTCTTCTATATACATCAATGGAATACGCCCTATTCTTCTATATACACATCAATGGGATACGCCCTGTTTTTCTATATACATCCATGGGATACACCCTATTCTTCTGTATACATCCATGGGATATACCCTATTCTTCTGTATACCTCCATGGGATACGCCCTATTTTTATATATACCTCCATGGGATACACCCTATTCTTCTGTATACATCCATGGGATACCCCCTATTCTTCTATATACCTCCATGGGATACGCCCTATTCTTCTATATACCTCCATGGGATACGCCCTACTCTTCTATATACCTCCATGGGATACGCCCTATTCTTCTATATACCTCTATGGGGCATTTTCTCTCTCTTTTTCTCAGTTTCTCTCTTTCTCAGTTTCTCTCTCTCTCTTTCTCACTTTCTGTCTCTCTCTTTCTCTTTCTCACTGTGTCTCTCTCTTTCTCATTTTCTCTCTTTCACTTTCTCTCTCTCCTTTTCTCACTTTCTCTCTCTCTCTCTCTCTCTCTCCTCTCTCTCTCTCTCTCTCACCCTCCTCAAACCATCTTTTCTATTATTACATATTTTTCCTTTTCGAATATTCCAGACTGGTTTTAAGCCATGATGGCAACCCAAACTGAGAGTACATCGATCCAAGGTGACAGGTCGGAGTCCACTAACGCAACAAACAGAGAACTTCACAGCGCGTTTGTGAAACAGGCAAGTTTGTATTTGTCATATGTTAAATAACAGCTCTGCAGATCTTGGAGGAGAGGACTCTGAAACAGTCCGAGAATATTTTATTTCAAATGTTTCATTACAGAAAACTTACAACCAGGGGGACCTCTAGTCCAAAGCTCTCCCCACCACCACCCACACATTGTCGCAATTTTTTTTAACCGGAAAATGATGCAATGCTTATTTTTAGCATTTGCAGCAGTTTAAAATCATTAACCACACTGGCTACAGAACAAAACCAAGTGGCTAGAGAATTTATTCTTCATATTTTGAAAAGCCGCGTATGTTAAAGAAAGTTTTCAGTTTTTACTAGCCCGCGGGGCCTCTTGGAGACAGAGCGGAAATTGTGGCCGTAGGCCCGAGGCAGTATAAGAAGATGGAGCAACAGATGAGGAAGTCTACCAGTTGTTATCTCGCCTCTGAAGATGGGAAAGTCCTCGGAGATTAGAGAGAACCGACAAGGAAAACTGGTACCAGGCCGTTTGAAGAGCGGTCTTGATCTAAATCGAGCCAAGTTCGGTCCTTCCTCGTTGAGAGATCTTGATCTAAGTCGAACCAAGTTTCCTTCCTTCGTTGAGCGGTCCTGATCTAAGTCGAGCCAAGTTTTCTTCCTCGTTTGCAGAGTCAGCTGGACTAATCGGTGAACAAAAAAATGGGTAAAAGACAAGACATAGAGGGTCATTAGTTCTTCTCTAGGGTTTTTTGGTGAGCCATTATATGACCAATACTTTTTGTGTTCTTGTTTTATATACGGAATGAAGCTTTTTTTAAAATTTGAAACTGTGTGATAACTTTAGTATCAATTCATTGACGTATGAAGTTAGAATTTCTTTTTTTTTTTAATTTATTTTGAAAATTAGAAACTTTCTTAAGGTTTTTTTTAGATGCATGTATATCTTTCCTTTTCTCTTCTCTTCTCTTTTCTTTTCTTTTATTCTCTTCTCTCTCTCTCTCTCTCTCTCTCTCTCTCTCTCTCCCTCTCAGAACCTTAAAGCACTTGGGGGTTCTGCAAAGGTTTTCCACAAACGCCTGTCCTTTGCCTCCCCCCCCCACTTGCCCAGGTGAGCCCTCTGTTGCTCAACATTCTTTCTGTTGTTCTTCTCCATGTCTCCTTTGGTGTACCCTTACTCCTGCTCCCATAGACGCATGCATATTTCAAGTTATTTACGTTCTCTGTATGAGTTGGGAAGTTGCCGTTGCTAAATGTTGTTATGTTCTGTTGAGAATTTGAACAGCAATACCGACATCTATATATTTTGCTCTAATTGAGCTTCACACAGCGTGTGAAACCTAAAGTTTTAGCTAAAACTTCAGGAAAGAGAGAATGCGCTTTGAAACATATCGAAGCTCTCAATGGCAAGAGGACTTGGCCAAAGGCATCCATCATCAAAGCAGTATGTCTTCTAAAGATGTAGGAACATACAATTTCTCATGGTGGTGGTGGAACTTACACAGAAGCCAGTTTTTTTTGTTTTGTTTTTGTTTCATCCCGGAAATTCATGAAATTCCAGTGTCAAATTTCCCCCTTCCAGGGTGACATAGAGAATATGACATAACTCTGGGCAGCAGGACATTTTGTGACACAAATGTTCAAACATCGAGGTCCTGGTATATAAAGTCATCAACCAGATATTTTAGTCCTTCGTTTACACGAAACTCTGGTCAAGTCTGACCCTTCCATTAAGTCTGATTTTCTCTGAGCAGAAATAAATAACCATGGAGTTATCTTATACTCTTTATGGTTACCTTTTTCTTTCCTCTTATATTTTCGTTCCTACTCCCTACGGCAGTGGTTCCAATCTTTGTTTTTTTTTAACCATGGACCTCCCCTCTTCCACCCCCCCCCCCCACTTTTTTTGGATCAGAGAATAGCTGTAAACCCCTTTCAAATCAGAGAATAACTGTGGACCCTTTTCCAATCAAATAACAGGTGTGGACCCCTTTCCAATCTGATGATAGCTGTGGACCACTCATTAAAAATAAATCAATAAATAGAGCTCAGGTAATGCTAAGATGTTCTTTTAATTTACTGGTCAACGGACCCTCAAAAATTTTTCTCTGGATGCCTTTGGGGTTTGTGGACCTCATTTTAAGAACCGCTGCTCTATGGCTTATTCGTATTAAAAGCGAATTACCAATTCTCTTCTATTTTTACCGATATACTGTTCCTTACGAGCGGTGAGCAAATTTGAAAGCCCCTATGTCAAGTCTAAGGTAAGAGTGGAGATCTTCATTGTTCTTTTAATTGGCCCACCCATAAAAAGGGGGATAACATAAAGACAAAGGGGGCTGGGGGAGCCAAGAAGAGGCACATGCTACTTCCACTGACGCTTTCCTGTGAATAACCGTGGATGTTGTTTTGAAGTGGAGGAAAGCGTTTTGATCTGGAAAGCTCTGCTACCATGAGCTACCTCACAGACCCACGAAATATAGGGAAAGGGAAACAGGTATTACATCAAGTGGTCTCTCTTCCCGGGAGTACGCGTTTAGCTATTATTACGGTGGGCTGCGGACTTCTGAAGTAATGGCCCTTTTTCCTGACCGGCTCTTCAAATCGCAGCTATTAGTGAATGCCGTAACGTCTGGGGTTACTCAAAAGTTTCTGCTTGGTCTGGGGGGAGGGGGGAAAGGGTGGGATTTAAAGTCTCAATTTGATCTCGACTCGTTTGACTGGCACATGAGGGTGGAGCTAACAATCTACCAAATGTTCTTTGAAGGAGGAATAATAACGATGTGAGCACAGTTGTTTAGGGAGGGGCAAAGTCCCCACCATTTAGTTTAAAACATTCAAGGAAAGAAACTTCTGTATATGGAGCTTACATTTAAGAAATAATCATGTTAATTCGTTACATTCAGGGAGGTAAGAGAGCACAACATTGTCTGGTTAGATCTTGAGACAGTCGAAAACAAAACAGTTTTAGACATGAGAGAGAGAGAGAGAGAGAGAGAGGATCTTTTTTTCCAGGCCCGTGTGGTTACCTGGGCCCAGATCTAGGGAGAAAAGAATAGGATCACTGCCACCTTCTACGTATATGTTAGAGGCGACTAAAGAGGTTGGCGGGGGAATAGGCCAACGACCTGTTCCCTGTTAAAAAAAAAACAACAACAACTGGACCGTTACAGAAACACAGAGAGGAAAACCAGGAAATTGTCTTGGAAAACGAAGGGACTGATAACAGAGCGCCTGACGTTATACAGTCAAAATCGAAAGGAAGCTGCAGAACTGAGTACCAGGACACCTTTTACCATTGCATGTAACTTAACAAAATATGGTCATCTAAGAACATCAAAACAAGAACAAAACTTAGGATTTTCAATACAAACGCAAAGACTGTCCAGAGACATGGGTTATGACCAAGACAATACAACAGAGGATACAAACATTCATGGACTACTGCTTGAGGAGCATTTTAAACATTAAATGGCAGGACAAGATCAGGAACAAGGAGATCTGGGAAAGAGCATGACAAGAACCTATGAACCTACAAATCATGTCTAGGAAGTGGAGGTGGATTGGCCACACTCTGAGAAAACTCAACACCAGCATAGCAAGACAGATACTGACATGGAATCCTCAAGGAAATAGAAAACGAGGAAGTCCTAGACTTACTTGTAGATGACAAATTATGGCGGTGCTCAGAGACAAGGGATGCACATGGAAGGAAGCAGAGAATAATTCCAAGAACAAGGATGACTGGAGATCCTTTATCCGTGGCCTATGCTCTCAAGGGAGTGAAAGGCGATGATGATGATGATGTCTAAAACTGCCTTATTTACGATACGTCCTACCGGAGTACGAGGTTCAAGTCCCAGGTAGTTCCCTTGCAATTTTTCTTGCTCTCAAGTCCAAAAGTCTTGGAAGGGTACATAATGGGGAAAAGAAAGAGAAGAAGACGAAGATGGCTGCAAGATATCGTTGATAATCAGCAAATGGATGCATCAGCGGCAGGGCATCTTGCTTACAACCGAGAGGCCTACAGGAGAGCTGTTAGGGAGGCAAAGTTTCGCAAGGGACATGCAAATGACTGACTGACTGACTGAAGTCTAAAAGTGCTTTGTTTACGACTTCTCACAGTCTTACTCATACAGTACTGCGCTCTCTTACTTGCACACACTTGTGTTTCCTGTTTGTGAAAAGTTGTACATTCACAAACTAATTCTATTGCCCTGTTTTCACTATTCAATGCCAACAAGGCGTTGGTTGTTATTGATATCCACGCGATCTCATCCTTTGCTTTTTCACTGAGCTGTATTTTCGACCATGATCTGAGCCACTCTTTAGTTCGTGTTTCTTTGTCTTCCTCTCTCCTCTTTTCCCCTCCAGTTTTCCTGTTGTTACTAGGTGAAGTTTTCTAGTATAATTCTAATGCCAGTCATGAGAGAAATAATTCTATTTACCAAAAGCGTTTCTGAAGTTTAAATACAAGAAGTGTGCGCTTAATGTCATCGTTAAGCCATTTTTCTAAGTCTCTCTGGGGTGATGGGGGAACCTCAAATGAGGGCTCACCACTGTTCAGTTGTAGAATATAAGGGTTTTTAAATATAATTATAACCTCCATGGGGATTCGCCGTTGTTCCATGGGGATTCGCCTTTGTTCAGTTGTAGAATATAAGGGTTTAATATATATATATATTGTAACCTCCATGGGGATTCGCCTCTGTCAGTTGTAGAATGTAAAAAGGGGGTGGGAGTTATATAATTGTTTTAATGACAATAATTCAGTGATAAAATTATTACTATTTTTTTCGTGCTGGAGAGCGTTGGTGATCATGCCTCTCCATCTTGCGCGGTCCTTGGTGTTTCCGATCAATTTAAATGCTTTTCTTTTTCCATGGCACTTGGTCAGCCCACTGAGATATTTTTCTCTTGGCCTTCCGCTACTCCTTTTTTCCCTTTCACTTTTCCCCACCCATTACTAGCCTTCTCCAACTTGTGTCTTCCCATGTCCAAGAAGTTACCCCCCATGTCATGTCCAAGAAGTTACGACTGTCTTTTTTATCGTTATAATTAGTTTTCCTTCTCGTGAAACTTCTCTGCGGACATCCTTTGTTTTTTTTTTGTCTGTCCAGGATATTTGTTGCAATTATCTTTCTCAAAAACAAAATCTCTCCCGGTTTCAGTTTCTTTGTCGTCTTTTTGTTGGCTGTCCAAGATTGACAACCATGTAGCAATTTTAAGATATAAGATCACAAAAGAAAGAAAGAATACTTTTATATTTAGAATGTGGGAGGTGCAGACGCTTGTCCGATGAGGTAATCAGCGACCCATAGCTGATATGCTAGCGTTAGGGTTAGCGACCCATAGCTGACTAAGACCCTGTCCCACCTCTCCGTGGTACCCCCAGTAACAGGCCTGCTGGCTGACGGGGCAGGGATCGCCATAGTCCCCATGGTGGTGGAGTCTGCTAAAGAAGCATTGCACACCCCCTGCTTTTTAACTGAACTCCGGGACCGAAAAAGTAGCTGCCATAACCCGCTCCCACACTGATACGCTGCTGTGCCTCAACACCTCTACAGCATCGGCTGCAAAGAACAACAGCTTGCAGTTCGTACAATTCTAGTAGCTTAGTTCCAGTCATCTGTTCTATGCAGAACATTTTTCTCTTCATGCCCAATCTAAAAAAAGTCACCAGAAAACCTTCTCTACACTTATGACTAGGATTTTCTTTTCTTTTGTCGTTCGGTACCAGTACCTCATCAATAAACGATAATAGAAATATCGGAAGAAAGGCTTCCCGTTAAAAGGTAGCCAATTTGAAGACATGCTTCAGTGGTTAGGAACAAGAAGCACGTAAGCTCTTTCCAAGCCTCGATGACTTTTCAAGTATCTCTGATCAGCCCGTTGGTCAAAGGGGAATTAAATGTCCGGTCCGTGGTAATGGTGGATACCTGGATTGTTGGGTTAGGTCAAAATTAAGCATCTGCCGACATAGTGGTAGGGCACTCTGCTGCCTGGTGTGTATGTGAGAGATCTGGAGATTAGTGTTACGACATGTGGCTCACTGCTGAAGATAATGATCGGAAACGGTTGGTGGGTTGGAAAGTGGATCTCAGTTCCCAGCAGCGCTGCCAAGAGAGTCATGGCAGTCAGCGATGGAGGAGACGGCGACGAGTCTTCGAACATGGCTGAACTGCCTGGTGCTGTAGTTCAGTGGAGGGGCATTGTTCCAGTTTGTTGTGTACATACTGGAGATAAGAAGAGTCATGAGATTCTGCTACCACCACTACCACCACCACCACCACCACCACCACCACCATCATCATCGCTTTGTACTACAAACTGCAATGTAAGGTGGACTACAATGCACTGTAAGGCGGAATACTTGCACTGTAAGGACCTCTGAAAGGAATTTTGTAAGCTAATGCAAAACTTTTTCTCTCTTTCTCTTCTCTCTCACTTTCTCTCTCTATTTCTCTTCTCTTTCTCCCTTTCTTTTCTCTCTCCCTTTCTCCTCTCTCTCTCATGTTTCTCTCCCTTTATCATCTCTTTCTCTCTCTCTCTTTCTCTTCTCCATCTTTCTCTTCTCTCTCTCCCACTATTAACCATATTGGTTAACCATTCTGATGCATCCACTTCGGCCTCACTTTAAAACAGGGGAAACCCCAGAGCTCCGGGGCACGCCCTGCCTCCCCCCAACCCCCACTTCATTGCCCCTGCATATGATCATTAAACCCTCCCTCGTTGCTTCTTTTCTACAAAAAGATAGACAGAGGCGTATGCTTCAGTTAAATAGGAAAGAGTGAAGAAACTGGGCAGAGATGGAAAGACAGCACATAAGAGGATATAAAAGAAATTGGTGTCGCCAACTGGAGAGAGAAGATTGGGAACAGAGAGGAACGGAGGCAAACAGCAGTGGGTTGGAAGGCGAAGAAGAAGAAACTGGACAAGAACAAGGATGGCTAAGATGAGAATGTATAAAAGGGTAACATATAACAATCCAATATTTCGGCAGGTATCTACCATAACAACAGATGTGATGTGAAACATTTGACCAACTGGGCGACAGTAGATTCTTAAAAAAAAAAACAAAACCCTCTCCGGGTTTAGAAAGGGTTTTCGTTCTCCTCTTTTCTACATGGTGGCGTCAGTGTGTTACCTAGTTGATCTTTGCTAGGCGTCATTCCAAGTTTTGTTCTATGAAGGAATCGATTTTGTCTTCCAAACGAGTTGTGGCTCTTGCTTGAACTGTAATTTCTTGCTTCTAGTCTGCTTGAAGCTAATTTCTTGCTTTTAGTCTGCCTGAAGCTAATTTCTTGCTTTTAGTCTGCTTGAACCTAATTTCTTGCTCACTTCACCCTTGTGGCTGTGGTCTGTAATTTACAGATCTATCCATCCCAGCAACTGCTGCTGCTGTTTGTTGGGTATTTTGTACAACCTGCCTTCAGTATCTGTACATCAAACAATTCTAGATCTTGCTTCCAATCATTGCCTGAGGGTGTTATAACCAGAGCGTCTATGAACAGATACATCTCGCTGTGCAAAGGTATTCCCCCCCCCCCCCAGAAACTGACCTCCACCGGGACGCCAGGTGTTATGTTACCACAGTTTGAAAAATCGCTATTGTAAAACAGATCAAGCAAGCATTAGGAGACTGGGCTCTGCGTTGTTTAAATCCACCTGCCACGTTACTCAGTTGGCCAGGATTAATATGGCTGTTACACGGTGTTAATTGTCCGGACAAACACGTTACAGGAGTCGCTGCCCATTAATTACTTCTCCCGACGGAGGTCACTACTCCGTGATTAGTTCACAGTTGAAGGTGTGTAGTTCTGTGTGATGTGATCGCGGTGTTTTTGATATGCGATGTTTCATTCTAAAGTTAGGAAACAGAACAGTAACACATTGATTTGGTAACAACAGAAAAAAGGAAAAGATGAGATAAGAAGTTGCACAAAGGGCAGAGTTCTAAAATAGATGTCACGTGACATGAGTATTCGGTCAGTAACGCTGTTCCGAATACCACCAGGAACGGTAGTTGGCATTTTCTGCCTATTTGATGATGGCATAGATGATTTTTTGTAGTAAAATCCAGACTGATTTTGACTGGTTTCGGAAGTAGTAAATCAAATGTTTTGCCGTGTACCGCAGCTGCTACCAGACCGGATATCAATCGCACTTAGAAGTAGACGAAACAGACGGCGAGATTCGACAGCCAAGAGACGGACAAAAAGAATCGCTGAAGCAGTGAATAAGCAAACTGTAGAGCTAGCAAGAAATCTGCCCCCCCCCCCCCCCCACAACACAAGGAACACTAGGAAAGAGACAAGACAAAGCAAAATAAGATTATGATGGCGATAGATGATAATGATAGTCAGCTGTCATCGTTTTCTTCGTGTCGGGGTGTACACACACACACACAAATGAGACGATGTCCTCCAGCGAGCATCAGTGCCGGTTCTCTTGATTCCACCATCTCGAGAGATATATATATATATATATACTCGTACCTTGTTTTCCTGGCTATTGTGCCAGACAGCGCTGCTATGGCTGAGGTGAAGTCTTGGATGCATGCAGGTTACCAATTGTAAATGCCCAAGCCAAGACCCTCTGCTTCTTCTGTAGGTTTTGTTGCGTTTGTAGAACTATGTAGTTACCTCTATTGTCTCGTATTCTAGATACTATGGGCTTCACTAATGGTTAACTATCTTGCTCAGGTGAAGACAACGATCACATGGCTTCCCTAATTCATCACATGCCATGCATAACAAAAGATGATGCTATTTCTCAGATAGCTACAGCTTCAAGCTTCTCATTTATCTCCACCACAAACTTCTGCGAGATTGTAATCAGACATCCTCTTTGTTTGCGTTCAGTGCCTAATTCGTGCATTTGATGTGTGTGTGTGTGTGTGTGTGTGTGTGTGTGTGTGTGTGTGTCTAAGAGGGGAAGCTTAGAAAAGAATGAATACTCCCTATTACCCTAACACTTGCCATTTTTGCCACTCCATTTTCGTTTAAAATAATCAAATATTCTTTGATCTGGACGTATTTCTAACTGATCTACATAACATGCCGATCACTTCTTCTGAATAATGTCATTCTTCAACAAAAGTCCTTTCAGGGAGTGCGTGTTGAATATGTTCGGAGCCGGCGGCGGTTAAAGGGTTAAGTCATAATTTGATCAGTTAGCAACGACTCTCTGTTTCAGCTACCGTCTTGCTGTTTATCACACTCTTTCACTACCTGTTTGATGTCGCCCGCAGTCGCAGGGACAGGTGAAATTAGCCCGAGGATATGAAATGTTCTTTTGATGGTTCCGATGTAGAGGTAACCGTGTGACAGGTAAATCTGGGTTAGGGTCCCACAGTCTTAAGTTGTGGGCGGCCATGACTTGACGTGTCATAAGCCGGAAACGCTATCAAGTGCTACTAAACGGTCAATGGCTGTTCTAGTTATTATCATCATCATCATCAGATGCCATGCCCGTCTTCTCCAGAGGTATTTTCCATCACCTCAGTTGGTGATTTGTTTGTTTTGCACAATCGCTTTAGTCAGTAATTTTTTTTTCTCTTGGTATTCCACTGCATCTCTTCCCATTTATCTTCCTTGCTGTTACGATCTTTCTAATGCTCATTGATAGAGATGCACTACAAGATGTTTCTCATTTGTTGAAAAGCTGTTTTGGGTGGCATGTTCTATTCTTGATTTCAGAGGTGCAGTTCCCATGCTAAAAAACAAAAAGGGGGGGGGGGGGAATCCTCTCATGCCTTAGAGGCACATAGGGATATGGTGTTAGTGCCAATATTTTCCTTGACCTGTCAGCACACTAGAGGATGACATGGCTTTTCTTCCCCAACTCCAGAAGAAGTCAGGTACCCATTTCTACAGCTGGATGACTGGTGTGCCTCCGGCCGGATTCGAACCCCCGATCTTCGCCATGAGAAACCAGTGCCCGTGCTAAAAGAGTAAGGAAATAGGTGTGAATAATCACATGTCAGATAAATAATAAGCAAGTTTGTAAACCAGAAGCTAACATCGACATTCTGGAATGATTATACAACGCCTGTAACCTTTTGGGAGTTGGCAGTCGTGCTCCCCCTCTGAAGTTCTTAATGCCAGTTCCCACCCTCCCTTGCCTGGAGTTACTTGTCCCTTCGAGCACATAAACCATGTATCAAGGGGTAGATAAATGTAGACCAGAACAAAATAAATTTGCTCCTCATTAACTCCCCTGAGCCAGATAATGGACGCGTCGTAATGGCAGGAGCTGCCGGTTCATGTTATACTGATGGGCCTGCAGATAGTCTTGGCTTTCCTGCGCAGGTGAAGTGAAATGGTGTTGAATTACGAAGATGGACGCCAGTGTTTAGTATTTATTTAATCACTTTTGTTCGTAAAAGCAGTCAAAGTTCGTTACTATCATGTTTGTTGTTGCTAAGCCCCGCATCGTCACATACATTTGTGGTACAGTATCGTCGTAGTTGTCATCATCATCATCGTGTGCCATCTTCGGTTCGAAGTCATAAATCTCCAGCATCCCCACCCCTCTCTCCCTCGTAGTTGTTCTTGCACTTGCGTATTTTTTAATTAAAAAAAATCTTTTTTTCTAAGGTCAGTCAGTCATTTGCATGTCCCTTGTGGAACTTTGCCTCCCTAACAGCTCTCTCGTAGGTCTCCCGGTTGTAAGCAAGATGCTCTGCTGCTGATGCATTCTCATGACGTTTAATGTTTTCTACGATACATGACCTAATTTCAGGTAGATCCACTTTTCTGCTGCATCTATCCTTCTATCAGACTTTTTTTTTACTTAAGAGTCAAGCCTTTTGTAGTACAGAATATATATAACATTGTATGACTTTTATTTTTGTTTTTATGGACAGTTTCCTGGATAACAACAGTGTCTTCATGGTTTGAGTATACGTCTTGCCATTCCTGTACTCTTCAGTTAGTAGCTAGTGCCATAGGTGTCTGTAGTTTTGTCACTTGTTCCATTTTCTCATTGTTTATGGTTATATCCACATCTGTGGCTTTTGATCTCTTCTGCTGAGCATCACTACTTTGGTCTGTTCGATATTTACGTCTTGTCCTAATTCTTGGCTTATGTTGTTTCTTATTTAGTAATTTCTGCAGGTTCTGTGGATTCTCTGCTAGAAGGACTGCACATCTGAAATTGTTGATATTTCTTCCCTGTATGTTCAGTCTTGGTGAATGAATGCTACAGAAGAGTTCTTCAGATATGGGCACAAAAAAGATCAAATATATCCATACTACAAGAACTTAATATTGAAGAAGGCTGTCTTGTAAAGAGGATTAAACAAAGAAAACTTAAATATTTTGGACACATTAAACGTCACGATAATCTAAAGAAGACCATATTGGAAGGGTACATAATGAGAAAAAGAAAGAGAGGAAGACCAAGGCGAAGATGGCTGCAAAACATCAATGATGATCTGTAAATGGATGCATCAGAAGCAAGGCATCTTGCTTACAACCAAGAAGCCTACATGAGTGCAGTTAAGGAAGCAAAGTTCCACAAGAGACATGCAAATGAATGAATGAATGAATGTTCAGTCTTGGTAGTTCTAGAGTATCAGTCCACTATGAGAGAAGGACAAGCAGCAATAGCACACTTTCAGTCTGACTTGATGCCCATATTTCAAGATCTTCATCAACTTTTTCACTCCAGAACAACCCTAACAGTGCTGGTAGAACTTGCACATCTGTTGGAATCAATGCTCAGAAGAACAATATTTAGTCACAGGCCAAATAAGATGAAACGAATCACATGTCTAACCCAACCCATATCTCTTAGTTTCTTTTTTTGCATGTGTAGACTCATGGAAGAGAAACTGGGATAAACCAGATTTGACCTGTCCAACAGCTTCAGTGCAGGGACATTCATAGAATGGCATGATAGCAAAGATAATTCGTGAAGTAGTCTACCAAAAAGGTGGGGGGGGGGAAGAGATATATATTCAACAACTGACAATCATTAACGATACAACTTTCCAGAAATTTTTGCTTATATTTCCGTGAGTTAAAAATAACATGACACTGTCTTTATCTTTCAGTTTCACATTAGTATGGCACAGTAAGTTTTATTGCAGATTATTGTTTCATTACTAAAAAAAACCCACCCATTTGATTTCATGTAGTTTTATGGTTTGGTTTCATTGCTTATAATCCACAGGGTGACAAGCACACCAGAAGCCACCAAGTCAGAGAAAATATTGATAATATCAAGTTCAAGTTTATTGATCTACTGAAGCTGTATGGTATTGTGGATGAAGACATCCCCGTTCTGGAGAACCCCATTTCACCTTATTACAGCCACCAACAGCCTGTTGTAAACATCTTGGAAACCATGTCCAAGACATCACAGCAAACAGCAGAGTCACAGCACAGTGAACGTGAAGGATGTGATACTCCCTCCTACAAGTATCCACATGACAAGCAGAAGCTGCTGGTTCAGATAAATGCAACAGCAAATGCTGACAAGTCCCAGCCAACTGAAGGAGCAAGTACACCAGCAGATGACAGCACCATGAACTCTGATGTCCAGAGCAACACTGAAGGGATTAGCACCTTTCAGAAACATCTTGCATGTTTATCTCCTGCTCAGGAACCTTGTATCACTCAGGCACCAGGCTTCATTTTCCATTGTAACATTTCTCAAGACACAGTAGACAATCAGCAGGATAAAGAGGTCACAAATGATGCTGATGTAGGTCTGAATCATACATATGTAATCTCAGGGCCCGGTGTAGACAAAGTGATTCGTGGCCACCCAACAGACAGTACACTGGCTGGACAAAACACTCCCCCTCCTTATGTGATTAGTTCTAGCAGTTCTGTGCAGCACACAGTAAGTGGTCAAATTACTTTAGGATCCTTATCTTTGGGTTCCACCCCGGGGCTGCAAATTTCTGACTCGCCTCTTTCAGCAGACATTCCATTTTCCTCACTTTTAGACTTAACTGACTGCCAAGATCTGCTGGAAGATTTGTCAAAATACCTACCTTCTGCAGCAGATGAGAACACTGATGAGTCAGACAGTGATTCTGAGAGAGACTCAGGTCCTTTGAAGAAACTTAAGATGGACACAGAACTGAATTTTAAATATCAAACAACTAAAGAACTATCTTTAAAACCAGAAAATCTCCCAGAGCCAGATCTGTTATCAGAATCAACAAAATCTTTAATGCCAGCAGTACCACCAAGTTCAGAATCAGCAGAATCATTAATGCCAGCACTACCACCAGGATCAGAATTATCAGGAGTAACATCAGAACCAAAGGTACCATCATTAGCTTTTGCGATACATGCACAACATTCAGGAAATGATAACCTTGAGCGAGTCCATGAAGAGGAACAGCAAGCACAGTGTGATGCATCAGCTGAACCCAGTGTCATTAATGAAGATTTACCTCCCAGAAATGTTTCTTGGTCCTACCATGAGCTTCCTGATGCTCCACTGAAAGCATTAGCCTTTCAGCCTACAAAGAAGCGTCAGCAGATAAATGATAACCCTTTCATCACTGTCAGACCTCAGCAGGGAGTGAGATCATCTGCTGGAAACAAGGAAGCTTCAAAACTCGGAAGAGGGACACCTGTTAATATTTGTTTATCAGTACAAGGTAGAAGAACTTCAAGACACAGGTCTGTGACAGGTAGAAAGCTAGGCAAGTTGCTTTTGCAGTCTGTTCATGAGGGCAAGATGCTGCTGTCATCAGATCCAGTAACACCACCACTGTCATCATCAAAATCAAACTTTTTGCACAGTGAAGCAGTTGATGCAGTGCAGCATGCAAGCCAGAGCAAAGAGAAAGAACATTCTGCTAGTGTATGTAAAGATTATTCACCTTCTGGAAACAGTTCATGGTCCTATTATGATCTTCCAAATGTTCCACATGACTCACATGTCAGCCTTTCCTCTGGGAAGAATCATGTTACGGGAAACAAGAACAATTACCGCTTTGTTTCTGTCAGACCGAAGCAGCCACTGAAGTCACCTGAAGATTCCCATGATGCTGGAAGTGCCTCCAAACGTAGGAAAGTTAAAGACAGACTTTCACACAGCTCTCGAAACGGAGCAAAGAGACTTCAGTCCACCAGCTCTGTCCCATCTAGGCAAATAAAATACACAAAGAGAGATTCTGATTTCACTTTCCTCCAGGCACAGTCATGCAAAAGTGAGGGCCAGGAGACACATGAAAGGCCAAACAGATCTACAGGTTTAAGAAAAATGATGCGTATGGAAAACAAAAATCCATCTTCGCTGAATTATAAATCCCATAGAAAACCTTTTGGAGAGTTGCATGGTAATGCCAGACTGCTGTCAACAAGAGACAGCATTGATTTAACATTAAAAAGAAATTTTAAATTTGGAAAAAAAACACTTGGTATGTATCAATTTAATTACCAGCAAGAGCTTTATGATGGAGATCATTATAAATATAACTTGACTAGCAACATACAAGAAAAAAGTGAAGATTTCATTGCAAGAAGCACATACTCTTTGTCATCTAATGAACACAGTGAAGATCTTTACGCATTCAAAGATCCAACAACCCATCAAGTTTTAGTACGGAAAGTTGAGGGTGCAGAAAGTTCACTTGATGTTACTTTAAAGACATCAAATGGCCAGAGAACGCCTAGAGAAGTTGATCAGAGATTACCAAGGTCAAAAGTTCTTGTGTCCAATAAGCAGTCACTTATGTCAAGTGATAACAGGGCAATGGCTGCTAGGTCATCAAATAACAGAGTTCATTCTAGCAAATTCAGCCACACAAACCTCTCTACATCAAGTGTTTTCTCAAGTACTTCAAAGAGCCACAATCGATCAGGTACAGTGTCTTCAATGAAATCATCTCCCTTTTTCAAGTCACACACAACACACCCAGTTGCTTCTTCAACACTGATCATGGATGCTAGCTCAGCTAGTACAGGTGCAGAAAGTCTCTATGACTGGTCAGATGATGATGAGTCACTTTTTGTTGACAGAGAGAGACCAAAATATGCTGAAGAAAATATGAACATAAAAACTAAAACATCCAGGTGGGTTACTCACAATAAGATAAGTGATATCTGTTTTGATTCAGGTTATGGACTTGAAAACAAGGAGAACTTCTCATTAGATGCCCCTGTTAATAGATCAGAATGTAGTACCACCATGCAAGTATCAAACAGAACAGCATCAGAGGAGCACATCTTAGCTGCAGCTGTGTCACTGCTGAAGAATATAAAAACTGCATCCAGTGATGCAGTCTTCCAGTTCAGCGACTTGTCCTCAGGACAACTTTCATATTTTTGCAGTAGAAAAGATGTCACCTCATTGACGCTTTCAAAATGGACTGAAACATCCATTGTTTGTGCATCAAATGAAGAAAATGCTGTAGAAAACTGGCCTTTTTCTGATGGACCTTTGTACACCAAGGACATCTCCAAGAAAGATCCTCACAGCAAAGAAAGAATATATTCTGTACTACCAGGCATCACAGAAGCAGTGCAGAAGAAGCTGATGCATGAAGATACTCCAGATATTTCAGGCACCAACACCAGCAGCAATAGCCCCTGTCCTGCAGCCAGATGTAGGCCAAGAATAGTTAAGAAGAATTTGTTTCCTGTAGAGTCCAGCACCAAGCCAGGCCAAGCATTGATAGCAAATACACAGGATGTGAATTCCATTGATGTCTTTTGTATTAAAAACTCATGCAACTCCTCAACTGATATTACAGGTTCCAAAAACATTAATGACTGCCTAGGTAAAAGTAAAGGCATAAGTCTTGATTTAGATACTGAAAATGGGGATCTTTCTAAATCAGGCCATCCTTCCCTGGATACATCTCGCACCAAGTCCATCGCTGGGAAAAACATTTCACCCTCCAAATACGAAACAGTGGCAGATAATGAGAATGACAAGAAGCAGTTCAGTCGTCCACTTACACCAGTTAATTCCAACATCCAAAAACTGCCTTCAAAATCTGAAGATGTGACATTCAATTCTAACTCAGCCACAGAACACTGGCTGTTGTCTGTACAGAATAACCATCTAGACAGAAAATCTTGTATGGTTACTAGTGCAAACAAGACAAAAAATAAAAACTCTCTGCTGCAGAAATTTAGACATTTTGGTCGTAATTTATACAAGAAAAGTGGGAAATTTCACTTTTTACGTTTATGAATGACACTGCCTTTAAGACTTTGATCACTGGACATGAGTTTCACAAACCAGACTGGACACACAATGTGGCATCTTCCTTTTTCAGTGTTGAAATGCTGAATCATGTGAAAATTTACAACATTGTAACCAGGATTTATGACAAGATGTAACTGCTGTTTTTCTTTTGTCTCTCTTTAAATATGTACATACAACTAGACTGATGGGTTGCAGCTGTGAATCCCATTGCCAACAAGAATTCTTCACACACAGTTTTTCATCCATGCTGTTTTTCCTGGGAGATGAGGTTTAAGCACCTGGGACTCTGCAGAGAGTGCAGGATAGCAGGATGTATTCTGGAGTCTTGGAGATATTTCTTGCTCACAAACGAGAGGCCTACAGGAGAGCTGTTAGGGAGACAAAGTTCCGCAAGGGACATGCAAATGAATGAATGAATCTTAGATCCATATGTTAAATCTGGAGTATTTTCACCAGATGAATGTTCCACAAGCATTGGTAGCTCCATAATTTCTGTCTTCTCTCAAGATCCTGTGTTTTGTGATTTTCATTGTTGTCGTAAAATATAAACATATCACACATTTCTTCACAGTAAACTCTTTTCTTTCTTGCTACTGTTTTCTGTTATATAAAATAAACATAGTTTAACTGATTACATTTTCTGTGATTTTATGGTCTTGTCCAAAGAGAGAGGAAGTGTGAATATTGAGAAATGTGCAGTGATGTTAAATAAATAACTGATTAGACAGTTCTGTTTAAAATAATAGAGGCAGCAGCAAAAAAAAAAGACTTTGTAAAGAACTGATGCAGTTATATAAGGATAAGGCAACTAGAGAAGGGCAAGGTCCTATTATAGCTCAATGCAGAGCTCTTAGAAGTTGGACTGTTACAGTCTTTCAATCTGGCTAGCAGAAGAAAGATCAGTCACGTTTCCCTATGGTAGTCTGCTATAGAAGTCAAGAAGCAACTTGAGGGAGTCTGCGTTTTTTAGGCCATTCTGGGAAGCTGAGGAAGCCTCTGTTAACTCCATACTCAGCCTGACTCTTCCACCATGTTCCACCCAACTCCAGTGTGTTTCAAGGTCTACATGCCATCATCTTAAATAACCAAAGTTTGCAGTTACAGCAAGGTCCTACAAGAACAACAATGCTAAAACCCAATGCTTTGTTTTTCACATTTATTTAGCTTCATGAAACACTCACAGAAACTTGCAATCATATAACAGAACAATTAATGAAATTTTCATACGTTAACCACTTTCACTTCTACAATACTACCTACCACACATCACTGATTATCTCACACATCAAAGGGAGAGAAGCACAAAAAAATCAGTAGGAACCCATTTGATATTTATACAAAAATAAGAAAGCAGGCCACCCAAGGTGGAGTCCTCCAAGGAAAGACAGGAGGAGAAAGAGCTACAAAATCATCGATTTAGTACAGGTATCTTGCTCCCGCTGACCATCACAGGATGATATGAAACTATAACATGGCCAATAAGACAGGTATCAATATGCTCTTCATGGTGATGGTGTCTGCTGTCACAGTTCTGTTATGTAAAATAAACATGCCAGTGTAGCCTACTGCCCATCAAATACCAATTTCCTTGCTCTAAAGAACTTAATCATGGTCTTGTGTCTAGGACATTACATTAACAATTACAGGGAAATCCTACAGTAGGAAATGTGGAAAAAAAAAAAAAGGGAAATCCAAAGCTTATTTAAAAAAAAAAAATGCTTGCTAAGAAACCCCAGGGTAAGCGAACTTTGGAGATGCCAAAAAAATGAGAACACGTCCACATACAAATAAAGAGAGAATTAACACTGATAAATCCAGATCAAGCTGGTTGAAAATCAGTCCTCTACGTGGTCAGAGGCCACCAGGCCTTCAGCTTTCCGTGCCATTAAGGCTTGCCGCTGCAGATAAAGTTCACCTCCATTCCTCATCTTCTCTCTACAGTTGGTGACACCCTCATCTTCTCTCTACAGTTGGTGACACCGATTTCTTTTATATCCTCTTCTATATCATCTTCTATATCATCTTTCCATATCTGTCTTGGTCTACCCCTTGGTACTGTTTCCCCTAATCTCTTGTGCATACATAATTTTCGTTTGTTTCAAGACATTTATAATTCATTGGGATTTAAATAAGCTGTTCAGTTCAGTGTTCTCTCTAGCTCTCCATTCTCCACTGTTGGTATCTTTTATGGGCCCAAAGATCTTTCTTAGGAAGGTGGTACAATACAATAATGTACTCCCAGTGTTTTGTTACTTATCCATTGGTATTTTATGCAACCTTAGACACACAGCAATATGCAAAGACACAACAAAATTCAGGGATTGATTCAGCACAACAAAATCAGGGATTGATTCAGCACAGCTGCATTCATGACACGTTCACTGTTCAGCATTTCACATTCATTCCCCCCAACATTTTAGAACATGGTGCATCCAGCAGTTTAAAAAACTAAAACATCCTACTATGATTCCTTCTGCTCTTCTCTAGACACCCTGGCAAAAGGGTTATACTTGCTAAGTTTATCAGATGCCAGGCTGGTAGATTCACTCATCTGTAGCTTGCTGACCAACTCCACCAGGTACATGTCTTTAAGTGGCACGGGTTTGTTAAGTTCTGCATCGAGCTTCTTGGCTTTCTCCACGGCTTCATCAACCCGGAGCCCGATCCACTCAGCTTCTTCCTCCTAGGTCGAGGAAAAAGAAGAGGTTGAAATAAGCTGTTACAGCAACGGAAGAAAAATAAGCTGTTACAGCAATGGAAGAAAAATAAGCTGTTACAGCAATGGAAGAAAAATAAGCTGTTACAGCAATGGAAGAAAAATAAGCTGTTACAGCAATGGAAGAAAAATAAGCTGTTACAACAATGGAAGAAAAATGTAAGCTCTTACAGTAATGGAAGAAAAATAAGCTGTTACAGCAATGGAAGAAAAAATAAGCTGTTATAGCAATGGAAGAAAAATAAGCTGTTACAGCAATGGAAGAAAAAAAAGCTGCTACAGCAAACAGAAGAAAATAACCTGTTACAGCAAAAGAAGAAAACCTGTTACAGCAAAGGAAGAAAACTAGTCATGACAAAGGAAGAAAACAAGAAAAAAAAGTTTTATAGCATGTGAAGGAAAACAAGCTGTTATAGCAAAAGGAAGAAAATACTCACAAGTGATTATGACAAATGAAGGAAACAAATAGCAAAAAAAGGGGGAAAAAATGAAATTCAGTCTACAGAATCTGATGAAACAAGTGCATGTTATTTACAAATCTCTTCTGGAAATAGTGTGAGACTTTTTAACTGGGTTTAAACACAGGTGCAGTGCTTGACTGCTCTGTTATGTGTTCAGTCATTTGAAGAACACACCGATCTCTCGAAGTCTTAAAGCATCTCCTTTCACAGCCAGGATGCCTGCTTCAGTGAGAGTGGTGTTCTAGAACATTTGTGATATTCTGGGTCAACCATTTTCCTTGTCTGTCACTACTATGTGGAAAGCTACTACAGCTCTCTTTAGACCATGAAGTTCACTGAGATATTTAAAAAAAAATATTTTAAAAGTTTTGATTATGTTTCCCTTCGGTTAGTGTTGGGTTATAAAATGATGCACTGAGACAGATTTTCAAGTCTATTAATGATCAGCACCTGTTCAGTCTCTCTGAACCTTAAGTGCCCAGGGCACATGGGGCTTCCACAAGGGTTTTCCACAAATGCCTGTCTTTTGCCTTTTTTTCTGCTCTTGCCCAGGTGAGCCCTCTATTGCTCAACATCCTCTGCTGTTCTCCATGAACAGATACCCGTTCAGTCTACACATTTTAAAACGATATTCTTGCCTTTTTTTTTTTTTTTTTAACACTAGACCCCTCTACCCCTTAAAATAGTCTTCTTTAAATTATTATCTCCTAGTAGCTTCCTTTGGACCATACAAGCTAACAGGAATTGCACGGAGCAAGGTTCATTTATCTTCGTCAGTTTCCTCGTTAAAATATACCCTGAGGTTTCCATGGGGACGAAGACACTGTCTTGGCAATCAGCGACCCACAGCTGACATGCTAGCATCATGGCTGGTACCCCCAGAAACAGGCCTAGCCTAGCTAACAAGGTGGTGATGGCCACTGTCCCCATGCTGGTGGAGTGGTGGAATCTGGTACAGAAGTACTGCATACCCCCTGCTTTTTTAGCTGTACTCAGGGACTAAAAAAAATGGCTGCCATAACCTGCTCCCAGGCCAACACGATGTTGTGCCTCAACATCTTCACAGCATCGGCTGCAAAAAAACACCAGCTCTCAGTTACAGGGAGATATGAGACATGGCTGTGATGTTTCCACAAAGAAGTTGACAGAAATGCAGCCCATTCTTCATTCTCCATCTTCATTTCCATGGAAAATGCCACATTCTTCTGTGGATCCACAATTATGGGGTCTCAATTTTCATATCTCTCTCTCTCTCTGAACCTTAAGTGCCCAGGGCACATGGGGCTTCTGCAAGGGTTTTTCACAAATGCCTGTCCTTCGCCTTTTTTTCTGCTCTTGCCCAGGTGAGCCCTCTATTCCTCAACATCCTTTCTGTTGTTCTTCTCCATGTCTAGCACCAAGTTTATGGCCCAAGTTTCTACTTAATACAGAATTGTTGACTGTGACAAGCTAAGGAAAATAATGCACTAAATGAAATCAGCAAATGTGATCATGAGTAACAGAAAAACAAAACAAAAAAAAATTACTAACAGGTATCATAAACTCCTTGTATTTGTTGTAGATCTTATCTCTTTTCACTGGGTCTTCAGGGTACATGGACTTTCTGGCAAGTGCTAGCAACATCTCTCTTTTCAACGTCATCCCAAACCTTGAGTACAAGTCTACTTCATGAGTCTGTGGACAGGCATAACTCTGTTAATACTGACACTACTTAGCCAGTTAAAAAAAAAACAAGGTTTAACAAATTTAACTAGACAGTCCAAGCTCTAAAGAAAACAATTAAAACTATATATCATTCATGCAGTTCAGTAGTTAAAGTAACCATCTAGTTGACAAAAGGTCTAGATTCAAATCCTAACTGAAACTTTTATCCCTGAGCATTCACTTAAGTTTTCTGAGCTTAATGAGGAGGAAAAGACACTGTCCATTTTCGCAATCAACAACCCATAACTGATGTGCTAGCATCAGAGTTGGTGAAAACACAGCTGACCAAGACCCTGTACCACCTCTCCACCTGGTAACTCCAATTACAGGCCTAGCCTGACTGACATAGTAGGAATCACTACAGTCCCCATGGTGGTGGAGTCTACTAAAGAAGAAGTGCACACCCTCTGCTTTTTTAGATGCACCCCGGGGCTGAAAAAAAAATAGCTGCCATAACCTGCCCCCCATGTTGATACGATGCTGTGTCTCAACATCTTCACAGCATCAGCTCATAGTTCCAGAGAGAAAGAAGACGAGACAAGACAGAGTTTAACTCTTTCTATACTTTGTGACACACTGTGGTTTATTAGAAGAATGTTGCGAATCCCATGGACAGCAAAAATAACTAATGAAGAATGTATGAGAAGAGCTGGAGAGACAAAAAAACCTTGTCAAAAAGATAAGAGAGAGACAATGTACTTTCATAGGACATGCAATGAGAAGAGGGGGCATTGAAAATATTATAACAACAGGAAAAATAGAAGGAAGAAGATCAAGAGGAAGACCAAGAGAAATGATACTGGACAGTCTGATGGGATGGTGTGAGAGGAGATCACCAACTGAACTGATGGCCTGCATGAAGAATCGGGTAATCTGGAGAAGCATAATAGCCAACGCCAGTCAGCACGGCACATGATGATGATGATGATGATGATGATGTGTGACAATCCGGCAGACACTTTTTACCTTGTGTACACGCCATGTGCTGGTAATGAGTTGGGCTCTAAAAGTGAATTTAATCATACAATGCTTAAAATCTGGCCAAAACTGGTTGTAGAAATCGCTTGTGGCATGATACAAGCATCAACACAAGGTCCCGCATGTGAATTGAGAGCCATGTTGTGATACAAAAATTAATTTTTAAAATGTTTTTCTACGCTTATGAGTCACTGCCCATGGTGTTGCCATGTTATTAGTGTATTGTAGACTGTAAACTAACTGTAAATAAATAATTAATGTATATTTTGTGTGAGGAAATGGTGTTTGCGTAAAATTCTATTCAATTTGGATATCACTAGACCCACTACATAGGAAATTTGAGCAGGATAAGTGAGAACATTTTTCATCATAATTTTCCATTTTTTCTTCTCAACTCTCCTCAATTCTTAGCTCATTTTTTTCTGTTATATACTAATATATTAATAAAAATTTTATCAGAAAAACAATATACAAGTTTTCCTATTGTAAAAAAAATGTATAATATGTCATACTGCGAATCAGACTATGCCTTTATGATCCTTCTAAATGTGACAACCATCCCATTCCATGTTAAGAAATTTACCCCACTGAGATGACCATTGGTCATTTGAGGAAAAAAAACCCAGTACACAAAGAGTTAATGACTCACTGCTGCAGATTTCATAACCACTGTCAACTACCATTGGTACTACCATCACTTATATATATATAAATGACTGTAAAAGAGGGCGGGAGATGGAATATAACACTCTCTTCTATCTAAAAATTCACACACACTACACACACAAAATCAGACATGAAGACACACGAAAGTTACACATAGTACCACATGATATCATGTATAAAAAATGATCTTCACAAGACTTCTTAAAGTCTTATGCCACATGATCCCAGAGCATTCAATGCAGCAACCCTACCACTTGGGTCTTTCAGCAGGGCTGACAAGAACACAAATGGCAACAGAAACTCAGAATGGTGATAACACTGACCAGGTGGGGAACTGAAAGATTATGGATATTCATCTTTCAGGAGTCCTGCTGTCAGACTGAATTCTACATTTTTCTCTAGAATTTCTGCAATGTTCTAGTTCTAGGTTATGCTGAATCTGGAGCCCAGACGCCAGCTGAATTCTCCATATTCCTGCAGCAGTTTCAGAGCATCAGATCTCAGTCCGATCTTTCCAGGCTGCAGGCTGGTCTGACTATCTAAATCTACTTCTTCTTTACTGATCCCAGCAGCTTTTTAAGCCATCAAGACTCATTGCTGCAGACAAGACACATGTCTCCACTCCTTTCTGTTCTTGATCTTTTCTTGCCAATTATCAATTCCAAGATCACATATATCTTCTTCTAGGCTGTCTCACCATCTCTGTTTAGTTCTAACTCTTGGTCTATCCCCTTTCATCCCTTATGTACAGACCATCTTTTGTTTGTCTATCCTTCATTCTCTCTAAATGCCCGAGCCACCTTAGTCTGCTGTTTCTCATAATGGCTGAGAGTTAAACAATGTGTAGATTTCTTTGTTACTCATCTTTCACTGTTGTGTTATAGGTCTCTTCTCAAGGTTCACTTCTCAAATGTCTTTATATCTACATCTACACTAGCTGATATTTCAATAATTTCACTGACAGATGAATGTAACGTCAAAAACAAACCTTAAGAATGTAGAAATCAAGACCAAAGGCTTCATCAATGAGGTACATAGTTCTCTCTGTAATGATGACTGACATCCATCGATCAAGAATCTCACTGTACAGGATCCTTTTCAATAGATACGGCCGCCATAATCTGGGGAGTCTGTATGTGGACAAATATACAGGATCCATACAGACATCATTAAAATCTACAGCAAACACAGTGTCCTGCATAGGGGATAAGCAACACACACACACACTCTATTTTATGAGCTGGGAAAAGAAAGTAGTAACGGGAAGATAAATCACATATTCAGGAGGTCAGTCATTTGCATGTCCCTTGTGAAACTTTGCCATCCTAACAGCTCTCCTGCAGGCCTCTCAATTGTAAGCAAGATGCCCTGCTGCTGATGCGTCCATTCGTAGATCATCAATGATGTCTTGCAGCCATCTTCGTCTTGGTCTTCCTCTCTTTCTTTTTCCCATTATGTATCCTTCCAAGACTGTCTTCTCTAAATTATCATGACGTTTAATGTAACCAAAACATTTAAGTTTTCTCTGTTTAATTTTCCTTACTAGCCAACCTTCTTCAATATTAAGTTCTTGTAGTAAGGATATATTTGTTCTTTTTTGTGTCCATGATATTTGATGGACTCTTCTGTAGCATTGTATATCACATATATTAATTCTAATTCTAATTACAGCTCAATTCAAAACATGAAAATATTCTTCATCAGTATTCACTGACCTCCCAGCATACTAGAATGTGATGTTGTCAGTATTCATGCACGCTCACCTTTCTCTCTCCTTGGCTCCAAGAGTACTCACTTCTACACATGGGCAGACTGGGGCATCTATGACTGGGATACCAAACCACTGAGCCCACCAAGACAGACAAATGGACTAACCTCTTAATTACTCAGATGCCCCATAAATTACCTCAGAAGCAGATTTCTCAAGCAGGAACAGAAGGCCACCAGTTTTATATTTTCCTGCCTGTTTATCTGTTGTGTCCCTTAATCCTACTTCCAGCTTTACTTAACAGCCTGGCTCACCCCTTTACTGATAGCCCTGGAGCACATCACCACGCAGACAGATACTCTATCTTAGGAAACTTTTTTTCTCCTGAAAAAGGTGCATCAGGTACCTATTTTTATAACTGGGTCACTTTCAGGATGTTAGCAATGGGATTGAACCAGTAACCTGTGTGAGTGGACAGCTGATTACCAACTAGCTTACTCCTGGCTCTCATCCATGCATGGCCCCATATAAGAAGTATTCTCAGGACATAGCAGGTTTATGTCCTGCATGTCTTCCTGCATTATTGGCATGTGAGAGAAGCAATATCTGAAAAACGATTTACATAATGAACTATAAATCAAATTTTTGTTTCGCTCATGGAAATACTTACGTAGGCAGCTTTTTCTGTTTTCTGGGGTTTGTTTTCCTGTAATATCCAAAAATAATTCCCTCGCCTCCCCACAGACCAAGATTACACTCTCTAGGGTAGACTACAGGGATCGGAACATTGACAACTGGAATTCTGCAAGAAAAAAAAAAAGCAACTGATGTGAAAACTGGCACTGATACAAACTTACGTAAATATTTTAAAACTTTTATGATGAAAACTGCATGAATGATGAATTATAGGGGAAAAAAAAATTATGTGAACATTTTAGAAACCCTGTCATTCTCTTACAACTTCTTTCACAAATGTGTGTCTTATGTATATTTCTCAGGGGTAAAGATGCTGTTTGTTTTGGTAATCGGTGACCTACAGCTGACTTGCTAGTGTCAGGAAAACCATAGCTGACCCAAAACCCTGACCCGCCTCCCAATAACAGGCCTAGCCTGTCTAACAAGGCAGGGATCACCATAATCCTCATGGTGGTGGAGTCTGCTAGTGAAGTACTGCACAACCTCTGCTTCTTAGCTGCACGCAGGAATTGAAAAAAAAAATAGCCATCATGACCTGCTCTCACACTGACACGACATGTGCCTAAACATCTTCACTGCATCAGTTGCAAAGAACACCAGGAAGGAGAGGAATGGAGAATGAAGATGTGTAGTTTTTTCACATTCCTTTATATTTTCAAAATTCAGTGAAAGATGGCAAATTCTTGGCAAGCTAACCATCTACTGACCTTTGCTATGTAAACTTTCTACATCTTTCTCTGCTCAGCAGTTCCACTATTAATAAATCAACATCATCTCTATCCTAATCAACAAAGATAAGCTTGTTCATAAAATTACACCGCTGAATGAAATAATTTAATTTGGATGCTCATCATCATCATGTGCCGTGCCGACTGGCGTTGGCTATTATGCTTCTCCAGAGGACGCGATCCTTCATGCAGGCCATCAGCTCAGTTGGTGATCTCCTCTCACACCATCCCGTCAGACTGTCCAGTATCATTTCTCTTGGTCTTCCTCTTGATCTTCTTCCTTCTATTTTTCCTGTTGTTATAATATTTTCAATGCCCCCTCTTCTCATTGCATGTCCTATGAAAGTACATTGTCTCTCTCTTATCTTTTTGACAAGGTTTTTTTGTCTCTCCAGCTCTTCTCATATATTCTTCATTAGTTATTTTTGCCGTTCAGGGGATTCGCAACATTCTTCTAATAAACCACATTTCTGCTGCTTCCAATGATTTTTGTGCAGACTTGCCTATTGTCCATGATTCACTTCCATATAACAAGATAGGTTCAATATAGCATTTTAGGACTCATTTTCTAACATTCATTGATAAGGATGTGTTGGTTAATATGTTTCTCATTCTCTGAAATGCAGTCATTGCTTGGCCTATTCTGTTCCTAATTTCTGTTGTGCATTTCCCATCTGAAGTTATTACTGCTCCAAGGTATTTAAATTTCTGCACCTGCTTTAGAATAGTTCCGTTTAATTTAATACTGCATGCTGGTGGATTCTGTTTCTTAGATATAACCATAGTCTCTGTCTTTTTGATGTTCAAAGTAAGGCCTTTCTGTTCACTTTCTTTGGCGACTTTATCCAAGAGATTTTGCAGGTCTTGTTGGTTCTCAGCTATCAGTACTGTGTCGTCAGCATATTGAAGGTTGTTAATATTGTATCCTCCAATTTTTATGCCTGGTTCTGTGATGATTGTTCTTAGAATATTCTTGCTATACAGAGAAAAAAGGTCTGGAGATAGTACACATCCTTGTCGCACCCCTTGTTCTATAGGTTGATATTTTACAATTCTATTTTCAACTTGAACTGCTGCTTCTTGCTGCCAGTATAGATGTTTTACAATCCTCAGGTCTTTGCCGTCTATATTGATGTCTTCAAGCATTTTAATAATTTCATTATGTTTCACCTTGTCAAATGCCTTGGTGTAATCAATGAAGCATAAGTAGAGATCTTTCTATACTTCTAAAGCTCTTTCTGTTAGTGTTCGTAAAGCATAAATGGCATTGTGTGTTCCCTTTCCTTCAACAAATCCAAACTGTTCATCTGCTATTTCCATTTTTATCTTTTTCCTTGTTCTTCTCATAATTATTCTCAGAAGTAGCTTCGGTATGTGACATGAGAGGCTGATAGTCCGGTGGTCGTCACGTTCCTTTGCACCTGGTTTCTTTGGTAGTGCTATAAACGTGGATTTAATCAGGTCACTGGGAATATAACCACTGTTGTAAATGTCATTCAGTAACTTGGTTATTATTTTTATTCCTGTCTCCTCTAGTGCCTCTATTTCTTCTATTGTTATATTATCAGGCACAGTTGCTTTTCCTTTCTTCATGTGTTTGATGGCATCTATGATTTCATCTTCAAGTATTGGTGGTCCCTCACAGTTTTCAGTATCTGGTGTTAATTCTGGTCTTTCTCCTCCATATAGCTCACCGATATACTCTGTCCACAATGTCTTCTTTTCCCATTAACATTTTACCTTCTTTCGATTTCAGGCATCCTGTGGTATATTTTGTTTTCCTGCCTGTGAGTTCATTAATTCGTTTGTGCATGTTTTTGCTGTCTTTAATATGAGAGTCCTGTATCTGTCTGCACTGCTCATTTAACCACACTTCTTTTGCTTCTCTGCATTTGCATCTTATTTCTTTATTTATCTTGTTATATTTTTTCTCGTTATTTTTACTCCTCCTCCTCTTGTCCATCAGTCCTAAGATGTCGCCTGTCATCCATTTATTTTTAGGGGCTTCTTTTTTTGGTGGTATTATCTCCTTAACAGTTTGGTGGATAGAATCTCTTAACATTTCCCACTGTTCATCTATACTATTTATCTTTGCTATTGCATTGTATCTATTTGTTATAATAACATGTATTGTTCTCGCAATTCTTGGTCAATTTTAAGAAGTTCTGTATTCAGTTTGATGTTTCTCACTTTTCTGCCTGCTTTCTTTAGTTTTATTCTAACTTTTCCACAGAGTGGATCATGGTCACTATTGCAGTCAGCTCCTGGCATGGTTTTTGTTGTCAGTAATGCATTGCGGAATCGTTTGTTTGGATGCTGCCAATATTTAAAAGCAGTCTGACACACAGTCAAAACTTAATTTATCTCTCTCAAAACTTATGCTAGACCCCCTAAACTTATTAAAAAAAAAAAAAGGACAATAGCCTTGCTTACTCATCTGCTCCAATTGGAATACTCTCCCACACCATTTAAAACTTACAAGTACTGTATATCTTTAAAATTTTACTCACAAGCTCTCATCTTTAAAAGCTAAAATCCCTATTTCCATGCCATTAAAGAATAATGGAGATAGAGTGTTAGGCATGCATTTCCAAGACCTTCGGCACCCAAAGTGTGATATTCTTTATATCTTTACAATTTTAAAATTTAAAAATAAAAATCTACCTGGCATCAATTATATGCCCCACCAATACATTTTCCAGTTTTTTAAATTTCTCTGTCACATTAGTGAATAGAAACAACAGTTCTTTGAATAAAAGTAATTCTACACTATGTATTTAATGTCTAATAATGAGATAGCAGCTCTAGTGTATGCACTCTTTTAATCCATACAATCAGAATATACAAAGTTACTATTGTGAAAGTGTGCAATTTAAATTTACTGATGATTATTATGCTATTAAATCGAAAGCTGAGAGATGAAGGGCAGAATGTTACAAATCTAACATGGGGCTGCAAGGCTAACTGTTGATCTTTAAGAAACACAGTTCCTTTCCTGAATATGTGAGTAAATGCATTAGACAGCTTTAGAAATGCTGAAAAACTAATGTTATACAGACTCTAGAAACGTTGAAACACCAATGTCATATGGACTCTAGAAATGTCATGCTGATTTTAGAAATGCCAATGTCCTGCAGAGTTCAGATACAAGGAAACATGAGGCTTGGCTCCTCATTAAAGTTTAAAGGGCTGAAACATTCAATCAAGTGAAAGTACTTCTCAAACTGACAAATGTGCATGTGGCACAAATAAGACTGCAGTGGACCACATTCTGCAGGAGTGCCCAATATATGAGCAACAGGGAAGGCAAGTTTTACCAACTACCACAAAACAAACTGTGGGGATGTCCACCAACAAAGAAGAAAGAAAAAAGAAGGAGAAGAAGAAAAAGAGGAAGAAGATAATGGAGGAGGAGGAGGAGGAGGAGGAGGAGGAGAAGAAGAAGAAGGAGGAGAAGAAGAAGAAGAAGAGGAGGAGGAGGAGAAGGAGGAGCAGAAGAAGAAGAGGAGGATGAGGAGCAGAAGAAGAAGAGGAGGAGGAGAAGAAGAAGAAGAAGAAGGGGAGGAGAAGGAGAAGAAGAAGAAAAGAGGAGGAGGAGCAGAAGAAGAAGAAGAAGAGGAGGATGAGGAGCAGAAGAAGAAGAAGAGGAGGAGCAGAAGAATTAGGTGGAGCAGAAGATGAGGGAGGAGAAGAAGAAGAAGAAGAAGAATAAGAAGAGGAGGAGAAGAAGAAGAAGAGGAGGTATCTGGGAAACTGCAGTGTTTCTCCAGAAAAAAAAAACCGTGCAGATGCAACCAGAATATTTAAAATGTAAAAGCATTAAGCACTCCAGAACACAAAACAAACCAACCTTTCTCCAGTGTCTTCATCCACCCTGTACCTCTTTGTTTCAGGTATCCAATGAACAGGTATAGGGTCACGTGTCATGAACTCTCTGCATCTGTCTTTGTAGTGTTGAGGTAAAATTGCCTCCTCTTCTCTTGACCATTTGTATACATAGGGTGCAGAACCTGTAAAAAAGACCCAAAAAATCTTTATCGACAAAAATTGCGGTAGGGTAAAAGTGGTCATGGCCTTTAGAGAACATCTTTATTACCAGTACCCCACACTGAGTTAGAAGACTGACATATTATTGCAACCCGAAGAATGAATACGCTCAAGAAGTGATCTTTGCACTAAGCATTTATGAGTGAAAACTCCCTGTATTCAATGTATATCCACGTGCATGCTTTTCTTCTTCCATGTCACTTGGTCAGTCCACTGAAATATCTTTCTTTTGGCATTATTAATAAATAAAAGGTAAAAAAAAGGAAACTAGAGGACTCGAGATGAAAGTAATTCAATTTCTGACCAGTTTTCCATTAAACATAAAGGGATTACCGTTCTGCGTCCGAAATAAAGCCAAGAAATGAACTAGACTTCGCTAAAGGGAAGGAACTGTCACTTCTTAGTCTAAATCCCTTATGATCACAAATTATCCAACCCCCCTTCCTTCCCATACCATTCTACATTTATATATTTTTTTCTACATGGCTGCTAAACAGCTGAGAAACACATAAATGCCGTTGAATGTAAATGCTACAGAAGAGTTCTTCAAATATGGACACAAAAAAGAACAAATATATCCATACTACAAGAACTTAATATTGAAGAAGGCTGGCTAGTAAAGAGGATTAAACAAAGAAAACTTAAATATTTTGGATACATTAAACATCATGATAATCTAGAGAAGACTGTCTTTGAAGGGTACATAATGGGAAAAAGAAAGAGAGGAAGACCAAGGTGAAGATGGCTGCAAGACACCGTTGATGATCTGCAAATAAATGCATCAGCAGCAGGTCATCTTGCTCACAACCGAGAGGCCTACAGGAGTGCTGTTAGGGAGGCAAAGTTCTGCAAGGGACATGCAAATGAATGAATGAATGAATGAACATGGCTGCTCACCAGCAGTGTTATTACAGTTAATAAATAAATACATCTGAGTTAAACATCCTCAGTACACTAAAACATAAGGTGGTAAACATCATGGCTGGTGACCTATCCTCCAGCTCCAGGTCCAGAAGGAGCCAGAGACCCAATCCCACTTCAGAGTGACAAGGACTATTCTGGGCAGAGCCAACGCATCCAAAACTTCTGTCATGAGCAATGGGTGTAACAACCACTTCATAATCACTTGCTTTCTACCAGACAAAAGATGAAGAACAGAAATTCCTCTTCCATCTATAAAAGTCAGTGACAGAATAACTGAAATGATAATAATCTCATTATCAGTCTGGGATGCAAGCAGTGGAACTGATTTCCAGCGTATTCACCTTCAGTCAACACAGCTGTATAAAATGATTATTTGCATCCAGACAATAAACAACACACAAAAGGAATAAGAAGATTACTTGGCATACAATGCTGCAAACTACCTCTGAAGATAGAGAAAATGGAGACTGCACGATGAAGTGTACTGGATTACATCGTTCACACTATTGCCAGATATTGTGAAAGAACAGAATATCACACTCAACTCTGTCCCATACAGCTATAGGGACCTGAACAAATAAGTGAACTTACATGCAAAATATAAAAGACAGTGTAACACAGACTTCACTCTTATACTTCTGAAATAAAAAGAAAACTAAAATATAAAATGCCTAAGGAAAACACTCAGCATGAAATGGAATGAATTCAAGAACAACGCACAGATATGGCAGATGACTGAACAACAACCAGTCTCACGGGTGATCAGGAAAAGGACATGGACATATGTCAGTCACGTGATGAGAAGAAACAGTCAGAGAATCCAAAAACAAGATATCAAGTGGAACATAACAGGCCGGAGAAAAAGAGGTCGACCACATGAAACTCTAAAGAGGACATTGTTAAGAAAGGCCAGATTAGTAGGCATAAAATTCCTTGATGAGGTTGAAAAGCTCACTGAAAACAGAAAAACTTGATGAACTACCATGTGAGCCCTATGTGATGTTTAACGGCACAGGAAGGATATAAGATAAGATATAAAATGGTGTCTACTTTAAATAGAGAAAACACCAAAAATTAGTATGTTCACTTGCCACAAGAAAAGCTATAAGGCTATTCTTAAATATGAGCCATTTATCAACTTATTCAGCTATACATTCCCTAACAGTGTTGGTTATTGTTACTAAGTAAAAGCTTATATCCATCATTTTTACTCCTTTAGTTTTCCTCTAAGCAGCAGAAGTATGGTTTATTAGAAGAATGTTGCGAATCCCCTGGACAGCAAAAATAACTAATGAAGAATGTATGAGAAGAGCTGGAGAGACAAAAAAACCTTGTCAAAAAGATAAGAGAGAGACAATGTATTTTCATAGGACATACAATGAGAAGAGGGGGCATAGAAAATATTATAACAACAGGAAAAATAGAAGGAAGAAGATCAAGAGGAAGACCAAGAAAAATGATACTGGACAGTCTGACGGGATGGTGTAAGAGGAAATCACCAACTGAGCTGATGGCCTGCATGAAGGATTGTGTACTCTGGAGAAGCATAATAGCCAACGCCAGTCAGCACGGCACCTGATGATGATGAGTTTTCCTCTACTGTGGGAAGTGTCCCTGCTTCTGCTACCTGAATGAAGTTACATGAGCATCTCTCTATGAACTCCATGTGAAGGTTCTCTCTGAAGTTACACGAGTCTCTCTATGAACTCCATGTGAAGGTTTTCTCTGAAGTTACATGAGTCTCTCTATGAACTCCATGTGAAGGTTCTCCGTCTCTACTTACAGTGTCATTCTTTTAAACTATGTTTGTTACCAAACATTTCATTAGCAACTTACAATGTAGTCATTCTGATGGACACCTTCAGATTTTTTTTAACACATTGACAGAATTACTACTTTTCATATAGAGCCAGGAATTACTATGCTTGGGAGAACTGGTCAATAAACAAGTTGTTGAAATACAAAATGAAAGGAACTGATGATGCAGCTTTGTAGAAAGATGCATCAAATACCCAGAATAACAAATCAGAGAAACTGCAGAACAATGAAGGAAAACTGGGAAACCAGAAAAAAAAATCTAGGAACGGCAGATACTTAACAATTGAAGATTTTTCTTATAGTCACTTATGGTGTATTTTTCAAACACAATTTTTGTACATGACTGCAAAGCTTGAGTTTACTCACGCCAGAAGTTGATCCAGGTTCCTTTCCTAGGAATATGCCTTGAGGTAACTGTGAATCGTGATAGAGGGTGCTTATCAAAATATGTCACTTCGTTTATTACCATGTCCTTAATTTGCTTTATGCTTGGCATAAAATGTTTAATTTTTAACTTTTCCATTGTACTCTTCTGTTATAGTGTGGAAAATGTAAGAACAAATGTCCTAGTAGAATGAAACAAGTCTCTGATTTAATTTCTCTTAAAAAGAAGTCACACAACCTTGATGGAGAAACTGACTTCCGGTTGAACTCTCCGGAACGAAAAATAATTTTAGGGAACAACATCATCATGTGCTTCTTCTTCTTCTTCTTCTTCTTCTGCATTTAGTAGTCTCATCCATAAAAATACTCTGAACAATATGCTGAAGAAATTTTCTCATAAAAGGAAGAATACCTACCTGCATTGTGAGGCATACTGGATTATATATACAGTATACACATGTGTGTCAGTGGATTATGGGAAACAGGTATACGGCGTGCAGCTCAGTTCGATGAAGATGGGACTTTGTCCAGAGTTCAGAGAAGTTAAATAATGAAAAGAAAGCATACATGCAACACAACACACATAATACAACACACAAAAATGGCGTTATTTGTGAATTTTGTGTATTCCAGTTAGTGTCAGAATAGCCATTAGGTTGACAGGTATAAACCTATTTGTATCATTTATGTGTGGTTGGTAAGTGAAATACAAAGCCTTCTTCTTAAGCAAGAGATGTGCAACACTTCCTAAGCAGACTCCACCACGATGGGGGCTATGACAACCAATGTCCCGTTAGGAGGCTGAAGGTACATACGGAATGGTGGGACAGAGTCTTGGTCAGCTATGGTTCGCCAGCCCTGTCGCCAGTGTGTAAGTTATGGTTCGCCAATCCTGTCGCCAGCATGTCTGCTATGGGCCGCTGATCGCCAAAACGGAGACAACGTCTTCGCATACAGAGGTCACAATGAAACGGTAATCAGAAAATTGGGGGAGGGGGGGGGGGAAGGGCCGTTGCCATGTTTAATTAACCTAGGGGCTCGAGGTAGTGGTTAATCCATCGCCAAGCAAATTCTAAGTCCAATTTAATATTTTTATTCGAAGTCTGTGATTGTGGTGCCATTTTATATATGCCCTCTTACTAGAAGTGTGATTCATATGGTACAGCCGAGTGTAAAAGCTGGACAACAGGAGAATCACATGAAAAGCGACTGGGCCTACAGACCGACGGAGTTTTTATTGTCTGTCAAGTCGCTCTTAGCTCTCTCTTTCAATCACGGGTTTCTCAACGTCTTTCACGAACCGCTCCGAATTTCTGGGGGTTATTTAACTCGGATATATTTAGTTATTAACTGTAATAACACTGCTGGCGAGAAGCCATGAAGAAAAAAAAATATATAAATATAGAACGGCACGGGTTGGAGAAATTGTGATCTGAAAGGATTTAGACTAAGAGACGACAGTTCCTTCCCCTTAGCAAAGTCCACTTCATTTCTTTGCTTTGTATCGGACACAGAACGGTAATCCCTTTATGTTTAATGGACGACTGGTCGGAAATTGAATTACTTTCATCTTGAGCCTTCTATTTTCCCTTTTTTTTACATTTTATTTATTAATAATGCCAAAAGAAAGATATTTCAGTGGACTGACCAAGTGGCATGGAAGAAGAAAAGCATGCAAGTGGATATACATTGAATACAGGGAGTTTTCACTCATAAATGCTTAGTGCAAAGATCACTTCTTGAGCGTATTCATTCTTCGGGTTCCGATAATATGTCAGTCTTCTAACAACTTCTTGAGCGTTTTCATTCTTCGGGTTCCAATAATTGTCCGTCTACTAACTTCACTTCCTGAGTGTATCCATTCTTTGGGTTCCAATAATATGTCAGGTAGACAGAGGTGTATGGTGCAGTTTTACAAAGTCAGGGAGGGAGTGGGTAAGGTGAGAAAAAAACGAATAGAAAGTATGAGAATGTATAAATGAAAACATACAACATCTGATATTTCGGCGTGAGCCTTATTCGATGATACATATACAACGAAAAAAAAACACGAAGAACTTATCTGAATGTGTCTTCCTCCAAGTAGAAAACAGAAATGTGTGTGGTAGAAGGGAGAAGGAAAGACCACGCTGCCTCCAAACAAAAGATGCCCGATAGAGCCAATCGTAAAGAAGAGGTGGAGAGAGAGGAGGAGAACAAGTGGGAGAAAGGGGTGGGGGGAAGGCAATAGAAACATGATAGTCGCTAGAGGTGTCGGGGGGAGGGGGGGGGAAGGGGACGCGGAGAGATAATGAATGAAGAACATAAACACCTGCAGGGAGAAAATGTGAAACTGGTGAATAGGACAAGACCAATATGTTTGCAGAGAATAAAATAGGCTGGTTGTAGGGAGGGGTAGCATAGAGAAAGAAAGTAGAGTTTTTAAAAAAGCCAGTGGAAAAATAAAGAAGTTACAGAAAGCTGAAGACATTGTTAATTCCAGCTGGGTGGAGACAGCCAGTCTGGAAAATAAGGCACTGTTCTAGGACCCTCCGAGATCGTACATCAGCAGAACAAGAGCGGATCGCACTAACAGAAATGTCCTGTTTACCCCTGTGGTTGCCAAGGCAAAAATGTTTAGCCACAGGTGTCCAGGCCCTCTTAGAAATATCACTGAGATGCTGGCGAAATCGATCTCCTAACCGTAAGCCAGTCTCCCCTATGTACTTCAAACTGCAACGTTTGCACATGATAGCATATGACATTTCGTGAGGTACAGGTGAAACCCTCCTGAACTGATAACGTGGACTTAGGGAAGGAGATCTGGCTAGCCTCGACAACAAACGGACAAGTGTTACATCTACGGCGTCCGTAACGTCTGGTACCATAAAAAGGTACGAATTAAAAGGTCCCTGAGGTTCTTGTCCCATCTGTAGGCCAGCAATGGGGGTTCCCCAAAAAATTCACGTGTCTCAGGCTCGGTCTGGAGGAGATGGAGATGGCGAAATAGTATGTTTTTAACTGCCAAGCTATGAGGGTGGTACGTGAGTACTAGTTTCACTCTGTCCGAGCTACAGTGCGGTTTAGGGGTGAGGGCTTGTTGCCGCGATATATGGCTAATGCGGTTCCAAGATGACGAGAGAACGTGTTCTGGATAGCTGCGTTGACGGAAGAAATCTAGCAATTTATGGCCTTGATCCTGGAAATCCAAATCCTCCTTACACAAACGTCGCAACCTAAGGAAAAGGAATAATATGCCCGTCTACTAACTCAGTGTGGGATACTGGCAGTAAAGATGTTCTAGACAAGCGGTCGCATTTATCACCAGAGCTCACCAAGGTCGTATCCTACTTACTTGTGCCTCGTCTCTAGGATGATGTGAAGAAGTATAACGAGAAGCACTTTTCTTGGGGCCACCCCAGGAATTTCAGCGATGTACCCCCGCTTCCAGAATCACTGAATTAAAAAAAAAGGTGACGAGGGGGGGGGGAATAGTGGATGAAAACAGAATTTCTAATCCATAGGATTTGTGAGGGTGGGGGAGAGAGAGGAGAAAAAGAGAAGGAGAGAGGGGGAAGAAAGAGGGAGAGAGAAAACAAAGAAAGAGAGAAAGAGAGGTGGAGAAAGAGAGGGAGAGAGAAGAGAGGGAGAGAAAGAGGGGGAGAAGGAGAGAGGGGGAGAAAGAGAGGGAGAGAAAGAGGGGGAGAAAGAGAGGGAGAGAAAGAGGAGGGAGAAAGAGAAAGGGAGAGAGAAAAAGAGAAAGTGTGTGTGTGTGTGTGTGTGTGAGAGAGAGAGAGAGAGATACGCCGGTTTACAAAATTCCTCTCGAAGGCCCTGCACACCTCCGTCTAACCTGAAACCTGTTTCAAGGTCAACATGATGTCAGCTGCAAAATTTAAAATTTATAAACATATGCAGCTGGTACAAAATTCCACAACCACCCATCCTACTCGACAACGCAGTCCTTAAAACACAAAGCCAAAAGCAAACGGAACTTTTTTTTTATCATTTTATTCATACAAAATATAAAATTTATTCACTCAGTGAGTATGACGGATTTTTTTAAAATGTAAAGATATTTTTTTGTTTCAGTTGCTGTAAACATGAAAGAGTACGGCCAGTTTCTTTTTTTTAAACATCTTCTATACACAGAAGCCAAATATTAATCTATCTTCAACCATACTTCATGCCTTTTATCGCATTAAAAGCAGATAATTATGCCTCAAATTTGAACTCTCAGACAGCTGTCGTACAAGCAGAGTTAACTTTGTTGTTGTCAACATTTATTTTACTTTTATATTCAAATTCAAACTGGCATATACAATTGGCATGAGATCACATCTAAATGAGCGCATAAAAATGAATTTTTTTTTTCCCATGGATGAAAAACATGCGGGCAGTAGAAATCACGACAAAACAACAAACATAAAAAGAATTCGGGAAAAAAAGAAAATACTGTAACTAAATCTGACGCATTCTCACAAAAGTTTGGCATTTTTACAGAAAAATAGAACTGCAGCATAGTTATGCCAGATTCCATTTTAAAAATAACACAAGGTGAAATAACGGGCGTTCTTGTATTTAGATTTCACATTCTGCATCTACAGCGCTTGCAAGACGTTAGTCATTTATTGACCTTTGAATGAATGTCACAAAATTTTAACTTTCATATCAATGGTAACACCCATTTAATTTTTTTGTTTTCATAAGAATCCAAACGGAAGTTCAGTTATGATGAGATTACAGAGTTGCGCCCCTTATCCTCTTTCGGGGACTCGATCTTTTCCAAAAAAAAAAAAATGTTGCTAGATTCTTACCCCTCTTCTGTTCCAAGTTATCCATATGTAAACTAGAACCAATCTATTGATATCTTTTGAAGTCATATTATTTTTTACCGGATAGGTCTGGTAATGACAATCTTTTTAACAGTTTGATAAAGAGGGCATGGGGGGCATACTTGGCAATCCATTAGGCATGGCAATCATAAAAAAGACTGAGAACCGCTGGCTTCGCGGATTAGTACAAACGGAATCTTTTAGGTGATAATGGTGGCAATTACAAATTTTTAATGCAGGGGAAAAAAAAAGATTGGCTAAAGAGATGTATTGCCAAACTTGTCTCTAGGGTGGACTGGAGTCACTCTGAAGACCCAACCTGGATAAAGAGAAGAGATTCGGGCTCCAATATGTCAATTTTAGCTAAATGACTCGATGGTTCTAACATAATGTGATATTAGTAGGAGATCTATCAGAAGAATTGTTTCAATGGTGTCATTTAGGTGTGCACCATTTCAAGTCTCCTAATTACTTAATTTGAATATATATATATATATATCTATATATATTGCTATATATAATCTGAAGAAACAGACAATCAGAATTACTCAGACATGTCAGGAGAATACAAAAGTTGGACAATCTAGTAATGACTGAAAAATTCAAGGGAAAAAAGGAAGAGAGGAAGGCCAGGAGAAAAATATATCAGTGGACCGATGAAGTGGCACAGAAAAAAAAAAGCATCCGAATTATTCAGAAAGAGCAAGGACTACACAAGATGGAGAAGCATGATCTCCAACACTATCCAGCATGGCATATAATAATAATAATCTGACTGCCTTGGCCTTGGATGAGCTGGATCTGAAGATTCCACTTGAGATAAGCTACAGACCTGGACATGACTGATGACTTGAAGGAAGGGACTTCTGGCGTGGCCTGCTAGTTCTAGAAATCTCCCATATCACACTGGGTTGTTTCTGAATGTGTTTATTGGTTTAATAATGGCAGTGAAGGTGCTCAACTCTTACACTTTTGAATTAATTTCCATACTCTGCCAGAATAAATTTTGATGAGAAATTTTGCTTGAAATAAAATGAAAGGAAGTTACTTTATAACTTACAATATGGATTCTCCCTTGGGAACAACTGTGTTAAGAACACACTTATCTTAACATAGTCTATGTGAGACAGGGAACATAGATCTGTTTGCTTAAAAACTCTGACCTACTTCTGTAGCCCCAAAATCTGTAGCAATCAATACCAACTGTAATTGTTATTTTTGTAAAATGCAATGTCAGGTTGGTGAGTGGGTGGAGACATGGGGATTGCTGGCAGAGATGAGGAAAATCTGGTGTGAAACCAGTGAATCCAGGATGTGACAAGCCTTTACAACAATGGCTATCAGAATGATGTAAACAAAACAGCCAGCAGACTATAGGTGGCTGGGAATGGATATCATTGAGGCACTCATCAGATTCTTCATCCCAAAGTCAGAGTGTCTCTGTGGAACCGTCTCAAAGCCATCTGGCCAGTCAGTGTTGCATTCTGGATCTGATGTGGAGAAAAGGGTTAAGTACAGCCACCAGAGGCTGGAAAACAAAGTTTTGGCCAGGCCAGCCTACACCACTGTCTTCATGGCAGTCTGAGCAAGACCACAGTCTGCCCTAGCAAGGAAAGGTGCTGAAGTGGGAGGTACCCAGCCAAAAGGTGATTCGCAAAAAATCAGGGTAATACACATCATTGCCAATGTGCATACAAAGAATAATAATATGGGTTGGGTTAGAAATGTTGTACTATTCATTTTATGTAGACTTTGGCTAAATAATGCTCTCTGCATTGATTCTCATAGGCATGCAATATTTATCAACTCTGCCAGCACTGTTTTGTAGTGAGAGAGTTAAGTCAGGGCAAGCTTATACCAATGTGGAGATATCGGCAGAACGTACATTGAGATAATGTTGCATCACAGACAGGATGAGATATGAGGAGTTTGAGCTTCTTCTGGCATGAAATAAAACAGACAGGATGCACAGTTTATGCTGCATCATAAATTTTATGCCTAAAATGAAATACAAACATGATATTACCATCTTTCTTGCACAAAAGAATTAGGTCAAGCTAAACCATGAAGAGTAATGAAAAGCTATGGCAGAAAACAAACCAACCCACAATGAAGGGAATGATAATAAAAAGACATTGGTGATGGATAGGACATACACTTTGAAAGCCTACCACAAACATAACCAGACAAGCTCTTGCCTGGCATCCCCAGGGAAAAAGGAAACAAGGAAGAGCCAGAAATACATGGTGAAGAAGTCTTGAAGCAGAGATAAAAAAAAATAAGGCCGACTATACCTGGAGATGGACAGAAGAAACAGCTCAAGATTGAAATAAATGGAGAGCTCTTGTTGATGGCCTATGCCCCAGACAGAGGTAAAGAAGACAAGGAAGGAAAGAAATCATGAATCCATTCCTTGGGCAAAGTTTACTGTATGCTTCCAGCTTTCTGCGGCCAGGTCTAGCAACACAGCTTAGAAAAAGGTCATGGAGCTCTTACAGCACATACACTTGATCTTATAATCTGCTCTTGTATAGAAATTTAAATGAGCAGCACATCTTGGGTTGGTATAAGTGACTACATCATTGGCTGTGGGCAACAGACTTAGGTGGCTCAAGCATCTAATGAAAACGGAGAAAGACAGACAAAGAAAGATGACCTATACAGAAGTGACAAAACGCAACAGACCTAGACAACAATGGTGAGACAATCTAGAAGAATATATACACACTCTTGGAACTGACAACTGGCAAGAAAAGATCAAGAACAAAGAGGAATGGAGACATGTCTTGTCTGCAGCAATGAGCCTCAGTGGCTTGGAAATTGCTCAAGGAAGAAGTCACTGGCTGAACAGGACAGACTTGTGTCTAGAAAGCTGTTTAACTGGGCCAGACTCTGTGTTTATGATCATCCTTTTCTTCCACTGCATTCAACAGTGATAAGAGATGGCATTTATTGCCTCTTTACAGATTATTTTGTAACTTGGTTGTTAATTTAACTTGTGCTGTTAGGGAGGCAAAGTTCCACAAGGGACATGCAAATGAATGAATGGTTGTTAATTTCTCTATTCCACTTTTTTCACAGTACATGAAGAGGCCAAGAGAAAGATATCTCAGTGGACTGATGAAGTGGCACAGAAGAGAGGAAAGCCAAGAGAAAGATATCTCAGTGGACTGATTAAGTGGCATGGAAGAGAGGAAAGCCAAGAGAAAGATATCTCAGTGGACTGATTAAGTGGCATGGAAAAATGGAAGAGAGGAAGGCCAAGATAAAGATATCTCAGTGGACTGATGAAGAGGTATATAAGAGAGGAAGGCCAAGAGAAAGATATATCAGTGGACTGATTAAGTGGCATGGAAGAGAGGAAAGCCAAGAGTAAGATATCATAATAGATCAATTGTGCCAGAACACCATACATTTCAGCTATCAATGAAAATAATTCTACAAGGGAAAAATCCCGTGTACAAAAAAAACAAAACAAAAGCAATTATGATCATAAAGAAACACATACTCTTTTGGAAAATATATCCTAACATCATGCTCACTTATGAAAGTTCAGTAAGGCACGACAACAATGATGTGAGGTTTCTAAACACTGGTTGATATGAAATGAAACATCTACTACATACTGTATAAACATGTAGATAAAGAAAACAAAAAAGTGGGTGAAAGGACAAAAAAAAAAAATACTGATATTAACATTATTTGGCCCATGATGCTATGTTACATTTAAAATGACAAAAAGGGTCATTAACATAGAATCATAAATATAATTCTGAAGATACAGCATCTGCTGAAAACAAACCCTGCCAACTTAAAGTAATCACTGAAAAACTCTATCACTGCACTGAAATTACTCAAAAATCCTGCCATGACAAGGGAAGTAACTGTAAAATCAACATACACTGATAAAAAAAAAACCAAAACAACTATCAACATTTAGCAATTATCGAACTCTCTTCAAAGGTAACTGAGTTGTGCAAATATCATTGCTCAACTCTTTGACTTCCCCTAATATGGTCATGTTAGAGCAGTTTTGTCCCTTGGTATAAACTGATGAGCTTTACCAGTTGTACGCCTTCTGGGTCTTTCAACCTGAACAGATATTAAGAAGCCAGAGATCACACCAACAGACCAAAAAGACCAATATTAAAAAAACAGCCAGTGGACTGAAAGAGTCTGTGCATATAAAACTGATATTAAATGCTATCAAAATGCCTTGGGCCAAAATATTTGAAAGAAAAAAAAAAGGTGCAATATAAATCATTTAATGAAGGGAGTTAATCATCTACAAACTCACATCCGATACAAGTGTCGAGAAATTCAATAACTGTGACACGACACCATGACACAGGACTTTTGTGGTCATTTTGAAACATTATGATGTTAGTATCACAATAGATATAAATATCTTTCAAAAGACAATCTGAACAGTGCGGAAAAAAAAAAGGGTCAATGTAATGAAAAAATTATTCTTATAGAAAACAGCATATGTGAGGAGTCAACTTTTCAGAAAACAATTTCTAAAGTTTAGTGACAAAAAAACTGGCAAGATAATTCATAAAAATTGTTTTTAAATTTAAAAAAAAATTTAAACAATGTTTTACTTAAGTAACTTGACAGTGCAAATTTTGAACTTGTAAAAAAAAAAAAAAAATGCAGAAATCTCAAATTAAATTTTTTTTTTTATCTGTTTCATTGCTTTCACAATTTATAACGCATTTTATATTTATTTTTTTCTGTGTATGTATTTTCATAAAAACCTGTCCGATTTTTTGTTGCACGTAGAACCAAACTTGGGTCACAAGGAACAACTTACCAGGGGCAAGCATTATGCAGAAATGTTCACTACTTTGATGTGTCTAAACCTAAAACCACTTTGTTGTGTCTAAACCTAAAACCACTTTGTTGTGTCTAAACCTAAAACCACTTTGATGTGTCTAAACCTAAAACCACTTTGTTGTGTCTAAACCTAAAACCACTTTGATGTGTCTAAACCTAAAACCATTTTGATGTATCTAAACATATACATCACTTTGACACACACTACTCTGATATACCCAGTATGTCTGTTAAGCATTAAGCTAAAATTTCATAGTTTTTAATCTTTTCACTGCTATGGGCATATCTAGATATTCTGCTTAAACAGAAAGGAACAAGTCACCATCTTCCGTCTCCGAACAGGACACACCCGACTCCGAAGTCATATGTATACAAAGTTTAAGGTTGGTACTACTAATCTATGTACCCAGGTGCCCCAAACTGTGGAACATATCCTCCAGAACTGCACCAACTATGAAACACTGAGAAATAATTACTGGCCCAGTGAAACCACTAAAGAAGATAAGCTCTACGGTTCCATACATGAATTATAAAAAACTGTGAAATTTATCCAAGAGACAGGACTGCAGGTATAGACAGACAATGTGAATGATGAAGAAGAAGAAGAAGAAGAAGACATTCTGCTGTACCACAGCTAAGACATCTTGACAAGTTCCAAGATTTCAGTGTCTCTGGTGTTCTTCTTCTTCGTTCGCTTCTACCACCAAGACCGCCCCATGATCCTACTGAATTTACTCCTGTGGTCCTTGATAGGTCCCGTGGTCCCTGAAAGAACCACACGAGATCCCCAAGAGGACCACAAGAGGTTCAGACTATTGCAGGGCTTGAGCCTGTATTCTCGGTGGGTCTCAGAAGGGGGATTGTGTGACACCGTGGTTTTCTTTGCACCAGTTTAATCTAGAGTTGGACTTTCTCACTGGAGAACCTCGACATGTTTTGGATATCAGTATATACTCGCTGGGTGAGAGGTGGCTGCCCATCCAGCCTAGAGTTGGACTTTCTCACCGGAAAATCTCGACATGTTTTGAGATACCCGTGTATTCCCGCCAGGTGAAAGGTGGTTGCCCATCCAGTCCAGCGTTGGACTTTCTCACAGGAAAATCTCAGTGTGATTAGGATATGCATTCATCCCCGTCAGGTGAGAGGTGGTTGCCTATCTAGACTGCATTGGTCCAGTGTCTCTGACTTCAGCAGTTTGTGGTCGCGGCCACTACCCTTCCTAGTTGTGACCAGGACGGAGCTTTTGTCCAGGAGGATGAATCCTCACCACTAGTAAGTTTCACCCCTGGGTTAAGCTGGCTTAGGCGTATTATCCCAGTATAGGCATGTTTAGGGCATGACTGACCTCTAGAGTGGAGGTACCGTGTCATGAGTAAGTTTCACCCCTGGGTTAATTAAGCGGTTTAAGCATATTTCACCAGTATGGGTGTATATTGGACGTGGCTGGCCTCTAGAGCAGAGGTGCTGTGGTATGAGTAGCTCTCGCCACGAGACTACTGGACATACAATTAAACTTCACTTTATCCTTTCCATCACCTTTTCACAGTGGCACCGCCCGGCAACCCTAGTCGCATTTTCTTCTTTGGCTGGGAGGAGTTTCGCTCCATGTGCACCAGCCGAAGAATCTCACCAGCAATGTCTTAGTTTAACCCCTGGGGTAAGCCGGATTAGGCAATCTGCCCCAGTATGAGTGTGTATAGGAAGTGGCCGGCCTCTAAAGCAGAGGTGTCATGATATGAGTAGTCCTGACCTTGAGGCTACTAGTCACTTCACTTAATCCTTCACCTTTTCCATGACGGCACTGCGCAGGAACCCTAATCGCACTTTCTTCATTGGCTGGGAGGAGTTTCACCCCACGCATGGCAGCTGAAGAATCTCGCCAGCAGTGGTAGATGAGCTACCAAACATGACTCTCATCTACCCGAAACATCTGGTTTTTAGGCACCAGATATTCGCCTTTGTCACTTCTCCTGTCAGTTTGAACAGTTCTGCCACGAGAAGGCCAGAAGCTGGACTTGACTGCCAGAGGCTATTTGAGACGCATACCTTGGAGACATTTAATTGGAGTGGAGAGCGTATCCCCCACCCCACCTCCTTAGAACCATCTCTGGTGCTAAGGAAACGTGAACCCATTCTGCCATTTTACTAGTTGCTGCTATAAATTAATTATTCAACAATGGGAGAATCACAGTGGCTATTTTTAGTTATATGTGGCTAGTTTCAGCGTGCAGGACTTGTCAGTGAGTTGGTACCAAATTTATTTTTGCCTTGTTATGCTATGTTATAGGTGGATCATCATCACTGCACTCTGGACATGCTGATAAGTGCTCCGATCTCCTCCTTGATATGCCCCTCAGCATACAGCAACTAAGTGTACCAGTTCAGTGTTGACTGATGTCTCCTCTCATGCACCGGGAATACCACTTGGTCCTTGTGATGCTGTTCTTCACTCTCAACTTGTACCCTCCATTCCTCCAAGCTCTCTGAGGCCATTAGCGATATCAGCACAATCCATCAGATGACCATCATCTATGGTGGCCAGCCCAGCTAGTCCGTCAGCATTCTCACTGCCTCTGACACCATGGTTCAAAAATGAAGGTGACACTATGGATACACTACAGTATATGTGTTCACTGCGTCCCAGCATTCATCTTATATTATGTGTGACACTGTCGTTTTATAGTCATGTTGCGACTCATTCAGTCAGTCATTTGCAAGTCCCTTGTGGAACTTTGCCTCCCTAACAGCTCTCCTGTAGGCCTCTCGGTTGTAAGCAAGATGCCCTGCTGCTGATTATCAACGATGTCTTGCAGCCATCTTCGCCTTGGTCTTCTTCTCTTTCTTTTTCCCATTATGTACCCTTCCAAGACTGTCTTCTCTAAATTATCATGACGTTTAATGTTAATACTGCAATTAGTATATTATAAAATATTTCTTACACCATAGCTAGAAAATAATTTACATAGAAACTCTTAGAATTTTCTCACGAAGGGCAACAGTGAATACAACACTGAAATATGTCATTCTAACAGTGAACAAGACAATCAGAGTGTTTATACCCAGACATGAACGTGACTGGATGGCAAAAATGAAAAAAGTTGAAAATAAATGAATACTCATTGAAATATTCTTTGCTTCAATCACCCGTGTTTAGTGGAATTATGTCTCGGGAGAGCTTTTTATTACTTTTCAGAATGTTGCACTTCTCAGACACTGGCACCGACGTCTGTCCTGATCAACTTTTCAGATAAATTTCCCATTAATAAAATCATCAACATTGACAGAAAAGTGGGAAAATGTGTGTGGAAAAAAGTAAAAGATAACAGGAAAATATATATATATATATATTTGTCCAAATACTGTGTTAATGCACTGTGTTATTTCATGTTTTGGAACATTTGACACGTAAGAACAGTACTGAAAAAAATTTTTTATTTTATGTAAAACTTGTTCAATGAAGAAATTTTAGTCATCAAGAAGACTAATGTAACATGAATGGGGAAAAATAATCACAAAGAGTTGGGGTAAGTCTTAGATTTTTTTCAAATGACATAAAAAAGTATTTAGTAATGGGAGTATGTAGCACAGAGAGTCACGGTGTGTGAGAGGTGAATGTAGCAGGGAAAAAGAAGATTAAAGACTAAATTTATTCCAAAACATTCTGAAAATACAACTTAAAAGGAATTATTTGTGTACAGTACAGAAAATTTCCCAATCTACATCATCCACCCCCCCTCCCCCCCCCCCCAAAAAAAAATCGGAACATTTCCCACATATATCAATAAACGTGCACTATTATAAAATACTTGTTTATATAGCCAGTGATCATGAGTATAGATTTTTTTTTTTTTTAAAGCAAACACATGAATTATTTCATAACACAACACTCTTGCACTCGTGTTAATAACACAATTACTCTCATGAAAACAAAAAACTCAAATGATCTCATAATTTTTTCTGTTACGTTAAAAAAAAATATGGTAATCTCACACTGGAATAATGATTACAGGAAATATCTGGCCAGTTCACAATGTATATAGTCCGAAAATGAAGGTAACGGATATTCCAAAGAACAGCGAAAACTATTTAAGGCACAAGCTTCTGCTGATATGATTTTCGAAAGGAGGATTCTGATGATGCTAGCAGGGAGGATTCAATGAAATTAATGGATGAAGCAAGATCAGAGAGATGTTATTCCAATTTTGCATAGCATAAAAAAAAACCAAAAAAAAATGAGAATATCTTATAGTTTCATCTGTTTTGGCATAATTGTGAATGTGACAATTGTTTCGACAAATATGAACCCTACTGTCATTCCATTATTTTTTTTAAAAAATGAATCCACTATAATTACACCGAAGAAGTGGAGTATAAGTAGTAATAAACTAAGACTATAGATGGATGATTTACAATATGCATACTGGCTGTGTAATTATCTTTCTCATCAAAATACCACAAATGTATGATGAAAAACTATTTTTAGATGTTGTCTTTGATGTCATTTTTCTAAACAAGTGAAATTCTCTCTCACATTTCTTGTAGTAATTAGTAATGAGGAAAATGAAAAGTCTGTTTTAATGGTTTACAGCTCCCTCTATAGCACACCATATCTCCATTTTACATGCCTTTTCCCCCCCCCCTTCATATCTCTCTCTCTCCTTTCTCATAAACACTCAACTGCCTTAACACTCCAAACATTCTTTAAAATGGTAGTACAGTCATGTGCAGACTTAAAGCAGACCAAATTACAGCCATTTTGTACTTGTGGTTGAGGTCCCACAGGCCATTTTATTAAAGAAATAATAAAATGCAGTAAAACGTAAATAAGCAGTTAAACAGTTATGCTCCAGCATGCCGTTCTTGGCTGCCCATTTCCTGTTTTCCATTGCCTTGTGACTGCAGAACTTTCTAACTTGTGAAAAAATATTTCATTTTTCATTAAAATCTACGACTCTGTAGTGCCTCCCCCCCCCCCTCGTGTGGTCATATGGTGAGTATAAAACGTACACATGTGGGTGTACATACAGTATGTATATGTACATTTCTGTGTGCCAATGAAAAATTATTGCAGTATGCATTATTCAATAAATTGCGATTAATTTCCACATAGTAACTGTGCTAATCTGCAATTCTGTTAGTATTTTAAAGTGATGGTAAACATATTTATTAATTTTGTAACATCTCAAAGTAGTATACTATACTTAGCATCTAACCTCCCTCATAATGACTGACAAACGGCCAAATCAACTTAAAGGCCAGATGGCCAGTCACAAATGTGGTCAAAAGTCAGCACATGACTGTATAACAAACACATAACCAGCATCAGAAATATCCACACAGCAATGCTAGATGAAATGAACATAAAAATAATGTAAAAAACAAAACAAAAACAAAAACACACATCTTGATCAAATCTGCATCACACATGCTCAGTATTCATGGATTTGTAAAATCACTATTGATCACGTCCAGAAAACGTGAATTTATCAAAAGTGATCAACCATCCAGAAAACATCATTTACAAGAATGTTATAAAACAAAAAGTCAGCAAGAAAATCTTTCATAAAATGGGACATTTTCTTTTATTTGTTCTCATATTTCTTATCAAATTATTAGATAATAATTCTCTAAAAAGAATGAAAAAATAATCTATAACTGAAAGAAAATTTTAAAATGTAACAGGAAAACATAAGTACAATGTGAAAAAGAAAAATCCTTATTCATATTAAAAAAAAAGTTCCTCAAGAAAAATGACTGGTGTCTTCAAAATGAACAAGCACATGGGCATAAAACGTAAGCTATTATTTACAGCTGAGATAGCTGAGGTTGATAATTTACAACTGATGGGGTGAGCAGAAAAATATCCAGACATTCAGTTGAGTTTAAAAACCACGCCAACAACAGCTATTAATGTGAGAGTGATGAACATAAGGATGGTCCACTTATATAACAAAATAACCAAGGCAGCCACACTTTAAATATAACTTCTACTTCCCCAGGAGAAGAGAGATAACCAAATGTTGCTCAAAATGTCAGAGAAAGAGACAGTATTCTGCCAAGTCAGGATACCAAATGCATGCTTCCAAAGGAAACTGGGTTAGTGAGTAGATGTCTATGTTACAGACGTGACACCATCAAAGAAGCCAATGGACCACTGTCTGGTTAAAATTGTTTTAACTCTTAACTGTTGCTACCCAACAGATTTTTTATGACACTACAATGAACTTGCCAGCTTACCATATGGTTATGAAGCTTCTGCTCTCTCTCTCTCTATATATATATATATATCTTCCTTTTTTTATTTTCAGATGAATGAGTAGCTGTTCTTAGTTCTGGCATTTGATTTGCTGAATATTATGACTGGAACTGAATCTAACCCCACAAATATTTATCACAATAAAGTGAAAAGCCTGTGAAATTTTCTGATGGCTAAAGAGATGGACCATAAACAACTGAAAAGATGGCTTGAATTATGACCCACTATTGTAATAGGCGAAAAAAAAAAAAAAAAAACCCCAAAATTTCAAAAATCAGAAAAGTAGCAATGGCTGAAGGTTTTTTTTTTTTTTTCCCATTACACCGTGCAAAGTAGAGGCATATGAATGTGAACAGGGAAATATTTGAAGATACTCCACAACAGAATACAAGAATGTGTAGTGCAATGAAAGCAGTCATCCAGAATGAAAAAGACAATATGTTCTTACCCCCCCCCTCCAAAAAAAACCCCAAAATAATGAGTATTTAAAATCAGAAAACGGCAACGATAAAATGTATGTGTCCATATCTCACAAGTGTCAACTTGCTCATAAAACACACTTACTGCCCTGTACAATCAGTTCTATGTTCCAAGTCAGCACAACACAAACACTATCATGATTTGATGATGTTAACCTAAATATTATTACTCTTGTTTTTTTAAAACAGTATTAAAACAATAATAAACATCAAATAAGAAGAAAAAGATATGACATTATAAAGGTGTAATCATGTGTGTTCTCCTTTTGACTGTAAAGAAATATACAAGTCTCCAACCCCCACCCCAGTTTACACTTATTCTGTAAGGTACACCTTATTCTTTCACTAACTCACTCATCACATGAGAACACAGTGCAAGAAAACTCTCTTCTCCTAGTTCCAAAACAATTTAAAAAAAAAAAAATGCTTATAATCTCATGACTATAACGACAATGTGATATTATTTTTAAAAAAAAAGGGGGGGGGGGGTTTAATGATGGAATGCTTGACTATTTACTTCAGTTATACCACCTGATGTCTATGAGAGATCAGACTGTCACATAGCATTAGCTTATTCTAACACAACTTTCACTTGCACAGAGTAACTATACAGCCACACATCATACCAGCACTCACTATGGCATTACCAGTCATGTTTATCTGAACCTGAAGACGTTAAAATATTCATTCGAGAGGGAAAGGGGGTGGAGATGGCTGTCTGATGAGGCAATCAGCGACCCATAGCTGACCAAGACCCTATCCCACCTCTCCGTGGTGCCCCCAGTAACAGGCCTAGCCCTGGCTAATGGGGCAGAGATCGCCATAGTCCCCATGGTGGTGGAGTCTGCTAAAGAAGCTTTGTGCACACCCCCTGCTTTTTAGCTGTACTCCGGAACTGAAAAAATAGCTGCCATAACCTGCTCCCAAGCTGATGCGATGCTGTGCCTCAACACCTCTACAGCATCAGCTGCAAAAGAACAACAGCTCGCAGTTACAGGGAGTTCGTACAAGTCTGGAGGGAAAAAAAACATATACTGGTATATTCCTACGATTTATGCTACCAATTATGCTAACCCTGAACATTAGCAAGGGGAATAGAACATCTAAATGTGAAACAAAATGCATAAGTAAATAAGATGGTAAGACATTTTCTTAAAACAAAATCTAATTTTTGGAATTTTAAAAAACTTTAATATGTTAAAAAACTGGATTACTGAAACTTCACTTGACAAATGAAGCCATGAATTCGGGGGAGATTACTGTGCATTTCCAAAAGTTGACTGGGTGTAACAATAAATAAAACAGAATCGGCCAACAGCACAAACAACGTAAGACTCTCATTAAGGATTGAAGCGCAAGATGTCCTAAAGAAAAGCCTTGACAACTTTACTTAAGTACAGTACCTTATACTGGGTCAAAAACTAATGACAAACTCCTATTGTTGGTATTCCCACAGATCAGCCGCTGCACCTCTATATTTCAGGGCTATCTGGCTAGATAGGAAAAGTTGACTCTTGGAAATGCTAAGGTCTACAAATTCCTGAAACCATGATATTTATATTCTATCATTATGATATATACAGTACAACACTTTGTCTCCAATCTTTCTTAGATGTCAATAAAATGAAAGGCAAAGGTAGGCAAAGGTAAGGTAAAATCCCCGTTTCCATGCCTTTAAGGCATACTGGGAATACGGTGTCAGGTCCATATTCCCACAACCTTCGGCACGTGAAAGTGTGATGTGGTCAGTGCCATGACTTGCCATATTTACCTTCTCAGATTTCTCTGGTGCCAATTTTTAGAGGCTGGGTGGACCCCTGGGCCTTTTGGGTGTAGAGGTACCAGAAAAAAAAACATCCCCGCTGCTGAGACTTGAACCCTGTACCACTGGATTAGTATACTAACCACTCAGCCAATCAGGTCATCAATAAAATGAAAGAATAATTTTTATTACAGAATGGTAGAAACTAAAAAAAAAAAACAAAAACAAAAACTGGACATTCATGCAAATAAACCAAGATTTGTGAAAAAAATCTCTTCTAAGGTCTGTCTGGTCATATTAATATTCATAATACTCACATTCACTCTCACACACTCTATTTAATTATGAATTAATTACTCTTTATGTGAAGTTCTGAGTGATGATTCTAATCTTAAACTATAATTCTCACTGAAACTCTATGAGCAATTATGAGAAGAATAACAAAGAATAAACATAGCTATAAAAAACAAATAAACTTAATTTCTATGACTTCATTCTGGAAATAGTAGGTCTAGAAAAGATCATAGTAGGTCTAGAAAAGATCATAGTAGGTCTAGAAAAGATCATTCAACAAGGTAAAGTGTTTGGAGTAGGAAAACCTAAAAAAAAAAAAATCATCACAGAATGTACAGGTAAGATACACAAAGAAACTATGACATGATAGGAAAAATATGCACAGGAAGTACAGTGTGGATGGGAAAAACATTCAAAGAAACTATCACAACTCCACAGGATATAGACAGGAGATGACAACTAACAAACTGTTCATAAGGAAAAATTCCCATGGCCAAACAGATTAAAATGGGACATCACTCATCTGAATTATTCAACACAGTCATAGTTCTATCACTCATCTGAATTATTCAACACAGTCATAGTTCTATCACTCATCTGAATTATTCAACACAGTCATAGTTCTATCACTTAATATGAATTATTCAACACAGTCATAGTTCTATTACTCAGAAATTTCCCATTCAATTTTATTATTGTTATTAAAAAGTCTCTGCAGCCTCCTACTGTAATATATTATCTTTGCAACATGATGCATGCATAAAAGATAAAAGTGAACCAAATATGGGCTGTGACCGACATCATATTTTCTGATACATAATTTCTATACTGCTATCAACTGTTCCGAGACTGCTTTAGTGCAAACAGCCCTGAGGGCCACTTCTTGAGCAAGGCAAGAGCATAAGCTCTGTTGGCAGCAATGTAGGATCTCCCTAGTCAGCTATTAGGCATATGGACGACGCATGCTCCAGCTCGACCAGTACAAAGTGAAGCCACCTGAAACAAGATAAAACATCAAGCTGTACTGCATGGTCAAGAACCTACTACAGTTCAGTAAAATTAACATACAAAACTCATAGCTTTAGACTATCCAGGTCATTTAGCATAAGTATGGCCAGCACATAAAGTGAATGCAATTTCACATGTCTCTTTCAGCCTTTTCTGAGTTTGGGTGATGTCTGTCTCTTCCTGGTCCACGCCAGTCATGTGTTGGTTGTCACTGATTTCCACAACCATCTATCCTTTCTCTTTCTGTAAGATGTGTGTTGGACCATGCCCCATGCCACTCTTTAAGTCCTTCAAGTATCGTGTTCCTTTGTCTTTCTCTGTCCCTTTTTCTCTCCTGTTTTTCTGTTGTCACTAGGTATTCCAGTCTGCTTATTCTCAAAACATGCCCTACAAATATGGACTGTTGTGTTCTGAATTTTGCCACAGTTTCTCTCTTTTGCCCCGTCTTGCTCAGAACCTTTTAAGAATAGTAGTGTTATTCCTCTGAAGAGGACATTGTTAAGAGAGGCCAAATTAACAGGCATAAAATCCCTTGATGAGGTTGAAAGACTCGCCGAAGACAGGAAAAATTGGCGAACTACCTTGCGAGCCCTGTGTGACATTTAACGACACGGGAAAGATATAAGATATAAGAAGTGTCATTACTCTTCTAGGGAACCATGTCAATGGGCAATGTGCCTAGAAGTAGAAACCAGCCTAGAAGTAGAAACCAATCTCCTTGTGTGTTTTGTTTGCCATTTCATTTTCAAAATGTCTTTCTTCTTTTCATCATTTCTCAGTTTTTTTCTTTTCATCATTTCTCATTTGATGACTCCGCTTGCATTTTGGCTAGGGAATAGGAGGTAACATTGTTTTTCCAGTATGTTGGATCTATCAGAGTTTGGATCTATCTTGGTTTTTCCGAGATGGATTTATCTGAGGTTACATGGTTTTTTTTTTCCAGGATGTTGGATTTACTCGTATTTTCATAATGGGTGAAAAAAAAAAATAGCTGCATTCCTACAGCTTGCAGCAATGGAGTTTTTAAAAAAAAAACAAACCCAGAAAATATGAAACATGAATAAACAAGTAAAAAGAACAAATATAAAAAACTGAAGTGAAAACACTGACAAGTGAAAAAGATCTGCTTGTTGGATTTTGCTCTGTAGCAGAAAAAGTATACGCAGACAGAGAATGATTGTGAAAAAAGATCTAAAATTTATATTTATCAGGTTGTCTGCTCAATGGGCTAAATTTCTTACAGACTGCATCTTCATTATGTGCAGCGTATGCATAACTGTGAAACCGCTCCTGGTCACATGGCCCATCAATTTGCAATCTTGATCTCAGCCCTCTCTATCTGTTCGTTCTGTAACATTAATCTTTTTTAACAGAGCTTATTTAAATCCCAAAGAATTATAAATGTCTTGAAACTGAACAGACCATGCTGGCTGGACCATGTAGAAAGAATGGAAGAGAACAAACAAAGGGAAATTATGTATGCACAAGAAATGAGGGAAACAAGACTAAGACAGAGATGGAAAGACAACATAGAAGAAGATATAAAAGAAACTGGTGTCACCAACTGGAGAGAGAAGATTAGGAATAGAGAGGAATGGAGGCGGACTTTATCTACAGCAGTGAGCCTTAATGGCTCAGAAAGCTGAAGAAGAAGATCTCAGCCGTACTATTTGAGCACAGTAAAACAAATGAACTTCTTCTTCTTCTTCTTCGTTCGCATTGTCTGTCTATATCTGCAGTCCTGTCTCTTGGATAAATTTCACTGTTTTTTGTAATTCATGTATGGAACCATAGAGCTTTTCTTCTGATTATAAGTGATTGGTATGTCTGGCTGCTCCATTTCAGTGCCCTCTTTGGCCAGGTGGTCAGCTTTCTCACTGCCTGGTATCCCACAGTGGGAGGGAATCCATTGCAAAGTGACTCCATGTTGTAAGCCAATTTTTGACAAGGCATCCGGTCTGGTAGTTTGTTGCACTGAAGAGCCTCCAGTACTGATCTTGCATCTGTGAGAATTACTACAGGACATGTATCAATTCTGGAGTCTGATAGTTTTTCAACTGCAGCAATAATTGCCCTAACTTCTGCATCAAAGTTGTTGCAGTATTTATCAGTGGGTATGGAAATCTTGTCAATGGTGTTGTTTGGATATTCAATATATGCTCCTGCCCCTCCATTCTTTATGGCATTATGTGCAGATCCATCTGTATACACACGTATCCAGGTGTCACATGGATATTTGTCATCTAGAACACTAAGTGTGGCTGTTGATCTTACAAGACTGCTCTGCATCTCACCATTCTGCACACCTTTCACTTCAGTCTGAATAGTTATTTGTGTATAATCTGCTTCTTTCCATGGTGTATGCTCTGGTACAGATGATAATGGAGCGACTACAGTTGGAAGGTCAGGTATCAGCTTACGCATACGCTTGGCCTGATGAATGAAGCTGCTTCTTTTAAGCCGTCCTAATGCCAAGTTATTGAATCTCTCCTTCAGGGGATGGCTTACAGAGCTAAGGAATTTTTCTCCCATGGTCATGACCTTTGTGTCTCTACGTTCCTTTAGCGCTTGAACACCAACTATTTTCTGCATTTCTACTATTGGTGTGGACCTCATGGCACCTGTGATAATCCGTAGTGACTGATTTTGAACCTTGTCTAGATTATGCAGCGTAGTGTTTGATGCTGTGCACCAAGATGTTGAGCCATATTCTAAATGTGGTAGAATACTTTGCTGATATACATTCTTGAGGATTCTTTCACTAGCTCCCCATGTGGTTCCACTCAATTTTCTTAATATGGCTAGTTTTCTTCTGGCTTTTGCTTCTGCACTGTTGATGTATTGCTTCCACGTCAGTTTTGAGTCAAGAGTCACTCCTAAGTAAGTGGGTTGGTTGTCCATCCTTAAGGGTATTTCATTTACAAAGATCTTACCTGCTTTCTGTTTAGATGAGAGGGTGAACAGAGTGGTACTTGATTTCTCTGTGTTGATACTTACACACCATTTGTTTGTCCATGATGTCAAGATGTCTGCTGCTCTTTGGAGTCTCTGTGTAGCAACTGTCGCATATTCATCTGTACACCACATGACCAGATCATCTGCATACAGTGCCGCTTTGATTCCATAGGGAAGTTCCTTGACCAGGTCATTATGAATACAAGGAATAGTGTAGGTGAAAGGACTCCTCCTTGTGGTACCCATGTCGCAGAAGTACTTTCTGGCTGTTGTGTCCATCCATTACTACTCTAGCTCTTCTATTGTGTAAATAGGACTTTATCCAGTTGTACAGTCTTCCATTCACATTGCAGTTTCTTAGTTTCCACAGCAGACCTTTTTTCCATACTTTATCAAAGGCTTTCTTCAGGTCTATCCACGCTGCTAGTACAAGGTTTTTCTCTTGGAATGCATCCTCAATCTCTTGAGAGAGATAGGTCACTTGATCTTCCGTACTGTAGTACTGCCTAAATCCTGCTTGTTGTGGAACGAGAAGGTTTTCACTTTCTAGGTACCATTTTAGCCTCAGGTCAATGATGCGTTCCATCGTTTTGCATAGGCAGCTAGTGAGACTGATTGGCCTGTAGCTGGAGGCAGTATCACTGTTTTTCCCTGGTTTTAGCAGTGGTACCATGCTTGCTTCCTTCCAGATTTGAGGTAACTTACCTGTACTCCAGCACATACTGAAAATATCCAACAGCTTTCCCATTGCTGCCATTCCCAGGTTCTTGATCATTTCATTGGACACTCCATCTGGTCCTGGTGATTTCCTTGGTTTCAGTTTACTAACTGCTAGGTCTAACTCACTGCGTGTGATTGGTGCATCCATGACCTCCACTTTTCTGACTTGTTCCTCCTCTTTCTATGGCTCGATGCGCACTGTACGCTCCTTCTCTGGATGGATATCAATGTTGCAGTCCTGTGCAAAAATGCGAGCAAAGTGATCTGCTACCTGCTTACCTGTAAGAGTTTTCCCATCCTCTATTAGTGTAACCTTTGTACTTCTTCCAGTACTCTCATCATTTAACTGTTTGATTAGTTTCCACAGTTTCCTTCCATCCTTTTCAAAGTTTAGGGACTCTGTTTTCTCTCTCCAACTTTCCCGTCTGGCTTGCAGCTTTGCTCTCTGAAATTTGGCCTTAGAATGTTGGTAATTATTGTGATGTTCTTGGCATGGTCTATTTTCTGCTTGCTTTCGAGCTGCTTCCACGTCATCATGGAGTTTTCCCAGCTCACTAGACCAGTATGGTTTATAGTCCCTGCGAGCTCCTCTGGGAATGGTTTCACGAGCGGCCTGAAGGATACAAGCATTGAATTCCTTCACTATGCTGTTAATATCCTTACCTTCTATGGACAGCTGTCCCACCAGGGTACCTGTACGATGTCTGTACATTGTCCAGTTTGCTTTTTTATAGTTCCATCTGGGGAGAGGGTTACTGGTGTTAAGGAGTTCATTTTCTATTGTTAGGAAGACTGGTCGATGGTCGCTACCTCCAAGTTGTTTTCCAACTTCACGTGTAATGTTCCACTTCAGATCTGGAGAGTGGAATGCCAGATCTGGTGTTGATTTTGTATGCCATGCCCTTGAGTAAAATGTTGGGGCATCCATTGGCTGGTTGATCAGGAGAAGTCCATTATCATCCTGCCAGCTCTCAACTTCCTCTCCTCTCTTGTCTATGTGGTCATAGCCCCAGCTCTGGGAATGACTGTTAAAATCACCACAGACCATCAGTCTCTCTTTGTGTGGGATTGTTCCTAAAGCAAGTGGGCGGTCATTAGGACAGTAATAGTTAAGGAGGTGGAAATCTGGAGGAGCAGAAGTAAGGGTAGACCAAAAGAGACATGGAGAAGAACAACAGAAAGGATGTTGAGCAATAGAGGGCTCACCTGGGCAAGAGCAGAAAAAAAGGCGAAAGACAGGCATTTGTGGAAAACCCTTGTGGAAGCCCCATGTGCCCTGGGCACTTAAGGTTCAGAGAGAGAGAGAGATCTGGTATTCGGCTCCTTCCATGTACACTCCCACCTGACATGCGCTGATGTTATTCTTAACAAGTGTGAGTACTCCTCCTTTTCTTCTGTCCTGTCGGTCTGATCTAAAGCACTGGTAGCCTCTGATTTTAAAGGCGGCATCTTTGGTTAGGTGTGTCTCCTGTATGCAGCATATACTTACCTGCTCTGCAAAAAGTATGTTCTCTAGTTCAACCTTTTTGCTATAGCCATCTCTAACACTGCTGACACCCTCAGCATTCCACTGCATTATTTTAAGTTCTTGCTTTTTGGCTATTTTCTTCTGTTGTATTTTTTGGCCAGTAGCTCTACTCTCACGTCTCCTGACTCCACAAGACGAACTGAGAGGACCTCCAGTAGCAATGGGTGGACCCTTTCGAGACAGGGGGCCCGGCACTGCACCTGCCTGGTTAGTCTTCACAGGGCGAGCACCATGTTTGAAAACTGCAGATAGAGACATTTCATTAGCGATAATGCGTGTTACCCTGATTTTTGCGATGCGCCTTTTGGCTGGGTAACTCCGACTTCAGCACCTTTCCTTGCTAGGGCAGACTGTGGTCTTGCTCGGACTGCCATGAAGACAGTGTGGCTGGCCTGGCCAAAACTTTGTTTTCGAGCCCCTGGTGGCTGTACTTAAGCGCCTTCTCCATGTCAGATGGTTTGAGACAGTTCCACAAAGACACTCTGACTTTGATATGAGGAATCTGATGAGTGCTTCAACGATATCCATTCCCCGCCACCCATAGTCTACTGGCTCTGTTTTGTTTACATCATTCTGATAGCCATTGTTGTAAAGACCCATAGGCTTGTCACGTCCTGGATTCATTGGTTTCACACCAGACTTCCCTCATCCCCGCCAGAGATCTCCATGTCCCCATCTGTCCACCAACCTGACATTACATTTTGCAAAAATAACAATTACAATTAGTGTTGATTGCTACAAGTTTCTGGGCTACAGAGGTAGGTCAGAGTTTTTAAGCAAACAGATCTATGTTCCCTGTCTCACAAACACTATGTTAAGATAAGTGTGCTCTTAACACAGTTGTTCCCAGGGGGAAAACAAATGAACAAATAGAAACATAAAGTAGTAGAAATGACCAGATAGGTACAAAAAAAAACCATGAACCATATTATGAACATTTACTTCTGTGCTACTCCTGTGGCATATAGTTTTTAGAGTTGATGTTAGAACTGAAAGAAATTTTTTAGACTGCAAACACTAAATAGCAAATAACAATACCATGATTAACTCCATCTGTCCTCTGCTGCTTCCAAATTTAAGGAAAAAAAAAGTGAAATTTTTTTCAGTTTCCTTAATTAGTTTCAAAGGTCAGAGAAGCCTTCTATTTTAGACCTACTGATGAATTGTAGGGGCAACTAATTACTTATTGATTTGCTGTTCTCCCGTTATAGAAATGATCTTTTCAGTTCTCTGATCCGGCAGTCATCTGAGCCTGTGCTTTTTGGCTTGAACCGATGGTAAAGTATCTGCAGGTTTTCTTTAATCGTACTGAGTTTTGTGTATAATGTGTATTCAATATATGGATGTTCAAGCAGCTGTTCCTGTTGTAAATCTTCAAATGCTGGGCATTCCAGTAGATAGTGTGTGACTGTTTCCTGGCTGTTATCACAAAGTGGATATTTGGGTGCTTTATTGGGTTTTATGTGATATATGTGTATGCATTCAGAGGGCTGTGTCCTGTTCTTAGTTGAAAAATGATGGTTTGTTCTCATCTATTTAGTGTGTTTATTGGGTCTTTCATAGAAATGATCTAATGACCTAATTAACAATTCATGTTTCTTTCTCACACATTAACAACCAGCCATCTTTCTCTCACATAAAACAATGAACACTCACTTTGACCCAATCATTGTTCACTGGATCATAACATTCAACATCACTCAGATACTGAACACCATCATAGCCACCGACTGCAAACAATCTGTCACCAAGGGGGCATAATCCCACAGAATCTCTGGGACTGCTCATGGTGGCAATTATTGTCCATTGGTCAGTTTTGGGATCATACCTGTTGAAAGAACACAATTTAAATTGCAAGAAGCACAGCATCATTTAATACTCCCCAGTTATCAAATTATTTAACAATGAAAATAAATTTGTGTGTTTTGGACATAGCAAAATGTAACAGTTTTAAAGTTACAGGCTGCTATGAAAGGTTCTAAGTCCTCATAAAATATAAAAAAAACATTATGCAGATGCTAGAATACTACATGAAGACAACTTGCCCAAACAGAGGAACAAAAAAACAGAAGGAACAGAGATTTTCCCCTTGTAGTACATGGTAATATGAATTATTCAACACAGTCATAGTTCTATTACTCAGAAATTTATGTTTTTTTTTTTGTCCTCCAACTGCAACTATTCAATTCAAATGTAATATCCACCCTCATTTATGCATGCGAAAGCTGGAAAACAACTAAAGAAATAGAAAAGAAATTAGACTCTTTTGAAAACAAATGCCTAAGGAAAATACTCGGCATCAAGTGGAATGAATTCAAGAACAATGCAGAGATAAGACAGATGACTGAACAACAACCAGTCTCACGGGTGATCAGGAAAAGGAGATGGACATATGTTGGCCACTTGATGAGAAGAAATGAGCAGAGAATCCCAAAACAAGCTATCAAGTGGAACATAACAGGCCGAAGAAAAAGGGGCAGACCGCGTGAAACTCTGAAGAGAACATTATTAAGAGAGGCCAAGTTAACAGGCATAAAATCCTTTGTTGAGGTTGAAAGACTCGCCGAAGACAGGAAGTATTGGCAAACTACTTTGCGAGCCCTATGTGACGTCTAACGGCACGGGAAGGATATAAGATATAAGATATAAGTACATGGTAAGTGCTACAAAAGGAGTGATTCCCCCCTGTAGTACATACTTACTAATATAAAAGAAATACATTTTTTTCCCTCTTTAGTTCATGGCAACTGCTATAAAAGAAACAGATTTTTCTTCCCCTGTGATACATGGTAACTGCTACAAAAGGAACATTTTCTCCCTGTAATACATGGTTAACAGCTAAAAAAAAAAATCCCCTGTAGTACATGGTAACTGCTACAAAAGAAACATTCCTCCCTCTTCCCCCATAGTGCATGGTAACTGCTACACTAGAAACAGATTTTTTTCCACTGTAGTACATGGTAAACTGCTACAATATAAACATATTTTTTCCACTGTAGTACATGGTAAACTGCTACAATAGAAACATATTTTTTCCACTGTAATACATGATAAACTGCTACAATAGAAACATATTTTTTCCACTGTAGTACATGGTAAACTGCTACAATAGAAACATTTTTTTCCAATGTAGTACATGGCAAACTGCTACAATAGAAACATTTTTTTCCACTGTAGACATGGAAAAATTGAAAAAACCCTGCAAAGACAAAACTGCTACAACAGAAAATAAAGAAATGTGCTCCTCCCCTCTCATACGGTAACTACACACATAACTACTACTACAAAAAGCAAATCACAGCGCAGACTCACCTTTCAGCACACTCAAATCTGCTGCTAGCTGGGTTAGTGGCCGGAGCCTCATATCCACCCACAGCATACAAGAACCCATTACAGTTGGCTGCACCAACTCCTCCCCTCCTTTTGGACATAGGTGTGCATAGGGTCCACTTGTTAGTGTGTGGATCAAAGCACTCCACAGTTTTGAGACATGAGCTGCCATCTCGTCCTCCAACTGCATATAGCCTTTGTTTGAAATAAAGTCATCATATATTTTTTATTGAAAACTAGAAAACCTTTTGTTTGAAATAATGTCATCATATTTTTTTTTAAATTGAAAACCAGAAAACTTTGTTTGAAATAATGTCATCGTTTTTTAAAATTGAAAACTACAAAACCTTTTGTTTGGAACATCTTTTTTTTTTTTTTAAATGGAAAACTAGAAAACCCTTTGTTTGAAATAGTCTTCATATTTTTTATTGAAAACTAGAATATCCTGTGTTTGAAAGTATTTTCTTGAAATTTAGAGAATGGATTGAAAACAATTCAAAATATTCAACACACACAACAATAAAGACCAATATTTTGAAACAAAGCTATATGTATCTTAAAAATTGGCCAAAACAAATGCACACTACATATTTTTATCTCTTATTCAATAAGACATTGATTTATGTTTTTTTTTTAAGTAATCAGTGCTCAGCTTGAGCATGTGTACATTCCCAAAGAGCTTTCCTTGAACTGATGCAGACTTTGGGCACATCTGTTTTCTCTGCTCCTCATACGCTGCTTATTCTTGTAGAACAATGTTCTTCCATCATCTTACTGGTTCCATATGTGCACATGTTGATCAGGCCTATCTTGAGCTTGTTGAACATATGCTCTTCAGTCTGTTATGACCAATGTAGAGCCAAAAAAAAATGACTACTCGTTCTTCTCTGCTGAGTTGGTACTAGGCATATTTCTTTTTGGTGCTCTTTAATCTATTTATTCTTGTATGTTATTTCAAAGAAAAAAAAAAGTTACAACAGACATTAATGGCTTAAACAAGACACCTTCTGGTGGTCCTATAGTTCACTATCTGATTAAAGAGATCTCCTTGATTAAAAAAAAAAAAGTGACCATCCATCCCTCCAGGCCAGAATAGTCATTAGACTGACCAGACTTTGGGGCTTCAAAGTGCAGGAGGTTCAGCATTAAGTGAAAAAAAAAAAACCCCGCAAAGACAAATTACTGCTTCATGTGGCTTTTATAACTGTTACTGCTGTACTAGCATGCTTTGTTATCCACAAGGCAGTAATGTATCAGTTGTGTTTGGTCTATGCTATACAAATCACATATTAATAATAAAGATCACAACCAGAGAGGCCTATTTATCAGGACTGTATAGATCGGAGAAGCCGGGGGCCTTACTAAGTTCAGCCTAAGGGTCTGTCTCTGTAGCGGTTAATCCATCACTGCATCCACATATATCAATGTTTTGTACTTATAATCTAGCACCTACAGCCTAAAACATGGAAAGCAAAGTACTATATATCTTTCAAAATTGAAAAAAAAAATTAGTAAAAATATCAGTTTTACAATACTTCTGTCATAGATTGATGACTCAAAGAGTCAGCCAGTCAGTCTCATGTCCCCTGGGAACTTTGCCTCCCTAACAGCTCTCCTGTAGGCCTCACAGTTGTAAGCAAGATGCCCTGCTGCTGATGCATCCATTTTGCAGATCATCACGATGTCTTGCAGCCATCTTTGTCTTGATCTTTTCTTTTTTCCATTATGTGCCCTTCCAAGATGGTCTTCTCTACATTATCATGACATTTAATGTGTCCAAAATACTTAAGTTATTTCTGCTTAATCTTATTTACTAGTCAACCTTCTTCAATATTAAGTTCTTATAGTATGGATATATTTGTTCTTTTTTTGTGTCCATGCTGTTTGAAGGACTTTCTGTAGTATTTACATTCAAAGGCATTTATGTGTTTCTCAGCTGTTTTGTTAAGTGTCCAGGTCTCACAGGCATATTTTGCAAGAAATAAAAACATCTCTGTGTTGTTTGCAAGGTGTTCAGTTAAAAACAGAAATCTTAAAGATCATCTTGTGACAAATAGCAAACTGAATTAAACTGAAAAGCATCATATGTGACTGAGAAGAAGTAACTTTAAAAAGGTGGGGGTGGGGGTGGGGGGTGGAAGAAAAACAACACAGAAATAATATTTGACACTGGATATCTATATGATGAAAACAGAAAACTGATAACTGGGTATTTATATGAAGAAAAAGGAATACTGGTAAATGGATATTTAAATGAAGAAAAAACAAGAATACTGATAACTATGAGAAAATCACATTACAAAAAACAACTGCAGCAGTAAGATATGAGTAGAAAAATCTTTGTAGACGTCCAAATATCTACCTACTCAACTTTCTTGTATGCATTTGAATTTGTTGCTGTTTCCCACGAAATTTTTCACTTATCAACTGCTTGAAGATATGGAATAAATTTGACAATCTCACGAATTCTTTCCCACGAAATTTTTCACTTATCAACTGCTTGAAGATATGGAATAAATTTGACAATCTCAGGAATTCTACAAAAAGGAGTACAGATTATACCACAATGCTGTATAAACAGGTTGATCATATAAGCAGGAAAAAGCTGAAAGGTATAACAGATAAAACAATACTCACTTTCCATGTAAGGCTGCAACACCAACTGTGCTGCGGGCTGTGGACATAGGGGCCACGTAACTCCACTGTCTGGCCTGGGGGTCCCATCTTTCTACTGTGTTCAGGTAAGACCAACCATCGTGGCCTCCCACTGCATACATTGGGCCTTCTAGTACTCCAACACCTAAGCAGATAATATTATAGCAACAGATATGTTGTCTGTATTCTAAAGATAGACAATCAGCAACCCATAGCTGATATGCTAATGTCAGGGTTAGTGAACCATAGCTGACCAAGACCCTGTCCCACCTCTCCGTTGGTACTCCCCAGTAACAGGCCTAGCCTGGCTAACAGGGCAGGGATCGCCATAGTCCCCATGGTGGTGGAGTCTGCTAAGGAAGCATTGCATAGCCCCTGCTTTTTAGCTGCACTCCGGGACTTAAAACAAAAAATAGCTGCCATAACCCGCTCCCACACTGATATGATGCTGTGCCTTAACGCTTTCACAGCATCGGCTGCGAAGAACACCAGTTCGCAGTTACAGGGAGACTGGAGAAAGAAAGAAAAAGATTTCTAAAGACAAAAATCTGAATCACTGAAAACCTTCTTACTTCTATCCATTGTAACTGGGAATAATGTGAGCTAATTTTGCTACAATGGGAAAAAGAAAGAGAAGGAAGACCAAGGCGAAGATGGCTGCAAGACATTGCTAATGACCTGTGAATGGATGCATCAGCAGCAGGGCATCTTGCTTACAACCGTGAGGCCTACAGGAGAGTTGTTAGGTAGGCAAAGTTCCACAAGGGACTTGGAAATGACTGACTGGCTGAATTTTACTACCTGGAGAACTGTAGAAGCAAAAAAGAGTAGCATGCAGCACGGCTGGGGCACAATACAAAGGATGGCACAGACCATGAGAAGTGGAGAGAATTTGTTGCTGCTCTGCAAGACACCAAAGAGTGTACAGGGTGGTAACTGAGCTGATCACTGACCAAGGACATGGATGGAACTTTGACTATCCAGCACACATGAGAATAAACACTAATTAATTTTGTTATTGATCATAAAGAGGAATCAATGTGTATTAATTATTTGCTAACAGTGAACTACCATGCAAGCTCTATGTGACGATTAACGGTACGGAAAGGATGTAATAAGAATGTAAGAATTATTTGCAACTGTTATAAAGGACTATAAATCATTTGAAAAATTGGAATAACACACAGAAGAGTGTAATGTATTTCTCTTTCCATATACTTGGAAAGTAAAACAGCAGAGGCCAGATCATTAACAATCCTCAGAATGACACAACTAACGCCTGCATCTTAGAGAAAGAATTGCTGAAAGTTGGTTTTTTTTTTTTTCCAAATCAGCTTCTATCTTTGTATCTAAAATGGCTGATTGGAATATTTGATAGTTTTCAAAACAGAATATGAGGATGGGTTTCCCAACAATGTGGTATTTTCACCCAGGACCATTTGGGCCTAGTTTGCGATTATGCCATGTCTGAAAACTTTTTTTTAAAAAAATCTGATTAGGAAATATGGTAATATCTGTAGGGTGTGCTTCAGACGATATACAAATGACACACTGGTTTCAAAAAGACCGACTAAGATATGTTTCCACAGCTAGACAATACGATATTTGTTGTTGTTGTTGTTATTCATTCATTTCAAGACATGACTGATTGCACCGACAGTCAAGTTTCTCAATCTACTGATTTCCTTCATGTTTCTGATAAATTCAAACTTTTATTTTTCCTAGGCCATTTCATCAGTTAATCTTTCTCTTGTCTTCCTCTCCTTTTTTTTTTTCCCCCCTTGAGTTTTCCAGCCATTACCAAGTTCTCTACCTTCTGTATTTGCATGACATGTCTGAGAAATTTTAATTAGTTTTGGTGTTCTGAAACTTCCCAGAAGACCTCTTCATTTGTTTTTCTGGAAGTTTATATATACTGTATATAAATTTGCAAGGAGGTTTCAAGAGGAGCAATAGTTCTTTGACAGCAAGTGACAACTTTGTGAAATTTTAAGGTGGTAACAACACTGATGTGAATATCTGATAGAGAGTATGAAATAATGAATGAATTTTTGTGAGTAACTGATAATGATCAAAATGAGTGAGAATTAAGTCAGACTCTGAGTCAAAGTATGATCAAGTATTCGTAATCTGATAAAACATCCCAGGCTGACTGCTGAACTCACCTAGACCGTGCCTATGTGTTGACATTGGAGGCATCAAAGTCCAGGTTTTCTTCTTTGGATCATAGCACTCCACAGTGTTTAGCGTCTTCAGACCATCTCTGCCACCAACCACAAAGAGTTTATCATCCAGGACAGCTACACCAAACTGCAGCCGCCGCCCTGACATATTAGCCACCTGCGTCCAGGTATTGGTTCGAAGGTCATATTTCTCTATACTAGTAGGACCTGAAATGAAACACGACACTTCTTGTCCTGATGTTTATTTATGACTAGTGTCACAATACTGGTGACTGAAATAATAACATGACGTGGTAATAACATGAAATGCTTTTTCTACTTAAAAAAAAAAAAAAACACGCTGCTGACCTGAAGATACAATCCCTGTTATATTGCTAATATAACGTGGTAAACAGAGATGTGTCTATACTATACCAGTGGTCCCCAACCCTCTTCCTCTTGTGTATCCCATAGCTGCCCATTTTCATAAATTATACCCCTATAATTTTAGCAAAATTGTTCATTACCTTTATAGTTGCTGTTATTTATTTGTTTTCTGCCATTATCCGAATTCTCGTGCACCCCAAGCATACCCCATGTTGGGAACCACTGTACTTATACTATAGTTCACATATAATCATTTGGAACCCAATACTGTTGAAAAATTTTAACAGGTTAGTTTGTTAGGAAGGGCTATCATTCATGCACTCCAGATACATCCATAAGTGCCCTGATTTCCTCTTCAGTACCTCCTTCTGAATGATTATACCAGTGACTGATTATACCTGTTTCATGTTGGCTGACCATATGTCTGCTGCTCTTGATTAGTCATTCATTTTTTTTGGCACATCCAGTTTCACCATCAGTTTATTCATTCTTGACAATGACACAATTTCACAATTGTCAGTGAAGTAATTTGTCTGGCTAGCTTGCCTTATACCACTGACGATGTCTGCTTGATCCATTTGCTTGCCCTACTCCTGTGATAGCCATACCAGTTAATAAATCTACTCGTTCATTCCTCCTGACATCTCCATGGGCTGTCGATGGATCTGTTACATCTGCAGAGATTCAAGCCGCTGTTGCCTTAGACAACCAGCCTGAATTCTCTTCAGCATGTTCACTGAGCCACTCAGATACATACTTGTGTGTAATCTTGTGATTTTAGCTAGCTCAGAACTTTTTGTCATAACCATGGGTATATTGTGAGGCTAACTTTTTGTCATAACCATGGGTATATTGTGAGGCTAACTTTTTGTCATAACCATGGGTATATTGTGAGGCTAACTTGCTGTTGCAACAAAGGCATCATTGGCTTCTTTCACTGTTCTGTCACTGCTCTAATGTAAATGTTGTGAAAACAAAATCATTTGTCACTGCTCTAACATGTAAATGTTGTGAAAACAAAATCATTTGTCACTGCTCTAATGTGGAGAAAGCCTAAAACAGAACATGTTATAACAAAATGTGTATGTAAAAAAACATGTTCAAAACTTGTGAACAGGCAAATAAATGAACAATCAGCATCTTTACTGGGAAAAAAAACATTAGAACATTTGCTTAAGTTGGTCAAAGAAATTTAAAATGATAAGGGGCACAACAACAAAAAAATGCGACTGGGAGAGAGTACAGAGAAAAATAAACAGCTAATCATTCACCGGGCATTTCACCACAGCAAAAAAATATCAAACTCACTGCACACCGATGATAAATTAGGACAAAATTTATTGCAGACAAATTGTGATAGAGTGCACTGCAAATAACTTATGACAACAGTGTAGAGCAGATTGAATAACTGTAATAACCACGCACTAATTCATACAATTTTTTATAAATAGGAAACTATGAGGCTTTGGTACGGTAAATTAAGAGAACAAATTTTGTAGGATTAGACCTAAAAAAAATCGTAGACAAGGCACTTTTTCGAGGTCTAATCCTACAACAAAATCTGTTCTCTTGCTAATTCATACAGTGCTGGCGTTCATTTCAACATTACCATAAAGTTGTGCAGTCTACTGCAAATATGACATCTGTATTAATGAACCACCACTGCGAGATATATCGTTTAAAATAACATAGACCACCGATAATTTATTGTAAATAATGCATATTTTTAAAAAAAGTAACATTATTCACAAGAATGAAGCATTCATTTACATTATTATGAGTGTTATAATATAATTATTATTATCACAGTAAGCAACAATCATCTCAAACACATATTAAATTGCGTACTCATTAATGCAGTGGCAGCTGTGTGCAGTGTACTCAGCTGCTGCTTTCACCTCCAGGCAAGCTTTCATTTTCTAAAGCTGTTTTGTTTTCTGACAGCCCAGGAGATCAGGGCAGTGTGTGATACGAAGGATACTACAAGCATTAAAAAAAAAAATCCCAGCACTTGGTAGAATTTGAATCTCGGACCTTCTGCTTGTTTAGCGGACATCTTGACCAGTGATTAAACACAATGTTAAGGCACACAGTGGCTAAGCAAAAAAAGAAAATGTAATTGTTACTGCTGCAAAAACTGTAACACTTCCAACACTTATAGTGCAATAACTTCAAAGAAAAAAAGTCAATTTTAAGTGATTACTGTCACAAACTGACAATCTCCTGGAAAAATAAATTAAAGAAAAAAACTACTTTTGAGGTAGATCATGACAGTCAGATTTCTACAGCTGAGAAACATCTGGAAGATCAAGATAACATCCCTAACAGCAAAACTTACACTGTTCAGTACAAACATTAAAACGGTCCTGGACAGCATCAGCCAAAAGTACCAAGACACAGATGACACCTGCCTAAGGAAGATCCTTCAGATTAGATGGCCAGATACCAAAGAGTTAAGGCAGAAAATGAATCAATCCACAGTGAAGGAAATGATAATGAAAAAAACACTGGAGATGAATACGACATACACTTCGTAAGCCTACCAAAAACATTTATCCAGACAGGCTCCCACCTGGAATCCCCAAGGAAAGAGAAAACAAGGAAGACCTAGAAACACCTGGAGATGGATAGAAGACACAGCTCAGGATATAAATAAATGGACAACACTTGTTGATGGCGTGCCCCAGATAGGTGTAATCAAGGCGAGACATACAAACACATAGATGATAGTCATGGGAATATTTTAATTTGAAACGAAGAGTTATAGAAATCAAACCAGTGTCTGATCAAGATATACAAGTAGAATATGAATAGCAGATGATTTTCTTTTAGAGACAGCATGGGTTGCATAAATCAAAGATGAACTTTTAGAGACAGCATGGGTTGCATAAATCAAAGATGAACTTTTAGAGACAGCATGGGCTGCATAAGTCAAAGATAAACTTTTAGAGACAGCATGGGTTGCATAAATCAAAGATGAATCACTGTCCAAATGCCCATGTAATGGACACCAAGAGGGAACAAACAAACGAACGAACATACTCTATTTTCAAAGGGTTAAGAACTGGGCACACAGGCCCATCTGATATTCTGCCCTTCATCATACAGCTTTCACTCGGTCAGTCATTCAGCATTTGTTAATGAGCATAATAATCATGAAGACACATTAAATGATTACATAAAAAAATAATAAACTCATCTCATGTCCATACAGTCTACACTCTGATTTATGAAACAACAAGAAATAAACTTGCATTCTTACATTCATTCAAAACTAACAAATTTATAGAAAGGCAGCATAAAAAAAAATTTACAACAATCAAACCATACTTTAAACTACTTTAGACTATGCTTAGGGAGGCATATAGTTCATATCAAATAGATTTTGACAAAGTTTAAAGTTATAAGAACAAATATTACTTATAAGTTTTATGTGAATTGGTAGGACATTCCAAAGGTGGGCAGCTGAGTAAGAGAAGCTTTTTTAAGTTATAAGAATGAATATTACTTATAAGTTTTACGTGAATTGGTAGGACATTAAAAGGTGGGCAGCTGAGTAAGAGAAGCTTTTTTTAAACATGTCAAGCCTTGGTTTTTGGGAGAATACAATTGCTTAAGCATCAACTATGTTTTGGGTTGGATTTGAACAACGACCACAAACAGGGTGGAGCACTATGCGATAGAATTTCATGAATTAACTTGGCCTTGTTGAAAAGAAATCTCTTCTTTAGGGATAGAATATCAAGATGTTTGTCCTTATTTGTAATACGTGCTGCATGTTTGTCATCTATAAGTTTTACTGCTCATTTTTTTGAAGTGAGCAAAGTCTTTTCATGTTTGACATGGAACAACCATCCCTGAGAGAAAGAGAAAGAGGGGCCAACCAAAGACAACCTCTGGCAAAGAACTGCAGAAAAAGGGACGAACAGCCTGCAGCACAGCTGGGACACCCACAAGGACCTGCCCCAGACCATGAGCAGTGGAGAGAATTCACTGACACTGAAAGAAGCCACAAGGTGTAATGAGTGGTAACTGCTTAGTCCATGACCAGTCAAGGATACGGATGATAGACGGATCACTATTAATGCTCATCAACAAGTAGATGATGATTATGAAGTTGATGACAAGTTTTGCACACAGGCTAAAGATCTCTTATAATTAATGCAGATTACATAACTAGTTTTAGTTTACTGTAAACTGAATATTCTCAATATGAAGTTTCTACTTCAGAGTGTAAGTTTTGATCAAAATGGAAGGAACGAAACTGAAGGGAAAAGTAAATATTTTACTACCAATCACAGAATGGAGAATATTTTTACACATATTAAAATGACTGTTTAAAAGTTCATAACATCACGCCTTATACAACACCCAAATAAAAAAAAAAAAAAACAGAACGCTAAAAACTTACAAGGCACAACAAAGTTTCTTCTGTTTTTGGAATTTTGTGCTTTTTTTTTTTTAAAAATGAATATGATACCGTACAGCTAAGTTTACTGCTGCTGGTGAGACTCTTCAGCTGTCATGAATGGGGTGAAACTCCTCCCAGCCAATGAAGAAAAACGTGATTAGGGTTGCCGTGCGGCACCACTGTGGAAAAGGTGAAGGAAAGGATTAAGAGAAGTAACCAGTAGTCTTGAGGTCAGGACTATTCAAATCACAGCACCTCTGCTCTAGAGGCCAGCCACGTCCTATACTGGTGGCAGATTGCCTAAACCGGCTTAACCCAGAGGTTAAACTAAGACACTGTTGCCGAGATTCTTCGGCTGCCATGCGTGGGGTGAAACTCCTCCCGGCCAATGAAGAAAACGCGAAAATGTGATTAGGGTTGGCGTGTGGTGCCGCTGTGAAAAAAGTGATGGAAAGGATAAAGTGAAGTTTAATCGGTATGTCCAGTAGTCTCACGGTGAGAGCTACTCATACCACGGCACCTCTGCTCTAGAGGCCAGCCACGTCCTATATACGCCCATAGTGGTAAAATATGGCTAAACCGGCCGAACTCAGGGGTGAAATTTGATGACTACTCATGTCACTGTACTTCCGCTCTAGAGATTGGTCATGTCCTAAAAACACCCATACTGGGATAATACGCCTAAACCGGCTTAACCCAGGGGTGAAACTTACTATTGGCGAGGATTCATCCTCCTGGACAAAAGCTCTGTCCTGGTCACAACTAGGGAGGGTAGCGGCCACGACCACAAAATGCTAAAGTTAGAGACACTGGACCAGTGCAGTCTAGATAGGCAACCACCTCTCACCTGACGGGGATATATGCTTATCCTAATCATGCGGAGGTTTTCTGGCAAGAAAGTCCAATGCTGGACTGGATGGGCAACCACTTCTCATCCGGCGGGGATATACTGATATCCAAAACATGTCGAGGTTCTCCAGTGAGAAAGTCCAACTCTAGATTAAACTGGTGCAATGAAAACCACAGTGTCACGCAATCCCACTTCTGTGACCCACCGAGATTAAGGCTCAAGCCCCGCGATACTCTGAACCTCTTGTGGTCCTTACAGGAATCTCTTGTGGTCCTGTTGGGGACCACAGGAGTAAATTCAGTAGGATCACAGGCCAGTCTTGGTGGTAGATGTGAATGAAGAAGAAGAAGAAGAAGCTAAGTTTACTTTTCACTTTTTCATGTATCTGGTGTTGTGTTTGTATGTGGTCTTTAACAATGACAGCTGCAGAAATACTGGATTGTTGTATGTTCTTCATTTATACGTGCTCATTTTACTTTCTGCCATTCTCATTTCTGCCCACTTTCCCCATTCTTTCTATCATTTTGTAAAACTGAACCATAACTTCTGTCTACATTTATTACTGGAACCAGTTTTACCACATTTGTCTTTTCTTTCAGTTGTAATCAAACTTCCAACTGAGAACAAACCACAGAAGGCTGAGACGCCATCCACACCACCACTGAAAACTGGGTCAAAGACATGAACCTGCAGTTAACAGGCACATACAAATAAAAAATGTTCTCTAGAGATGCTAGCTCAGGCAAAGGACCTTGCCAGAGCTCAGTTTCCTACAGAAGAAGATGTAAAAGAGTCAAACTTCTGCATTTGTAAAAGAAAATTACTTTGATGTATGAGCAAACAATGAAGAAGAAATCAACAACCCGTTAAATTTTATTTATTTTGTTGTTACTGAGAATATCTATATATATTGTATATACTTAAACTACACATGATGCACAGATTCACTGGACAGTATGAGTGTAAACACAAGTTTTCTCTCTTGCTTATCCTATTTTTACAAAACCCACTTTTAATTTTGATGAAGCAAATGTTCAACAACATATCAAGTTAGACAACTCAAACTTACTTCTGGTAAATTACAGTGCACTCTCCTGCTCCAGAAATAAAAAAAAAATATCTACATCAGTTTTTCTGCCAGCTGAGATCAATGTGATGTGATCAAAAGTGACTGGAGAAATCCAGCACATGATAACATCAGAAACAAATTCAGATGGGAGTTTTATGAGTTGATAGAAAAGGAAAATTTTTTTTTTTTATTTAAAGAAGTTGGATTTACTACAGGATAGCAGAGAAGATAGTTTAATTAAAGCAATTCTGAGTTGAGTCAGAATCACTAGAAATTTATCATGTATGAAGGTGCCTGAGTCAGAGAGTCAGTGAGTCAGTCATTTGTCCCTTGAGGAACTTTGCCTTCTTAACAGAGAAAACTGACGTAATTTTCTCAGTTTATTTTGTGTGTGCTGTAAATAACACGCAGTAAGAAGAAAGAGGTTGACCAGGTGAAACTCTAAAGAGGACATTGTTAAGAGAGGCCAGTTAAGTGGGCATAACATCCCTTGATGAGACTGAAAAAAAACTCGGTGAGGACAGGAAATCTTGGTGAACTAACACGCGAGCCCTTATGTGATGTTTACCAGCATGGGAAGGATGTAAGATGTAAGAAGAATGCTTTAGGAAACTTCACTGAAAAACTGAAAGACTGTAGCAGTAGTTACCAAACTGACCAGTGTTATGGCTTTTAGAACTAAAGGCAGTGGGTTCTGTTCTTACTGCTGTTCCACTTCAGTCAATCAACCAGTGCAGAAAACAAAAAAGAGCTGGAGAGAATTAGCAGAAAGCTTGCGCCCTAAACAAAACACTAAGCTGATAACGAGTTTGAAAAACTAAATAACTCATAGGAAAACAGCAGATGACTTCTTTCAGTTTCTTTGCTCAGTTGCAGATGTAAACAGACTTCTCTTGATGAGTACCAAACTGAGTGTGAATTATGCAAGAGTGATGCATCCTCAATAGACAGCAAACTGGATGCATGTGAAAACAAATGTTTCAGAAAAATACTATGGATACAATGGAACAAATTCAAAATTGAAGCAGGAATAAGAGAAAAGACCAAGCAGAAAACAGTCTCAGCAGTGACTAAGAAAATAACATGGGCATACATGGGCCATGTAATGAGAAGAAACAATCAGAGAATCACAGACCAAGCCATCGAATGGGAAACATCTAGAAAACAGAAAAAAGAGCCTGACCTCAAGAGACCCTGAAGAGAGCAGTGACAAGAGACGCCAAGATGGTAGGCATCAAATTCCTTATTTTTCATGTGATGACTATCACTTTTCTCAGATTTAAAACCATTAGCCAAGGAAAATTATTCATGCTCTACTAACAGAAGTGATGAAACAATAAGCAAAAGGATTACATGCTCCAGTTGAGAACCGCTGCATTCAAAATTATGGGATGTTGGAACCACATGGGTTAAACTCGCTGTTTAGTTACACGTAACATCATCTTCTTCAATCATTATAGTACCTAAGTCCACCCCTTCTTACTTTTCAAACTTCCTCACAGCACCACTCTGCAACCCCTCTTCCCCGATCATCTGTTTCAATTTCTCCTAGCTAGGTCAACATTGCATCACTCTCTCTCCCCTCCCCGGTTCCCCATCCACCACCTCCAGTTACAACCCACCGACCACATGTCACAGGTCTCCATTTAAACAGTCTCCACGTCCTACTAAATCCATTCCTGACACACACCGCTGGACAAGCCACACCTTACAATTTACAGCTAAGTACTCTTTTTACTAAATTTTTTTTTTTTTAAAAATAGTATTCATGTGAATATTTCTTCGTCCTGTATGTTTTTGTACGATTAAGGCTCACGCCGAAACGTCACAACTTTGTAATCGCTAAGTAATAAAGCTGCTCCTATTTTTTTCCTATTTTATACACATGCTCCAGTGAACTCATGTCCGGCAACACTATATGGACAGAAGAACTGTGCTTGCAAAACTATACACTGCCTGGAACAAAAGAATTACTGCTGTGACACTGTACATTGCCAGAAAAAAAAAACTTGTCTTAAGTTAATTTTGGAATCAATTTACCAGTAAAAAAAATCTGCAGTAAAACCAAAGCAAAACTATGTGGAACTGCCACATCACCATACCCTGGAAACACACTTGTTTCTAGACTGTGCAGATATGCCAGCTGGCACGGTGGTTAAAGACCTTTTTTTCCCTATCACTCGACAATGAATCACAAACAAGATGGACAATGTGTCACAAAATGACACTTACTCATAAGCACAAAAAAAAAAAACCCCAAAAATCTGCTAAAAACTTACTTGGAAAAATAAGTTAGTCATACATGCCAAACACAAAAAAAGTGACTCTTACAGACAAGCTAGAAGTAAAAGCTTACTTGAACACACTAATTAATGCTGACATTTAGAGTACATAAACAACACGGTGGATAATAAGCCACATTCATCATCATCATCATCATCATGTGCCGTGCCGACTGGCGTTGGCTATTATGCTTCTCCAGAGTACCCGATCCTTCATGCAGGCCATCAGTTCAGTTGGTGATCTCCTCTCACACCATCCCGTCAGACTGTCCAGTATCATTTCTCTTGGTCTTCCTCTTGATCTTCTTCCTTCTATTTTTCCTGTTGTTATAATATTTTCAATGCCCCCTCTTCTCATTGCATGTCCTATGAAAGTACATTGTCTCTCATCTTTCTGACAAGGTTTTTTGTCTCTCCAGCTCTTCTCATACATTCTTCATTAGTTATTTTTGCTGTCCAGGGGATTCGCAACATTCTTCTAATAAACCACATTTCTGCTGCTTCCAATGATTTTTGTGCAGACTTGCCTATTGTCCATGATTCACTTCCATATAACAAGATAGGTTCAATATAGCATTTTAGGACTCGTTTTCTAACATTCATTGATAAAGAAGCCACATTCCCAGGGTCACAAATTTCAACTAGGCTTATGGAGATGGAGGTATGGAGTCAGAAACAAATTCAGACTGGAGTTTTAAGAGTTGATAGAAATGGAACATTTTTTTTTTTTTAAAGAAGTTGGATTTACTACAGGACAGCAGAAAAACAGAGAAGTTAGTTTAATTAAAGTAATTCTGAGTTGAGTCAGAATCACTAGAAATTTATCATGTATGAAGGCGCCTGAGTCAGAGAGTCAGTCATTTGCATGTCATTTGCCGAACTTTGCCTCCCTAACGGCTCTTCTGTAGGCCTCTCGGTTGTGAGCAAGATGCCCCGTTGCTGATGCGTCCATTCGCAGATCTTCAATGCTGTCTTTCAGCCATCTTCACCTTGGTCTTCCTCTTTCACTTTCCCATTATGCACCCTTCCAAGGTGGTCTTCTCTAAATTCTCATGACGTTTAATGTGTCCAAAATATTTAAGTTTTCTCTGTTTAATCCTCTTCACTAGCCAATCTTCTTCAATATTAAGTTCCTGTAGTATGGATATATTTGTTATTTTTTAGAGAATAGAACAAAATAGAAGAACTGGAAATAAATGACTGGTGTACTGACTCTATGGCCATCATTTTTAACCTAGCTTTACTGCATTGCATTTAACCCAGGAGTAAAATGGAAGCATTATATTTACATGTAGGAATGGAGAAAATCTGCTTTCTTGATGAGGGTCCCACTGAGCCCTGTTCATCAGGCCATCACTGTATTAAGGGAAAACATGATATCCACATGAAACTCAGTTTCATCTATATGGGAATATACTTCAAATGAAAGCAGATGGAAAGTACTTCCAAACATATGCAATATACCTGAAAAGGAAAGGAGGAGGAAAAAAAGAGATCTAAATCATATTAATAAACAAAACATGCTGACATACTAGGAATTACATTTTCACCTTTTGTGCACTCCATGCTGCCCACAGCATATAGCACCCCAACTGTTGATTTTCTAGGCTTGGTACGGGGGGACTGGAATGATGACCGTCTTTCTGGCAATAAATGGTACTTCAGGGCTTCCATAATCAACTGCTGACACTCTTTATCATCATGGAAAAGGCTGTTGGTCTCAACATGGTCAGCAATAAACTGCACAAAACACAACAAGAAAAAGTATGGGAGAAAATATACACACAGTTAAATCAATTCTCAACAGAACAATTTATAATAGATAAAATATAGCAAATTATTAAACGGACCAAAAACTAGAAGTTATTATACTTATCTTGGTGCATCAATTAATTTACTTCTTACTGTCGTCATGAGACACACTGTCAAAACGTCCAATGACTTCTAATAATTCTTTCTTGTTCATTTATCCATCTATCTACTTTTCCCATTCAGGCTAAATACTATGAACAGAAAGAACAAGACACCACTGTATTGCCTAGACTTGGACACCTCAAGGAAAAAGAAAGAGGGGCAGGCCACTGGGGACATGGAGACGCACAATATGGGAAGAACTAGAGGAAGCGGGAAAGACATGGATTGAGGTATGCCCGACTTGCTCAGGAGAGTACTGACCGGAGAACCTTTGTTGATGCCTTATGCTCCACTGGCAGAACAGAGGACTGATGATGATGATGATTTATCCTGAGATTTGTCACGTGTCAAAACTTCTCTCCTAAACTTTACCCAGTTGCTTCTTCCTGTTGCTGCTGTTGTTTCAGATCACTAGAACCCATTAGCTCCTACTCTTTGACATTCTTTTGGCATCTGCAAGGGTTTTTCAGCTTTTTCTGTTACCTGTATAAACTGGTGACCAACCACATGAAACTAAAGAGGACATTGTTAAGAGAGGGCAGTTTAGAGGACATAAGATCCCTTTATGAGGTCGAAAAGCTCACCAAAAACAGGAAAACTTGGCGAACTACCTTGCGAGCCTTATGTGACGTTTAATGGCACAGGAAGGATGTAAGATGTATGATAAATTGTTGCTGTTTGTCTGGTCATAGAAGAAAAGTGACTCTGATGTTGTCAAAAGTTGGATGGTTGAGTGATTCTGATGTTGTCAAAAGTTGGATGGTTGTGTGATTCTGATGTTTTCAAAAGTTGGATAGTTGAGTGATTCTAATGCTGTCAAAAGTTGGATAGTTGAGTGATTCTGATGTTGTCAAAAGTTGGATGGTTGAGTGATTCTGATGTTGTCAAAAGTTGGATGGTTGAGTGATTCTGATGTTGTCAAAAGTTGGATGGTTGAGCAGATTCAAATTAAACTTTAAAATACATGCACCTATTCTCAAAGCAGGCATAAAGAAAAATGATGTAGGTGTATTATAATCTTATGACCATTTGTTCATTCATCTTCTTCTTATTCTTTGTATTTTGTTCATTCATCATCTTCTTCTTTGTATTTTGTTCATTCATCTTCTTCTTCTTTGTATTTTGTTCATTCATCATCTTCTTCTTTGTATTTTGTTCATTCATCTTCTTCTTCTTTGTATTTTGTTCATTCATCTTTCTTCTTCTTTGTATTTTATTCATTCATCTTCTTCTTCTTTGTATTTTGTTCATTCATCTTCTTCTTCTTTGTATTTTGTTCATTCATCTTCTTCTTCTTTGAGCAGCTGCTGAATTCAGCAACTTTCCAAGCCAATGAGAATCACCGTTGCATTCCTCTATGTTCTTGATCTTTTCTTGCAAACTGTCAATTCCAAAAGCACATATATCTTCCTCTAGGTTGTCTTTCCATCGCTGTCTAGGTCTACCTCTTAGTCAATCCCCTTTCATCACTTCTGTATATCTTTGTCTATTCTCCTTTCTCTCTAAACACCTGAGCCACCTCAGTCTGCTGTTTTTCATAACGGCTGTTATAAGTTTTACATTCACATGAAACTCTAAAGAGGACATTGTTAAGAGAGGCCGGTTTAGTAGGAATAACAATCCTTAATGAGGTTGAAAAGCTCAATGAAAACAGGAAATCTTCGCATGCTACCATGCGAGCCCTATGTGAGGTTTAGTGGCATGGGAAGGATGTAAGATGTTATAAGTGGAGCGTTAAGCAATGTGTAGATTTCTTTATTAGTTCTTACGTTCCACTGCTGTGTCATGGGGTCTCTGAACCATCCATAATTGTTCATTCATGATACTTGCAAATGTTTGTTTTTTCATGCATGGGCTCCTTTAAAGATAAAACTCTTCAGTTACCAATGGCATTCCAAAATAACCTTTACAACATACATACATGACCTGATGTCTCCATTTTCATACACTTATGACCTTCTGTGATCTCGTTTCATCATTCAGTGTTCTAGACAGCCCTTGAAAGATAGTTCTGCTCCATTCAGCCATGAAGAACAGATCTTTTTTTCCCTCCCAGCTTATGGGTACAGATTTAGCAACATGTAAAGTTCTTTACTGCTTGGAAAGTTTATTTGTCTGAAGGCATTCTGCTCTTTATTTCTGAACTGCTGCTTTTATCTGATGTTACCAGAATTATTCTGAACTTATTCAGACCTGTCCTGTTTGCTTTTAGCAGTCACAATTTGAGAGTTCATTCTTACTCAATGTGTCCCTGATGCACTATGGCCTAATTTTCTTAAACAAATGTTGCTTGGCCCAGTGTCATCATCATCATTCACTTGCATGTACCTTGCAGAACTTTGCCTCCCTAACAGCACACCTGTAGACCTCTCGGTTGTGAGCAAGATGCCCTGCTGCAGAGGCATCCATTTGCAGATCCTCAATGATGGTCTTGCAGCCATCTTCGCGCCTTGGTCTTCCTCTCTTTCTTTTTCCCATTATGTACCCTTCCAAGACTGTCTTCTCTAAATTATCATGACGTTTAATGAACAAATATATCTATACTACAAGAGCTTAATATTGAAGAAGGCTGGATAGTAAAGAGGATTAAAGAGAGAAAACTTAAATATTTTGGACACATTAAACGTCATGACAATTTAGAGAAGACCGTATTGGAAGGATACATAATGGGAAAAAGAAAAAGAGGAAGACAAAAACGAAGATGGCTGCAAGAAATCGTTGACGATCTGCAAATGGACGCAGCAGCAGCAGGCCATCTTGCTCACAACCAAGAGGCCTACAGGAGTGCTGTTTGGGAGGCAAAGTTCCACAAGGGACATGCAAATGAATGAATGAATTAATGTGTCCAAAATATTTAAGTTTTCTCTCTTTAATCCTCTTTACTAGCCGGCCTTCTTCAATATTAAGTTCTTGTAGTATGGATATATTTGTTCTTTTTTTCAGTGTCCATGATATTTGAAGAACTCTTTTGTAGCATTTACATTCAAAGGCATTTATGTGTTTCTCAGCTGTTTTGTTAAGTGTCCAGGTCTCACAGGCATATGTTGCGATGGGAAAGATGCATGCCCTTAAAAAAATCTTATTTCTGTAGTTCTGTCTGTTCCTCTCCACAGATTCTTTAGTTGCTTTACTTTTACTGAAGAGCAATAGATGGCTCTGTATTCAACAAAAAAATGGCTTCCTGAATGAAAAATTAACAAAGAACTATTTGATTTTCCTTGCACACTAATTCACGTGTTCTCATTTTATTGATGTTTCTGCTCCACTTTTTTTTTAAACAATGCTCACATGCTGTGTTCCTTTCACCACCCTCTCTTTCTCTTGGGCATGATTTAGAAGACTTGTAGCTTCCATCAAAATTTTCATCAGGAAAGCTAATCTTCTCATAACAAAATATGTAAGCAAGAATCGTTATTTCCCTTAAGGTAATTGCCCTCTCTTTGCTAAATAATGACCACATTTATAACCCATCTCTGAAACTATTTTACATTCTTTTCATCCATCACACAGTTAATCTTTCTCCCTCACACTGAAAGATTCAGGAAGTTAATGTACAAAATAAGCCAGAATGACAATATACATGCTTCAAGTCTTTTCAAGATGTAGTTCAAAATACATTATGAGAATCCCAGGATACCCTAAAGAAATTCTCCACCACAAGCCATCTCTTGCCCTAGAATGTAATTATCTTCTCTCAGAACGCTCTTAAAATCCAATTTATGGAAATATCCCTCTATAGCTGGTACCTCAAAATGAGATACACCTCTTCCCTTATATCCTGTTAACAAGTGTTGACAGTAAACTCTCAAGAACATATTACCAAAGTATCTACTCTATGTAAATTATTTCTTTACAGCAGCAACTTCAAAATGAAAATTTAAGTCTCATATCAAATAAACAAAAACTTGAGGTTCATCTCAAACAAATGAAAACTTGGGGTTCATCTAAAACAAATGAAAACTTGGGGTTCATCTAAAACAAATGAAAACTTCAGGCTCAATATCAAACAAACAAAAACTTAAAGGCTCATCTCAAACAAATGAAAACTTGTGGTTCACATCAAATAAACAAAAACTTAAGACTCATATTAAACAAATGAAAACTTGTGGTTCACATCAAATAAACAAACTCATATGAAACAAATGAAAACTTAAGCCACTTAAGCTGAAACAGCCAGAAGAAGCCACTCAAATCTAAACAAAGTACATACAAAAGAGAAAGAAAAATTGCAGAAGAATTACCAAGAAAGAATAAATCATAGCCTAAATGTCAGGAGTTTTGATTTAATACTGCTAATGAAAGTTCACGCTTCAGCTGTAAATCAGTTGAACAACACGTCAAATTCTAGCTCTATTCCCTCTCTTTCACTCTTGAATCCTCAAAATAACAAAGTTTCAAATGAAAAAAAAAAAAAAAAAGATAAAAATTCTAATCTTGTCCTTCTTTCTAATCGATGAATTAACATGCACAGGCCATGACATTGAACACAACACGCTATCCCTGAAGGAACAAAACATGCACTGTAATCAAGCACTGTAATCAATAACTGTAATCTGACAGCTTTTAGGTAGATTAAAACAGAACAAAAGGAAGCAACTCATTATTTTAGATTTAAAAAAGCCTCATGCTGGCTATGGAGCATATGAAATAAAAGTACTGAAAATTTAAATAATTTCAAATGTCACATCTAATACCACTCCCCTATGGCAGAATTACTTAGATGCACTCCAAGGTACAGTGCCATTTGGAAGACCATGGTTCAATCCCAGGGAAATGACAAATAAAATAAAAAATTTAAAAAAACTCACAGATCCCTGGGAGGGATCCTGACATAAGGCCCCCCCCCATCCCCCACCCCCCACCCCCCCCCCCCCAAGTGTCAGTACTTTAACAGGGTTGAAACACTTCCTATGATGATCTAGGCAGTTGTGCTGTTGTTACACTCTCTACAGAGGAGAGTTTCCTGCACTTAGCTGTGACTATTAAGATTCTTTTATAAGAAATGAAGCTAAGAAGGTATGCATAAATGATTTTTAACTGAGAGCCTGAAGCTCATACTGTATATGCTGATGAAGTTAATGAAGATCCTGCACCATAAGGCATCATGTATGATGAAGAGCTAGCTGAAGTGGCTGTGGATGGATGGATACATCCTATCTTTGATAGGAAAAATAAACCTCACTTTAATCCATCCATACAATCTACATTTATGCTTCATTTAAAACTAAAACAAGATTTTCAAATAATCCTGAACTCAGTCTATTTTGAATAATTTCATTTGCAACATAGCCAGGGAAGGTTTTAAAACTCTCCACTATATATTTCCATTGAATGAGGATTGTATCTCTATTCTGAAATGCTGATAATACATAAAATTATATAGAAAGAAAAAAGAAGATTGATTATGGCTTTTTTATTTAAGTTTCACAGTTCATATTAATGCTGTTCAGGAGAACAGAAAGGCCAAAACTACAAATCAAGATCTGCAAGGGCTCTGCTTCGTTGCAGCATTCCCTGGTAACAAATGTGTGTCACCAAAGTCTGGCAAACAGGATCAATGTGACCTCAGAGACAGCAAAGATTACTGAGAATCCTGGCACTGAAATTGCCTCATAAAGTATGCCTTCTTCTCCTTGAACCTTTCTCATGAAAAGAAAGGTGAAGGTTGGGGGGGGGGGGGTCTGAATCTGGCCCGAGGTGCCCCAGTCACCCAGCTGTAGAAATGGGTATCCGACTTCTTCTGAAGTTGGGGAAGGAAAGGTGGCCAGGCGTGATACTGACCATATCACCCTCTGAAGTTAAAAATAGCTTAAAAAAAAAACAGTTAAAAATAGGTGTTTGAGTAATAGTTCAGTACCAGTAAGCTCCACCCCAGTGTCTATCCTAACCTAATATCCGAGTACAAGACACAGGGTGTGTCTGGAGGATGTTTTTGAAAAATATGTGTGTCCCATATGGACTATGAATAAACGATCAGAACGAAGAATAAAGGCTACTGAAATGTGGTTCTTAAGAACCATGCTTTGCCAGAAATAAAAATAAAGAACTATTACAGCAGGCAAAGGAATATCTCAAACTAGTGCCATACGTAAGAAAAATAAAATCAAAGTTTCTTGGACACAGCAGACATAAAGGTCTAAAAAAACTTAATGTAACTGGAATGATAAATGGCAAAAGACAGAGAGGGTAGAGAAAACAGAAATACCAGGATGGCCTGGCTGAATGGTTTGGCAGGAAAAGAGCAAGATTCAAAATATGGAGGACTGAGTGAGATGGAACGAGATGATCACATATGCCTTTAGGCATGGCTGTGTATAATCTGATCTAATATAGCGCAAAAGCAGAATACATAATTTTTCTCAGATGTTTTTTAAGGCAAGCACCCAGGATGAAGGTTTTTAGTTCTCTTCTCTGGTCAAAGTGCCAAGACTGATTATAGAGAGGGTAGTTTAGTGGTGAATCATCTCCTTGTGGTATTCCCAGAATTCATGTCATGGTATTCCCCTGGACTCTAGACTTGAACTGGCATGAAATTCACAAAGCTGTATGTTTATCAGAGGACACAGTCAAAGCTGATTGAGATGTGTTTACAGAACATGAAATCTCTAAGGTGATAACACAACATTCACTTAAAGACAATGACATATCTAAGACAACAAAAAATTCACACGAGACCAGCCATAATGAAGATGAATATGGGATGTCAGAAAATTTATCTGTAGACAAAGTTACACCCAGGGGGAAAATGATAAATCCTTTGAGGAGGGGGAAAATGATAACTCCTTTGAGGAGGGGGAAAACTGTCCTTTACTACAAAGTTGCTCAAGTCTTTCATGATGATGGCTGAGGGTTTGAATCTGGCTGGAGGTGCCCCAGTCACTCAGTTGTAGAAATGGGTACCTGACTTCTTCCAGAGCTGAGGAAGTAAAGGTGGCCAGGCGTGATGCCAACCACATCGCCCTCTAGTGTGCTGACAGGTCAAGGAAAATATGGGCACTAACACCATATCCCTATGTGTATGTGCCTCTATGGCATGACAGGGTTACCTTCACCCTTTCTTTTACTAGCAAGTGAGGGAATTCATCAGATGACAAAAACATACCTATAGATGCTATCACATACATAAAAATACAGGTTTATGTCACTAAACTTATCAAAGTTAAAAAATATAATGTCACAATACAATACAAAAAAAAAACCTACCTGTGGTGCCATCAGCGGCAGCTTGATGTGAGAAAGTAAAACTGCCAGGAATTTCTTTCTGTTTAAGAGATCATGTCTCGCCCACTTCAGCACAGCTTCAAATATAGACTCTTCAGTAGGCACATTGATATCATCACTAGCCAGAAGTTTGCATACTTCATCACATGGCAGCATCAGAAACTCTTGGTTCTGCATAACTTCCACAAATCTGTCCTATAAAAGTGCAATGGCGAAGCCTCCAATTACTAAATTTTATGGGAACACTCGTTTCTTGTTGCATGTTTAACCAAGAATCATTCCTCTCTCTGATTATATCATATCACACCACTGTGACCAAATCAATATTCCGGCTTACACGTTACACTCATAATCAGCTTGTGTTGTCTCAACAATGTTTTTCATTTTTGTTTTTTCATCTCATGTTTTAAGTGTTTTCAAGTGTATTAAGCTGGTTCATCATTACATGAAAACTGTGACTGACAGCAAAATCAAGAAAAACCACAGCCCAAACTGCAAACACTGCTATAATGAGGAGGAAACAGTTGAACATTTCCTACATAAATATCCCAGAATAGATAACTACAAATAAAAACTGCTTCCAAAAACACCCTACAATCACAACTGTTCATATTCCAAGGCTGAACAGCCACAAGGGACAGCCAAGTTCTTCACCAAGGAATCTACTGCCAAGAGCTACCAGCTCACAGCAGCAGGGAGATCTGCCACCACAGCGACTGCACTGAGCAGATGACGCTGTCATCAGAGCCAATAAGCCACCACAGCGACTGCACTGAGTAGATGATGCTGCCATCAGAGCCAATAAGCCACCACAGTTACTGCAATGAGCAGAAGACATTGTCATCAGAGCCAATAAGCCACCACAGTTACTGCACTGGGCAGATGACGCTGCCATCAGAGCCAATAAGCCACCACAGTTACTGCAATGAGCAGAAGACACTGTCATCAGAGCCAATAAGCCACCACAGTGACTGCAATGAGCAGAAGACACTGTCATCAGAGCCAATAAGCCACCACAGTGACTGCAATGAGCAGAAGACACTGTCATCAGAGCCAATAAGCCACCACAGTGACTGCAATGAGCAGAAGACACTGTCATCAGAGCCAATAAGCCACCATAGCTGGATAAGATCCTACCTTGATTCCAGGAAATGTCTGTGTGAAATAGGCTATTGTGATACTATTACCTGGTGAAAATGGGAGGAAATAGACTATTGTGATACTATTACCTGGTGAAAATGGGAGGAAATAGACTATTGTGATACTATTACCTGATGAAAATGGTAGGAAATAGACTACTGTAATACTATTACTTGGTGAAAATGTGAGGATATAGGCTATTGTGATACTATTACCTGGTGAAAAAGGTAGAAAGTGACATGCCAAAGTGGTGCTAACATTACTGAGAAGCTTTTTTTTTTAAAGTCCACTGTGAAGTTTTCATGGCAGAAGATGGATAACAGATAACTTTGTATCTGACATGATGCTTTGTATAACAGGCTCTTCACTTTGCTACAAAGATCACTTCACTTTACAGATGCTGCTCATGGGTTTGTTTTCTTTCTCTAGCATTCAACTAAATTCATTATAGGTTCTCTCTGTCCTCATTCCTTTTTTAGATTTTTAGAGTATTTCATTAATCTGAAATTATTTTTGTGTTATTTTCAAGATGTTAGCAGCAGCAGCAGCTGCCGCCGCCGCCGCCACCGACTGGCATTGGCTATTATTCTTCTCCAGAGTACTCGATCCTTCATACAGGCCATTAGCTCAGATAGTGATTTCCTCTCACATCATCTTGTCAAACTGTCCAGTATCATTTCTCTTGGTCTTCCCCTGGGTCTTCTTCCCTCTATTTTTCCTGTTGTTATAATATTTTCAATGCCCCCTCTTCTCATTGCATGTCCTATGAAAGCTTATTTTTTTTGACAAGATTTTTTTATCTCCTCAGCTCTTCTCATACATTCTCCATTAGTTATTTTTGCTGTCCAGGGAATTCGCAACAATCTTCTAATAAATCACATTTCTACCACTTCTAATGATTTTTGTGCAGACCTGCCTATTGTCCATGACTCATTTCTATATAATAAGATAGATTCACTAAAGTATTTTAGGACTCATTTTCTAACATTCATTGATAAGGATGTATTGCATAATATATTTCTCATTCTCTGAAATGCAGTCTTTGCTTGGCCTATTCTGTACCTAATTTCCATTCTGCAATAGATGCATAAGTACTAATTTTTAGGTTAATACTCTCAAACACAGTTTACAAAGCTTACCATGACATAGTTGTTGGCCACCTTGTAGAGATCTGTGCATCCCTGAGCATCAGCAAACTGTCGAATGCCAATGCAGTTGGATGGATGAAGCTGCTTCATGAGAAAGCTGCAGCAAGCCTCCACAACTTCTGACATCTGTAGAAGACAAGCTGTGGACAGGAGGTTCTCTACTGTCTCTTCTTTTAGTTGAATGTGACCTGGACAACGAGAAAGTCATGAGGGTCAGTACGAGATTTTCAGAATTACATGGTCTTTGTTACTTTATTTCAAGGACAACCACTACTCATATAATTGTTCGTTTCATGCTATGGTATGAAGAAAGGCAATAACAGTCTTTTAACTTCGCCATACTCAATTATTTGCATGTCCCTTGAGGAACTTTGCCTTCCTAACAGCGCTCCTGTATGCCTCTCGGTTGTAAGCAAGATGCCCTGCTGCTGATACATCCATTCACAGATCATCAATGATGTCTTGCAGCCATCTTCGTCTTGGTCTTCCTCTCTTTCTTTTTCCCATTATGTACCCTTCCAAGGCTGTCTTCTCTAAATTCTCATGATGTTTAATAATAGTTATGGCTTCGCCATAATGTAACAAAATATCTCCATAACAACAGCTTCATGGAACTAAATTTTGCATTTATATATGAAGAATCAGCAACAGTTCCAGGAAAACTGGGAAAGGGCCAGGTTTTGCTGTTCCTGGGGAGATGCCTCAACACATTCAGGACATGCCCAAATGTGTTTGGCCTTGGACATCAGGATATCCCTCAATGTTTTTAGAGAAATGATTCCAGTGTTATGATGGTTGTATGTTGCAGTGATCTAGTATTTTGCTGGGGTTTTCATTCACTGCCCTTAGCAGTGAGTCATGCGTGGTGGGTACTTTGGAGGAAATTACTTGGCGACTGTTCCTTGAGTTGTTACTGGTGGATTTGTATAAGTCCAGTCTGTCCATTTTGATGGGCTCTCTGGTCTGACCCTTGCTGCTGAGTCAGCCTTGTTTCCGTCAACTCTGGCATGACCCATGTGATGTTTTTAACGTGAAGTTTTCTCAATTACTTCTAGCCATTCATTTCCTATGACCTTTGTGTTCCACCTTTCTCTGTAGGCTTTGAGAACCGATGATGATGGTGTGATGATGGTGTGGTTCGGTGCGTTTTCTGGGTCACCACCCATTTTACTGCTTGTGTGGTGGCCTCCTTTCCATCCCCACATTTGAGCAATTGTTTGTGTCAGCCTCGGCCATGGGTTTGAGTGTTTTACCTCCATGGTATGCTGCAAACCTCCATCCGCTTCTAGTTCACCTGCTCCTGTGCACATGGTAATTATATATGAAAACAGCCTTCGCAGACGCTAACGTTTATAACGACCCTTACTCATAACAGCTCACAACCTCTGACATGAACCATGAAATACGGAAAGATCAGAAATGCTGAGAATGATAATAACACACATTCAGGGGGGGCATCCACAAGGGGAACAAAAATGGCAATCACAGAGATAAGCTTTCTTCTCTACATCAGAAAAATCAAAAGGGATTGACGATCAATAAACAATCTGGCAAACTCTTATCATAATTCTCTGGCTGGGTGAGCACTGCCTTCCCCACGATTAACCTTCTGAGCTCATTTACCATTCACTTGAAGCGGTTATGGAACAGAATGCATGCATGTACAGTTGCAAATATAAATAAATGCAAGGTCACTGAAGCAAAGCTACTGGTAAAAAATAAGCCTTTTGCTGAAATGATACAGCAGGTGGGCTGAAATTAAATTAAAAGGCCGAAAAGAAAACTGATTTTAAGGAAATTATGAGATAATTTTAAAAAAACGAATGAATCTCATTATCTTCGTGTTAAGTCACAAGTCTTGTAAGGCTACAGTAAGATTTATGTTTAGGTGCGATTCATCACGCAATAATGTAAGCTAACTCACTGAAACAAAGTACTGAGTGATGCTAATGGTGAGGGATCTCTTTCTGAGAAATAAATACACAAAGAAAGATTACTTCTCTAGTTGTTTTTCACTTACCTATGACATCTACTATGAGAGGGGAAAAAAAACACTGACGACGTACAAAAGATACGAAACGCTCTTCTATTTTACAAGTAGGCTGCACAGGTTCGCACGTAAAGTTAGTGTGGTTCTACGTCGAGAGCTAAGCCTTTGCTGTTTGTGTCCCTTCATTCTGTGCGTGTTTACTTTCGAGAACCTAAATGTTTCCATAGACAATGCTGTAATGACATCTTTAACAGTCTCACAGAGGTCACCAGAACGACACGTTACTCTTTGTTGGGATGAAAGAGCCCTCAGTATAATGTTGCATGTCGATAACTAGCGGCGTCTTAAGGACACTAGAAAAACTGTCCACAGACACAAAGCTTATGTACAGACAGCAGATTATAAATGCCTAAAAATTTGTCCGGATGAGATCCTAGCCTAACAACCTACGATCTCAAAAGTCTAATCATTTATTTCCACAGACTACTGGTACGCACACGTTTCTCTCACATCAACTCAAATTAGGCTAAGGAAACGTGTGGTCAATCAGCTTAACAATCCAGCATAAAACTACAAACCTTGAAAGACTTCAGGTCGAGTCCACAACTCTAGCGTTTGTAACTACCATTACTAGGACACAGTGTGCTAACTTTCTTGGCTCCCTCTATGTACACACACACACAAAATGCGGGCGGGGGGGGGGGGAAAGAGAGAAACGGACTCCCAAGTACTGCATATCCTGAAAGTGAAATTTATGGTTTGGTTGAATCCGTGAAGTTAAGAGCAATCAAGACTGGGCTAATTTTAGTCACAGTACTACCTCTATCCACTCCGTTTCCTCTTATTTTCAGTTTTGTGGAATGCAGAAAACAATGTAAACACTTGTAGCTTTTATTACGGCCGAAAGTGAGGCCTACGTACGGCATTTAAAACTGCGATTATTGCTTTACCGCACAAACAGCAAGTCATACCCACACTCAAAGACTTGAATTATTTTCAGTACATCTCTCATCCTTTACTCTGTATATGTCATAGCTGAGAAACACATAAATGCCTTTGAATGTAAATGCTACAGAAGAGTTCTTCAAATATCATGGACGCAAAAAAAAGAACAAATATATCCATACTACAAGAACATAATATTGAAGAAGGCTGGATAGTAAAGAGGATTAAAGAGAGAAACTTAAATATTCTGGACACATTAAACGTCATGATAATCTAGAGAAGACCGTCTGGAAGGGTACATAATGGGAAAAAGAAAGAGAGGAAGACCAAGGCGAAGATGGCTGCAAGACATCGTTGACGATCTGGAAATGGATGCAACAGCAGCAGGCCATCTTGCTCACAACCGAGAGGCCTACAGGGGTGCTGTTAGGGAGGCAAAGTTCCACAAGGGACATGCAAATGAATGAATGAATGACATATGTCATGAAGCAATCATAAAAATACATTTTTTTTGGTGCGTAATTTTTAGCAATTCCGAGTACTTAAATGTTACATCGAGGCAATTTTGTTTTATGCGTGTGAAGCATGGTCTATGAATAAGAAAGTACAGCGAGAAATGGAAGCCATGGAAATGTGGTTCATAAGAAGGATGTTGAAGGCACCATGGGCAGCCAAGAAAACCAACGAAAAAAAGTCGTAAGAGAGGCTGGAGTTAAAAAGCAAATTATAGCAAAGATCAGAGGCAGACAAGCGAGATTTATAAGACATTTCCTGAGAAGAAGATTCATTACATGAGTAAAAAAGACCTCGAATGGAGATGAACAACGATGATTTACTGGACTCTACTTAGGATGAGTCGCGTGGAGAGCCAGCTGCCGTCAGCTACTATTGGGGGCCGGGCGGGGAGCCAGCTGTGACCATCTACTATTGGGGCCCTTATCCAAACACGAAAAATAACTCTCATGTAGGCCTCTAACAAGAAAAGAGGTGATGAATTGGGTCGCTGGGTCCCTTCAACAGTGCAAGCACCTTTCTTTCAGGTTACTGTGATATTACAGCCTGTCCATTGCTGTGTTTACCCACATTTAGAAGGTTGTTTCTGAGATCCATTTCTGAGACTTATAGCTACTCGCAGCTCCCATCACCATCTCGTATTACAATCAGCATCATCATCATCATCATCATGTGCCGTGCCGACTGGCGGTGGCTATTATGCTTCTCTAGAGTACACGATCTTTCATGCAGGCCATCAGCTCAGTTGGTGATCTCCTCTCACACCATCCCATCAAACTGTCCAGTATCATTTCTCTTGGTCTTCCTCTGGATCTTCTTCCTTCTATTTTTCCTGCTGTTACAATATTTTCAATGTCCCCTCTTCTCACTGAATGTCCTATGAAAGTACATTGTCTCCCTCTTATTTTTTTGAGAAGATTTTTTTGTCTCTCCAGCTCTTCTCATACATTCTTCATTACTTATTTTTGCTCATATTACAAGCTCTACTCAATTCAATTCAAGTGCCGTGCTGTGTGGTGTAGGCGATCATTTCTCTCCACAATCCCCTGTCTTTAGACCTGATTATGAGATCCCCCGGTGACTTTCTTCCTAGCCACACTGACACCCCATCCAGCAACTTCTCTCTCTGTCTTCCTCTGTCTCTTCTTCCCTCAATTTTTCCAGTTGCCACAGTGTGTTCCACTTTTCCTCTTCTCAGGAAATGTCCTATAAACCTCGATTGTTTGCCTCTGATCTTTGCTATAATTTGCTTTTCAACTCCAGCCTCTCTTAAGACCTCTTCATTGGTTTTCTTGGCTGTCCATGGTACCCTCAACATCCTTCTTATAAACCACACCTCCATGGCCTCCATTTCTCACTGTGCTCTCTTATTCACAGACCATGCTTCACACCCATAAAACAAAATTGGCTCGATGTAACATTTAAGTACTCGGAATCTTGTTTCCATTGATACAGATCTGTTGCACAAGATGCGTCTCATTTTCTGGAATGCTGACTTCGCCTGAGCACGTCTGCTTTAAGCTCTATACCACAGCTTCAATTATCCACACACACAAAAAAAAACACTGCCTCGGGGACAATGAGAGTTAAAAAAAGGTAATCCTTTCATGCCTTAGAAGCACAAAGGGATTTGGTGTTAGTGCCAATATTTTCCATGACCTGTCAGCACACTAGAGGGTGTTATGGTCAGTACCACGCCTGGCCGCATTTCCTTCCCAACTCAGAAGAAGCCGGGTACCCATTTCTATAGCTTGGTGACTGGGCTGCCTCTGGCCGGATTCGAACCCCCAGCCTTCGCCATGAGAGACCAGTGCACTAACCACTTCGCCACTCAGACACCCAATAATGAGAGTAAGACTGGTAGAATCGACAGTGACTCTAGCTGTCGGTCAGCCTCGGACTGAAGGGCTTGACCCGTCACCTTCCGGTGGATCCAGGTGTAAGAATGAGTACGCAGGACGCTGTATTGATGTCTTCTTCTTCGAACAGTTTCAGACGTAGACTTGTATACTTTTGAAGTAGTTGGTGGTCAATATGGACGGCGCGGACGTCCTCATACAGTTTGATGTGGACTGGTGTGGCAGTTGGCCTGTTTATTTGCCTCCATGGTTGCTCGTATATTGGGCACTCCTGCACCATGTGGTCTGCTGTGCCTGGTACGTAGCCTCAGGATGATGACTAGTTCTCCGTTTAGCTGCTAGTAGGGCATCATTTCTTTGGTGGTCTGATTGTTCTTTCTCCCATTTCTTCTTGTGGCTGAGATTTATCAGTGTCTGTGGCCTCTTCAAATGATATGCTGGTGTCCGTCTGGGGTAGTTTACCGCCTTCTTTCGCTAGAGTGTCCGCTGTTTCGTTTCCAGGTATACCACAAAGTGATGGGATCCACTGCACTACCACTCTTTCCCAGATTCTGTGTGTGCAGCTGATGCATTTCTGTTTGCAGGTCACTGGTTTCTTTGATTCTACGACTCTTTAGTGCTGTTATTACAATGAGGGCAAATCACCTTCAAAGAATGAGAATACCTGCGCACACGACAAGACATTCTGTGTACTGCAGTGCAGCCTCCTATAAACAATCACATTTAGAGTGAACACGAGGAAAAACAGCCAGAGAGAGACCCCCACAGTTGCCAAAATGACTTCCTTTACTTTATCCTTCCTCTTATACCGTGAGGTAACGAGGGAAGATGCAGTTTGGCGTTTTTTTTTTTTTTCTGAGCCATATGAGTGGCCTCAGTGATGTTCATATCGTTAAGTCGCGAATGTTTCTATAACACCATCTATCCACCTTTTATTTTCTGGGTCTTTCTCTTGATCTGTATCCTGTAGTTCTTTGATTGAAGGCCCTCGCGGCTGCCTGTAAAATGCATCACTTTCGTAAAGTGGTTAAAGTACTGAATTCTTTATTTCTCTATGTACTGTAGGCACTGTGTAGTTCCTACCAATTGTCTTATGCTGTCATTTCTTAGCTTATCTCTCTAAGTGACGAAATCTTTTGGTCAGAAGACCAAACTCCCAAATACAGAAGAAGAAGAAGAGTAAGAAGAATAAGAAGAGGAAGAAGAAGGTGGACGTACTTTAAAAAATTATCAAAATATTCTGAAACAGAAAAAAAAACTAAAACAGAGAGGGGCTCTACATAAAGCAGTTTGATTTAAGAGCGCTGAAACAGCCCCCACAACAACTAAACAAACAAAACTGGCACAGATGATAACTAACACTAACATTCAAGTCGTCCAAATGGCTGGGTCATGTCAAACGAAGGATAGCTCACACAGGAAAAAAAAAATCACAGGGAATAAATGAAATGCACAGATAAATTTCTCTAACAAGGTCCACGTGCAACACTTTTTTTTAAAAAAAGGGAAAAAAAATAGGCTTTCAAAGTTTGAGAAAAAATAGAAGCTATGTTTGTTGTACAGAATCTAAAAATCTTTAAGGGCTTTCACTGCCATTTCTTCTCTCAACCCCTTCTCTCTCTCTCTCTCTCTCTCTCAATTTTGCATTACACCAGCCATGCTCTTATACGAGAGAATTCATCAACTTCAGGGAAAAAAAAAAAAACTTGAAATTTTTACATCGTGAGACTTGCAGGCTGAGTTTCCAATAGCGCAGTGGTTACCAAATTTCTGAGACTGCAGCACAGATGGTAACGCAAATTTCTGTCGGCTCTTAATGGTGGACTCTTATGCAGTTAGCACATATTTTTTTTTAGCATTAATTAACACACTGACAATTTTTTTTGAAAAATGAAAACGACAGCAGGGAAAATGGGAGACAGCAAAGGAAGAGGGAGACTAAGTAAGAAAATTTTAGATGGCTTGACAAAATGGCATGGAAGAAAGAAGCACAACAATAGAACTGATGGAAAACAAGAAAGAATGAAAACTGTGGACAGACATATCCGTCCGTCCGTCCGTCCGCTCACCCGCCGGTCCATCCATCCATTAGTGTGACCCTAAACTAGGAATAGTATATGATCTGCGACTTATGAAAGAAAAATGAACTAAAACTATTTCAGTGTCTTTAATGTGGCCTAACTTTGCTACTAATCATTACAAAATATGTATAACTTCACTTTCTAAATAAATCCAACATCTGTCAAGTTATTATGAAATACTCATGTGTTAAAACCTACTGAAAAAAAAAATTCAATGAGTAGTAGCGAGTGTTGTTATTTTCATATTTATGTTTGGAAACATGGAAGTACCAACATTTGCTTCAAATCCCGCAAATATGTTTCATTTTATTATTATTATTAGTCTCTTGTTTGTTTTCCATAATATCTTCTCGGCGACCCTAACTTACACAACTTTGTAACCCTAATTTGGTCGCGAACTGAGGTTGCGAAAGGTCTAGATGTGCGCCAGAGAAAATGTGGGAGTGTCCACTTTGGCGCAAACAGAAAGACGGATGTTCAGTAGAAAGTGCTGAAGACAGTTAAGCTGGCTTCTGATTCACTGTACAGCAGCCATCATTCTTGCCTGACTAAATAACGATCAGAGAGTGACTACGAAAATCCTTTATAAACCTGATCATAAATGCAGCGAGAAAGACAGGTAGAGCACCTTTACCCGCAGAGATAGTGAATGATGTGAACAGGTGAGCCGATATGCGAACCAATGCTTGTACTAGAGAAGTGGAGGCTATGCTCGGGGAAGCTAGTCAATATGCATACCATATGAGGTTCATCAATACAGAGATAAACAACATGATCGGACCTATAGAACCCCTATAAGGCATTCTACTAGCTGAAATCATAGAAGCCATCAGAAAGGCCCCACAAGAACAAAACTCAGGATGTGTTGGAATACCCAACGAGTTAATCAAATGTAACGACACTGGAGGAAAGGGGGGGGGGACCACAAGAAATCACAACGGAACAGAAGAAATGCTATAATTACTCCAAGCTGAAATTTAAAGGCAGTAAAAACGGCACTGCAACCAATATACAGGCATCATACTATACAGCTATCAAGTGGAACACAACAGGCCAAAGAAAAAGAGGCAGACCGCGTGAAACTCTGAAGAGGACATTGTTAAGAGAGGCCAAAATTAACAGGCATAAAATCTCTTGATGACGCTGAAAGACTCGCCGAAGATAGGAAAAAGTGGCGAATTACTTTGCGAGCCCTATGTGCGATAAGATCAACTTATATAGATACTATACTGTGTATAAAAAAAAAGAAACGCAACAAATACGATGTTGCGATTTCAACTAAAGTTTGCTCATCAGACAAGGGCAAATTGCCTGAAATGTTCACATGGACATCAACTTCACGTGCTGATCCGAATTGTACTCAGTAGATGATTCATAAGCACAGAAAAGCTACACTAGTCAAAACAGCATTTTTCACAATAACTTATAACAGGTTCACGAGAATCCCTTGAAACTTACTGAACACAAAACTCACTGGCCACGTTATTGAATGCCTATAAAAGATTGATGCTCCCCGATTCAAATCATTTGAAAATTCAATGCGCAAGTATGGCTCATCTCACTACAGAACAACTACTCATCATCACTGGACGTTACAGACTGGACAGTCACAAAGTGTAGTTGCCAGACAATTTAATGTGGTTAGAAGCACCATTAGTCGCATTTGGAGACGATTTCAAGAAACTGGCTCAGTTGCAGACCGGCCGCGCAGTGGAAGACCCATAGTCACAACTCCTGCCGAAGACCACATCATACGACTGCGTCACATCAGGAATCGATTTGCATCTGCGCCCTCAACAGTCCAGTCAATGACAGCAGCTCGTCGAATTTCAGATCAAATGGTCAGGAACCAGGTGCACGACTCTGGTCTTTGGGCTAGAAGACCCTACAGAGGTCCTGTTCTTACGGACTGGCACCGCCAAAACCGGCTGAAGTGGGCGAACCAGCATCGTCAATGGACGGTTGCGAACGACTGGAGAAGGGTTTGGTTTAGTGATGAATCATTCTTTCTGGTCCAGCGACACGATAGACGGAGAAGAGTTTACCGCAGAGCCCATAAGTGCTACGCCCAGAACTGCGTGGATGAGGCTCCTCCACATGGTGGTGGAGGTGTACTGGTGTGGGGGACGATCAACTTCATGGGAAGAAGTGACCGGGTGCAAATTGAAGGACGCCTGAATGCCCAACTTCTTCGTCATAACGTCTTCCACTTCTGGCTGCATTACGGTCGACCTCATATGGCACAACTCACCACCAATTTCCTCGATGACAACAACGTCCAGACCATTCCATAGCTATCCATGTCATCAGACATGTACCCAATATAACACTTATGGGATGAACTCAACAGACAAGTCCGCCAGCGAGACGTGGGGCCAACCAATCTCCGACAGATGTCTCTTGACTGCGGAAAGAGTGGGCAGCCATCCCACAACAACAGATCCATGTCAAGGAGATGCTGTTCTCTGATACAGGCCAGAGGAGGCCATACACCTTACTGAAATGGAGACCTCAGTCGCAAAGAATAAAAGTCCAAACCAAATTTAATGAACATCATTTCATTGATAAAGTCTTAAAGCTTCTTCATGCCAAGATTGAGACATTAATTCCGTAAAATAACATTCTGATACAAGTTTGAAGTGTGGTGTCCATTACGACTACAGTAGTGTTGCGTTTCGTTTTTTGAAAAGTATATTAAGCCATACTAGAAAAACATTGTGCAGGATCCTAGACTCCGGCCAATGACTGAACCACAGTTAAACGAAACTCAGATGAGATTTATGAAAAAAAAAGCAGTACAAATGTCATCTTCTCCCTAAGACAACTAAAGCGGAAATCAGTTGAACATAGTCAAACACTTCACATACTGTAGCAGTGCTAAGACACTAACCGACCCGACAGTCAGCTATCCACAACTGACACGCTGGCGTCAGGGTTGGCGAATCGTAGCTGACCAAGATCCTTTTCCACATCTCCAGTGGTGTCTCCAGTAACAGACCTAGCCTGGCCAGGATCGCCATATTCCCCCACGGTAGTGGAGTTTGTTAAAGAAGCTGTGCACCCCCCCCCTCCCCCGCTTTTTTTTCGCCGCACCCAGGAACTGAAAAAAAAGGTCGTCATAACCCGGTCCCAAGCCGACACGATACTATACCTCAACACCTCAATCAGAGAATGTCAGCCCGCAGCTCCAGAGAGATAGAATGCAAGACATAAGTCTTGCTGACGACAAAGCAGTCACAGCTATATCAAAGAAACACCTAATGCAGAACATGTACAACTTAGCAATGGCATGTAAAAACCACAATTTGAAACCAAGTGTTGCGAAAAAAAAATGTTAGTTATGACCAATGTCAGAGAAGCAATCCCCTAAAAAGATCTTATTGGACAGTCAGGCTTCGAAACAAGTGAAGTTTTTTTAAAATAGATACATAGGCAGTGCAGTGCCATCCTCTGGGAAAATCAATGCTAAAAATGAGAACAGACGCAAAGAAGCATAGCAAGGTCACTGGACAAATGACGTCTTTACTGATAATCAAATACATGACAAACTAAATTTTAAAAAAGCACTGTAAAACACAATCTGCCTCTCAACTCTATGCTATCAATGTCAAACACGACCACCTACAGATAATAAAAAAACACACAAGAAGAATCATTACGACAGAAGTGAGATGTTAAAAGGAGAAAACTAAAGATAACATCTTACATCTTATGCCCTTCCTGTGCCTTTAAGCGTCACGCAGGGCTCGCATGGTAGCTCGCCAAGTTTTCCTAAAGTTTTCGGCGAGCTTTTCCACCTCATCAAGGGATTTCATGCCTGGTAATTTGGCCTATCTTAACAATGTAACAAGGTAACAAGAAGAGACAAAAATCAGGCCACGATATCCATTAGGATAAGGGTTGGAATAACACCAGTACTACACCACAGTCGGAGAAAAAAAAAGTTAAAATTCTTTTAGGCACGTTACACGACCACCATCAAATAGTACGCCACGGAAAAACGTTCAGGATCACGCTAATGAAAGGATGGATGAGTGGATAGGCGGGTGGGTGGATGGATGGATGGATGGTACTGTGGGAAACGGAGGAAGAGACCGCCCACAAAAGAGGTGAAGAGAGAAAATGACAGAAATCTTCCATTATACTTGTAAGAAACAATTTATCGACCCTAGCCAACACGTGTGTTTGTTCCTTCAACACTCAAAGGTATCCGAAGAAGAAGACAAGACAGGATAAGTTCATGATCTGAATGATTCAGAACCGGATAGATTGGTCTTACGACCCGTGATGATCACAATGACAATAGACGATGATTATGATGATTACGATGATGATGGTGTTACCAATGACAATGATAATGACAGATGATGATAATGACAGGCGATAATGTTGAATTATGATGAAAACAGATGAGGATGATTATGATGACACTGACGACAGATGATGACGATGATGAGGGCAATGACGACAGATGATGATGATGATGATAGCTACACAGATGATGATACTGACGATGATACCGACGACATATGATGGTGATAATGACAACATAGGATGATGATACTGACGACAGATAATGACAACGACAACAGATGATGATGACTGATGGATGTCATGATGGATCAAACCCATCTTTACTCATACTTTATTTCTACGAAGCGCTCAATGGAAAACAACCACCACCTAGTTCAGCGTTTCTCAACTTTCTTTTGTTTACCCCTGGGACAAACCTTTAAAATAACTTTCTGGTTTCAGGGAACCCTTGTATAAAAATTATTACATATACATTCCAGGGTACCTTATCTGTTGTTTCAATCATCATCCTGAGCTGTATCTTCTCGGAAGACTGGATGCAACAGTTCTCCGACCTCCCTATCCCTTGTTTGAATAGTGCGCCCCGCCATGCTCAATACAGTCCATCTTTTTTTCATACTCTCCATTATAAACATCATACTCTTGCTCTTTTTCCTTTAACTTTCCCATCAAATATGAATTTCATTATTGTACTATGCCTCCTGATGTGACAGAGATAATTTTAACCATCTGGTTTTTATGTTTCCAATAATTTCACGTGAAATAATGAAATTGACAGGAACATTAGAATTAAGGAACTTTGGATAAGAGGGGTATTTCTATGAAGAGAAAATAAAATAAACAAAGAAGTAATAAATCAAATGCGAGCAGACTGAGAGGATTTGAAGGAAGATGCCTTAGGAAAACACCTGGGAAGAACGGTAACAAACGAGGAAATAACCAAAGGAAGGGACACTGAGAACATTACTAAAGAGCTTAAAAGACGAAGATGGAAATGGCTAGCCCAGATACTACGAATGGAAAAAAAAACCAAATAAACAAGACACCAATATACCGCCTTGATTTGGACACCTGCAGGGGAACAGGCCATTGGGAACATGTAGACCCGCAATACAGGAAGAACTAAGGAAAGACATGACTTGAGGTATCCCGACTTTCTCAAGACAGGACTGGCTGGGGGAAAACCTTTGTTGACCCCTTCTGCTCTACTGGACGTACTATATGATGATGATGAAATCAACTGAAACTTTAGAAAACAAAATATCGATATTTTAATCAAATAATAATTGTTTATGTTTATCTGAAAAGAAAGAAAAAAAATCTGTAGATCCGTTAAATGAACGACGTTTTTGTTCATTCCAATAATGACCTCCCCTGGAATCCAGTTTCGAAACCATGACCTACATACTCCTACTCTGTGGAGATCGACACGTCGCCGCCACTGTTCAGATTCTTGGCATCGGTTGTGTCTGGGAATAATCTTCACGTGTTCCCGCCATGAGAACTGTAACACGCTGGAATCATCGTCATCTATTCTCCTCCTCACCATCATCATAACTGACTATGAAAGCCAAAGATCTATGCCCAAAACCTCACCATCATCATAACTGACTATGAAAGCCAAAGATCTATGTCCAAAACCTCACCATCATCATAACTGATTATGAAAGCCAAAGATCCAAAATCTTATCATCATCATAACTGACTATGAAAGCCAAAGATCTATGTCCAAAATTTCACCATCATCGTAACTGACTCTGAATGCCACAGATCTATGCCCAAAATCTCACCATCATCGTAACTGACTATGAAAGCCAAAGATCTATGCCCAAAACCTCACCACCATGGTAACTGACTATGAAAGCCAAAGATCTATACCCAAAACCTCACAACCAACGTAACTGACTATGAAAGCCAAAGATCTATGCCCAAAACCTTACCACCATCGTAACTGACTATGAAAGCCAAACATCGTATGTCCAACATCGTTCACTCATTCATTTGAAAAGCGTTGGCGATCATACATCTCCATTTTGTGCGATCCCTGGCATATCTGACCAATTCAAATCTTTCCATTCTCCATGACACTTGGTCAGCCCGCGGATATATTTTTGTCTTATGCGCCCCCCCCCCCGAAATTTTCTAATGACTACCACTATCTTCTCATCACAGGTCTTAAGAACTTTTACGTATCTTTTTTTTCCCCTTTTATAATTTTAATTAGTTTTCCTTGTTCCTAGACTATTTTCTTTATTCTTTCCTTCTTCTCAGACTTCAATGTCGATCTCTTCTGGCTCTCTGAAGCATTTGTGGCACCCTTCTTCGAAGCCAAATCTCTGTTGCTTCCAGTTTCTTTTATCATTTGTTAATGTCTACGTTTCACAATATTGGTTCTATTCAGCACTGTGATACTAAGATTCTATTTAGCATTGTGACACCAAGGTTATATTTAACATTGTAATACTAATTTCTATTTATCACTGTAATACTAAGGTTCTATTTATAATACTAAGGTACTAAGGTTCTATTTAGCATTGTAACACTAATTTCCTAACGTTTGGGGACATCCCCTTAATTGTTAGTATCTTAAAGAGGTACTGTGGGACTTCTGGACAAATGTCGGGGGTAATGAATCTCCAGCTCCCTCGCCTTGATGGTGTCACTCAGCCGGGCTGTGTCCTGTTGTTCTCTCATATATTATCTTCCCATCTACATCTCTCTCTACCTCTCGCTCTTTTTCCGTCCACCTTTTCTTCGTAGTATCGTCTTCAGTGTATTACTATTACTATTATAATATTATTATAAAGGTAACCCTGTCATGCCTTAGAGGCATATAGGGATATGGTGTTAGTGCCAATATTTTCCTTGACCTGTCGGCACATTAGAGGGTGATATGGTCAGTATCACGCCTGGCCGCATTTCCTTCCCCAACTCCAGAAGAAGTCGGGTACCCACTTCTACAGCTGGGTGACTGGGGTGCCCCAGGCCGGATTCGAACCCCCGACCTTCGCCATGAGAGACCAATGCACTAACCACTTCGCCACTCAGACACCGTTGATAATATTACTATAGTATTATTATTATTGTCTTCTGACGTGGTCAAAGTATTCTGTTTTCTTGATCCTTGCTTCTGTGAGAAGTTCACATTGCACATGTAATTGTTCAAATGTTTGTACATTTTTTCTTTTCATTTTCCATGACACTTTACCTACTTTCCTGCAGATCCGCATTTCTGAAGCATTTACCATTCTCTCTGCATTGTTGCTTAGAGTCCAGGTTTCTGCTTAGTACAGTAGTACAGACACGATATGGCATTTTATAAATCTCATTTTCATATATAGATTCCTGGACAACAGAATTGTTTTTCATGGTTTTAAATGTGTGTCTTGCCATTTCTATTCTTCCTTTTATTTCCGTCTCACACCTCCAATCGTAGCTGTAGCTCGCTGCTGGTCCCAGATTTTTTTCGTCGTTAATGGCTCTCTAGCCATCTGTGGCTTTTTATCTTTTCTGCCATTACTTTGGTCTTTCTGCTATTTATCTGTAGTCCCAATTCTTGGCCTGTGTTGTCTATCTTATCCAGCAATTTCTGTAGGTTCTGTGGATTCTCCGGCTGTATCGTCTGCACACCTTTAACTGCTAATATATCTTTCCTCTGTGTTCAGTTCTGGTAGTTTCTCCTTGAGTGTCTGAAGACGTTCCGTGTGCACAAGCTGACAGACACAGAAGAAATCCCTGACTGACTCCCCCAGTGGGGCAATAAAATAAAAAATAAAATAAAATAAAAATTCACAGAACTCGAACTACTTTAGATCGCATGAGCTCACCTCCACGAAGAGATAACAATACGACGCAATAGTCAAAGAAAACTGGCATTTAGATAAGGCAAAGTCTACAGAAGTCAGGACGGCCGAGCTATCAATTGTCCGCAGTCACGGCTTGAAGGAAATGTCGATGAAAGCTTGTCTGTTTCTTGTCATGCCGGGAAAATGGCACTATTAGACTAAACAAAAAAATTCTGGTAAAATAGAGGCTACAGAGAGAGGAGGGGGGAACGAACGATTACATCTGTGAGAAGTAAGCAGGGGGTAGAGAGGAAAAGCGAGGGGAAGGGGCGGGGGGGGGGGTGGAGCTTACTGACTCAGCGGATAAGAGATCTTTGACAAACAGGAACTACGTCGTGAGCAGTGTTTCCAAACGTGGGGAATATGCCCCTAAAAGGAAAGGGGGGGGGAAGGGGGGCGGAAAATTTGATTTTTTTTTTTTTTTTTGCGAAAGGGAGGGATATTAGAATATAAGAGTGTTTATATTATACCTTTTTTCAGAACTTGGCTGACTTATTCTACATGAGAGGAAGCATAAACATCTTTGAGGCGTTCAGGTGGGGCATGATCCAAAAAGAAAAAAAAAAGGTTGGGAAACACTGATCTAGGGGAAACGGGAGTCTTCTATTCTCTCTTCACCCCCACCCCCACAAATGTTAACTGCCACTCCACCACCCTCTGTACTGTCAGCACATACTTACACTGACAGCCTCTGCTCCACGATGAGCTTAGCTGTATAACGAGCAACAAAGAAGATATATTCCACAAAGGGCAACGCTCTCTGAAGAGCTCTACACGCCCTCGCCAGATCAAATGCTCTTCACGTACACACAGAAACGCAAAAGCGAGGGCAGGAATCTGCTCTCAACAACACGAGTTTTTTGTTTCGTGTCAAAAAAAGATGCTACCTTTCTGCCTGGATTATTTTTAACACCTGCATAATAAAGCTGGCACGGTTAGCTGAGGTGCTTAAGGCGCTCGGTTTACCAAACCGCTGGTACCGGGGTTCAAGTCCCAGCGGCGGGTATTATTTTCTGGTACCGTCGCAGCTAAAAATAGGCCCCGGGGTTCACCCGATCTCTAAAACTAAGAGAGAAATCTGGGAAGGTAAATGCAGCCAGGCGTGATACTGACAACATCACACTATCATGTGCCGGTGCTCTCGTAAATACGGGCCCCAACGCCTTATCCCCAGTATGCCTTGATGGCATGGCAACGGGGATTTTACGTTTTATCTGCGCAATAAAAACGAACATAAATGATTTTAAAAATCGGAGAGGTACTCAAACAAAATGGCAAACCGGCAATATGCGAAACTTCAAAATGACAGCAGTATTAAAAAAAAAACACAACCCAAAAAAATTTACAAGAAAGTCATGTATCATATACTGGAGACTCGACAGAAGCAGCTGCCGGTAAGTTAACAAGGCAATAAATAATCCTCCAGAATACGTCGTACAGAAGCAAAGGAAGATCTATACAACAGCACAGACATAATTAGTAAACACAATATTCATCCCGGACACGGTACACGAGTACCGAATGTAGAACGAATGCCAAAATCTGCAGCGTAAAAATCAATACTTTCAGAAATGTATTTCGTTTTTTCCTTCTGCCATTTCCCTTTAAACTGGCAACGGCTATGTTCTGTCTCATTTTATAATCTGGCTGTCATATCTGCGCCTTTCGGTCTCACACATTCGTCTTCGGCATGGTTTGTTTTCAAGACCAGGGTTTTCTTTCCCACTCTGATTCGCATTCACTCGGCTTTGCTATGGTCTATTACTAGCTGGCAGCAGCGGTAGAGGGTAGAGCAGAGTCTTGATGGGCCGTGGTTCGCCAACCTTGACTCATGTAGCCAGTCAGGCCCCCCCCACCCCCTCCCCACGATCAGAAATGAACGCTGTGAATGACCTGTTGTCTTGTCTTCTCTTCTATCTCCCTGTAACAGAGAGCTGCTGTTCTTTGCAGCCGATGCTGTGAAGGTGTTGAAGCACGGCATGGCGTCTGCGTGGGAGCGCGTTATGGCAGTTTTTTTTTTTTCAGTCTCGGAGTGCAGCTAAACAGAAGGGAGTGTGCGATACTTCTTTACCAGACTCCACCACCATGGGGACTATGGCGGCCCCTGCCCCATTAGCCAGGCTAGGACTGTTACTGGGGGTACCAACGGAGATGTGGGACAGGGTCTTGGTCAGTTATGGCTCGTCAACCCTGACGCCGGCATGTCACTTATGGGTCGCGGATTGTCAAACGGGACAGCATTTTTGCTCCAGACTGCAGTGAGTAAGTTGACAGTCAAACGGGACATAGCATCTTTGCTCCAGACTGCAGTGAGTAAGTTGACAGTCAAACGGGACATAGCATCTTTGCACCAGACCGCAGTGAGTAAGTTGACAGTCAAACGGGACAGCATTTTTGCTCCAGACTGCAGTGAATAAGCTGACAAAGAAAAAATAAGTGTACGAAATAAAGATTTCCGATAGCACTGAACCTCCTCTCCTCCATAATTAAGTTTATCCTCGTAAGAAAATATCGTGATAATGAACCCTTGTTTGTCAACGTCATTTCAGGAAAATCTACTAATATCCAGCAAAGCCATAATTACGCACTTTTCCATCTCTCACAATTATGCGGACATGTTGACTACAGCGAGGGCACAGGCAGCGTTGAAGATCAGTGTTTACTGGCGTCAGGGTCAGCAGATGTAAATAACTGCATTAGCGACTTCCGAGGCACATTACGAAGAGGCCAAATAAGGGCCTGCACCCACGAGCATGCGTGATCGAGAGAGAGAGAGAGAGAGCTGAATTCTGGGACAGAAAAGTTCGATACGTTCATGGCTGTGTGTCTAATGAATGTCTTCCTAAGGACTGTTGCGTGATTAGGTGATCTTGACAGGCGGAATGTGGACTGTAGCTTCGGCCCAAAGTCTAGACCGTCATGAACATTAAGAAGCTTGCTCAATGCCAGCCACTGAGCTTTTGTAGGTGGTTGCTTTCGTGGGGGGGGGGGTATTGGATTTTTTGCATTGAGAAGCTAAATGGGTGGATCATGTTTTGAGAAATATTTGAAATGTAGGTAGGTGTATGTGGGGGGGGGGGGTGAAGAGACTACATATAAGTGTGTATATGCAGTAACCAGATCACATATGAGTGAGTGTGTTTGACGCGTGACAAAAGAGATGAGGGTACATATATGTGTGTGCCTAGGGGATGAAGCTACATATAAATGTTTGTGAGGATATGAGGCTACATATAAATGTAGCTGTTTGTGAGAACATGAGGCTACATATAAATGTAGTTGTTTGTGAGGACAAGGCTACATATAAATGTAGCTGTTTGTGCGGACATGAGGCTACATATAAATGTAGCTGTTTGTGAGGACAAGGCTACATATAAATGTAGCTGTTTGTGAGGACAAAGCTACATATAAATGTAGCTGTTTGTGCGAGGACATGAGGCTACATATAAATGTAGGCCCTCGTTTAATGAGGGGGTTGAAGCTACACATAAATGTAGCTGCCCGTTTGATGAGGGGGAATAAGGCTCCACATAAACGTGGCTATACGTGCAGTGAGGCGATAAAGGTGCGTATTAACGTGATTGTTCGTGTGATGGGAAGAACAGACCACATATAAATGAGAAGACTGCATATAACTGTAATCTGAATATGCCACAGAAGCGATTAAGAAGCCCTGTATTTTGCAGATAAAGTGTAAAATTATGTGAAATCACTCCAAATCAAAGTAATGAAGACCAACATTTGAGATAATACAAGACCACACAAGTCCGGAATGTTGGTCTCCAACGTCCCAGGTACAAATCCTCCCTCTTCAACCCAGACTGCCCCAAAATTCTCCCATATATATATATATATATATATATATATATAAAGTATTTTCACAATCATACATTCTTTATACATTGTACATTCACCAGCAGGGCATCTTGCTTACGACCTAGAGGAGTACAGGAGAGCTGTTAGGGAGGCAAAGTTCCGCAAGGGACATGCAAATGACAGACTGACTGACATTCTTTTACGGTAGGTAGCTACTGATGCCTGAGACTTGAAATTCCTCTCCTGAGTGGGTCACCCGCCTGCCTTCCTTTCGAGAATCACTGGATTAGATAATGACCTCACGTGAAATGGCTGAAACTGCGTTCGGAATGCATTAAAAATGAATCAGAGAGAGAGAGAGAGAGTGAGTTCTTCTCTCTTTCCTTCTCTTTTTTATGGACGTTGAAACATTTGGTGACTGAGGTCTCCAAAGAAATGTTTGCTAAACTCAGACTGATGGAAACTGTGAATGTCTTCCTGGTGTAGCAGAAAACTAACAGAAAACTCCAAACTGTTCGTCTGTAACAGTCGCATTAGCAGTCTGGATGGGTTCTTTACTTTTAACAAACAATACAAAAAAAAAAAAGAGCATCCGTATCAAATGTATAATTCGAACAGCGGAGTCGAAGGCAGGAGCAGTTTTTGTGTGGAGCCTGAGACGGTGGTGATGGTGGTGGACCTCCCTTCTGTTACGAGCTAGAAGGTCTTCGCAGCTGATGCCGCAGGGAATAACTCGGCTGTCTTTTGTAGCTGTTCAGCTCTGGAATACGGACAGTTGTGTGGAATACGGACAGTTGTGTGGAATACGGACAGTTGTGTGGAATAAGGACAGTTGTGTGGAATACGGACAGTTGTGTGGAATACGGACAGATGTGAAACTGTAGGTGTTTATGAAATAGTCTTATTCTCAGTCGATCTAGTTTTGGGCATTTAATCAGGAAATGTTTTCTTCTGTTTGAAATCTTGGTCCGTGATTTTTCTTGATTCTGTTTAGGTGTTTGTTTAAGGTGATATAGTTTATTGGTTACCTGGAAAACGATGCTTCAGTTTTGTCTGTTTAGTTTATATGATTCGCTAGGGACGATGGACATGTAAAGAGAATGGTTAAACCGAAGAATCCTTGAATATATATATATATATATATATATATATATATATATATATATATATACCGTATTGACTGCCACAAGCTTAGTATGATAACGAAGGCTGATATGAATGAGGATTACTTACTTGCATTTTTGGTTCAGTGATGCATTGCTATGAAATATATATATATATATATATATATATATATATATATATATTGGAGTCTGGGGACGGCCAAAACGGTCCTCCCCAGATCCCAGAATACATCCTGCAAACCTGCACTCTCCACTGTGATTTAAGAGCCAAAACTTGGCTCTAGGAAAAGAACATGCGTGAAAAAGTTGGGGCATACGTGAGGAACTCCCGCTGGCAGCCGGATTCATGGTTGCGACCCAGACAGACAGATAGACAGACAGGCGGGCAGGCAGACAGACAGATAAACAGATATATAGAGTAGAAGAAGATGATGACGATGATGATGATGATTCATAAGAATCGGCGGCTGGATTCATGGAAGAGACCCTCTCCTTGATCAGACAAGAAGAAGAAGAAGCAGGAGGAGGAGGAGGAGAAGAAGGAGGAGGAAGAGAAAAAGAAGAAGAAGAAGGAGTTGCAGCAGCAGAATAAGAAGAAGCAGAAGGACGTCTCAGATCAACAAGCCAAACTCGGAGGACTACTTCAGTGGTTTACACCCACATTCCTGCGCGCGAGCACACACACACGTACTAAAAGTGCACTACAAATCGTTGCAAAACGCTAGCAGTCTTCACATACATAATATGTTCTAAAACCAAAAAACCTTCACTAGAAACAGAAGCGGCTCCTACACAACAAGATCTGCCAGAGAGAGAGAGAGAGAGAGAGAGAGAGAGAGAGAGAGAGAGAAAGAGAGAGAGAGAGAGAGAGAGGACCAATCATGCCAGCCACTTCTAGCGGGAAACTGTGTATATAATTAAGGTACTTCAGCAGTCTAAGTTGGGAAACTGTGCTTATAGTTCAGCAGACTTAAGTTAAGACTGGCAACTGTTCGTATTTATATACTGGAGTGGATGGTTGAAAGGAAACTGTTGACAAGAAATAATAACGGTGAGATAGCTAAAAGGAACAGACACGTTCATGAAATGCTAAAAGGAACAGAAACGTTTATGAAAGCTAGAAGGAACAGAAGAACAGAAACGTTTATGAAAGCTAGAAGGAACAGAGACGTTTATGAAACCTAAAAGGAACAGAGACGTTTATGAAAGGAGTCTGTGATACAAAGTTAGAAATAATTTCGCACCAAAGCAAGCTACAAGGATAGAACAGGTGAATGTGAAAAGGACATTTTTACTTAAATTAGTTATTTGTCGAATTTACAAAGACAATCTCAGAGTTTTCTATCGCATTAAAAAAACCACTCCAGTGATCACTGGCACAGAATATATATCTGTTCACTATAGCTAACACCTGACTACAAAATGAAGCCTGCGCAATGAAACGAAACAATTTACAAATACACACACCAACCACCCCAAACTTCACACTGTGACGAAGTAGAAACCACATTCCGACGAACAAACTTAGAAAACTATAGTATTATATTTAAAAAATAATCTTTAACTGCGGTAAAACAAGAGATGTGTCAGTGATAACTTAGGCTGGTGAGGCAGGGTTTGACCATGTGACCGCATGCAGAAAAATCGTTATGACATCTCACAGCATGCTTCTAAGCCAGTCTCCAATCATGTCAACGGCCCCAACACTTGAGGCAAATCTGATTTTCAAGTAACAGCCATTAAATAGAGTCAATCTGATGACAGAAGCCGTCTGGCGCTTGAAATCAGCTATATAAAGGAATATGGGACTTTGGAACCACACGGTTTGAACTGGAAGTTCAGCCATTTTTAAAATTTTCTTTCTCCACAAACCCTACTAAGTTTTCATCTTTTTTTTTTCCCCCTCATCTGCAACTGATATTCCGGGAAATTCACCGCACCACATTACAGACCTTCTACCCCAACCACATTCATCTAATCCACCTACTCTTTTCTCGGCTTGACAACAACTGTATACCTCTCCTTCCTTTCCTCTTTCCCGACCTTCTCTACTACCAATCGATCAGACTGTCATCACATCTCGCAAGTCTTCATTTAAACATTCAAAATACACCACCACACGCAATCTCAGATGCAGCTTCTTGCATGCCATAGCTAACTGCTCCTTTTGTATATATATATATATATATATATATATATATATATATATATATATATTTCCATTCTCATTTGTTGTATATCGCTGATGTAAATGTATTATATTGTCTCTTCTTTTCCTATCACGTTGTCTTTAAGGGTTTTTACAAATAATTAAGGATTTAAGCCAAAGCGGGCCGAATTAACTGTGTGCCCGTTAATTAATACTTTCGTTTTAAACAGTTTTTAACGTAAGAAAAAAGAAAGGTCGTCGGAGAACGACTGAAAACAGAACCCGCACTCCAGTAGAACTAAAGCAATTTGACAGTACTTAACGCGTCCGTTCAACTTTCAGTAATTACTCTTGGCGAGGTGACTGTTTACTGTAAGTTAAATACTGGGTTTTATCACTTTCAGCCGCTCTTGGGAGTTTTCTGCTGTCGGTTTTCCTTGTGAGTTCTCTTCCTTGTTTAGTTTAGAATCTCGAGATCTGCACGAAGAGCCGAAAGTGACAAGAGGTGAGACTTGATTACTTGTATACGTAAGCTGTGCTAGAGTGTAAACTACTATACATATCAAAGTTTCTGAATATTGAACTGTATAAGAAAGAAGAGTCCTTCAAATATCATGGACACACAAAAAAAAGAACAAATATATCCATACTACAAGGACTTAATATTAAAGAAGGTTGGCTAGTAAAGAAGATTAAACAGAGAAAACTTAAATATTTTGGACATTAAACGTCACGAGAAGTTAGAGAAGACAGTCTTCAAAGGGTACATAATGGGAAAAAAAGAAAGAGAGGAAGACCAAGGCGAAGATTGCTGTAAGACATTGATGATGATCTGCGAATGGATGCATCAGCAGCAGGACGTCTTGCTTACAAACGAGAGCTCTTCATGTTAGCCTTGTTCCACAAGGGACATGCTAATAACTGACTGACCGAACTGTAGGAGAAAGGCGCGGTTGTGTTGTATAGAGAACAATGTCTTCAGATCCAGCAAGCCACAATTAAAGAAGACTCTGGTAGGTGCTCAGAACAAGCAGGTTTCCGTGGCAGTGATACAGTGAAACAGAAGGAGGACGAGGAGATGGATGCATTCCTCTCCCTAGTGAGGCTTATTAGCAAGCTTGCTCTTAAGTTAGCTCTGGAAATCAGAGAAAATCCCCACGCCTAATCAGTCTCCAGTGTTAGAAAGATCTTTGCCACTGCTTCTGCTGCAAATAGCCTCCTCGATGTGGCATCTGTGTAAAGACACAGCGACACTAGCTGGAATCTGATTATGAAGCTTGTGATGTACAGTACTAAGCCAGAACTGAAGAGAATCTGAAGATATTATCAGATACAGTAGTCAAAGAAAGCGGGCAGAAAGTGTTGAATTACAATAAAACAGAATGGTTATATCGCGGAAGCAGTACTGTACTAGAAGCTGTGTTAAAGTTAATGGAACAAATCTGAGATGGGTAGGAGGGGCTTAAAAGCTTTCAAATAACAAGAAAAAAAATTAACGGGAGGAGAGACAGAGGAAGACTTCGAGACACGGCCATGGGCTGTCCAACGTGATGTCAAGTCAGAAAGTCACGAACTGACCGGATGAAAAATACCAATCTTTGAGATCTGTGAAGAAGCATGAACATATTGGCTTGCCTGCATGTCACATGATGATGATGATGATGATGATGGACACTGAACTTGTGGCAATACGACCCACAATACGTGACATGTCCCGTACGTCCTTGCTTACAACAACCAGCAAAGTGAAATGCAGTGACCGAAGGCAGTGCTCGATGGATCGTTTCCTGCTTTTATTGTTGTAGCTTCCAACATACTCATGATGATGATGGCACAACCTTTCTCTAAGTCTTAATTTTAGATCTGTCACCGTCCCTACCTTCGTATCCTGAGTGAGTGAGTGAGTGAGTGAGTGAGTGGGTGTGTGAGTGTCTGTCTGTCTCTGCCTGAGGTCCGTTTTTCTTCTTCTTCTTCTTCATTTACGTCAACTTTATCTCCTAGTCTCACTACGAACAATTAGTGTTACGAATCTGGAATTCCCGTACTGACTACACGTGCAATGTCCTATATTACTTCTCTGTCCTCCCATTACCAATACTCATGGAAGAAAGCAGACAATAATTCCAAGAACAGGGATGGCTGGAGAGCCTTTAATCGTGGCCTATGTTCTCAAGTGAGTGAACGGCGAATGATGATGATGATTACCAATACTCATGGAAGAAAACAGAAAACAATTCCAAGAACAGGGAGAGCCTTTAATCGTGGCCTATGTTCTCAAGTGAGTGAAAGGCGAATGATGATGATGATGATGATTACCAATACTAGTAACATAATGACCTACTTACCCGTATATGTGTACTGGACCAAGCTGGCCAGAGCTTCACCATCCACATCCTTGATCTGGATCTCGTCCATGCTGGCTTCCCGGACGTTGTTGGTGAACATGGCGGCGAAGTAGTCAGAGGTGGCGCTGAGGACAAGACGGTGGGCGGGGATCCGGCGATCTTCCGCCACCAGGACCACATCGCAGAGCTGCCTCTTGCTGGCGTACATCTCCAGCTTCCTCATCATGCGCTCGGCGTGGTTGTGGGAGCGGAACTCGTCTGCGCCTCCCGAGGGATCCTCCATCCTGGTCGGTGTTCCTTGCAGGTGAGCATAGGTATTGTGGACCAGGTACCTGCAAGCAGGAAAGAAAGAAACGAACAGGGCTTTCAACTCACCGCACTGAGACAGAGGGCACAATACATGAACAGGGAAGCTTGACTAGAAAATCATCATCATCATTATCATCATCATCATCATCATCCCGTGTCCACTCCCCCCAAAATTAAGACTGGCTACAAAGGTCCTTCAGCTTATTTCTCTCCTTTGTTTTCTCAGTATACCCGGGCAACGCTCACTCCAGTCCATTGTCTTAAAGCATTGCCCATGTATCGTCGCCGACATCTTGCTCCTTTTCCCTCTTATCTTTCCCTCTTTCCATTACTACATTATCTTCCTGATAACATCGGGAATAAGCAGCAGAATAAAGCGATGAGTAAAAGCGTACATCAGAAAACCGCACGGCAAAACTGAAAGCACGGACGTCAAACATCACACCACATTCACGCCAGATCTAAAGCCAGTGTGAAGAAAAATGAGAAAGAAAAATTGCTGTTAAGTGTTGTTTTGATTCGTCTGAGGTAAGTGATATTTATCTTTACTTCTCATCCTACTGCACGAATAACATCTACGGTCACGCAGTGTTTTATAATAACCACGGTCGCCATCTCTCTCTGTCTCTGTCTGTCTCTCTCTCTCCCACCCCCCCCCCCCCCCCACCCTCCAGGAAAGCGACGGAATGCTTATTTTTAGTTTAAAATTACAACTTCCCAAGACGAAGGAGAACCATGCGACGACAGTGATTCGGAGTTTAACAAAAAATACACCTGTTTATCTACCTTCCGGTTTCAAGTTTATGAAAAAAAAAAACAACCCACTCTATCTTCTTCTTCTTCAGCTTTCCGAGCCATTACGGCTCACTGCTGCTGATAAAGTCTGCCTCCATTCCTCTCTATTCCCAATCTTCTCTCTCCAGTTGGTGACCCCAGTTTCTTTTATATCCTCTTCTATGTTGTCGTTCCATCTCCTGGCTTTGTTTACCCCTTGGTCTTGTTTCCCTCATCTCTTGTGCATACATCATTTTCGTAATGTGATGCTCCCTTCAACCAAGTCTAATATCTTAGTCTTTCGGTTATACTGCGATGCATCCTTCAACCAAGTCTAATATCCTAATCTTTCGCTTATACTGCGATGCATCCTTCAACCAAGTCTAATATCCTAGTCCTTCGGTTATACTGCGATGCATCCTTCAACCAAGTCTAATATCCTAATCCTTCGGTTATACTGCGATGCATCCTTCAACCAAGTCTAATATCCTAATCCTTCGGTTATACTGCGATGCATCCTTCAACCAAGTCTAATATCCTAATCTTTCGGTTATACTGCGATGCATCCTTCAACCAAGTCTAATATCCTAATCCTTCGGTTATACTGCGATGCATCCTTCAACCAAGTCTAATATCCTAATCTTTCGGTTATACTGCGATGCATCCTTCAACCAAGTCTAATATCCTAATCTTTCGGTTATACTGCGATGCCTCCTTCAACCAAGTCTAATATCCTAATCTTTCGGTTATACTGCGATGCATCCTTCAATCAAGTCTAATATCCTAATCTTTCGGTTATACTGCGATGCATCCTCCAAACGGAATAACACGTTTCTTAATAGGACTGTACGAACTCCAATGGAAGTCAAAAGGAAGATGTTAAATAAAAACTCAGAACTGAAAACACTACATTTTATAGACTCAACACGGAAAATGTTACAAAAGAGACATCTGTATGGAACTAACAGCTTTCTTGTAGTCCTGTTTTACTGATGCATCAATTCGCTGCTCATCAACGATGTCCTGCGGCCACCTTCGCCTTGGTCTTCCTCTCTTTCTTTTTCCCATTATGTACCCTTCCAAGATTGTCTTCTCTAAATCCCCATGGCGTTTAATATGTCCAAAATAGTTAGGTTTTCTCTATTTAATCCTCTTTACTATGTGGGAAAAAGGGTGGGGGGGGGGGGAAGGGGGGGAAATTATCATCTAAGGACTTTGCGCAGAAAGTTCTACAATCTACGAACTTAGCCGCGACAAAACGCTGCAACTTGCACAAAGAAAAGCTGACAAAGGAACCGCAATATACTCATTTCTCTCCCCTATATAATATATTCATTCATTTCTCTTTATCTCAATTAGAGATTTCTTCCTCATGCGACCGAGTGAAAGAACTGAAACGCGAAGGCTAATTGGACAGCCTTAAACGGATGTCAAACCCCCTGTCCAGCTGCACCGAAACAGAACAAAAAGAAAAGCAGTCCCAATATGGGAATATCGGAAATTGCCCAATGGGAGTCCATCTCTTCTCATAAGGCCCTCCCCCCCCCCCCCCACCTTTTCCCCATTGATTTATCTGTATAGTTCACATTAAGAAGGCAGGATAAAATAAATGAGGTCACTATCTGTGAATGTGAATGGTGGATATGTGGTGTTAATGCAAACATATGATGTGCATGCCTTTATACAAGTGCGTGAACGTACATCACAGGCACATATATGCATATACTATTCTTACACCTACACTACTCTTATATATATATATATGACTTACACAATAATATACACACCTTACATAATAATATATATACAACACTCTTACATATATACCTACACTACTCTTGCATATATATACACACCTTACATAATAATATACACAGACTACTCTTACATACATTACTTTTATATATATACATGCCTTACTCTTACATATGTACATACATTACTCTTACATATATGCATAAACTACTCTTATGTCTATATACATTACTCATATATGCATACATACATTACTTTTACATGTATACATAGTCTTACATATATACATATATTACTCTTACATATCTACACACATTAATGTTACAAGTATACAGACCTTACATAATTGTATACATACATACATACATACATACATACATACATACATACATACATACATACATATGTACATACATACATACAGCAGGAGTGAGAGAGAGAAGAAAAACACAAGGAAAGACAGAACGTGCCGGGTCCCCATTCAGCTGTGCTGACACTAATTAACACAGATAACTTGGACGACAAAACACACGATAACAAAGCCACAGACAGACAGGCAGACTGATTACACTGACAGGCTGTTAGACAGACATATTTCAAGCTATGACACATGGATACACAGTCGGCAAGACAGAATGAAAAAGGCTAGCATGCGGATGAATTGAAGGACGGATAGAGACGGACTGACAGAATAAAGATGGCAGGTATGTGGAAGGATGAAAAGACGGGCAGGCAGAAGGACAAAGACAGGCGTGAATGGCGATGTTCAGACAGACAGCCAAACGAATAAACACAGAGACAGACAGATAAAAAAGAAAGACAAAGATATAGCCAAAGAAGGTGAAAGACAGAAAGACAGACAGATGGACAGACAGACGGACGGAGAGACAGACTGACGGACAGATAGTGTGACAGACAGATAGATAGATAGATAGATAGATAGGGGAAAATAAACTACGCAAGAAAAGAAATCGAGAAAGAGAAATGAACTAAAGAACGTTACAAGGTGACAACATACAAGAAAAAAAAACCCAAAGGGAATGGTATATGAGAAGCAACAAGATTAATATAAAAACACATCGAAAGACATACAAACACAGTATGTGAGAGCAAGAGAGGATGTTGAGGTAAACATTTAATCTGCATAAAACATACATTTTATTCCCAAAACAGAATTATTCAGCAAAGATAAAGCCAACTTAAAACACTGTTTCATATTCATACATTACATTTTACTAACAAATTAAATTAACTAACGTAATACACAATTTTATTCATTTAACGATCGCTCGCTTTACGAGTCCTCGCCGTTCTCCCATTGGCAGAAGTTATCTCAGGCGTAAAACCAGCGTTGTATACATGAAGGATTAGGAGATTGTGGGGACAGAAATGGCCGCTTGAGGAAAGACGGAGAAAATTAAATCAAATTTATGATCATTAGCTTATATAGAAGGGAGGAAAAAAACAACAACGCAATAAGGAGAAGATGTGGCCGAATGCTGAACTTCTGTATTTTCATAATGCCCTATTGTTTTTTGTTAATAAAAACATGCAAACAGTACTTAAATATCGTATTCCCTTGATTAAACGCCAGGTCTGAAATCGTCGCTTGCCCCATTTAAACGCCCAGAGGGGAACGGGTGGTGATGCGCAATACGGAGTCATGTTTCGAATAAACGCACGCCTCAAATAAAACGCTCGGGTCAGTACCATCGTCTCTGCCGTATTGCGTAGGCTAATGCCGATGCTGCAGAACCGTAACTGGCATTTCGCGAATAAACGCCTGCCTTGAATAGACGCCGACCCCTAATAAACACCCAATCACGACGCAATTTTGTTAATATAACACCGGGGGCGTTCATTCAAGGAAATACGGTACGTAATCTACCACCAACACTGATTGTAGTCTAGGAGCACGTAACGCACCGTGCATAACAACACCAGTGAAACGTGTAGTCTAATACCAACATACGAGTCCCAAAAACATATAAATGTACAAATACACGTAAAAGTAGTGAAACAAGTAGTCCACTAATAGGCTAACAAGATTATAGCACAGTATAACAGTTCTCAAACAGGCAATTTATCGACAACATAAAAGTATTGAAATATGGACTTTCAGACTGTATGAGAAGAAACACACAATCTCCTCACACAGATATGTGCACAGACGCTTGGCCTGTTATATCCTATACGTCTAGAGTAGTCTTGCCTACGGAAATCTTTGTTTTTGTATGCTCTGTATATATACAATACACAACAGTGATTCGCAAGCTTTTTTTTTTTTTCGAGCGTCTGCCGCCTTTTCCTTCACCGTTCACTCTAGACCTATCCAACAGAACCAGTGGGGCAGTATTGCCCACTTTGAAAACCTTCGGTCTAAACCGAAGTCAGGCATATACGGTTCTTGTCGCTTCTGGTGACTTTGTACATCACGAAGTACACAAGTGTACTACAGAAACCAATCGGTCAGTACGGGGAGATGGTAGTAGGATGACAGCAAATGCTTAATTATGGTAAATCTTTAGCTAGATTTTGAAGACGGAATTCAAATGTACCTGTGTAGGTGTTTGTGTGTGTGTGAGAGAGAGAGAGAGAGAGAGAGAGAGAGAGAAAGTGAGGAAAGTGGGTAGAAACAAGAATGGCAGAAAGTAAGATGAACACGTAGAAATGAAGAACAGACAACAATCCAATATTTCTACAAAAAATCCTTTTTCAAGGATCACATACCAAAAACAACAACAACAACACCTCATATAAAAACAAGAAAAACAGATGAAAAATTAAAACTTAGCTTTTTGGTAACCCTCCTAGTAAGACAGACGGACACAAAACACGCCCAGATAGACGTAGGTAAGTACAAAGTGGAAGACTGCGATTATCTGAGAAATGAGGTAAAGGACGAATGACAAAGGGTACCATATGTTAAATAACATGACCTAATGCTCTAAATGATCTCGGATTGCTCCCATCGGATACTAAACAAAAGCCGCCCAGATGGCGCATACGGTGAACGTGAGAAGATAATATGAGGAAGGGTGGATGAAGGAAGTTCATATGTCTTATCCGCCTGATGCAATAAAGAACGGGAAAAAAGGAAACGATTCCAGGAGAAGAAGATCACCCGTAGATGTGAAAAGCACTGAAGCAGCGGAACATTACAGAATGAAGGGAAAAGAAAGAAGAATAAGTAGGTTAAGAGGCAATCCAATGGGATCAGAAATGTTAACAGGTCTTGCAACTGAGAAGGTCTCATATAAATATCTGAAATCTACACTAGCAGGCCTGATCCTTCGCTTTTGTATGTGTCGTACTTGTATGTGCCGAAAGCACGTAGGAATCTGCCGCCCGGTGTCATTCACGCCATCAAAATGGCAGGGTAAATGGAGTCATGACCTGAAGCAAAATATGAAATCAGTGTTTTACGAGTTTTGATAAGTAAGAGCATAACGCTGTCAGCCTGGTTTAGATAATATCTTGGTTTAAAATCTGGGGTGGGGGATATATGTGTCAGGAAAGGGAGAGAAGCACGCACGGAAATCCAGATGTTGGAATGACGACTGATGAAGATTACTGGAAGATAGTACGAGAGAAGGGGAATTACAATGTGGAAGGGGCAGAGATAACCAAAGGTGACGTTATTCGAAGGAACTTGCGGCTTTCCCCAGCAATGTAGTACGTAATTCAGCTTCTCCAACAGGAAGCTGAGGTCTGCCTAAGTCCTTTAAACTTAGGGATGAGGGAAGGAGTGGGGAGTGGAGGGGTGCAGCTGGCATTTCTGGACGTTATACTGTTATGTATGTGTCTCTGTGGCACAGGTATCCAGGCCTGCTGGAAGAGAAGCAGCACAGTTATCAGTACTAGCGAACTGGCTGGATAAGGAAATTCATCTTGGTGAACGAAAGGAACATGTTCCTGTCATCTTTTAGTCTAGCTTGTGGGGGTGGGGGAACACAAGGAACAATGTTCCCCCACCCCTACCCCAACCCCCACCCCTGCGATGCTAGAGTCTGCATGGGTCTTCCCTGGGAATTCAATCAATCTACCGTAAAAGATCTCCTCATCCGACTAGAATTGACGTCTTTATTTCAAGACAGTCAGGCCTGTTGGTTGAAAGCAACTCCCGATACCTGATTTATCTGAGCTGGCCCAGCGCGAGAGGGGCCAGCCGGTGCATCGTTCCGGGGCCCAGAGGACAATGGGGGGTTTAAAAAGTTGTTCCTGAACTTTTCTGGGTTTCGACCACCCCCCGCCCCCTTCTCCACCCCGTCTCTCAAGCCACGCCCCTAGCCTTCTCTTCCTTCCTCCCCCTCCCCCACCAACACACACAAAAACAGTTTTTCATCAGCTAGCTCTGTTATCTGACCTTCGATGTTGCTGTTTGGGTTTCTTGGTATATTTCCAGAAGGTAGTTTACTTGTAGATATGCAGGGAATCTTGCTTACAACCGTGAGGCCTACAGGAGAGCTGTTAAGGAGGCAGAGTTCCGCAAGGGACATGCAAATGAATGAATGAATGAATGAATAAATGAATGAGTTCTGATATTGCCTCTGTTGCTCCCTTTCTTCCCCTTATTGCTCTTCCTGGATCTTTCCAAATGACCTCTGTACCGCTCAATTTAGGAACCATTGAGTGAAAGCGAGGCCCGGGTTGTCATGTGAAGAGGGACCGAGGACTCCAGAGTCAAATGTAGAATAGGGTAGGTGGACTGAGTTTTACATCGCGCTACAGGATTTTTCCAAGAGGCAAGACTGTGAGATCCTATAGCCAATAAAAGCTGAAATCATGACAGACCTGGTTATTATGATTTACCGTATGGCACAAAGCACTTCTGAGTGGACACATTACAAGAAGAAAGCTGCCACATCGTAAAAAAAAATCCGTCACTTCTTCAGCTTCCCCGGAAGCTGGTGTTCTTTGCAGCCGATGCCGTGAGGATGTTGAGGCATTATATCGGATTTGGAGCGGGTTATGGCTGCTAGTTTTTCAGTCCCGGAGTGCAGCTAAAAAGCAGGGGGTGTGCAATACTTCTTTAGCAGACTTCACCACCATGGGGACTATGGTGATCCCTGCCCCGTTAGCCAGGCTAGGTCATGGAAAATACGGGCCTAACACCCTTAATGGCATGAAAACGGGAATTTTACCTTTTTACCAACGGAGGGGAAGAACAGGGTCTTGGTCACCTATTGTTCGCGAACCCTGACGCCGGCATGTCAGCTACTGCTCGCCAACTCTGACGCCCGCATGTCAGCTATTGATCGCCAACTCTGACGCCGGCATGTCAGCTATTGTTCGCCAACTCTGACGCCGGCATGTCAGCTATTGTTCCCTCAAAAAAAATTCGTCACAGACAACGAAATCGTTTCCTCAACACTGCTTCTCACTCCTCTAATGTGCATTGTCCAGCAAACTATGCATCTGCTGCAGCAGATAAGAAATAGAAAAGTGTATGGCTTAGTTTTACAACCAAAAAAAAGATTGGCAAAGTTAAGAAAAAGTGGGCAGATACGATAGTGGCAGAAAGTAAGACGAGCACATATAAAAGAACACACAACAATCCAATATTTCGGCATAATTCCTTTTTCAAGGAAATCCATACACAAACAACACACCAGACAAGCTGATGGCAATGGGTTTATCCGCAAAAGCTGATTAAGCTTCGACCGCCTTATTGCCCTCGTTACTCCCTCGTTGTAAATGGAGTACGGCATCACTGTCTGCAATCTCACAATGTGCAGCCATTTCTGAGATGGGGTTAACTTTGCCGATTACGAATGCTGAAAGCAAAAACGCTAACATTGTGGACGAGAAACGAAAAACCAAATCTTTGAAAGCAGAACAAAACATGGTTGTAGAATTTTTAAAAATCAAGATGAATTAAAATCTGTGCTTGAACCCAACTTCATTGTCAGGTTCGGTTTGTCTTCTGCGAGTAAGCAGAGGATTTTAAAAAAGGGGTTAAGGTAAAGGAAGATAAGGATAACTCTGTTATATCTGTTATATCACGAACTAATTATGTCAGTCCGTAAGAACAGTGAAGAGCAAAACCTTTATCTTAATGCGAAGAAAAGTTAATTGATGACAACTGACAAAACACATAAGGCAGCTAAAATATGTATCAATGAGGAAAAATTGGAAGAAGTGGAGAGTTTTGAATATCTTGGATCATTACTAACAAATAATGGAGATACAATGAGGAAAATTAAAAGGAGGACATCTGTCGCTCTTCAAAAAGTTAAAAAAAAACTAAAGAAGTTGTAGAGAAGAACAGACAGAACTACAAAAATAAGAGTTTTAGGGGCATGCATCTTTCTCATCGCAACATATGCCTGTGAGACCTGGACACTTAACAAAACAACTGAGAAACACATAAATGCCTTTGAATGTAAATGCTACAGAAGAGTTCTTCAGATATCACGGACACAAAAAAGAGCAAATATACCCATACTACAAGAATTAAATATTGAAGGAGGGTAAGGAGAAAGAAAGAGAGGAAGACCATGGAGAAGATGGCTGCAAGACATCGTTGATGATCTGCAAATGGATGCATCAGCAGCTTACAACCGAGAGGCCTACAGGAAATCTGTTAGGGAGGCAAAGTTCAGCAAGGGACCTGCAAATGACTGACTGACCGACCCATGGTATATTGGTACTGGGAGTATAATGTTCTTCTTGACCTACTGGCACGCCTAGAGGGCGATGTGGTCCAGCGCCCTTTCTTCCCCAGTTCCAGTTGTAGCCGAGTATCCCCTTTCCTACACTGGGGCCACTGGGGGCATCTCTGGCCGGATTCGAACCACCGACCTGAGCCACCAAGACTAGTGCAATAACCATCTGGCCACTCGGACACCCTGAATAAAAAGGAGCGTGGGTACATATACAATACTTGCTGCAGGAAGGAAGTAGAAGTGTTCTGTCTTAAAAAAAAGTAGAACAGAAGTTGTGAGAGTATTTACTTAGTAGTCTCATTTTAATAATCCATTCATTCTTTCGTTTTACTCCCTCTCTTTCTCTCCCTCCCTGCCTCCTTTCTCTCTCTCTCTCTTTCTCTCTCCCTCCCTCCTCTCTCTTCTCCCTTTCTTCTCTTTCTCTCTCTCCTTCCCCTCTCTTTCTCTTTCTCTCTCTCTGTCCTCCCTCCCTCCCATCTTTCTCTCCCTCTCTCTCTCTCTCTCTATATATATATATATATACACGTGTTGAAATACACGCGGTGTCAGTGTAGACGCGTGTAAAATACCTAAAGGCCAAAAATGGAAGGAGAAAGCGTTACTTATTAACAAGATAACTATGTGGTATTTCATCTTTCATTGTCGTCAAACGGCAACAACAATAATAAACAAAAGTGCAAAGGAAAAAAAAAACCCAATAGAAAACATAGGCTCCCGAACAGAGGAAACACAAATAAAAATAAGAAATCAGGTTAATAAACACAACAGTGAAACAACGCAGGTCCTGGCTGTTTTTTTTTTTTTTATCCTATGAGGAAACGACGGGCGCACTTACCTGTGGTAAAAGTCATGGAAGCTGTGGCGCTTGAGCTCGTTCTTGCGCGGCGCTCTGATGGCCGAGTACTCACTCTCGCACTTGTAGGAGTACATGCCGGGGAGGTCCGAAAGCAGGCCAACTGCAGAGCGAAACAGGCTAACCAAGTTCCCAATGGTGGCTTTTACTATCCAAGTCCCTTGATGTGTAACTACCGGACAGCTCTATACCACAACTTTACTTACCGCATCAGCGTGAGATTCTGCGTTTATTGGAAACCTTCAGCACCAACTGCTGCTAAATTCCCCAGCTAGTTAAACTTGAAGATAATGAACGAATACCACTCAGAAATATACTTTACAAATCTCTTATGATCCAAAATCCACCGAACACAAAGCAAATTCCTCTAAAACAAAAAAAAAAAAAAAAACGTATATAACCGTTGCCCGGCAGCAAATAACTACAAGAAGATGTAACTTTAGGTCAACATGTTGCGCTTCTGTTTACAAAAAAAAAAATGTCACAAGAACAAAGTCACTGAACTCGGAACTGTTTGTGAGACGAAGAACCTAAATAAATACAAGAAAGTAGAACTATACAGTTTGCGAATCCTCCACAATATATCAGTGACTTTATAATTAGCGTGATGAGTTCAAGCCAAAGACGTTATTTATTTTTTCCCCCGAGAAAATTTTATGAATGTGAGGTTATCATTGAGATCTCTGATTAATTAAAAAACATAACTTAAAAAATAAAGAAACTATGCCAGATTATCGTTGTGGTATTACTGAGGCCGATTCGTGTGGTTCTTTGTTTTTTTTCCCTTCGTCTAATATCCTGCTGTCCCTGCCAGGTCAACAGGGTATTAAACTAAAGGACAGTAGGATATTAAATTAAGGGACTAATAAATAACAGAGTGTTCGACTAAGAGACAACTGGGTATTATACTATAGAACAGCAGGGGTATTTTACTAAGGGACAACTGAGTATTTGACTATAGAACAGAAAGGTATTAGACTAAGGGACAACTGGGTATTAGACTAAGAGACAACTTGGCACTAGACTAAAGTACAACAGGTATTAAACTAAGGGACAACTGGGCATTAGACTAAAGAACAGCAGGTATTAGAATAAGGGACAACTGGGCATTAGACTAAAGAACAGCATGGCATTAGACTAAGGGACAACTGGGTATTAGACTAAAGAACAGCAGGGTATTAGACTAATGGACAATGTGGCATTAGACGAAGGGACAGCGGGGTATCTGCACTGAAACAAAATTTAATTTAAGGAATACTGGAAGCACAAACTTACCCGCGCGCATCAAAATAAAAACTAGGATCTCTGTACAAGTGACTACAAGACTGTCAACGAATCACAAAATAGAGTCCAGATAATACCCTCCTTATATTTATGAAATTCAAAAAAGCAATTAAAAGCTGAGATTTCTATATATGATGTGACACTGACTTCAATGTCAGCAAACCAAATCATCCAGTGCTCATATTTCAGAATGTTATGACGATATTCATTCATTCATTTGCATGTCCCTTGCGGAACTTTGCCTCCCAAACAGCACTCCTGTAGGCCTCTCGGTTGTGAGCAAGATGGCCTGCTGCTGTTGCATCCATTTCCAGATCGTCAACGATGTCTTGCAGCCATCTTCGTCTTGGTCTTCCTCTTTTTCTTTTTCCCATTATGTATCCTTCCAATACGGTCTTCTCTAAATTATCATGACGTTTAATGTGTCCAAAATATTTCAGTATGACGATATGGCCCAGTTATTTCTATGATTCTCCCCTCCCCACCCCAGCATAGTGGAGCCCATTAAGAAGCTAATTATTTCCACTTCTGGTGATAAAGAAATGCTCTGCAACCCACCTGTTGTCTGTCTGCCAACATATTCAGCACAGCATCACCAAACAAGGTAATAAAACAACCAAATCTTGTGACCGAATTTTCATCAAGTGTGGTAGTGGAACAATAAAGAAGTACTGACGGGTTTAGGTGTCCTAGAACTCTGGCCTGTAAACATCATCAAAGTTAGAAAGATGACGTACTTCGGCTACATCAAAAGACATCATGGCTTGGAGATGGGTGACAGCAGAAAACATAGCGCCAGGCAAAACATGGGCGACCTCGCCGAGGGCGGACTCACCACATCACGGAAAGTCTGAATATGTCATTGCAAGATGTTGGTCAACTTGCTCAAAGACCGCACTGCATTCAGGGAGGCAGTGAGATGGGCAACTTTCCGGAAAGGGCACGTCACATGACACAGTACCGGAGAACCGGCTAGTCCGGAACAACAACAAAAAAAAAACTAGTAGCAAGACTTGGCAGTACGGCAACAAACGAAGGTGACATAATGTTTCTCCTGTGTTTATGCTGACGTTCCGTGATTGCAAATGATAATTACATCTTTATACTTTTTTTTTATCTTTCTTCTAAGTTTTTTTTATGTTAAAAGCTCCGAATATTGCTTTATCGTTAAGATTCTTCTCTTATCAGATCAGTTTCTCACTGGACACTCCAAGAATCGATACCCAGCGATTTACGCCAACAGCGAATCCGCTTAACCGCTTTCACAACAAAACAGATGGGACAAACCCTGTGCAAACCTTTCGTGAGCAACGATTGCCAAAATGTTACCATTTTACACCGAACGACCTCAAATAGCAGTAAACCATGAATCCTGTAAACTGATATAAATGTAACCCTTCTGCCAGAGAATTAAGCAAGAAACAAGATAAAGAATGCAGACACACATGTGCTCTTTCTTTCGAATACCCTTGCAGTAATCACAAAGATAGATTTATACAAGTGCTCGGCATCTGTCGCACTCACAGAGACAAGTAGGTACACTTTGCCCCCCGGCATATATATCGTTAAAATATATTAGTCGAATACTCTCAGACAGAAATAAGACAACGATCCCGTCCTGAAAAGCCGGAATATGAAACTATCCCTGTACTCAACCAGAAGTATAATCGATTATGTATTCGAAAGTTGAGGAGGAAGAGGAGGAGGTGGGGGGGGGGGGAGAGGAGGGGTCGATCCAAAGCCTGTAACAGTTTTGAAACATCAGACGCTGCATAATTGCTTAACATGACGTGGAAGTCAGATGAAGAAGATGAACGCCGCAGATGCAAGTTCTTTTAATCAGGTTTCAGGGTGGAAAAAATCAATTTGTTAACGACGAAAGAAGAAGGGGAAAAAAAAGAGAGTAAATGTAAAGAAACAAAGTGCAGAGCATCCATACTTCTCTGAGATCATGCAGCTCTGACTTAGGGACATCAGGAGCTGAAACTGATGGACAGCGGGTATCAAAACAAGGGACAGCGGGTATCAGACCGAAGGATAGCGGGCATTAGACAAAGGGACAGCGGGTATTTGACTAAGAGACGAGTATTGAACTAAGGGACAGCGTGTATCGGATTAAAGGACAGTTGGTGTCAGACTAAGGGACAGAGACTATTGGACCAAGGGACAAAGACAATTTGACTAAGGGACAATGGGTATAGGGCTACGGGACAGTGGGTATCGGGCTAAGGGACAGTTGGTGTCGGACTGAGGGATAGTGGGTGTCGGACAAAGGGACAGTGGGAATCGGACTGAGGGATAGTGGGTGTCAGACAAAGGGACGGCGGGTATCGGACAAAGGGACGGCGGGTAACGGACAAAGGGACTGCGGGTATTAGAATAAGGGACGGTGGGTACTGGACTAAGGGACGGTGGGTATTAAACTAAGGGAAGGCGGGCATTGGACTAAGACAACGGTTCTTAACTTGGGATCCACAGACCCCCTTGAGTTCCACGGAAAGAGTTATAGGGGTCCACGGAAAAGCATATTGTCTGACTCAATTAAAAAAAACAACTTAGTATCATATAGGTTCTATTTATTGCCAGCATCATATAGGTTCTATTTATTGCCAGTTCATGTAGGTTCTATTTATTGCCAGCTTCATGTAGGTTCTATTTATTGCCAGCATCATGTAGGCTCTTTATCGCCGGCATCATATAGGTTCTATTTATTCCTAGTATCATGTAGGTTATTTATTCCTAGTATCAAGTAGGCTCTATTTATTCCCAGCATCATGTAGGTTCTATTTATTGCTTTATTTTTCTTTTTTAACAAGGGGCCCACATCTGATCTCAACGGGAAAGGGGGTCTACGGCCGAAAAAAGGTTAAGAACCACAGGTCTAAGCAAAGCAGGGGAATGGATTGGGATATAAAACTATGGGACAGCGAGAGATTAGACAGAAGGATATAAGACTAAGGGACAGCAAGAGATTAGACTAAGAGACTGAAGGATAACAAATTAAGCAACAGCAGGGTATAAGACTAAGGGACAGCAGGATATTAATCTAAAGGACATTATAGAAGGGACAGTATGGTATTAGACTAAGAAACAAACATAATATTAAACTAAGGTCAGCGGGTAGACTAAAGGACATCATGATTTTAGACTAATGAACAGAAGGATATTGGATCAAGGAACAGCAGGTTATTAGACTAAGGAACAGCAGGTTATCAGACTAAAGGACAGCAAGTTAAAAGACCATGGGGCAGCACGGAATTAGACTAAGGAACAGCAGGAAATTTGACTAAAGGACAACAGGACATTAGAATAAGAGACAGCGAGACACTAGACTAAAGACAGCGGGGCATTAGACTAAGAGACAGTGGGACATTATCATAAATGAGGATATGTAGCATCAGACGCGTAAAAGAATACATAAAAGAATTACTATTTGTGTGTGTGTGTGTGTGTGTAAAAAGCAAACAGAAAATGTAGCCGAAAAAAACATGTTTAAAAAAACGGAAGCGATGAACAGATATTAAAGGGGAAAAAAATAGCAAACTTATAAACTGTTTAATATCAGCGGGAAGGCAGACAGGCAGAAAAAAAATACAGTCACGCTGACAGACAGACGGACTGACAGACAGACAGGTGAAGTAATATCGAAACAACTTTTCAGGTAAATTAGTGATAGACGGAGAAGTGAGACATTCAACTATTTTTAATGGAATAAATAGATGGCTGCGTACAGAGAAAGACGAAAAAAAAATAAGTAAAGAATAATACAAATAACACTTTGTGTACGGATAAATAAATAAAGAAAAGGAAAAAAAAAGAAAAGAAAAGTAAAAAAACAATACAAATAACACCGTGTACAGATAAATAAAGAACACCGCATGGATATTAATTATTATAAAAAACACACACTGTCACGTGATCACTAAACTGCTTGTGACTAACAAAGCTAAATAACACCGCGATACGCGGAGACTTGACTCTACATAAACCGCAGAAACCGAAAATCAATACAAACAATAACACACACAAGAAGCGCTTTCCCTCCCTGAAGCTACACTTGAATCTCCTCTTTATGTTCTATCTGGAACTTTTTGTTCCGTATATTCTAAGCCTGATTATATTACTAGATATTTTTTCCTCCTACGGTTTATTTTTGTTTGTTTTGTTTTTCTCTAACACAAGCAGACCTGGTCCAAGAAACGCGAAAAAAAAAATAATAATAATGAGCTAGAAAAATGAAAGGTCAGAAAACTCTACACCAATACAATATGATATAGCGCCAGGGAAACAAAAAATCAGGTGCATTCGTGCATCTGTTCAGACTTAACACCAGTTCAGACTTAGCACCAGGTATGACTAACACATATGAGCGCTGGTGGGTACAGTTTTAAGCGCTCACCTCAATAAATAGCCTCGCTCATTGCCCGCAACCACCGTTTTGAGAAGCGAGAGAGGAAGGCCCGGGGGGTGGGGTGGGGTGGGGTGGGGGGAGGGAGAGAAATCGTGAGGTAAGATTTTAAGAGAGAAAAGTTGTGCGATGAGTTCGTCGCTTAAGTTGCTATAAACCTGGTTTGGGGTTGTTTCCTCCATTTTTTTTTTTTTTACAGCCAGTTTTAATATTAAATTTAAAGAAAAGAAAAAGCTCTTATCAGCACCCGTAGAAGTAAGTAATGTATTCCTTGGAAGGCCGATGCTGTTGTAGATAATAACAATAACGGCATGTTCCGTCTTAGACAAGGTCACTTAGGCATGTAATTTGTTAGTTTTTTTAGAATTTATTTAGTGTCATTTTGAATGAGCGGTTTTTCTCCCCTTATGAGTTTATCAACGTTGATATTAGACTTCTTCTTCTTTTCTTCGAGTAAATTCACCAGCTGTCAGAGCCAATGAGGCTCACTGCTGCACACAAGACACGTCTCCATTCCTCTCTTTTCTTGATCTTTTTCTTACCAATTATCGTTTCCAAGAGCGCGTATATCTTCTTCTAGGTCCGTCCCGCCATAGTTGTCTAGGTCTACCTCTTGCTCAATTCCCTGTCATCACTTCTGTACAGGCCATCTTACTTTTTCTACCCTCCTCCATTCTCTGTAAATGCCCGAGCCATCTCAATCATTTGTCATAATGGCTTTTTATAAACGAATAGTTACACAAAGTGTAGATTTCTCTGCTACTTCTTATCTTCCATTACTGTGTTACAGGGTCTCTTACCTATTAGATTTGCATCGCCGAAATCATAACAGCAAACAATGTATTGCAAAGTGCAGTCTATTTTGTGTTTGCCTGTTTTATGTTAAATTTTGGCCCGTTTCAAATTTAAACGTCAAGTTAAAAAAAAAAGAATTCTTATTTTGGCCTGTTTCAACTTTAAACGTCAAGTTAAAAAAAAAAGAATTCTTTCAAAATGGAAATGTTTATATTGCCTTTCACTTTTTTTCCCCTTGAGGCAAACCTAACAGTGTTCCTACACAGAGATGTTGGACAGATTGTTATGTCATAACTACATAACACGAAACACCAAAATATCTACGGAAGACGGCTAAGCACAATTTAAAGGTTTTAAATATAGCCAAGGTGAATAAATACACACACACACACACACACACACATATATATATATATATTTCAGTGGTTCTCAGACTTTTTTGAGCCGCGGGCCCCCATGTCTCCTGGACCTCTTCCTTTACGCCCCAGAAAGTTTTCTTTCTCTCAGTTAGTTCTGATGCATCTTTCACCTCATCGCCCTCCTGCATCATCCCAGTCCCACCAGACGAGGCAGCACTATATACTTGGAAACCTCTAACCTATATGAATATGGCATCTCAAATAGAACAGCCTCCCATGAGGTATATGGTATTCATGATTGACTCTGTCTGGAACGTCAAGGATTCTTTTTTTCTTTTCCCTTTGTTCTGAAATTCTAATTGTCTCTAACAATCAGTGCTGAGAGCAGTCTCTTCAACGATTTCCAGCTTTAAACAACGAGCCCTGAGATTCCAATCTTGAAACTGTGGAGCGGAAATGTGCATCATGGCGTGCAGACTAAATTAAACCTAGTCGATAATGGATACAGAGAGGGAAAATCCGCAAGCAGTTCTTTGAAAGCAATCACTCCTCTCTCTCTCTCTCTCTCTCTCTCTCTCTCTGTCGTCGCACCATCTGCCTCAAATAAATGAGCAACTGCAATGTATCTGTGTGTCTGTGTCTTGTCTGTGCGCTCTCTACATTCGATCGATGCACACCGTTCTTTCTATTCACACACTTCGTTCTGCAAGCAACTTTCACTTCTCTCCACCCTGCAAACTGCCACTGTTAGGAATTACATGTGATTGACTGTGATTTCAGACATATGGCACACCACGCTTTCAGGCAATTTGCTTCATACAAATTTAAAATTAGTTTTCTTTTCTCTATTTTTACGGTATTTATGGCTTCTATTTTCGATGAAGAAAATTCTAAATGAAGATATTTCTTTTTCTATACTCTTGCACAATTTATGTCTTTGATTTATCTTCTTGTTTGATTAATTTTGCATTACATTTCTGTATCTCTTTTTTCCCCATTATCTACTGCGTCTTGCTGGCTTATTTCTTGATTTATGCTGTCTACCAGCTTTCTATCGTTGATGATCTGCGAATGGATGCATCAGCAGCAGGGCATCTTGCTTACAAACGAGAGGCCTACAGGAGGGCTGTTAGGGAGGCAAAGTTCCGCAAGGGACATGCAAATGACTGACCGACTGACTGATCAGCTTTCCACACTCCCGCTGAATCTGGGTTTTCATTGCTTTTTTTTTTTCTCTGTGTCTTCTTCCACCAAGTTGGCGTATCTTCTCTACATGTTCCTCCATGCCAACGTTTTGTAGGACCCTATGTGTGGATATGTGACCAGCAATTGTGGAAGCACTGATATCTCCTTTTATATGGTTTCTTTATTTCTTCTTTTTTTATTTGTATGGCGTTTGTGTATGGTTTCTGGGAAGCATGATGACTTTTGATACGATGCAGCTACCTCCCCAGTTCCCTTCGCCTACTGGCAATGTGTATATTTTCTTGTCATATCTTACTGTCCACTGGGCGTGCGTATATTTTCATGTTAGTATCTTAAGGTCCGCTGGTGATGCGTATATTTTCTTATCATATCTTACTGTCTACTGGCAATGCGTATATTTTTTGTCAATATCTTACCGTCTACTGGTAATTTGTATATTTTCTTCTCAATATCTTAGCTACTTCTGGTAATCCGTATTTTTCTTGTCAATATCGTACGGTCTACTGGTAGTCCGTATAGTTTCTTGCCAATATCTTACTGTCTACTGGTAATCCTTATATTTTCTTATCATAACTTACTGTTGTGTCCAAATGGGGAGACCAGATTCCAGGTCGATTTGGCTGTAGCTCAATCGTTAAAACTACAGAACTGAGTACACGGCACCTGGTGTTTGGAAAGTTCCTCATGAAAACTGAGATGATTCGTCTGTAAGGCGAGGCATACAACAGCTTACTGTAGAATATTCATATAACTACCAGTTCAGGGTTAACAAAAAAAAAAAAAAAAAGGTTAACGTATCAGGAGATCGTCGTAACTGCACTCCCACGCCCATATAATAAAGGGAAAGAGACAGCGCTGTGGGGCTGTTAAGACATCTAGGAGACATGCAGTTCGTGCCTATAGTTTTTTGTTTGTTTGTTTGTTTGTCTTGACCAGTCAGTGCATTACAGAAGGATGTGGCAAGTATACGCACGGCCGATGTTACTTTCCCGTCTCCTAGAGGGGCCAGTTTTACAGACGGGCAGCAGAAGGGCCTTCGGCAGGACTTAAACCGTAGACTTCGCGTTGAGAGAGCCTTGTGCACTAGCTATCTCGCCACAGCTCCACAGACGTCCCGATTTCCTTGTTGATTTGGGGGGGGGGAAGGGGGGAATCTCAGCCCAGGTGCAAGAAGTCCGTAGCACCGGTGAAGATTCTTAACGAGCGGTAGGGAGAGGATATAATAACTTGCTTGTTTTTTGTTCGCGTCCGGGCTGCAGGGCTTCGCCAGAGTCTGAAGCGGGCGAACGGGGGGGGGAAGGGAGGGATATTCGCCATTACGTCTCCGTACAACCGTGTGCTTTCTCTCTCTGCAAAAAATGAGGTAATTTTGGCATGACATCGTGAACCATTATTTAAAGGAAGATGTATTTTCCCCCATATCCCATGACCAGAATCACCTGAAAGCTCTAAAGAACAAGCTCTCTCCAGTGATCTAAATCGTTCATATTCATCGATCACTGCCATCCTGATATTTTCTTTTAGCTTTAAAAATTGTTTACATGGGGCACAGCTGATATCAAACAGCTGATATCAAACAGCTGGGAATCTTCCTATTTAACTTGAAACTTATTACGAATCTCTTTTCTCCGTCCTTCTTCTTCTTCTTGCAGATATCAGTTCGTTAACTCCTCTCCGAGTCAAAGCTTCATTTCCTGTTACAGAATGTCTTATATTTCAGCTGACGAACATCGCTGTTGCGTGTGAAGTCTTGATTTCATCAGGAAATGGTGCGTTTCATTTTCTGATTTTCAGGTCGGACCCGAGCTGGCTCATAGTCTTTCGTGCTAGTAAAGTTGGGAAACAGGATCTTTTTATTTTTTCTTTCTTGGATTCACGTTAAAAAAAATATGTATTTATACAGGGTGATTATAAAGTCATTCCTGAAAAATAAGAGAAATCATATCTTTAAAAATTAAGCTAGGCAGAAACATAAACGACGTGACATTATGTAGACCGACTTTTACTGAGTTATTCCCCCCCAAAACAGGCTGGTATCAAAATGGCGTCTATGAAGGAGAAAAGCCCAGTGTGTTTTATAGTATCACGAAATATACTTTGCCAAGTTTAATCCAGGTTCAGAAATGAGTATGGATGAGATCTGCCAGACGTTAAAAGCATCAAAGGCTGGCGGGTAAAGTTTAAAGATACTGCCAAGATCAAGAATGCTTTAACGACGCGAAGAAAGAAACTGAGCATTCCTTAGGATATTATTTTCTTTCAAAAGTTCGTTTTTCTTCCTTTTCCTTACTCATAATTCCGCATCTTTAATGATCAAGAACTACAATAACTTAATACTGAAGAAGGCTGGCTAGTAAAGAGGATTAAAGAGAGAAAACTTAAATATTTTGGACACATTAAACGTCATGATAATCTAGAGAAAACCGTCTTGGAAGGGTACATAATGGGAAAAAGAAAGAGAGGAAGACCAAGGCGAAGATGGCTGCAAGACACCGTTGATGATCTGCAAATGGATGAATCAGCAGCAGGGCATCTTGCTCACAACCGAGAGGCCTACAGGAGTGCTGTTAGGGAGGCAAAGTTCCACATGGGACATGCAAATGAATGAATGAATGAATAATGGTTAAGATGAGGTCTAGAACAGTACATTTAATGACTAATGACGAGAAGGAATATCCGTTAATGCCCAAAATCCGTTAAACTGGACTATACCTTGACGGACACGAGTAATTAGTGTATAAAGTATACACAAACAAGTATATAAACTATACACGAAGCCACTGCAGTAAAGTCCTGTGTCATTTTGTATGATTAAGGTTCACACCGAAACGTCGGAATTGTGTGCTTGTTAACTGCTAGAGAATGGATGATGAATGGAACTATGCGAGATCCTTATCTGCCTACACGAGTGCTGAGACAGCGATTAAACGTGAAGTATACATATAAGATCTTGGAGTCTGACTTTTTCCTTGGGATCTGTTTTTTTTTTTTTCAATGTAGAGCTCTTTTCCAAGCTGCGGTCAAGGTCAGTGGGAATGCTGGGTTATTTTGTATGTTGAGCTGTCACTACTTACAAACACATGTCATCACATATGCATTCATCCACCACTTGATCACGCCGTTCACATATGAAGGAGGGAGGGAAATGTGCATAACATTTATGAGCCACAAGATCACGTTAGAAGTTCACCTGCCTCCTTTTCTGTGAATATTTTCCTACAGTTTTAAAGAAATCGATGACAACAAGCAGAGTGGACGCATCCAGGGAGAACTTGTCCTGGCCCACCCACTGGCGTCGACAAGCGCGTGGGTTCCATGCTCCTGAAATGTCAGGAACGCTTTGCCAGCAGGTGTGGCGCCACCAGTGTCATTAGTGTTCACATCTTCATCATCTATCATGAGGTTATTGATCTGCAGGTGTCACGAAATACCTGTCTCCTGCGCTGCATGTCTAATCTTCTTCACCTGTCACAATCTGTTCTGTCGGTGATGGGATGTGTGTGTGTGTGTGTGTGTGTGTGTGTGTGTGTGTGTGTGTGTGAGCGGGTAAATGAGAGAGTGAGTGAGAGAGAGAGAGAGAGAGTGAGAGAGATGGGCGAATTATGCTCTTGTGTGCGTCATTAATGAATACATTAAGTCCTCGGTTTAACAGACCCCGATATTGCAGATATCGGATTTAACGAACCGGACAAATGATAATAGAGTACCTTAAGTAATAATAACTTTTCGCACAGTGCCTATTTAATACCCCATTTGATTTGAGTTACGTAGAGAGTGGACTCGTTTTTCACCGTTCCTAGTCTGGCCCAGGCAAAGACGACATATTATTTAATATAATTTAATAATTGTATATTTACAGTACTGTATACTGTATGAGAGATTTTTTGTTTTTAGCATTTAAAAATAATAACAAATCATTTTTAAAAAATGCTTTCTAGGTTACGTTCGATTTACCGATCTTTTGGCATCAACCGACATCCCTTTTCATCATTAGTTCGTTAAATCGAGGGTTTGATGTTTATAAATTGTTTTTTTCTTAATTTAGATAATCATCAATTAAGGTCCACTTCGCTCTGTACATTCATAATCAGCTATTTATAGATGCGGCTGGAAAGTATAATCATCAATTATGAACATTTGTTTTATTTGTCGGGTTCATACTTATTTCATCTTATCGGACTCTCTTTTCTTGTTTCTTTTACAACGGATGAAACATCTGTAATGACATCACGACAATTCATCTCGCCTTTCATCATTTCAGCAGAACAGCCCGGGGGTGGGGTGGGGGGGGGGGGTGCAAGACAAATAAACGTCTATGAACTGTCAGACAGATCCAAAATAAAATAATAATACGTTTTCAAATACCAAAGAAACAAAAATCCTAGAATACTCACCGTTTCTTCTCTTATAACGAGAGACAAATTAGAAAAGGCCTTTGCTTTTAATGTTCCATCTTGAGAAGCTGACAAGGGTCAACGGAGTTTATAGAATCATTCACAAGCAGATCAACGCAGAAGAAAGTGGGGATGGATTTTCTGGCATTTTAGTTCTTCTCTGTGCCAAAACCTAGTCCAGTGTTTTCTTTGTTCATTTTCTTTTTTCTAAATAGTGTACACACACAGAGGCACACACATACACACACACAGAGAGAGAGAGAGAGAGAGAGAGAGAGGTCCTTATCTCCTTCCAAGTGTTAGAGACTTGCCACTCTTTTGAGCTGATGGAAATAGAAAACTGATTTCAAAGACTGGAGATTTACAACGTCTACATCCCTGGAGGGAGTTGCGAGGGAGCAGTCGGATGCAGACGAATCGATATCACCAGGGCCTGTGATGTAGATTAGCCAGAGAGACAGCATAAAAAACAAACAAAACGCGTTAACCTTGCAACACTTTAGACTCATCCAACAACTTTGTTCCCATACTCACTAGCAACCCAAGGAGAAATAACGATGTGCCACTCATATGAGTGCTTACTTTATCGAGGTAAGTTGAAATGTGTAAAAAAAAAATGGCAATGTTTTTACGGCCATCTGACTTTAACTGGTCAAGACCCTAAGCTGCTTCTACTCGGAACAAATTATGCAGGCAATGAGTCTTGCGCACAGTAAAGCGACAGTGGATAGTCCACATAATTAGACTTCGTAAAATACAGCACAAAGCCCTTAAGACATGATAGAAAGAAAAGTGGTTAGAGAGCAAGTCTATTACTGTTATTTTCTTATTATCTTTCTTTCTCCCATGCCTAAAGTAATTTGTTTCCTATCTTTCCTTCTCCCATGTCTAAAGTGCTTTGTCTACTATCTTTCTTTCTCTCATGTCTAAAGTGCTTTGTCTACTATCTGTTTTTCTCTCATGTCTAAAGTACTTTGTAAGTTATCTGTCTTTCTCTCATGTCTAAAGTGCTTTGTATGTTATCTGTCTTTCTCTCATGTCTAAATGCGTTGTCTACTATCTGTCTTTCTCCCAAATCTAAAGTGCTTTGTCTCCTATCTGTCTTTCTCCCATGTCTAAAGTGCTTTCTCTACTGTACACGAAGCACTTTTAGATGTGAGGGAAAGAAAACTGACAAGAGAATTACCTGGGACTTGAACCCCGTGCTCCGGTAGGACGAACAACCGCCTAGCCACGAGAGAACGGCGCATTAATAAACTGTGCTATCTTGCAACCCACTGCTGGACAGCGAAGCCACCAGTGCTTGTCTGGTCGAAAATCGCGACACCCGGAAAAGGGAACGAGGTCAGGACACAGAAATTCCGTCGCTTAGACCCAGTCTCTCGCAGGTACCAAATCCTTGAGACACAAGCACGTACATGATCTCTTGCAGATGTCTAGTGCATACTGGACAACAACAACAACAACAACAATAACAACAACTGAACACTTTTTTTTACATAAAGGTTGTTTCAGTTTACGGTTTCATGTACACATTTAAAGAAATAGGAAACAACGAGGCGTGCCTAAAGCTCTGTCTACTATTTTTTTCGAAATCAAACCAGACACTCTATACGCTTTCATTTAACAAATTAGGACGCCACATTATTGCAAAAAATAGATAAAGATCAATCTGCCTCCTATGTTTGCTTATAAGGTCAGTCAGTCAGTCATTTGCAAGTCACTTGCGGAACTTTGCCTCCCTAACACCTCTCCCGTAAGCCTCTCGGTTGTAAGCAAGATGCCCTGCTGCTGATGCATCCATTTGCAGATTACCAACGATGTCTATACGGTAAAAGGTAAGATTCCCGTTCCCCTGCCATTAAGGCACATTTGGAATACGGTGTTAGGCCCGTATTTCCAAGACCATTAACTATCACTCTCTGTATTATCACCATCTTTTACATGAAAGTCTGATGTGGTCAGTATCATGCCTGGCCGCATTTACCTTCCCAGATTTCTCTGGTATCCATTCTTACAGGCTTTTTGGTGTGGTGGTACCATTAAAAGCCCCCCCCCCTCCCCACACCCCAGTATTAGAATTCGGTACCACAGGGGTTAGCAGACCAAGCACCTAACTACTCAGCCAGCCACGGCGCCTATGCTTATCAGTACTAATACAGGACCAGAAAAAAAAAGGTGGTATGGCATATCGGGGAAGGGAGGAGCGATAACAGCTAGCGTCGTGCAAGTATCAGGCAGTTCCACAGTCACTCAGCTGCGGTCAGAGCATCGTAGCGTCTTTAAACATCCAGATAATAAATGAAGCCGCAAATCAAAGATTCTATACGTAAGTAATAGCAATAAGAACGAGGGTGGAGTTATGGCGCATACATAATCAGTGAAAATACCAGTTTGTACAATAACTTCAGTATTACACTACTCATGGAGGAAAAAAAAGTCACAGGCCAAAACATCTACAAACACATGACTCTAAAACATCTACAAACACATGACTCTAAAACATCTACAAACACATGACTCTAAGACAACTACAAACACATGAATCTAAGACAACTACAATCACATGGCTCTAAAACATCTACAAGCATATGACTCTAAAACATCTACAAACATATGACTCTAAAACATCTACAAACATATGACTCTTAACCGAACTACAGAATAACTCACTCATCAAAACTACATTCTTCCACACAGACCACTCTGTGACATCATCATCATCATCTACTGCTTGTCATCTTCTGGCAGAACAGCTGGACCCCGCGGATTTCGCCGAGGAATTTTCAGACGGGTCTTGACCTTAAGTGTCTATAGAGTCACCGCTTCTGTGCCTCTGAGCAAAAGCTGATGCAGCCTCAATTCTGCAACACGTTGAGTCTACTCTGAAAACCTACTCCACGTTTTTCAAATAGGAAAACCCCCAACTTTAAAAAAAGGGACATATCCTACTTTATGCAATCAAGGTCTTCCTTGTGGCACTGGCTGCCAAGAACGGCTGGCTCATACTTACAAAGAACAAACACGATTCTACCTGTGCATTTCCTACAACATTTTTTTTACGACAGAAATGTAAAATATGCGAAAAGTGCTTTTGGAATCCTGTTTCGGAGCGTGGGGCCGGCATTACAAGTACGAGTCTGCAAACGGACAAACATACACCCTCACTACAAACTATTTGCCAGAACGATAGCAAGAGAGAAAAAAAAAGGGGCCGATTATTTTTCCATTTTGGTCCGACGGATCAAACTGAAAACAGTCTTATCGCCACGTTGCCGGCCAAACGTTGGCGGTGAAGTTCTGGAGTACTCCGAAATAGATCGCGCCATATCGCCCGTTTTGCAAGTCGTAATTCTCAAACTGAAATATTTTTTTTTCCTATAATTTCTATACATATTCGAATAATTTGTAAAACAGTACAGATCCATTCACGTGCCTTGTTTTTCAATTCCTCTTATCTAGAGATTTATGTGTCTGCACATCAGAATCTAGCGGCAGGATTGATTCCACTGGCGCCGATGTGAAATCAAAGGGCAACACGAAAAAAACGTGCAGATAGAAGTTTTATAAAGGGAGAAAACATTGAGAACCTAATATATAGACCAATGAAACCTTCATGATGGCACGCCACAAGAAATTAAGAACGTTCCGAGAGGGACACGTCTTTTTCAAGGTACCCAGGATCGGTTCTGTCCAAACCATGAAGAGTTAAAGTCAAGATATTTACAAGGTCAGAAAGCAACATAATGCATGCATAGAATTTTTTTTTCGTTTTAATCTACAATTAATTCCCTCAGCTTGTGTGTCATGTCAGTGCTTGTATTTTCCCGGTGAGTTATGATCCTTAATCGTCTGAGTAGTTGAATGATTAATGTACTCATCTCTCATGGCAAAAGGTCGTTGTCGATGGTTCAACTTCGGCTGGAGATCCCAGGACAGCCCAGCTGTATAAACTGGTACTTGGTTCCTTACGGAACGATGGGAGGAAAGGTAGCACGCCATCGGTCACTGACCGCAATGGCTTCTAGTCTGCCGATAAATCATGGAAAATTTGCACTGACATCATATTCCCCCTCCCCTTGTGCCTCAGTGTATGAATTCATATCTGATGTTTATCATTACAGCCCTCTTCTGAGTTCTCATTTTACGGGTACCAAAACCCCACGGAGGATCTTTCCTAGAACATCTTCTTCAGCGTGTCATTGGAATGAAGTTGTCTTTCTTTAGAGAAGTTCTGCCCCATTTATTCTGAGGCATATAGTGGCTGGCACTAGCGTTAAGTGCTATTATATTTTCCTTGACTTGCCAACACGCTACAAGGCGATGCGGACATAAGCATACCTGGCCAACCTCGCCAGAAAACAAGAGAAGCCTTTCACCTATTGATAACCTGATCGAGATACCTCCATCCAGGATGGAATCTCCCACAGACCATCAGCAGGAGTGATGAATTCGCTATCTTAAGCATAGATCATCATCAGGAGTGATGAATTCGCTATCTTAAGCATAGATCATCATCAGGAGTGATGAATTCACTATCTAAAGCATAGATCATCATCAGGAGTGATGAATTCACTATCTTAAGTCATAGACCATTATCAGGAGTAATGAATTCACTATCTAAGCCATAGACCATTATCAGGAGTGATGAATTCACTATCTAAAGCATAGACCATCATTAGGAGTGATGAATTCACTATCTAAAGCATAGATCATCGTCAGGAGTGATGAATTCACTATCTAAAGCATAGACCATTATCAGGAGTGACGAATTCGCTATCTCGAGTTATCGGTTGGCCCTGCTGCTTTTAAAATCACTTGTTACTGAATCCTTCTAACTCTTACATGTTTTATACTAAAAACTCCCAGATCCTCCACAGAAATGTAATCCTGATTTCGACTTTACAGTTAAACTCTGATGTGCAAATATCAATATACGAATTGCGAAAAAAAATAATCATAAAATAAACAAAATAATCAAAAACACACATACACACACCACACCACACCACACACACACACTCTTTTTCCTCACAAAATAACAATCTACTCTCGTAACAAGGTAAGATGGAAAACTTACACCATAATTCGTAAAGATGGTGTCAGATATAGAAATGGAAGTTCTGGTGGAGTCCTAAATGAGGAGCAAACTTCACACAGACAGTGTCATAAATAAGGAGGAAACTTCGTAGAGACAGTGTTATAAATAAGGAGGGAACTTTACACAGACAATGTCATAAATGAGCGGCAAACTTCATACAGACATTGTCATAAATAAGGAGGGAACTTCACACAGACAATGTCATAATGAGGGGCAAACTTCATACAGACATTGTCATAAATAAGGAGGGAACTTTACACAGACAATGTCATAAATGAGCGGCAAACTTCATACAGACATTGTCATAAATAAGGAGGGATCTTCACACAGACAATGTCATAATGAGGGGCAAACTTCATACAGACATTGTCATAAATAAGGAGGGAACTTTACACAGACAATGTCATAAATGAGCGGCAAACTTCATACAGACATTGTCATAAATAAGGAGGGAACTTCACACAGACAATGTCATAATGAGGGGCAAACTTCATACAGACATTGTCATAAATAAGGAGGGAACTTCACACAGACAATGTCATAAATGAGAGGCAAACTTCATACAGATTCATTCATTCATTCATTTGTATGTCCCTTGCGGAACTTTGGCTCCCAAACAGCACTCCTGTAGGCGTCTCGGTTGTGAGCAAGATGGCCTGCTGCTGCTGCGTCCATCTGCAGACCGTCAACGATATACAGATATTGTCATAAATAAGGAGGGAACTTCATACAGACAGTGTTATAAATGAGTAGGGAACTTCATACATACAGTGTCATAAATGAGGGACAGACTTCACATAGACACTGTCATAAAAGAGAGACTAACTTCTTACAGACAATGTCATAAATGAGGGAAGAACTTCATAAAGACAGTGTCATAAATGAGAAAAGAACTTCATACAGACAAAGGTTATAAATGAGGGACGCAAGTCACGCAGATAGTGTCGTAAATTAGGGACTAACTTCTTATAGACAGTGTCCCGAATGTGAGACGCAACTTCATATAAATGGCATCACACACGGAGAAAGAGTCAAAAACAAACAAACAAAAAAGTCTTGCCGCGACTACACCTCACTTACTCATGTAATGAGAAGTCTGGAATCCGAAGTTTATCAAGACTTTCCTGCCCTTACTGAGAGAAGGTCTTCATTGACGGAATGTAAATTATGGCTTGCCTTTGGACTAAATGGAACTTGTGGTTTACTAAGCACCACCTAACTACCACGACTTAGTTTACAACTTAACTTCCACATATTTCAAATTCATGGTGGTAGAATTGGCTGCACTGTTAACTCCTTTGGATACTGACTGCTTTTTCCCCCCCAATATTTGCTTTTTCTACAATACTAAAAAAAAAAAAAAACCAAAACATTTGTGTTTAATCATACCGGTACAAAGACAACGTGACCTTTTAATGAATGGGTCAATTATCGCTTTGTATCAGTAAATCTTCACATTTACTCCACTATCGAATATCACAAAGAAATCATTAAGGTCCGTCCTCTGCACTGCCATAGAAATCTCACTAGGAAACTTCATAACCATAACCGGATCTCAAATGCCATCATGAAATGGGAAACAAGAGCCTTTTCAAGATATTCCAAAGACCAGCAAATGCTTCTTATAATAGGCTTCAAAGGCCGTCATAAGACTGGAATCTCAGAGTTTCTCAAAATTTAAAAGTGTTTAAAAAAAAAAGACAACCACGAAACAATAAAGAGAGGACACGAAGGAAAATTTAACTTCAAGTATTGTCGTTAACGTCTGGAAAACAAGAATTTAACATCATGTCCCCCAGATTTTCATGAATCTAGAAATTCCAAGATTCATAAACTACCTCTCACCCTAAATGGAATTTACAAAATAAAGAGATCTGAAAACTCGCATCTTAATTAAAATGGATATTAACTTATTCACTCACTAAATTAATTTCAATGCTCTGCCAGAATAAATTTTGATGAGAAATTTTGGTAAAAAAGAAAAAAAAAACAAACCAAAACATTTGTGTTTAATCATACCGGTACAAAGACAACGTGACCTTTTAATGAATGGGTCAATTATCGCTTTGTATCAGTAAATCTTCACATTTACTCCACTATCGAATATCACAAAGAAATCATTAAGGTCCGTCCTCTGCACTGCCATAGAAATCTCACTAGGAAACTTTATAACCATAACCGGATCTCAAATGCCATCACGAAATGGGAAACAAGAGCCTTTTCAAGATATTCCAAAGACCAGCAAATGCATCTTGTGAACAGGCTTCAAAGGCCGTCATAAGACTGGAGTCTCAGAGTTTCTCAAAATTTAAAAGTGTTTAAAAAAACAAAAAAGACAACCACGAAACAATAAAGAGAGGACACGGAGGAAAATTTAACTTCAGGTATTGTCGTTAACGTCTGGAAAACAAGAATTTAACATCATGTCCCCCAGAATTTCATGAATCTAGAAATTTCAAGATTCATAAACTGCCTCTCACCCTAAATGGAATTTACAAAATAAAGAGATCTGAAAACTCGCATCTTAATTAAAATGGATATTAACTTATTCACTCACTAAATTAATTTCAATGCTCTGCCAGAATAAATTTTGATGAGAAATTTTGGTAAAAAAGAAAAAAAAAAGAAACCAGAATTAAGTTACTCCATAACTTAAAAAAAAATGATTCAGATTAGAAATGTGCTATTTTTTTCATTTCATCAAGACTGATTAAATATCGCCTTAAGCACTGCTTCGCTTAAGTGTGCAAGATACATCACTGCGACCGCTGTTTTGTAGTGAAAGAATTAAAGATCTACCAACACTGCGACCGCTGTTTTGTAGTGAAAGAATTAAAGACCTACCAACACTGCGACTGCTGTTTTGTAGTGAAAGAATTAAAGATCTACCAACACTGCGACCGCTGTTTTGTAGTGAAAGAATTAAAGACCTACCAACACTGCGACCGCTGTTTTGTAGTGAAAGAGTTAAAGATCTACCAACACTGCGACTGCTGTTTTGTAGTGAAAGAATTAAAGATCTACCAACACTGCGACTGCTGTTTTGTAGTGAAAGAATTAAAGATCTACCAACACTGCGACTGCTGTTTTGTAGTGAAAGAATTAAAGATCCTACCAACACTGCGACTGCTGTTTTGTAGTGAAAGAATTAAAGACCTACCAACACTGCGACTGCTGTTTTGTAGTGAAAGAATTAAAGATCTACCAACACTGCGACTGCTGTTTTGTAGTGAAAGAATTAAAGACCTACCAACACTGCGACTGCTGTTTTGTAGTGAAAGAATTAAAGACCTACCAACACTGCGACTGCTGTTTTGTAGTGAAAGAATTAAAGATATACCAACACTGCGACTGCTGTTTTGTAGTGAAAGAATTAAAGATCTACCAACACTGCGACTGCTGTTTTGTAGTGAAAGAATTAAAGATCTACCAACACTGCGACCGCTGTTTTGTAGTGAAAGAATTAAAGACCTACCAACACTGCGACCGCTGTTTTGTAGTGAAAGAATTAAAGACCTACCAACACTGCGACCGCTGTTTTGTAGTGAAAGAATTAAAGACCTACCAACACTGCGACTGCTGTTTTGTAGTGAAAGAGTTAAAGATCTACCAACACTGCGACTGCTGTTTTGTAGTGAAAGAATTAAAGATCTACCAACACTGCGACTGCTGTTTTGTAGTGAAAGAATTAAAGATCTACCAACACTGCGACCGCTGTTTTGTAGTGAAAGAATTAAAGATCTACCAACACTGCGACTGCTGTTTTGTAGTGAAAGAATTAAAGATCTACCAACACTGCGACTGCTGTTTTGTAGTGAAAGAATTAAAGACCTACCAACACTGCGACCGCTGTTTTGTAGTGAAAGAATTAAAGACCTACCAACACTGCGACCGCTGTTTTGTAGTGAAAGAATTAAAGACCTACCAACACTGCGACTGCTGTTTTGTAGTGAAAGAGTTAAAGATCTACCAACACTGCGACTGCTGTTTTGTAGTGAAAGAATTAAAGATCTACCAACACTGCGACTGCTGTTTTGTAGTGAAAGAATTAAAGATCTACCAACACTGCGACTGCTGTTTTGTAGTGAAAGAATTAAAGATCTACCAACACTGCGACTGCTGTTTTGTAGTGAAAGAATTAAAGATCTACCAACACTGCGACTGCTGTTTTGTAGTGAAAGAATTAAAGATCTACCAACACTGCGACTGCTGTTTTGTAGTGAAAGAATTAAAGATCTACCAACACTGCGACTGCTGTTTTGTAGTGAAAGAATTAAAGACCTACCAACACTGCGACTGCTGTTTTGTAGTGAAAGAATTAAAGACCTACCAACACTGCGACTGCTGTTTTGTAGTGAAAGAATTAAAGACCTACCAACACTGCGACTGCTGTTTTGTAGTGAAAGAGTTAAAGATCTACCAACACTGCGACTGCTGTTTTGTAGTGAAAGAGTTAAAGATCTACCAACACTGCGACTGCTGTTTTGTAGTGAAAGAGTTAAAGATCTACCAACACTGCGACTGCTGTTTTGTAGTGAAAGAGTTAAAGATCTACCAACACTGCGACTGCTGTTTTGTAGTGAAAGAATTAAAGACCTACCAACACTGCGACTGCTGTTTTGTAGTGAAAGAATTAAAGACCTACCAACACTGCGACTGCTGTTTTGTAGTGAAAGAATTAAAGACCTACCAACACTGCGACTGCTGTTTTGTAGTGAAAGAGTTAAAGATCTACCAACACTGCGACTGCTGTTTTGTAGTGAAAGAGTTAAAGATCTACCAACACTGCGACTGCTGTTTTGTAGTGAAAGAGTTAAAGATCTACCAACACTGCGACTGCTGTTTTGTAGTGAAAGAATTAAAGATCTACCAACACTGCGACTGCTGTTTTGTAGTGAAAGAATTAAAGATCTACCAACACTGCGACTGCTGTTTTGTAGTGAAAGAATTAAAGATCTACCAACACTGCGACTGCTGTTTTGTAGTGAAAGAAAAAAACCGCAGAGAGATGCCTAAATAGCCTGATAAACCATCACAGGAAGACATAATTTAATACAAATGTTTAAAACGGTACGGTCAAACTGACATTCTATATGAATTTCATTAACAGATCCATGTAATCATGAAAACAGCAACTGCTGAAAACTGAAAAAAAAAAACAGAACCCTTGAAACTAGAAACTGTATTCGCAAACTTTCTCAAACACAAGCAGCTTTGTTACCACAGCGAAAACAAACCGTAACAAACACATTCGAATTCAGCCACCACTGATCGTTACAGAAACTGAAAACATTCCAACAATGTTGTTGTATATAGCTAGTTGTATCATCCAAGAACTGGCAGGTTCCCAACAGAAGACGGAGAGGAAAAACAAGTGGGGTGTCCGAATAACATACAAATGATCCAGACTCGATTAAAACACTCCGTACACTGTTGTACAGTCGACAAACAGATTTCGATCTCGCGTTATAAATTATCTATCCTGTGGATACAGCCCCGAGGGAGGGGGAAAATGGCTCGTCTGTCGCGTCTGGAGTGAGTAATGAAGCAGCGTACACGTGTCGCGGTGGTAAGCGAGTAGTGACGAGGGCGGTGTACGAGTGTGTACACGTGTGTACGTGTGTGAGCTGCGAAAGAGGCGGTGTTTATGCATGCAGTGAAGAAAGAAGAGATATATATATATATACTAAAGTAAATCGCACACACACAGACCGGGAGTGAGTGACAGAGAGATGAGGCGTGAGAGAGGCGGGAGATAGTAGCGAAATGAACAGGGGAAAAAGTGAGGCCCAGTGCACAGCTGTACTCATTAACATAAATTACTGTTTTGTACGTGTAGCCGTGTTCGCATCTTTACCTGCTTATACGGCTGAGCTCAGGCTAGGAGATTGTAGCTATCGATTTTCGATTTATCGAGCGGTGTGAGCCCTGGTATGCTCTAGTGTTTTATTTCTTAACGGTATCTGCTATCATTTGCAATCCATCCCCTCCCCAGTGGTACGCGTCTTCGCCGTTATTCTATTCACTCTCTCATTACACGCTTCTTTTTCTTCTTCTTCTTCTTCTTCTTTCAGACGTCGACTTACATACTTCTGAAGTGGCCGGTGGTCATCTGGAGGAAGCGGACATCCCCACACAGTTTGTTCTGGACCGACGTGGTCTTCTCTGTTGCTCATATACTGGGCACTCCTGCAGTATATTCTTCCAGTCCCTGAGCTGATTAAAAAAAGAAGCAGGGGGTGGTACAATGCTTCTTTAACAGACTCCACACCGTCACTGGGACTACAGCTAGAGTAGAGCCCGACCAGGCTTATTACTGGAGGTGGTAACCAGCTGAAAAGTGGGACAAGATCCAGGTTAGTTATGGTTCGTCAACCCTGACACGCTAACACGGCAGAGATCGGGGTTGCGGTTTGTCAAATCGGACAGGCTCTTCTGGATCAAGAGAGGAACGTTTCTGAAAAGTTGAAGACCTCTGTAATCTTCGCCTCGACCTGGGCCGCAGTTATCCCTACACGGTTCGCGAAGCTACGGCAACGCAAAACCGTAGCCAGATACGCTGCCACAAGGATCGGATGGATTCTTTACTACCATGAATCCCCAACGCCTAGGACGCCTGAATAGTGAAGTGGTTATGGAAGAAGACGGTAAAGGACGAGGGGGGGGGGGTCATTTCCGGCTGGGAGTGTCCCAGTCGTCCAGTTGCAGACGTGGGTACTAGCTTGTCCCAGTCGCCCAACTGCAGACGTGGGTACCTAGTTTGTCCCAGTCGCTCAACTGCAGACATGGGTACCTAGCTTGTCCCAGTCGCCCAACTGCAGACATGGGTACTTACCTTGTCCCAGTCGCCTAACTGCAGACATGGGTACCTACCCTGGCCAGTCGCCCAACTGCAGACACGGGTACCTAGCTTCTTTTAAGAGCTGGTGAGGGAAAGGCTGGCAGGGCGTGTTACTGGCCGCCATTTCAGCCTCTAGTGCACCGACGGGTCTAGGGGAAATATGGGCACCAACACTGCGACTGCTGTTTTGTAGTGAAAGAGTTAAAGATCTACCAACACTGCGACTGCTGTTTTGTAGTGAAAGAATTAAAGATCTACCAACACTGCGACCGCTGTTTTGTAGTGAAAGAATTAAAGATCTACCAACACTGCGACTGCTGTTTTGTAGTGAAAGAAAAAAACCGCAGAGAGATGCCTAAACAGCCTGATAAACCATCACAGGAAGACATAATTTAATACAAATGTTTAAAACGGTACGGTCAAACTGACATTCTATATGAATTTCATTAACAGATCCACGTAATCATGAAAACAGCAACTGCTGAAAACTGAAAAAAAAAAAACAGAACCCTTGAAACTAGAAACTGTATTCGCAAACTTTCTCAAACACAAGCAGCTTTGTTACCACAGCGAAAACAAACCGTAACAAACACATTCGAATTCAGCCACCACTGATCGTTACAGAAACTGAAAACATTCCAACAATGTTGTTGTATATAGCTAGTTGTATCATCCAAGAACTGGCAGGTTCCCAACAGAAGACGGAGAGGAAAAACAAGTGGGGTGTCCGAATAACATACAAATGATCCAGACTCGATTAAAACACTCCGTACACTGTTGTACAGTCGACAAACAGATTTCGATCTCGCGTTATAAATTATCTATCCTGTGGATACAGCCCCGAGGGAGGGGGAAAATGGCTCGTCTGTCGCGTCTGGAGTGAGTAATGAAGCAGCGTACACGTGTCGCGGTGGTAAGCGAGTAGTGACGAGGGCGGTGTACGAGTGTGTACACGTGTGTACGTGTGTGAGCTGCGAAAGAGGCGGTGTTTATGCATGCAGTGAAGAAAGAAGAGATATATATATATATATACTAAAGTAAATCGCACACACACAGACCGGGAGTGAGTGACAGAGAGATGAGGCGTGAGAGAGGCGGGAGATAGTAGCGAAATGAACAGGGGAAAAAGTGAGGCCCAGTGCACAGCTGTACTCATTAACATAAATTACTGTTTTGTACGTGTAGCCGTGTTCGCATCTTTACCTGCTTATACGGCTGAGCTCAGGCTAGGAGATTGTAGCTATCGATTTTCGATTTATCGAGCGGTGTGAGCCCTGGTATGCTCTAGTGTTTTATTTCTTAACGGTATCTGCTATCATTTGCAATCCACCCCCTCCAGTGGTACGCGTCTTCGCCGTCATTCTATTCACTCTCTCATTACACGCTTCTTTTTCTTCTTCTTCTTCTTTCAGACGTCGACTTACATACTTCTGAAGTGGCCGGTGGTCATCTGGAGGAAGCGGACATCCCCACACAGTTTGTTCTGGACCGACGTGGTCTTCTCTGTTGCTCATATACTGGGCACTCCTGCAGTATATTCTTCCAGTCCCTGAGCTGATTAAAAAAAGAAGCAGGGGGTGGTACAATGCTTCTTTAACAGACTCCACACCGTCACTGGGACTACAGCTAGAGTAGAGCCCGACCAGGCTTATTACTGGAGGTGGTAACCAGCTGAAAAGTGGGACAAGATCCAGGTTAGTTATGGTTCGTCAACCCTGACACGCTAACACGGCAGAGATCGGGGTTGCGGTTTGTCAAATCGGACAGGCTCTTCTGGATCAAGAGAGGAACGTTTCTGAAAAGTTGAAGACCTCTGTAATCTTCGCCTCGACTTGGGCCACGGTTATCCCTATACGGTTCCCGAAGCTGCAGCAACGCAAAACCGTAGCCAGATATTCTGTCACAAGGATCGGCTGGGCTCTTTACTACCATGAATCCCCAACGCCTGGGACGCCTGAATAGTGAAGTGGTTATGGAAGAAGACGGTAAAGGACGAGGGGGAGGGGGGGTCATTTCCGGCTGGGAGTGTCCCAGTCGTCCAGCTGCAGACATGGGCATCTAGCTTGTCCCAGTCGCCCAACTGCTGACATGGGTACCTAGCTTGTCCCAGCCGCCCAACTGCAGACACGGGTACCTAGCCTGTCCCAGCCGTCCAACTGCAGACACGGGTACCTAGCTTGTCCCAGCCGCCCAACTGCAGACACGGGTACCTAGCTTGTCCCAGCCGCCCAACTGCAGACACGGGTACCTAGCTTGTCCCAGTCGCCCAACTGTAGACACGGGTACCTAGCTTGTCCCAGTCGCCCAACTGCAGACACGGGTACCTAGCCTCTTTTAAGAGCTGATGAGGGAAGGGCTGGCAGGGCGTGTTACTGGCCGCCATTTCAGCCTCTAGCGCACCGACGAGTCTAGGGGAAATATGGGCACCAACACCATATGCCCTGGTTGCTTCTGTAGCATAGCCGGGCTACCTGTAACTCCCCAAAACCAGCTTCTCAGCGGCCCCATTCTTCAAAGTTAGCGCACTGCGACATTTTAAGAACATTAAAAAAAAAAAAACAAACCCAGACAAACGAGCGTCGGGCTCAACGGTAGATACCGACCTTCACCTTTCTCCCGCGTTTCATTCCTGCTCTAATATTCTGAGATCAGATAATTTGTACCGCGGCTTCTCATGTCAATTACTTCAGGGCTGCCATATTTGAAGCTTTCCCACGCCGACTTCGTGCAAGGCACTAGAAGGGCGTCAGTGGTTGGGGAGGGGGTTTCTGGAATACAACTTAATCTGCAGCGCTGCCTACCGTCTTCTTGTGGTTTGGAACGACTTCGGGGTGGGGGGGGGGGCAGATGCCAGGGCACTGATGTAACTCGACTTCTAGTCCGGTGTGAGTCGCTGGCAGCTGTTTTTCTGTGTTTAAAAGAGGCGATTCTTGGTTAACTTTTGTTGTTGTTGTTGACAGAACACACTGGTCCTCTGCGTGTAATCAAGACTATTTGAATCAGTAGACAACAAACCTTTGACTATGATTAGACATTTTTGTACTGTCCGACTACGATTTTGACTTCTTTATACAAATAAAGGTAATGGTATGAGCTGTGAAGGTAAAGGTATGAGCTGTGATGGTAAAGGTATTAGTTTTGAAGGTAAAGGTAACGGTATGAGCTGTGAAGGTAAAGGTATGAGTTTTGAAGGTAACGGTATGAGCTGTGAAAATAAAGGTAAAGATATGAGTTGTGAATCAGCGTCACTGCACACGGTCAAAGTGTTCTGCTGCCTAGTCAACAGCTGACCTGAAACCGCCGACTGGTGTCGCCGTCAGTACGAACTCCGTAGCTAGCAGTATCATTCCTCTTCCGTCACAGAGCGTTGATCCCGGTATCCATCCCCCCCCCCCCCCGAAGCTGGGTGAAGCCCGAGCTAGCCACAGACTGACCGCCATTTTGTGTGAGTGGAAATCAAAACTGGGTCGTCTGCTCGGCCAGCTAGTGACTAACACGGCTCCCTTAAAAAAAAGGCACTTACTCCATCCAAAACTGCTAGGTAAGGGTCTTGATAAACTATAGCAACGTTTCCCAAAGTGGGCGCTAACGCCCTTTGTAGGCGTTGGAAAGGACCAGGGAAGGGCGAAGAAAGAAAAAAGGTCAGCTGGGGTGGGGAGGCGGTGGGGGGAGGGGGTCAGTGAAAGAAAAGGGAGCAGTGGGGGGAGGGGGGAGTTGATGGAAAACGAAGCAGCAGACAAAGGGAAGTAATACCTCCCTTCTTAGCAACTTTTAACCTGATATTGAAAAACATGTGTCCTTGCATGAAGCTCATCGATCACATTAAAAGTTGAGAAGATAATACAGACGTTAAATAAATATGTTTGCTACAGGACGTTTTTAGTTGTGTAATGCAGATCCAAGTTTAACAGGCCACTGTAGGAGTAGCAGATGGGGATGGGGGGTGGGGGGCGCTGACGATGTGGCCTGGGAGAAAAGGGGGCGGCAGCCCGAACAAGCCTGGGGGGAAACAATGGACCATATCACTGGTTTCCAACACTTTTATATCCAAGTGCCTGCATACAAACTGCCGACCACCAATTGATACGGAATACAGCGAAGCCATAAAACCTTAACTATGTTTATGCATGCGAAAGCTGGAAAACAACTAAAGAAATAGACAAGAAATTAGACTCTTTTGAAAACAAATGCATAAGGAAAATACTCAGCATCAAGTGGAACGAATTCAAGAACAATGCAGAGATAAGACAGACGACTGAACAACAACCAGTCTCATGGGTGATCAGGAGATGGAGATGGACATATGTTGGTCGCTTGATGAGAAGAAATGATCAGAGAATCCCAAAAACAAGCTATCAAGTGGAACACAACAGGCCGAAGAAAAAGAGGCAGACAGCGTGAAACTCTGAAGAGGCCAAATTAACAGGCATAAAATCCCTTGATGAGGCTGAAAGACTCGCCGAAGACAGGAAAAATTGGCGAACTACTTTACGAGTCCTATGTGACGTTTAACGGCAAGGGAAGGATATAAGATATAAGATATAAGATGTTTATTTAACAGACCCACAAAAACCACTGCCGGGCCCACGTTGCAGAGCCCCTCTTCAGAAGTAAGTAGTACGCAAGAAAAGGCACGGAATATGTTATAAATTTCAGAATGTGGGTACACGGTTGGGGGGTGGTGGGGGGAGGGCATTCCAATTATAAGGCAGTAAAAACCAGGGCCTGGGGTTGACAGAACACAGCCTCCACTCCTCAGATTCTTCAACTTCTCTACTGCCCGGCTTCAATCCCGACTCTACCATCCGCCGATGAACTGGATGCGATCCGAACTCCGCGACTCCTAAAATTCCGCCTCAGCAGCTTTGGACTAATTTTATCCTTCAATACGGCACTTACATACCGCCGCGCCCAAATGCCAAATCAAAATAATTATTCGGTAACGCCGTCCCTTCCCGATTCCGTCCATTGTTTAAATTCCATGGAACACAATAATTTCTTGGAATAAAACGAATGCCTGCTGTATGTGATTTGCTCCCAGAGAGCGTTTCTATCGAACATATAATTACTTCTGTTAATAACATGTTCCAAGAGGAAACAAAAATAATGAAACGCTGCTCCTTGCGTGTGCCGAATTTTTCTACATGACGTATAATAATTTTAAATCGACAAAAAAGCAATCTGCAAGCGGCGGAAAAGTTGTATACAACTGTTTTTTATCATTTCCCTGAAAGTGAACATAGAAAAATGTATAGGTTAGTTAATACACTGAAAGGTAAACTGATTATGGCAGCTTTGTTTCATATCCAAAGGGGGAGTTTAACTCTTTCAGTTCAAATCACTGGCAGTGTTTGTACCTCTTGGCGACATATAAACGAATTAATGCCCAGAGTGATATTCGGGGGGGGGGGGGGGGGAAGATCTAAATAAAATTAGAAGTAGTACATTTCTAATATAACCGCCTAATTAAAAATTATAGAGTAACTTCCTTCTAGTTCCTTTCTACCTAATTTTGTCATAAAATTTATTCTAGCAGAGAACGGAAGTTAATTCAGGAGTGGAAGAGTTAAAGGCAGCTGCTGTAACAGTACAAGGGTTCTCGGTTTGTAGGATCAGACCTCGAAAAATTCGTAGACAAAGCACTTTCATGAGACGTGAGAGAAAGAAACAAAAAATCACAAGAGAATTACCTGGGATTCGAACCACGGACTCCGGTAGGACAAGCGGCCGCCTGGCCAGGAGAGAACAGCGTACTAACGAACTGCGCTATCTTTTCTTTCTATCACGTCTCACTAAAGTGCTTTGCGCGTTTTTTTTTTCGAGGCCTAATCCTACAAAACTGTGTTCTCTTACTTTTACTGTTCCAAATCCTCGTTGTTTCCTATTTTGTACACGGGTTCCCGTCTGTTTCCTTACAACTCTGAAAACACACGTGACGTCAGCAGAAAATAGGATCTTTAATTCTTCCTAGTTCAGCCCGCGAACTAACAAAAAACGATGACGTGAGAGTTCCTAAACGAGAACAAACAGTTTAAACAGATTCTTCATTTGAACTGATCAAACATTTACTTTATTGTAGGCAAACACAGACAAAGTGTTGAAGTGTGGGCATCTCTACAATCGAGGACGTCCTTGTTCTAATCTTCAAGCTGACGAAACAAAAGTAGAGTCGGGCCTTGAGGAAAGTCCGTCCTTTTCCTTTTCTCCACCTTCCGTTTTCTCCTAGTTTCCACGGCCAACTGGCATGTTATAGCTCTCTTCTCACTATCTCGTGCCATGCTTAGTCTTTCCATCTATACATTTTAACAGTGCTTCATACTGTTTTACCGCTGAACGACTGCTCAATTTCTGGAAAAGATAATCTTCTAGCCCAAGCTGCTATGGTAGCAACATTCCTATGTGGTTGTCGCCGCACGTGTGATGCTTTCATCACTTTTCATCGAGTGACTGATGACAATGACAATCACGCTCTTTCGAACCCATAACTCTTTCTAGCAGGCATCCGTAAAAGATGGCGGGGAAAAAAAAACGAAATTTTGATTCGTTCATAAAACTATGCAAGCTGTACTAAATTTCCCGCAATATGGTCCACAAGAAGAAGTTGAGAGTTTTGAATATCTTGGATCACTACTAACTGGTAATGGAGATACAATGAGGGAACTTAAAAGGAGGACATCTATCGCTCTTCAGATAGTAAAATAAATAAAGAATCTGTGGAGAGGGGCAGATAGAACCACAAAAATAAAATTCTTAAGGGCATGCATCTTTCCCATCGCAATATATGCCTGTGAGACCTGGACACTTAACAAAACAGCTGAGAAACGCATAAATGCCTTTGAATGTAAATGCTACAGAAGAGTTCTTCAAATATCATGGACACAAAAAAGAACAAATATATCTATACTACAAGAACTTAATATTGAAGAAGGCTTGCTAGTAAAGAGGATTAAAGAGAAAAAACTTAAATATTTTGGACACATTAAACGTCATGATAGTCTAGAGAAGACCGTCTTGGAGGGGTACATAATGGGGAAAAGAAAGAGAGGAAGACCACGGCGAAGATGGCTGCAAATGGATGCATCAGCAGCAGGGCATCTTGCTTACAACCGAGAGGCCTACAGGAGTGCTGTTTGGGAGGCAAAGTTCCGCAAGGGACATGCAAATGAATGAATGGTCCACGAAATATGTAGAGTCAGTGAGCTCTGCGCACGAGTCACGCCTTTAGACTGACACGCATGATTTGTAAACAGCGTGAATTTTGCGTGCTCACATCATAATAGGAGAGAGAGAGAGAGAGGAAATCCGTGAATCTGTAACCAGAAAATAATGGGCACTAACTGATGTTCCAAAACTGTGAGACGATCAACTCTTTATAGTTCCTTCCTCTTGACTTGTCTACGGTTCGCGTAGACGACACGCAAATTGTTCAACCATACCCCCCCCCCCCTCAGACCGCGTAGTCTGTCCACTAGTGTCTTCACCTGCTCGTGATCTCTGCCCTAACATCCATCACGCTTCTGTCAGTTGCCCGGAAGTGTTTCCAAGTTCACCCATCAAAATAACCATATTCACAGAACCTCTTGTCTCCAAATGGTTCAATACTTACTGAGCGGTTATGCACTATTTGTTATTACTGTCACGGTTAACTAATATAGTTCTTTACTGGCCTTTGAAGGGTACGGTATTATTATTATTATTATTGCAGATCTTTGAAAACAAGATCCTAAGAAGAATCTTTGGGCCCATAATGGATACCAACAACAGAAAATGGGCAGCTGGAAAGGACAATGAACTGAACAGTTTATGTAAATCCCAACGAATTATAAATGCTTGAAACTGAACAGACTAAGCTGGTTGGGCCATGCAGGAAAAAAAAAGGAAACAGAAGAGAAACGAAAATTATGTATCCACAAGAGATGAGGGAAACAAGACCAAGACAGAGATAGAAAGACAACATACAAGAGGATATAAAAGAAACAGGTGTCATCAACTAGAGAGAGAAGATTAGGAATAGAGAAGAATGGAGGAGAACTTTGTCTGCAGTAATGAGCCTTAATGGTTCGAAAAACTGAAGAAGAAGAAGAAGAATTCATTAGCATGCCCTTGAGGAACTTTGACTCCCTAACAGCCCCCCCCCCCCCCCTTGAAGGCCTCTCGGTTGAAAGCAAGACGTCCATCATCCGCAAGTCATCAATAATTTCTTGCTGCCATCTTTGCCTTGGTCTTCATTTCCCCATCCCTACACTTCTAGACTGTCTTATTTAAACTCTCATGACGTTCAAATGTGTCCGAAATACTCCAGGTTTCTCTGTTATTACGCAGATTTCGATATAAAACGTGTCACTCTTTGTGGGAGAAGAAAGAGTCTGAACCAAGCTCTGATTAAAACTAACAACACGAAGATGATACTGCAAAGACGCAACAACGCAGGGCAGAGCGCGAATGTTAGTAGAACCAACAAGCGGTGCTCTACAAAGCAAACTTATGTCCCACGTTTTTAGAGGACAAAACAAGAATGCGATGTTCAATGCTTGGCCATCATCCTTTGGGCTAGATTCAAATATAATTATTAGACATTTTCTTCCCTTTTACAATCAGGGAGTCCATGTGGAGATGCTGTAGCTATCTGCCGACACTGCCTCGGGGAGTTGGCATAAAAAGCAATGCAGACAAGCCAGAGCAAACTTTAATCACGTGTTCCCGGACATGCTGGCACCTGCAAAGCAAATATAATCACTGGATGCTGACCTCATCATGGTAAGCAAGCACAACCGCGTGAACTGAACGAAAACTTCCGCCTTTTTTTTTGTACCAAAAAGAAAAAAAAATTTCATACAGGGGGATTCGATCACATTACTTCAGAATTCTTCACCAAAATTATGATTCTCACGGCCGTCTATCTCATCAGCCTGGGCAAACTAAGGAAGATCCCAGATCATTACACTTTTTTTTTCTATACTGCTCATAATTACTCTACAATTATTTCTGTTAAACTATATCTTTCCTTGACTTCTTCCAATACTTTTCTCGCAAAACTTTCACAGATAACAAGGCATTTACCGTTCTTTGTGAAGGACAAAAAGAAAGTGATTCATTGGTTTTCCTTCCTTCCTTTCTCCCTCTCCCTCTTTCTTCCTCTCTTCCTCCCTCCCTCCCTCCCTTCCTTCCTTCCTTCCATAGTCGGCAATCGGCAAAGCTATCACAGCCCAGCACGCCCTGTGGTGTCTTGCAGGGCAGCAACAAACTCTCTCCACCTCTCACGGTCTGCAGCCAGCCTTTATACTGCGCCCCTGCTGTGCTGCGTGCTACTCATTCCCGCTTCTATAGTTCCCTGCCAGGTAGCCTGCGCTCGTCCTCTCTTTCTTTCTCCCTCGGGTGTCCATTTTCGCATGGCTGTTTTAGCAATGTTGCTGGGGTCTCTTCGGAACCCTGGAGATCTTTTCCTTTTGTGGCTTGCATATCTTCTAGTTCACACCAGGCAAGTAGGTCCACAGTATTTACTGTCTGTGGCCAGTAAATATGTTACATCTTTCTGAAGCAGGTTGTGTGGAATGAGAATGATCTGCCCATCTCTTTTTTCAGTCGTTCTCTAGCATTCTGTTCCATAGAGGAGTATGGCTAACACGCACTTTCGGTGAACTTTATTTTGTCATTGAGTGACTGCATTTATTTTGCGTGAACCTTCAAATAACTGTCAAAGCCTGCTAGTTCTGGTCCTTCCGTTTTAGTTCTTTCTATAACAATAAAGATGCTAGCCCTGGCTACTCCGCTTTAGTTCTTTCTATAACAATAAAGATGCTAGCCCTGGCTTCTCCGCTTTAGTACTTTCTATAACAATAAAGATGCTAGCCCTGGCTACTCCGCTTTAGTTCTTTCTATAACAATAAAGATGCTAGCCCCGGCTTCTCCGCTTTAGTACTTTCTATAACAATAAAGATGCTAGCCCCGGCTTCTCCGCTTTAGTACTTTCTATAACAATAAAGATGCTAGCCCTGGCTTCTCCGCTTTAGTACTTTCTATAACAATAAAGATGCTAGCCCTGGCTTCTCCGCTTTAGTACTTTCTATAACAATAAAGATGCTAGCCCTGGCTACTCCGCTTTAGTACTTTCTATAACAATAACGATTATTTCATAGTTCAGCTTCATGTTCTTTCTAGCATTCTAATGGGGCTTTTCGTCCTGAAAGATAGCTTTCAAGGAGGTAGACAGTAGCTGCTGGGGAACTTCCAGAGTATGATTTTGCTGAACAGCTTTTCTCGTGACTGCTTCTGGAAATACTGAATTTCCATAATCGGTAAGGTAACTCCTTTTTTTTTTTGTCCCTCGTCTCCAGTCTTCAATTCTGGCCTTCTGTTCGCTCAAATCGCACAGCACAGAATCGCTGACTATGTGGCCCCGTGTTTGGCCAGTTGGTCCACGTTCTCCTGATTGACTCATTAACTTTCCTAAAATCACAGAACTCTTGTTTAGGAGGGCCTTTCTTTTTCTTCTTCTTCTTCTCCACACATGGGCTAGCAGCCTGCTTACTCTACCAGCTGTGTCGTGAGATGAGATGCCAGAGAATGATGAAACGAACACAACGCCCCCGGTGTCCCCCTGCCCCCCCCCCCCCCCAAACTATTCACGACTTGTTAACTAGGCCTCTCTTGAATCCCAAAGATCGATAGGCGAAATTAATAAGGCATTCCCCCTTCCACCCCTTGTAAACCTATCAAGATCCTGCTTTCTGCATCTGTGCCAGTCAGACCTGGGCCCTCTTCGTGGAACTGGTCCTGGTTCCGCAGCCCGCATTGGATACAGGGAATAAAAAAACGACCGACAAAGACCCTGCTCCTCGTATATTGTAACCCCTAATAGCAGGCTCAGACTGACGATAGAGGGATCGCTATATTTCCCGTAGTGGTGAAGTCTGCTTTAAAAAAAAAAAACATCACCATCGCACGTCTCCTGGTTTCTTTTTAGCTCCCTTTCGGGTCTGATGCCGTAACCAACTCCACGGCAACGGCTGCAAATAACACGCTCTTCGCAGTCCCAGGGAATCAGAACAAGAATGCGAATGAGGAAGAAGTTTAAAAAAAAATTGAAGAAAAGCAGAAAAGAAAGCGGTGAGAATGAACGATCTGAAATGAATTTAGGGTGAGATAATTTCAGACGGCATTCAGCGTAGTACACAATGATGAAAATATACAAGGTACAAACCTCAGATGGCATTCAGCATAGTACACAATGATGAAAATATACAAGGTACAAACCTCAGATGGCATTCAGCGTAGTACACAATGAGGAAAATATACAAGGTACAAACCCCAGACGTTATTCAGCATAGTACACAATGAGGAAAATATACAAGTTACAAACCTCAGACGTTAATCAGCATAGTACACAATGATGAAAATATACAAGTTACAAACCCCAGACGTTATTCAGCGTAGTACACAATGATGAAAATATAAAAGTTACAAACCTCAGACGTTAATCAGCATAGTACACAATGATGAAAATATACAAGTTACAAACCCCAGACGCCATTCAGGATAGTACACAGTGACCAAAGTATTCAAGTCAGAAACGAATAATGTCGAAAAAAGCCATCTTCTAGCAAGTTTACTAGGTGTAGGAACAGACTGAAGCAATCACGGCCAACGAAATATAATCACTTTCATAGAACAATATACAAGGAAACAAGACGGGGAATTCTAGGAGAACTATGGCCAAACAACATGAGTACTAATTATCGGGGAACTATGGTCCTACAACTAGCCTGGGAATTCTCACAGAACTGTTATCCGACAATTAGTCTGGAGACTCTCAACAAGTTATGATCCAACAGTTGGTCTGGACTAACTCAGATATCAGATAATTATGATACAACAACTGGTCTGGGAATTCTCTGAGAACTATGATATGAAAATTAGTCTGAAGGGGGACAGTGATATGACAACCAGACTGGGGAAACACAGAGGACTATGATTTGTTAATTTGTCTAGAGAAGACCAGAGAGCATGTACTGTCAATTAGTCTGGGGAAACAGAGAGAACAACGATCTAACAATTAGGCTGGGAACACACAGAGGGACTATGAACTGACATAGTCTGGGAAACATAGAGAACTATTATCTGGCAATTAGTCTGGGGAACATAGAGAACTATGATCTGACAATTAGTCTGGGAAACATAGAGAATTATGATCTGACAATTAATCTATGGAAACAGAACTATGATCTGACAATTAATTTGGTGAAATATAGATAACTATTATCTGACAATTAGTCTGTGTGTGGGTGGGGTGGGGGATATATAAAAGAGTGATCTGACAATTATTCTGGGAAATACAGAGAAGTGTGATTCGATAAAGTCTAGAAATTCCTACAGAACTATGGCTCGAATGCAATTCAAAGCATTGTACAATGTGGCGCAGCATCCACAATACATGAAAAAAAGTTAAAATCATACTTCTACGTACCAGAAACCTGAAGATTTATTTACATTTTTATGCCGCGAATGAATTTTTTTTTAGGGTGCGGCATATGTATCAGGCAGGCAGGCAGACAGACAGACATGGATGGATGGATGGACGGATATATAGTTCTTTCATTACCTATCACGAGTTCAATTCACTTTCCCCAGCGAGTTCAATCCCGAAGTGTTGGTTTTTTTTTTCCTTTTTAAATACAGCAAAAGAAGCAGAAGCTGGCTACGAGAGAATGTAACTCAATTCAATAGTTTAAGAGGATGCAAGACATCGATCTAGTGCCACGAACATTCGAGAAGAGATGCCATCAATTAAGTTCTCCGAAACCAAATTGTGAAACGAATGACGAAAATTTTCAAAAGGGGGTAAGAACGGGACACGCAATCCGGCCTAACATTCTGCCAGTCTTCCCTCCTCCTCCTCCTCCTCACTTAATCGATATCCTTTCACTCCCACATTCAGCTGTCATATTTTCTGTTAATATTAACACGACCAAGTAAATTAAAGATAGTTTTAAAACAGTCCTTATATTTTTCCATATGAAGCTAGTGCTAGATGCGTTTTGTACAGTGCTATAAGGCCAGTATTTCAGTACACAGAGTGTACATCATCATCATCATCATCAGGTGCCGTGCCGACTGGCGTTGGCTATTATGCTTCTCCAGAGTACCCGATCCTTCATGCAGGCCATCAGCTCAGTTGGTGATCTCCTCTCACACCACCCCGTCAGACTGTCCAGTATCATTTCTCTTGGTCTTCCTCTTGATCTTCTTCCTTCTATTTTTCCTGTTGTTATAATATTTTCAATGCCCCCTCTTCTCATTGCATGTCCTATGAAATTAAGAGAAAACTAAAACAGATTTGGAAATTTCATGGTTGAAATTTTGAATCACTTTTTTTTTTTTTGGAAACGGCCTGATTTATACAAGCAATGTAAGTAATAACAAGAATGATATTACCAACGCAGAGATAAGACAGATGAGCGAACAACAACCTGTCTCATGGGTGATCAGAAAAAATGAGATGGACATATATCGGCCATGTGATGAGAAGAAACAGTCAGAGAATCCCAAAACAAGCTATCGAGTGGAACACAACAGTCCGAAGAAAAAGAGGTCGACCACGTGAAACTCTAAAGAGGACACTGTTAAGACAGGTCAAATTAGTAGACATAAAATCCCTTGATGAGGTTGAAAAGCTCGCCGAAAACAGAAAAGAACTTGGCCAGTTACCATGTCAGCCCTGTGTGACGTTTAATGGCACGACCAGGATGTAAGAAGACATAACAGCGAAGAACAAGATAAGACACTTAAAGTAGTATTTTGTAAGCAAACAAGACAGATAGTAATATACACCGGATAAGAATTAGGACATATTAAAGTGGTTTCTTTATATTTGAAAATAACAAGACACATATAATTTGATGGGGAAGAACAGTACTTTATATTATATTAAACTAAGATACGCTAGGAAAGAAAAGAAGATATATATTAAAATGATGCATCCTGGGAAATAATAGGACGCATTTTTTTAAATGGGACATGCTGGGAAAGAACTGGAAATATATTAAAAGAGGCCATTTTGAAAAGAACGGGATATACACTTAAGTGGGACGCGCTGGCGAAGAGCACGGATTAACGTTAAAGTAGGTGCGAGATAGCTCAGTTCGTTAGCGCGCTGCTCTCTCCTGGCTAGACGGCTGCTCGTCCTACCGGGGCCCGTGGGTTCGAATCCCAGGTGATCCCTCCTGTGATTTTTCTTTCTCTCACGTCTCACTAAAGTGCTTTGTCTACGATTTTTTTCCCCCGAGGTCTAATCCTACAAAACTGTGTTCTCTTACTTTAACGTTAAAGTAGGGCAGGCTGGAAAGACGCCAGGCAGACATGTTCTTTCCTAAAAGAAGAAGCGATAACAACGCCAGTCACAGGATACGAACACCGCCCTCCTTGGTTGCGTCTCCCCAGCCAAGACACTATAATTGATTCGCTTAGTTCAGCGCCAAACTTGGATCCCAAAACTTCCCAAATAAAATACCAGTTGAGATAAGGAAAATCAAGGGAAAGCACCACGGCAGGAGAACGCTGGCGAGGGTTCGGCGAATATGGAGACCTCTCCTTTGTTTAAGTGTGGATTCTGTGGCCTCATAAGATATACAGAGAGAGGTGATCGATAACCCCGACCGCGCCTGCTGGCGCGGAACACGTCATTCATTTCTAAGAAGTCTCTTTAAAGCTTACGACAGAAGGTCCATTCCGGAAATCAGCTTTTTGTTTCGTTTCTTTTCACTAGATTCCTCGACTTTTTAAAAAACTCCTGCCCTACGAATTAAGATGTTCTAACTCATCGCTTCTCTCAGACCCGCTGGTGCCTACCTTTGATTTCTTACTCCGTCTCTCTCACGGAAACTATTGAATCGTTTCTTTCTGCAGGCTTCAAGGAATCTAGCTTCATGTTTTTAAGTGACTAATCATTTTGTAAAGAAACACATCAACTATGACGCATTTTCTTGCTAATTTTTTTTTGTTGTGCAAATGGTGCTTTTCTAATTCCCTACCTTCCACCCACCCCCAACCCCCCCCCCCCCAAAAAAAAATTCTAGTCTTTCAGTTCTATTTATCATTTACTGATGACTGGGTAGGGTTCTTGTCCCTTTAAAAATTTCGTAATTTTCTAAATTTCGTGCAAAATGAAGCGAGATCCTTACAACTGCTTCCATCCGCTCTGAAATTCACACTTACACTATCACACAACATCGAAAGCATGCTAACTTTATATTCACAAAAAACTCCAACATACCTTCTATCTTGAATCCATTTCATGTCCAAAGGGACGAATCAACTTACGTAGCAACTCTAACACATGTTTTGTCCTAAAAAACGGACAAGTAACCAAATACTAACACTACGAATCAACCCATCCTTGCAAAACCATTTCATAACAAAATCGAAGTCCCTTTCGTGAATCTGGCCAGCTCAGACCCCGTGACTGAGCTAGCCAATCGGAACACGGAGATCTTTTCTCCGTGCTCGCTTAAACAGCTGAGTTGTGGTAAAGAACTTTTGACTACAGCAACATGGTTTCTAACCCACATTCTCCAACAGAATAAACATTCTGTCACATCGTGACTATATAATAAACAGTAGCAGCCACAACGTGACACTTTAAAGGAAATTCTTACATTATCAAGAGACAGGAAAGCATATCTGTGAAATATTTCCATATGCCAAAGGCACAAAACAAAACAAAGCAACAACAAAAATTGGGTCCATAAAACAGACAGCAAGCAATGCCTTTACGAGAATCTATCAAGAATGTCTTTTTTTTTCCTAATCACTACTTCAGACTATTTGTTCCAGCAAATTTCTTCACATAATTATAATATTAGGGAAACCTCAATCTCTGATCACTCAGTTTTGCCCATACAAATGATGAGAACATTATGCAAACTGCGAAATGGAGATTCGTTAAGATATCCAAAATAGGAATCAAATCATAAGATATATACATACACCGATTGAAATGGGCAACAAAATATTGATCATTTCATGTAAATAATTTACTACCAGACAGACAGGGGGAAAAACTTAATTGGAAACAATCATATGTCATTTACATAAGGTGGGGAAATAAAGCATATATAGGGATGGCCATAATTTGCTAGATTATACTCCAGAAATGAATGTACGTATATTAGACACTGAGTGCCATAATTTGTTTGGTAAGTTCGATGTCTAGAGAATATATGCATAGATTTATGCATGAAACAAAACAAAATGAAGTGGTCAAAACTAAAATGAATGTATACAGATCTTTGCTGTCACGCTTCGAAAACAAATACATATAAAGTGGGACGAATTCAAGAACAACGCAGCGATAAGACGGATGAGCAAACAACAACCTGTCTCATGGGTGGTCAGAAAAAGAAGATGGACATATGTCGGTCATGTGATGAGAAGAAACAATCAGAGAACCCCTCCCCAAACAAGCTATCAAGTGGAACACAACAGCCGAAGAAAAAGAGGTCGACCATGTGAAACTCTAAAGAGGACATTGCTAAGAGAGGTCAGTTCAGTGGGCATAACATCCCTTGATGAGACTGAAAAACTCGCCGAAGACAGGAAATCTTGGCGAACTACCATACGGGCCCTGTGTGACGTTCAGCGGCACGGGAAGGATGTAAGAGGATCTTTGATGAAGCAAAAATGTTCTTCTTTCAAGCCGTGACTGTAAAAAAAAACCCATGTTAATCAAAGTATTTCACCTTAGCGCCCCTCAACATCAGGACTGGAGAGTCCTAAACCAATCAAAGATCTTACCCTAACCGTCCTCTACAACACATGTACTGGAAAACCCTAATGCCAACCAAAGATCTTACCACTACAAGTACTGGAAAACCCTAAGCCTACTAAAGTTCTTACCAATACAATTACTGGAAAGCCTTAAGCCTACCAAAGATCTTACCAATACAAGTACTGAAAAACCCTAAACCCACCACAGATCCTACCAATACAAGTACTGGAAAACCTTGAGCCAACCCAAGATCTTACCAATACAAGTACTGGAAAACCTTAATCCAACCCAAGATCTTACCAATACAAATGTTGGAAGACTCTAAGGCAATAAAACATCTTATCTCATTCCTCCCCTCGAACACAAGGGCTGGAAAGCCCTTAGCCAACCATAAATATCTACTTCAGCCCCGCCCCCTGCTACCTGGCAACAAACTGTCTCACAATCAGGGTCTCGTAGCTGGCAACAAACTGTCTTATAACCAGGGTCTCGTAACTGGCAACAAACTGTCTCACAATCAGGGTCTCGTAGCTGCCAAAAAATGTCTCACAATCAGGGTCTCGTAGCTGGCAACAAACTGTCTCACAATCAGGGTCTCGTAGCTGGCAACAAACTGTCTCACAATCAGGGTCTCGTAGCTGGCAACAAACTGTCTCACAATCAGGGTCTCGTAGCTGGCAACAAACTGTCTCACAATCAGGGTCTCGTAGCTGGCAACAAACTGTCTCACAATCAAGATCTTATGAAAGGAGCCGGTCTAGCTAATGCACTGTTCCGGAACCCGGAGGGTTTTCCCCCTGTTTTGAGGGTAGGCTCAGAGAGCTCTGGGGAGTTGGGGAGGGGTGGGGAGAGTTGAAGATTTTTCCGTACAAAATTTCTCTCGGTGGCCATACTTATAACAACCTGGTAAGTAAAGCAGAGACTGAAAGAATCTCTATCACGATGGAGTTTATTGAAAAGCTGGCAGTTTGTCTGTTTGGGGAAGAGGGGAGGGGGGAAGACATCATTCCATCTTTTTTTTTTTCAGTAGGCATCGGGAAATGATGAAAGCTGTGACAAACTGATATCAGCGTTCTGCGTTATCATCATAATCATCATCATCATCATTAGACAGAAGATAATACCATAATGATAGTAGAAATTAACAGCTAATCACACGGGAGAGCAAACTTAATTTGTCATTTCATCTGCAAGTATGACGAATCTTCTTCTTCTTCTTCTTCTGCTTCCTTGAGTAGCCTTCCGAGCCACTGTGGGTCATTCCTGCAGACAAGGCGCGTCTCCATTTCTCTCTGCTCTTGATCTCTTCTTACTAAATGCCGATTCCAAAAGAGCATTTATCTTCTTCTTTGTTGTGTCGCTATCGCTTCCTAAGTCTATCCAATTTCTATCCATCTTGGTTTATCCCTTTTCATCACTTCTTGGCCCCTTTTTGTCCCTAAATGCCTGAGCCACCTCAGTCTGTTGTTTTCCAGTGTGACGAATCGAAGGTAAAATTAGCTAAGTGGTGGAAAAACCGCCGACTCAAACCATCGGATTGCTTAACTTAACAATCTTAACGAGCTTTTAGCGACAGCATGTCCGATAATAGGAATGCTCTCTCTTTTATAAGGGTTTCTGGACTTCCGATTTGAGACACTTTTTTTGTTTCGAGTTCTGCTTAGGTGAAGCTTAAATGAACATTTCCGAAACATTTATATGTATGTCCTATTGTGTTGAAGACGCTAATTCGCGTCATTTTCATGCCTGTTTGGCCACAGTAGGATACCGACAACCTGCATGCCTATCTAACACTCAAACCTTTCCCCTCAATGACGGGGTCAACTGTTTTGCCATTTAAATAATAAACAACGAACGGCCGGCTCTGAAAGATATGGATCGACTTAATCAATGAGAAAAGGCAGAACAGCATAATGTACACTTCCATATTTTCCCTTCAGCGGGGGCCCTTTTAAGCTGCTGAAACCAGAATAGAATTTTCTGATACACAACAATGGCCGTGGAGATTTTGATGTGTAGATGTGCATACATGTCAGTTCTGTCTTTTTTTTTTCTTTTAAAGCAGGTTTTGATCCATCTGGTGATTCACCGCAGCGCATAGAACGGCCTCTTTAATATGATGTGAATGGATGAGAATTTGATTTCATGTTAACATTAACGCAAGCGGTTCCCAAGCTATAGATTATGAGTTTCCTTTGACATATGGGATGGCGGGCAGTGGTTTAGATGTGACAGGCAACTGATTCACCTTCAGTCAGAATTTTCCAAACGCATGAGAGATATGCTTCAGTAAGGAAAGTTTAACTGCAATAAGAGAGGAGATACTGCCCCAATAAGGAAAATTTAACTATACTAAGAGAGGAGATACTGCTCCAATATGGAAAGTTTAACTACACTACGACAGGTGTAATAAGGACAGTTTACCTACACTAAAAGAGAAGATATTGCCACAATAAGGAAAGTTTAACTACCCTAAGAGAGGAGATATTGCCCCAATAAGTAAAGTTTAACTACATTAATAGAACCATACCCTGATCGAGATACTGAAGAGGAGATCCAAGCACCTATGGATGTGTTCAGAATGAATTGCTGATGGTCCTTCCTAAATTTCTAACTAACTAGATCTGCAATAGTAAGGTAAACTATACTAAGAAGGGATTGATCTGCACCAATAAGGACAGCTAAACTATACTAAAACAGAACAGACATGAGCCAGTAAGGAAAGCTAAACTACACTAACATAGGAGAGATCTGGACCAGTAAAGAAAGCTAAACTACACTAACATAGGAGAGATCTGGACCAATAAGGAAAGCTAAACTATACTAACATAGGAGAGATATGGACCGATAAGGAAAGGTAAACTACACCAACACAGGAAAGATCTGAACCAATAAGGAAAGCTAAACTACACTAACACAAGAAAGATCTGGACCAATAAAGAAAGCTAAACTACACTAACATAGGAAAGATCTGGACCAACACAGAAAGCTAAACTACAGTAACACAGGAAAGATCCGGATCAATAGAGAAAGCTAAACTACACTAACATAGGAAAGATCTGGACCAACAAGGAAAGCTAAACCACACTAACATAGGAGAGATCTGGACCAGTAAGGAAAGCTAAACTACACTAACATGGGAAAGATCTAGACCAGGAAAGCTAAACTACACTAACATAGGAGAGATCTGGACCAATAAGGAAATCTAAACTACACTAACACAAGAGAGATCTGGACAAATAAGGAAAGCTAGACTACACTAAGAGAAGACATCTTCGCATGATCAACCCCGGACAACAACATCAGCTTCAGATACTGAAATAAACTTGAACACAAAACGGGAAGAAAGTTCTGCGCGGAATGCCGGCAGGTGGAGAGAACAGCAAAGATGGCGACAAGCTTAAGAATGATAATATTGCCATGGCGCGGACTGAACACCAGATTTTTTTTTAAAAAACCGCTCTTGGTGCTTTACGGCACCAACAGCAGAAAAATAAAGTTATAATGTGAGGAATAAACTGGCAAATTAAATTGTCAAACGTTTCATTAGAATGTCATGTAGAACAGAGAGTTGACTTTCACCTAAAGAATACTAAGTAGAACAGAGAGTTGACTTTCACCTAAAGAATACTATGTAGAACAGAGAGTTGACTTTCAGCTAAAGAATACTAAGTAGAACAGAGAGTTGACTTTCAGCTAAAGAATACTAAGTAGAACAGAGAGTTGACTTTCACCTAAAGAATACTAAGTAGAACAGAGAGTTGACTTTTACCTAAGGAATGCTAAGTAGAACAGAGAGTTCACTTTCACCTAAAGAATACTAAGTAGAACAGAGAGTTGACTTTCACATAAAGAATACTAAGTAGAACAGAGAGTTCACTTTCACCTAAAGAATACTAAGTAGAACAGAGAGTTGACTTTTACCTAAGGAATGCTAAGTAGAACAGAGAGTTCACTTTCACCTAAAGAATACTAAGTAGAACAGAGAGTTGACTTTCACCTAAAGAATGCTAAGTAGAACAGAGAGTTGACTTTTACCTAAAGAATACTAAGTAGAACAGAGAGTTGACTTTCACCCAAAGAATACTAAGTAGAACAGAGAGTTGACTTTCACCTAAAGAATACTAAGTAGAACAGAGAGTTGACTTTTACCTAAAGAATGCTAAGTAGAACAGAGAGTTCACTTTCACCTAAAGAATGCTAAGTAGAACAGAGAGTTCACTTTCACCTAAAGAATGCTAAGTAGAACAGAGAGTTCACTTTCACCTAAAGAACACTAAGCTATTGTTAACCTACATCTGATTTTCATTCTGTGTTTTTTACCATTTATCGGCTGTTTATTATGTAGTACTTTCAGTAAAAATGAATAACAGAACAGACAAAAGATTATTGGGTTATCTTAAACTGTATAAATGTATGTAGACAGACAAACAGAGATACAGACAGAAAGACAGATAAGATAGAGAGTGAGAGAGACTGCATTTCTTATATCTGCGTCAGATGGTGAGCGACTCCGTACAAAGCTCTATCTCATCTAAGGAGGAAACGTGGGCCAAACTAGAAGTCATGAGACGCAAGCAAAAATATAATGGACCTTGTACAGACAGATGTTTTGGAAATTGCGCTAAAACTGGTTCTAGTACAAGAAAAGACCCCCCAAAAATAATGTGAGAAGGAATAACAAAAGACGCAAAATGAGATTAACAATTAGAAATTTCAAGCAAACAGTAACAAACCAATATTTCAGCCATATGACTTTATCAAGAACGAGGAAAATAATGAAACAATAAATAAACACCCCCCCCCCCAAAAAAAAATGGAGCTTATCCAGCAGAGATTCTTTTGGCTAGGACGTCATGCGGTTTGACTGAGTGGAGTAAGAAGGAGAGCTTATAGCCCACATAAATGCTGTCATAATAAAACAGTAATAATAATCTGAAATGCATGGAACTTCTCGCTATCTTTCAGGAACTATTAATGTTCAACAGCTGGGGTAAAAAAAAATTTTTTTTTTAAACAGAACTATCCGTTTCTATGCTATTAAGATATGGATACAGTGTTAGACCAGTATTTCCAAGACCTTCGGCACATGAAAGTGTTATATGGTCAATATATCCCACTTGGCCGAATTTAGTTTCACAGATTTCTCTGACACCCAGTCTTAGAAGCTGGGTGAACCCTGAGACCTTTTCTGGTGTGCTGGTACTAGAAAAAAAATTCCACTGCTGGGATTTGAACCCGGTACCACCAGATTAGTAAACCCAGCGTCTAACCACTCAGCTAAAAAAAAAAAAAAGCCGGAAATTTTATTCTACTTCTACATAATGATTAGTAGTAGTAGTGGTATAGATCTTGCCGTATATTTTATCACACAAAATAATGAACCCTACTTTTCTTCAATATTTTGAGAACCGCTCTTTGACACTGTGAGGTCTGATTCATCGTCGATCAAAACTTACGGCTCTAAATACCGCTATAGTAGAAACGTTCTTGGTTAATCAAGGCAAGTCGGATAACCTTAATTATCCCCCTTCCTCCAGACTCACTTATGCCCCTTTCGCAAAGGACATTTACGAGGATCATACCAGGGCAGCAACAAACAGGGGCATACATGTTTGAAATATGAGTGGACGTAAAATGCAGCCGTTTGGAGGAGAGAAGATAATTATGGAATAGGCATCTTCTTCTTCTTCTTCAGCTTTCCTAGCCATTAAGGTTCACTGCTGCAGATAAAGTTCGCGTCCATTCCTCTCTATTCCTAATCTTCTCTCTCCAGTTGGTGACACAAATTTCTTGTATATCCTCTTCTTTGTTGTCTCTTCATCTCTGTCTTGGTCTACCTCTCGGTCTTGTTTCCTTCATCTCTTGTATATACATCATTCTGCGCATGTAGGGGTCAGCACCCCGGTCTTCCACGATGGGGGTTGAAGCATCTCCATTTAAAAAAAAACCTTATTGCTACGGAACAGAGAGAAGCCTTGAGTCTGGACCGATAAAAATGAAACATGGCCTCCGTTACATCATTATTATGCCCCTTCATATGGCAAAAATAATTTAATCGTTATAATAATTTTAGTGGCTAAACACGTGAAAAGAGAAATATTGAAAGTCATAAAAAACGAGACAGCTAAGATACTTTGAGCATGTCAAGAGGCTATTCTGAAGACCCTTCTTGAAGGCAAGATCGATGGGAAAAGAACAAGAGGACCGATAGCGATATAGATAGGTGGACAAAAGTCAAGAGACGAGCTTGGCCGAGTGTTCTAAGGAGACAAGAAACAGCAGAGCGGAGGTTCATTGCACCCAACCTTCCATGGGAAGCCGGCACGAAATGAAGAAGATGATGATGATAATGAATTATTTTTATGCCATTTCTATAGGAAATGTTGTCCGCAATGTATTACATGCACCAACCCTTGCTCTCATGACGTACCTGGCTAAATTAATTCTTATCAATTGCTTGATGCTGTTCGTATGTTTTCATATCCCTGTCTTCTCATCACACCCCCCCCCCCCACCCCAGCAGCTTTATTTGTAATATAACTGTCCCCTTTCTCTAACACGTAATCTAACCTTTTTTCCGTCGTCCTGTATGTTAAACATATGAATAAGACAAAAGCCGGAACCGGTACAACTATGTGGTTTTGTTTTCATTAATGAGTAATGCTGATCCTATTTTTTTAATTAAAAAAAACGTGTAATTGTTGATATCGTTGCAATATTTATCGCTATTTTCCTCTCCGGCGTGGTTTACATTATAATCTCTTTACATAGGCAGCCACGGTTGGCTGAGTGGTTAGGCGCTCGGTCTAATAATCCGGTGGTACCGGGTTCAAGTCCCAACAATGAGGGATTTTTTTTTCTGGTAACACCAAAAAGACCCGGGGTCCTTCAAATTCCTTTGCTCCACCACCGTGTTCCACCACCGTCTGCTCCACCACCGTGCTCCACCACCGTCTGCTCCACTACCGTCTGCTCCACCACCGTCTGCTCCACCACCGTGCTCCACCACCGTCTGCTCCACCACCGTGCTCCACCACCGTCTGCTCCACCACCGTGCTCCACCACCGTCTGCTCCACTACCGTGCTCCACCACCGTCTGCTCCACCACCGTGCTCCACCACCGTCTGCTCCACTACCGTGCTCCACCACCGTCTGCTCCACCACCGTGCTCCACCACCGTGTGCTCCACTACCGTCTGCTCCACTACCGTGTGCTCCACCACCGTCTGCTCCACCACCGTGCTCCACCACCGTCTGCTCCACCACCGTCTGCTCCACTACCGTGCTCCACCACCGTCTGCTCCACCACCGTGCTCCACCACCGTCTGCTCCACCACCGTGCTCCACCACCGTCTGCTCCACCACCGTGCTCCACCACCGTCTGCTCCACCACCGTGCTCCACCACCGTCTGCTCCACCACCGTCTGCTCCACCACCGTGCTCCACCACCGTCTGCTCCACCACCGTGCTCCACCACCGTCTGCTCCACTACCGTCTGCTCCAAACCGTCTGCTCCACCACCGTGCTCCACCACCGTCTGCTCCACCACCGTGCTCCACCACCGTCTGCTCCACCACCGTGCTCCACCACCGTCTGCTCCACCACCGTCTGCTCCACCACCGAGCTCCACCACCGTCTGCTCCACCACCGTGCTCCACCACCGTATGCTCCACCACCGTCTGCTCCACCACCGTGCTCCACCACCGTCTGCTCCACCACCGTCTGCTCCACCACCGTCTGCTCCACCACCGTGCTCCACCACCGTCTGCTCCACCACCGTCTGCTCCACCACCGTCTGCTTCACCACCGTACTCCACCACCGTGCTCCACCACCGTCTGCTCCACCACCGTCTGCTCCACCACCGTGCTTCACCACCGTGCTCCACCACCGTCTGCTCCACTACCGTCTGCTCCACCACCGTCTGCTCCACCACCGTGCTCCACCACCGTGCTCCACCACCGTGCTCCACCACCGTGCTCCACTACCGTCTGCTCCACCACCGTGCTCCACTACCGTCTGCTCCACCACCGTGCTCCACCACCGTCTGCTGTGTTTCCCTATCCGTCAGAGCGGCCACATTCTTCTCGTACGTTCGGACTTCTAGCCTATCAGTCAAACTTTCTTTGATAAGAAAACCCCAGCCGCCCACCCATAACACACACACACACACTAACATACTCAGATCAACCTTCATATGAAGTTTCTGGAAGGTCTGCCAAACAAAGACTGAGCGCCCATAAACTGACGCGGAGGATTTCACATATAGTTTCCTGCATTCACTTAAAAACATGGAAGAAAAAAGAAGAAGAAGAGCGGAGAAACACAACACAAATGAATGGATAATAAACAAGCTGAAAGTTTACGCTCCACGTGCCACTGAAAAGCTAATGATCATGAAAATGGCTTCCCGCACAACCGCCTCTAACCGGAGAATGCATTTAAGGCATGATGTAGCAGCTGCTTTCCTGTGCAGAACTTTCGATGTATTGCTATAGTTCCAGAACGTTCTACAGAAAGAATGCATCAAAGTTGCGTGCCCTATCATGAGGACTTTATGAAGAACCGGCTACTCAAGGTTAAAACAGAAGAAACTCCCCCCTCCCCTTCCCTTCTCCCTCTCCCCTACAAAAATACCGAAGCTCTGCTATCTACACACCAGGCAAAGGACTAAATGGAAAGTCAGAAGAAGATGATGACAAACAAACAAACAAAAACCACCACAGGCAAGCGCCACCATTCTGAAATTATGAAAGATCTGACTATCATCCACGGGAAAAGCTGAGAGATTAAGCCGAGAAATAATCATCCATGCTAGGACGGGGGCGGACGAAGTGATAGCGACGTGTCCCCTCCTCTCGCTCCAGCTGTAAGACGTAACTACCCAGCAACACAGTGTTGCACAAAACTGCTTCCGAAAACGGAAAATATCGGCATGCACGGCGAGTTATACTGGATTACAGCGCGCATGCACGGCTATCATTGGAATTAAGGGAAATTACGATATCACGTGCAACTTAGTTCTTTGAGTACATAACTCTGTCAGAATCACAGAGTTTGGGAGAATGGTGTGTAAAAAAACAAAAACAAACCCGTCGTCAAAATCGATGGTTAAAATATAGTCCAGAATGATAAAACGTTTCCACATACAGATACGACGGTTTGTTTGATATTTCATATAAAAAGCGAGCATAGCTGCACTCAAAAGCTCACATAGCTGAACTAAAAACAAAAACCAATTATTTTCAGCGTAAAAATTTGCCAACTTTTCTCTCTCTCTCTCTCTCTCTCTCTCATACACACACACTCCTGCCATAATGAACAATCCATGACCATGAGGACTATAATAATAATAATTTTCATACTCAAAATAATCATAACATTGCATTAATCATCGACTGTCCGGTCCAGAAATGAACTCAGTCGGTTAATAACTACAGGCACACACCACCAAAACTAAGCACAAATAATGGCCTCATTAATCATCCAGTTAATAGCTATACCATAATACCACTACGGTTAAACACATAATGACCTCAGTAATCATCCAGGTTAATAAATATAACCCAAATACCACTATAAATAAGCACACATTGATCCCCATTAATCGTACTGTAGCTATACCCAAAATGCCACTAAAATTAAGCACATGTTGACCTCACTAATCATCCAGTTCACCACAAATACCACTATAATTAAGCACACATTGGCCACATTAATCGTCCAGTTTAATAACTATACCCAAAATGCCACTATAATTAAGCACATATTGACCTCACTAATCATATAAATTATTATCATTAAAACAGAGAATCCTTGAACCAAATATTATAAAGTTTCAGGCATTAAAGCCAGGTTAAAGTTGGTCCTTTTCAGAAACGCGCTCATAAACAATGATTAAACACACAACGCTCGTCACGATTAAAAAACACACCCATCTTATAAAAAAAAAAAAACAGAACTAAAGAGCACACAGCACAAAACTGGGAGCTGGCAAAGACGGCGAAGACTTCCGACTTTGGCCGATGTTGTGATAGTCGGTGAGTCCGCGCTGGGCGTGGAACTGAATGACCTATAGCAAAGTCAGCGACCACCAAACGAACTCACCAGACTCTCTCACACACGGAAATCTAGCCCCCCCCCCCCTTTCCCAAACCCCCATCCCCCCACCCCAGGGCAGGTTCGACGCTTCGATTAAACTATCCGAAGTCCAAGTGACCTGGATGCGTGAGAGGATGATGACAGCATTAGCTCCTGATCGCGTCTCACCACCACCACCACCCAGGACCACCACATTCACGCTCTCAGAATTTATCACTTCATGCATTAACAGTTTGTTTCTGGCGTATGGTGACAACGTTTTGTTGCCGCAGGAGAGAGAGAGAGAGAGAGAGAGAGAGAGAGAGAGAGAGATATTATAATTCTCTTGTCACATCAAAATAAGATAAAAGCTTGCACGAATCGATGATAACGTTTGATTTGCGCCCAGTGTTTTTCTTTCAAATAAGCGCGGATTTAACAAACGCTGGGAGTGCCTGTGTTTGGCGCGGCCATGCGGAAAGGGACAGCACTGTAGACAGGGGTAGCCAAACTTTTTCACCTATAAACCCCCATCCTTCTGAGAGACAATAACTCGTCATTTATTCCCCCCCCCCCCCCACAATTTTTTTCTCTGTGCACAAAGTGGAAAACAAATACAGAAACGGAAGTAGAAAACGTAATTTTTTTTTTACATAACATAACAGATGTCTCTAAAAGGCATGAGAGGATTACCTTTACCTTTAATAGATGCCTAGTTAGCTGAGTAGTTAGGCGCTTGGTTTACTAATCCGGTGGTACCAGGTTCAGACCCAGCAGTGGGGGATTTATTCTGGTACATGACCGAAAAAGGCCCCAGGGCCGACCCAGCTTCTAAAAAATGGGTACCAGAGAAATCTGGGAACGTAAGTCAGCCAGGCGTGATACTGACCACATCACACTTTTATGTGCCGAAGGTCATGGAAAATATGGCCCTAACACCGTATCCCCAATATGCTTAATGGCATGGAAACGGGGGTTTTACCTTTACCTTAACTTTTTACTTTACATAATACAATAAAATATATTCAGTTATGTGAATGTCCCTTGCGGAACTTTGCCTTCCCTAACAGCGCTCCTGTAGGGATCTCGGTTGTAAGCAAGATGCCCTGCTGCTGATACATCCATTTGCAAATTATCAACGATGTCTTGCAGCCATCTTCGCCTAGGTCTTCCTCTCTTTCTTTTTCCCATTATGTACCCTTCAAAGACGGTCTTCTTTAGATTATCATGACGATTAATATGTCCAAAATATTTAAGTTGTTTCATACTGAAATATTCCTTCCATCTTTCTAGAACTTCCTCCGTCTCTGTCAAGATAACTTACATAATACCTTTCGCCTTACATAATACAACAAAATATACACAACAAAATATTTACTTTATTTACGATAAACTGAACTTTTCAATAAAATAAATATTTGTCATAATGAAACATTTACCAGCACTGAACATTTCATTGTGGCTAAATATTACGCAAAACCCTCGCTGTTTCCAAATTATTAAAGAATGTCTTTCCCTTGAGAAGTTCATGGCTAACCAACACCGTGTATACCCAGACACGTTATGGAAGGTTGGCAAGTAACTGCTCATCTCTGATGTGTGAACTGCTATAAATAATACTCCATCAGTTACTCAGTTTTGAATTTCACAGTTTTTTTCCTGGGAACTGTGAATCTAAATTCACATGATGTGATTTCAAGGTCATGACTTCTTTTCCTTTCTGGGTGTCACGATTTCGGACACGCATCAGAGACTAGGCATATCGAACACTTTTTAAAATATGAAACGGGTGAATAGGCGATGAGTTACTCTCTTGTGGCTTGGCGTCTGTTCCTTGTACAGAACTCGAGTCTAGATCAGATTCTTACCTCTGTTCCTTTTTTTCTCACATCCAAAGTGCTTTGTCTACTTGCAGTCTAAACATATAGCACTGTGCTACATTACTTTATTGTGCGACGGCGTCTTTGGTTTCTTAAGTTAAAAAAAGGGTTCTAAAACTATGCAATACTACGTTATAATCTTGGCAAAGGTATCTTATATGAGTTTTAAAAGCTGAAAACTGCTTGAGAGAGAGAGAGAGAGAGAGAGAGAAGGGGGTGGGGAACAGAGACAGAGAGGGAGAGACTGGGAGAGGAGAGAGAATGAAATAGAGGAAGAGTGACAGAGAGAGATGGAGAGAGGCAGAGAGATGAAGAGAGATAGCGGGACTGAGGGAGGGGGAAACAGACAGAGAGAGAGAGGGTGAAAGAGAGGGAGGAGAGAAAGATAGAGAGGATATAGAGAGACAGAGGAAAGAAAGAATGAGATAGGTAGAGGGACACAGAGAGAAGAGAGAGAGGGAGAGAGACAGAGAGGGAGAGAGGATGAAAGAGAGGCAGAGAGAGAGGGATAGACAGAGAGAGACAGGGAGAGAGGGTAAGAGACAGCGAGAGAGGGAGAGATAGAGAGGAGAGTGGGAGAGGCAGAGACAGAGAAGGAGAGAGGCAAAGGTAGGGAGAGGGACAGAGAGATAGGGAGAGACAGAGAGAGGGAGGGAGACAGAAAGATGGAGAGACAGACAGAGAGAGCGAGAAGGAGAGAGACAGAGAGATGGAGAGATACAGAGAGAAGGAGAGATGGGGAGGCAGAGACAGAGAAGGAGAGAGGAAGATTGACTAATTGATTGATTGATTGATTGATCTTTATTTCAAAAGGGTTAAGAATTGGGCAAGCAGGCCCGTCTGCCCTTCTGCCCTCTGCCCTTCTGAAGAGGCAGAGACAGAGAAGCAGAGAGGCAGAGACAGAGAGGGAGAGGCAGAGAGAGAGAGAAGGCTCCATTAACATCAATTCAAATGGTGACTGCGGCTACACACAGGTTGAGAACCTCTGATCTCATGTGATCTATGGGGTGGGTCGATTTGTCGACCGGTTAAAATCTCTTGGAAAAAAGCTTTCAAGCTTCCAATAAATGCCCGGATGTGTGTCGTGCTCCTAATGTGAACTGCAGCTCCCTGCGGTATGGTAATTCTAGCTCTCACAACTTTGACAAATCTGTGCCGTGTACGCGGATAAAACTCGCTGAGATACACGAGAACGGAAAGCTCCAAGCATTTAAAACGGCTTTAGTGTCAGTTTGCAGTCGTTCCGGAGAAAATCTGATAAGCAAGACTAACACAAAACACAGGCAATAAACAAGAATATGCTGAAGACAGGTGAGACTTTGAGGCTGTACAGGTCACACCTTTTTTAAGGATTCTTGTCTAAACGATTTGTAAAAAAAAAACACGGAGAAATTCCCGTGTATTCTGCAGTGCATAAATGTTAAGTAACAACACAGATTTGTAGGATCAGACCTCGAAAGTACTCAGAATCTTGTTTCCATTGATACAGATCTGTTGCACAAGATGTTTCTCATTGTTTGGAATGCTGACTTGGCCTGAGCACGTCTGGCTTTTTATTTTGTTGTGACATTTCTCATCAGCTCTTATAATCGTTCCTAAGTACTTGAATCTATCAACTTGCTTCAGTTCTGTGCCATCGATGGTAATGCTACATTCTGGTGTGAAGCATGGTTCGTGAATAAGAGAGTACAGCGAGAAATGGAGGCCATGGAAATGTGGTTCATAAGAAGGATGATGAAGGTACCATGGCCAGTTAAGAAAAATAACGAAGAAGTCTTAAGAGAGGCTGGACTTCAAAGGCAAATCACAGCAAAAGATCAGAGGCAGACAAGCGAGCTCTGTGGGCCATTTTCTCAGAATAGGAAAACTGGAACACAGGGTGGCAACTGGAAAAATTGAGGGAAGAAGAGACAGAGGAAGACAGAAAGAGAAGTTACTGGATGGGCTGTCAGTGTGGCCAGGAAGAAAGTCGCCGGCGGATCTCATAATCAAGTCTAAAGACAGGGAATTGTGGAGAGAAATGATCGCCTACGCCACGCGGCACAGCACTTGATTGATTGATTGATACCTCGAAAAAATCGTAGACAAAGCACTTTTAGACGTGAGAGAAAGAAAAATCACAAGAGAATTACCTGGGATTCGAACCACGGACTCCAGTAGGACGAGCAGTCGTCTAGCCACGAGGCAACATCGTACCAAGGAACTACACTATCTCACGCCACCATAAAAAAAAATGTTCTGAAAACGAAGTCATTAATACCTGTTCAGTTGAAACGAAGATCGTGACACCCGGAAGGAAACGAGGTCATGGCATAGAAATTCTGTAGCTTAGATTCAGTCTCTCAGCAAGTATAAACTTTTTCAGATACAAACATAAACACACGGTCTCCTGCCATATCTAGAGCATACTGGACGACAAGAGCAAACGAACGAACGAATACTTTTACATAAAGTTACTTCCAGGTTATGGTTACAGGAACACATTTTTAATAAATAGGAATCAGCGAGGCTTTCCTACAGTAAAGTAACAGAACACAGTTTTGTAGGATCAGACCTCGGGGAACAAAATCTTCGTTTCGACTAAACAGTACTAATGACTTCGCTTTCAAAGCGCCTTTCTTTTAATGAAGGTGCAAGACTGTGTTGAAGAAGTCAATCAATTTGCATACCTTGGCAGCTACATAGACCAGGATGGTGACACTAGAAAGGAAGTTAGGATCAGAATTGCAAAAGCAGCATCAATCTTCAAGAATCTTGAGAACATATGGAATTCAAAAGTTATAAGCACATAAGCCAAGTTAAGACTATTCAATTCAAATGTAATATACACCCTCATTTATGCATGCGAAAGCTGGAAAACAACTAAAGAAATAGACAAGAAATTAGACTCTTTTGAAAAAAATGCATAAGGAAAATACTCGGCATCAAGTGGAACGAACTGAATAACAATGCAGAGATAAGACAGATGACTGAACAACAACCAGTCTCATGGGTGATCAGGAAAAGGAGATGGACATATGTTGGTCACTTGATGAGAAGAAATGATCAGAGAATCCCAAAACAAGCTATCAAGTGGAACACAACAGGCCAAAGAAAAAGAGGCAGACCGCGTGAAACTCTGAAGAGGACATTGTTAAGACAGCCCAAATTAACAGCCATAAAATCCTTTGATGAGGTTGAAAGACTCGCCGAGGACAGGAAAAATTGGCGAACTACTGTGTGAGCCCTATGTGACGTTTAACGGCACGGGAAGGATATAAGATATAAGATAAGAAGAAGACTGTGTAGTTCGTTAGTATGCTGTTCTCTCGTGGTTAGACGGCTGCTCGTCTTACCGGAGTCCGTGGTTCGAATCCCATGTGATTTTTCTTTCTTTCTCTCACGCCTAAAAGTGCCTTGTCTACGATTTTTTTTTCGAGGTCTAATCCTACAGAACTGTGTTCTGTTACTTTATTGTACGAAAGCCTCGTTGTTTCCTAGTTATTAAAAATGTTAGGGCTTTTCGCGCTTCTATGACATCTGCGTGCGTGCATTCTGTCAGGCCTACTAATATATTCTCACTCAGGTATCAGTGTTGTGCATTTCGTTGAAGGAAACACAACACTGACTGAACAATATAATGCTGTTTTACATCAAAAGGATAAAAGCTTGCGAACGTCGACACGGGTATAAATAGGAAAACCCAATCAAGAGTTCAATGATCGCGTGGGGATTTTCTGAAACCGGTACATCTGTACTTGTCTTTCACCTTCCAAAATATCGGTTCTGCCATTACAATATTCGGTACTTTACACTTCCCCAAATGCAAAATTAAACACTTTACAAACATCAGCGAGAAAGTAAATGTTCGCGTGAATTTTTTTGACATTTAATCTTTGCAAAATCCTCACATGCAGAACCAAGGTCAAAAGTGACCGATTCTCCTCCTTGCAAAGCTGAGCATCATCAACCTACTGGCCGGATTATCCTACAACCGATTTCACTTTAAAAAAAAACAAACTAGATTCTTGATAATATAAACTGGATATGGTAAACAATGACTTCCAAAAGTTTCGACTCTCTCTCTCTCTCTCCTTTGAATCGGTAATTTACCGGGTAACTGCCGGTTAACGCAATCACTGTTCAGGAGATAACATCCCGTCCAGGTAGGTGTACATGGACATCAGAATATTCTGGAGATATGATATTTCTTATCTTTTTTTTTCTCCGTCATGGAACTATACATCAAGTTCTGACACTTGATAATCACTGGAAAGTTTAGGGGCAAAAAAGAAGTGGGGAAAACGTCCTGGTTAAACAGCTTGGGAAGGAAAAACAATGGGTGTGATTTGAGATAACGTTCGATTAAAGATCACACGACTCAAAATGTTGAGTGGTATTTGTCGCTGTGAAATTAGATGATGGTGATGATGATGATGATGATGATGATGATGAACAGAAAGATACAAACAGACAGGTAGATTAGACAGCAGGATGGATGGATGGATGGATGGATGGATGGATGAATGGATGGATGGATGGATGAATGGATGGATGGATGGATGGATGGATGGACAGATGAATGGATGGATGGGTTTCGGGTAAGTAAGCAGACAGGCAGACAAACAGAAACAGACTGACAGACAAACAGACAGACAGACAGACAGAAGAAAAATTCTACTAAACCTAAAACTAATGTTCTCATGATAGCTCCGTTTAGAAAAAAGAAGTAGTTCTAAAGTAATAAAATGAAAATGTAAGCTCTGTGTAATTAATCATGTTAATTATTCTCAGTAAATAATCTCGTTAATTATTCCCAGTAAGTAATCTCGTTAATTATTCCCAGTAAGTAATCTCGCTAATTATTCCCAGTAAGTAATCTCGTTAATTATTCTCAAGAAATAATCTTGTTAATTATAAGCACCTGCATTCTTCACGGCTTCAAAAACAGAAGCTACAAAACCCGAGTAAAACATGCCAGGACAGGATCGAATATACGGTTACCAAACTTCTTGTGACTTATCTGAAATGAAGCTATCGATTACTTCTGCACACGGATTGGACGCTTTGTTGTTGTTGCGCGCGCAGCGATATCTTCTGCTTATTCTGTAATCTGTTTCCTTTGCCTGCAAACACTGATATCTTCCTTGATGTTTTCCTCTGTACTTTCTCAGAGTTGGCACTGGCTTTACATGCTATAGCATTTATACAAAACGTTAAAAACTATTTTTTTGTAAAAAAGAAGTCGGGACAGTTTTATTAGTTAGCGTTTCGGTTTACACCTTAATCATACAAAAAACGTGCAAGACAAAGAATCAGGGAAAGAAGATAACAGTAAAAATTCAGGGAATGCTATACAACAATTTCTAGACAGTTCAGCTACACTTCACAGTTATCTTCTCTCTCTACATCTCCTTTCTTCACAATCATATTCCCTTTCTACATTCCCCTTCTCCATAGTCATACTCTCTCTCTCTCTCTCTCTCTGTCTCTCTCTACATTCCTTTTCTCCACAGTCATATTCCCTCTCTACATTTCCTTTCTCCATAGTCAATTCCCCTTTTACATTCCCTTTCAACACAATCATATTCCCTTTCTACATTTCCTTTCTCCATTGTCATATTCCCTCTCTCTCTACATTCCTTTTCCCATAGTCAATTCCTTCTTACATTCCCTTTCTCCACAATCCATATTTCCTCTCTACATTCCCTTTCTCCAAAGTCATTTCCCCCTCTACGTTCCCTTTCTCTACAATCATATTCCCTTTCTACATTCCCCTTCTCCACAATCATATTCCCTCTCTACTAAGTTTTACTCTTTCCTCACCTGAAACTTACATTCCAGAACTCCCCCACTGCACTAGATTACACATCCTCTACCTCAACCACATTCATCTGTTCCGCCAACCTTTTTCTCGTCTAGATTACTATTGTATCACCTCTCTCTCTCTCTCTCTCCTGTCCGCCTTTCCTACCCCCTCTTTACTACCAACCTATCACACAACCCAAGTCTTCACTGAAACCTTCACAACACTTCACCACGCGCACTCCTGGACGCAGCTTCTTACAAGTCACAGCTAAGTGCCCCCCTCCCTCCCCACCTATTTTTATAAGTTGTATAACACCCACGTGAATCTACGTTTTATCTTCTTTCCCTTTCTCTTTGTCCTGCATGTTTTTGTGTGATCAAGGTGCAAAAACTGAAACGTTTCAAACGTGTGTCCTCGGTAATTCATAAAACTTCCTAATTTCATTTCAAACAGTTTTAACATTTTGCTATCAGCTTTTCCGCAGTTCCTTCGTGTTATATTTCATCTTACGTATATTTATACCTAGACTATTCGCAGCATTTACAGAGACTTTATAAGCCATGTTAGGTTGCTGTAAAGTTCCAATACTGCTGTAAGGTTCTGAAACCTGGATAGTTAAATATAAGGGATAAAGTAGAAATGATAAGTTACACGTGCGAGATTTCCAGGTAAGGCGCAGCAAAATTACCTACAAAGACAGAAAACAAAACAAAAAAATGGTCCGCAGAGAAATTTCAGAACAACAAAAGTTAGTTAATATTACATGAAAAAAAACAAACCTGGAAATTTATTGGACATCATGTAAAAACTTGGACGGAAGTAAAAACTGGAAAATTCAAAGGGAAAAGAAGGAGAGAAAGACCACAATAAAAATATTTCAGCAGACTGACCAGGTGTTATGGGACAAAAAAAAAAAACAAGACAGGTATTTGAACTGATCGGAAACATCAGGGATTGAACACACTGAAGAAGCTTATTGCCAACGCTAACTGGCACGCACGTAACGAATGAATCAGAAGTTGTAGGATTTTGTTGTTACTGTTATTGTTTTTTTTTGTTGTTGTTATTTTAGCTATTGTTTTTGTTATTTTGTTGTTGCTGTTATTATTTGTGTTGTTTTTGAGGGGGTTTTTTGGTGCTATTTTTGTTGTTGTCTTTCTTGCTGCTCTGTTAGTTTTTTTTTTGTCATTGTTGTTGCCGCTGTTTTTGTTGTTCCTGTTGTTGCTGCTTTTTGCTGTTGCTACTTTAGCATTTGTCATTGTCGTTTAAAATGATATGACACAGCAGATTGTTCTCTGCTCTGCGACAGATGACTGCCCTCGCTTTTATAACCTCAGGCATACACGAGATAGCACGACGTACTCACCAACGAGGCTGCAATGTCTGGCTTTCTGTGAGCTCCATCAGCCCCGAGGGTCACGTTAGCCTGGGCCCTGTTCTCCCACACTGTTATATCACAGGTTTTTTTTCCAGAAAGTAGGTCAAGTCTGCTCAGAAAAATCTAGGACAATCGTAGCATTTAAAGCAACGGTTCCCAACTCTTCTTTTTGACCGCTACCCTAAAATAGCAATGGGACATGACCTGCTACTCTACACTAGTAATGGGAGGGCGTACCCGCGACCCTAAACCAACAAGGTTAGGGGACCTACGACCTATGAGAAAGACGTTTAAGAATATTGAAAAATCAATTTAAACAATTAAATAATATTACTTCAGTACCTTTAACATGACGCAAATTTGGTACTAATCACTTTTTTTTAAAAAAATGTATTAACTCGACTATAGTTCAACATTTATCATAATACTTTCTCGCGATCCTACCTTAGATCCCATCATCATCATCATCATCATCATGTGCCATGCCGACTGGCGCTGGCTATTAATGCTTCTCCATGGTACCCGATCCTTCATACAGGCCATCAGCTCAGTTGAAGATCTCCTCTCACACCATCTCGTCAGTCTGTCAAGTATCATTTCCCTCGGTCTTCCCCTGGCTCTTCTTCCCTCTACTTTTCCTGTTATTACAATATTTCCAATGCCCTCTCTTCTCACTGCATGTCCTATGAAAGTACATTCTCCCCCCTTCTCTCTCTCTCTCTCTCTCTCTCTCTCTCTCTGATAATATTTTTTGGTCTCTCCAGCTCTTCTCATACACTTTATCCCTTGCGACCCTAATTTGGGTGGCGACCTGAGGTTTCTACCGATCTAAGGGCATTCAAACTCCAGAGATGGAGGGTGGTGGAAGGAGGGAGGGTACGGGAAGTAGACGATGGGAGTAAGGTACTGGACGTCCGAAGAATTGTTACGAAAATGTAGCTTAGATTTCCTTTTCGGCAATTCTGTTTCCTAGTTATTCATATATAAAAGTCAAATCGAGCTACTGACACCTTTCGAGGTTATACTGGAACCTAACAGAGCTAGTGGTGATCATGGTTATGTGGTTTCTGAAACCTAACAGATCTGGTGATGATCATGGTTATTTGGTTTATGGAACCTAATAGAGCTAGTGTTGATCACGGTTATGTGGTTTCTTGATCCTAATAGAGCTAGTGATGATCACGGTTATGTGGTTTCTTGATCCTAATAGAGCTAATGATGATCATGGTTATGTGATTTCTTGATCCTAATAGAGCTAGTGATGATCACGGTTATATGGTTTCTGGAACTCTCCGGGGATGAATATATTATGTAAGTCCTGTCCTGTGAAGGCAGTATGGCGTCACACTGGAGAATGCATCGAATAATTAGTGTGTAAGTATCTAAAACTAATTCTATAACTATACATGAAGCCACTGCAGTAAAGCTGTGATAACAAAATGTATAAACTAGGAAAAAGTAGGAACAGCTTTAGTACTTAAGAAGCACATAGTTGTGACGTTTCGGTGTGAATCTTAATCATACAAAAACACATAGGACATTATATATATATATATATATATATATATATATATATATATATAGAGAGAGAGAGAGAGAGAAATATGATAAAACATAATTTTACATGAATGCTATGTACACGCATATCCCTATCACGCATCACAAGTTTTCGTTTCAACATTCTCTACACTCCACCATGCGCACTTTTGAACTCAGCTTCTTACGAGCCACAGCTTCTTACAAGTCACAGCTAAGTTCTCCGTTCGTTTTATTTTATTCTAATTTTGTTCAATTCATATTTTTTTTAACATAGCATTCACATGAATTTATCTATCTTCTTCACTATCTTTTCTCTCTCTATTTCTTCGTCATGTGTGTTTTTGTATGGTTAAGATTCACACCGAAACGTCACAGCTATGTACTCGCTAAGTAATAAAGCTGTTCCTACCTTTTTTTTTTCACCTCCTAGTTTATACATTTTGGAGAATGCATCAGAGTCTCTTAACAGCAAAAATGTTAAAACCTATAACCTTTAGAGATTCCTTAGCTCTGGAAATGTACGTTGTTCGAAATTGATTTCCTCTTGTTCTTTCTCTAGACCCACTCTCATGCTCCAAATGCTTTCATAGAAGGAGCGAAGACGTTGTCCGATGTGCCAGTCATCCTAGCGTAAGGGCTGACCAAGACCCTATCCCTCTTCTCCGTTCATTACCCTTAGTAACATGCTCTGGCTGACAAACGAGGCAGAGGTCGCTATAGCCAACCCCCACCACCCACCACCACCCCCCATGGTGGTGGAGTCTGCTAAAAAAGTACTGCACACCGCCTCCATTGTAGCTCCTCCACTCTGTAACTGAAAAGAAAAAGAGCCTCCATAACTGGCTCCCAATCCGACGCGAAGGCATGAGTTGCAAAGAACAGCAGCCCGCAACTCCCGAAAGTTTGAAGAACAAGAATCATTTCTTAGTTGTATTTTTGTAAAGTATAATTTAATGAAACATGGCTATTATTTAACAGCCAGTGCTCCATCTAATCAAATCTCCAAGTTTTCGTTCTGACTCAATTTTACCGCACAAAACAGGTTGGTCGAGGAAGTAAACCCCCCGCCTTCATGCGTCAAAAGCTTTCTCTTGTTCTATCAGCAGGAAGTCAAAAGGGGAAGTTAACAATGAACAAAACGGAAATTCACTTTTAGAGTCTTTATAAAGTCCGCTTTCATTTACCTCCCACCCCCCCCCCCCCCCAAAAAAAAACCAAAAAAAATCATTTCCTTCGCTCTATTATTCCAAAATCATTATAAACGAATCGACATTCTAATTTCTGCAGGAAGTGTCTCCGTCATTTTCAGTCATGATTTTTTTTTTCTTTTTGTTTCGTACTTCAACAAGTCGTCTCAATATTTCATTACGAAGAATTCTATTTGGTTGAATTTTTCAAACATTTCATATCTCTCTCTCTCTCTCTGTCTCTCTCTCTGTCTCTCTCTCTGTCTCTGTGTGTGTGTGTGGGGGTGGGGGGGTTCCTTCCCTTGTTTACAATGTTTTATCACATCTAGTTTCATATGCAAATGACATGAAAACCATGAACAAAATCACAAAGCAGATGACAGGTAACTTCAACACAAGATGTGAAAGTGCTGTAAGAACACAAAATGGACAACTGGTCAGTGGAGAAAGAGAAACAATTGAAAGATGGAGGGAACACTTTAACACCCTACTAAACAGAACACAAGCAGCACAAACAATAGACATACCTGAAGCAAAAACGGAACTAAACATCAATACAGGACCAATAACAATAAGTGAAGTAAAGGAGGCGATAAAGAAGCTAAAATCAGACAGGGCACCAGGTGAAGATGAAGTGACTGCTGAAATGTTGAAAGCAGAAGAAACAGAAACACCAAAACAACTTTGCCGGATACTACAACAAATTTGAGATCTAGAAGAAGCTCCAACGGAATGGAAAACTGGCCTTATAGTAAAACTAGCAAAGAAGGGTGACCTCAGAGATTGGGGGAACTGGAGAGGCATTACCCTACTGCCACTCACCAGTAAAGTATTTTGCAGAATAATCATCAACAGAATTGTACCAGCACTTGAGGGAAAACTTCGGAAAGAGCAGGTAGGATTTAGGAAAGGAAGATCATGCATAGACCACATATTTGTACTTAGACAAATATTACAGCAGACAAATGAGTGGCATAGCAGAAAAAAAGGCGAAGGACAGGCATTTGTAGAGAACCCTTGGGGAAGCCCCATGTGCTCTAGGCACTTAAAGTTCGGGGAGAGAGAAAAAGAGAGTGAGAGGGGCCTTTTATTAACGTGTATTACAAGCGTCCACGACGGGCAGGTCCTCGCTGGTCACGTGACTCATGAGAGGTCTGTGAATTTGTCTGGTTTCTGGAACACTCCATGGGTGAATGTATTATGTATGCATATAAAGATAACTTTTTTTTTAAGTGAAAGATGAAAGCAGCAGAGATGGACAAGCGGCATCGACATAGTTGGGGAAACTATGCAAGAAGTCACCAATACTTGCATACGTCTGAGAGACGTAGCCTAAAAGTGAGTCTGACCATTAGGCAAGATAAGACAGAGTACATGAAGAAGAGTTGGAGACAGAACAAAATCTTGTAAAAAAAATAAAATAAGACAGAGACAATGCACTTTCATAGGACATGCAATGAGAAGGGGGGGGGGCATAATAAACAACAGGAAAAATGAGGGAAGAAGGTCAAGAGGAAGACCAAGAGAAATGATACTGGACAGTCTGACGGGATGGTGTGAGAGGAGATCACCAACTGAGCTGATGGCCTGCATGAAGGATAGTGTACTTTGGAGTAGCATAATAGCCAACGCCAGTCGGCACACCACATCATGATGATGATGATGATGATGATGATAATGATGATATCAAGAGACCAGTGCAGAATGATTCAGATTATGTATACGCTATAATATGGCCATCAGCAAACCAGAAACATACAAATATCTAGGCACAAACTTCAACAGCTGCAATACAGCAAGCGAGGAAATTAAAAGCAGAGTACAGATAGGGAATAAATTATAACCTCGACTTGCAACACCTATTCAAAATCCAAAATCCTGTCACTAAACACCAAAAATAACAATCTACACAACTACAACAAGACCAGCAGTCATGTATGGATCAGAAAAAGCGGAGCACAATGAACAACAATTGCAGGTCTTTGAGAAGAATCTTGAAGCCCATAAAGGATACCAACAGCGGGGAATAAAGAGCTAGTAAAAAACACTGAACAGCAGCGGATTATATCAATCTTGAAGCTGAACGTATTACGGTGGGTGGGGTATGCAGAAAGAACGGTCGAGAACAGGAAAACGAAAATGATGTATGTACAAGACATGAAGGAAACAAGGCAGAACAAGACAGAGATGGAGAGACAACATAGAAGAGGATATACAGAAAATTGAGTCACCAACTGGAAAGAGAAGGACAGGAATAGAGAGGAATGGAGGCGAGCTTTATTTCTGCAGCAATGAGCCGTAATGATTCGGAAAGCTGAAGAAAGAAGAAGAAAAACTAGAAGAAGAAGAAGAAGAATGTATTTTGCATGTTCTTGTCTCTTCCTTATGTAAGTCTTGTCTATTTCCTTGCTGCTACACAACCGAGGTTGCATATGTCTGCGAAGTGTTTCATTACAACAACAACAACAACAACAACAAAAATTCTTCTGTATCTGGTTAGTCACTTAGTTGAGAACGATAAAAGTCGCCATTATTTTCCGCAACTTTCATGGCGGTCACTCTAGAATCAGCTCCAGGTCCTGATGGTTGCTTTCAGCATTCTTGGCGAGTCAGGTTAGAACCATTCAGGAACAGGGTCTTGCTCGGCTGCCGAGTACACTTTAATGTCTGGCCGCATTCCAGAATCCCCTGCAGCATGTGGCAGGTTTGCTATCATTCATTCATTCATTCATTCATATCCCTTGTGGAACTTTGCCTCCCTAACAACACTCCTGTAGGCCTCTCGGTTGTGAGCAAGATGGCCTGCTGCTGACGCATCCATTTGCAGATCATCAACGATATCCTGCAGCCATCTTCGCCTTGGTCTTCCTCTCTTTCTTTTTCCTCATTATGTACCCTTCCAAGACGGTCTTCTCTAGATTATCATGACGTTTAATGTGTCCAAAAATATTTAAGTTTTCTCTCTTTAATCACTTCCTAGTTACTTCAGGGTACACAGAACCGAGGGGTTTGATAACGTCCGCAGCTTTGATGCTCTATATTTCTCAGCTTCCACGTACAGCCACGAAGCACATACAATGAATCAAACATGGAGGCTACAAGGTAGAGGTAAAGTTGATGATGCTGAAACACTGCTGGCGAGACTCTTCGGACGCCGCGCGTGGAGTGAAGCTCCTCCCGGTCAAGGAAGAAAATGTGGAAAAGAAATAAAGGTTGCTGTGCGGCGCCGACGTGAAAAGGTGGTGGAAAGGATAAAGTGAAGTTTAATCGGTATGTCCATTAGTATCACTGCGAGAGCTACACATACCACGGCGCCTCTCTCTAGAAGCCGGCCACGTCCGAAATACACCTACACTGGTGAAATATGCCTAAACCAGCACACACCAGGGGTGGAACTTGATGGCTAGACATGTCATGCCACCTCCGCTCTAGAGGTCGGTCACGCCTGATATACACCCATACTGGTGAATTTTGCCTAAACCGGCTCACACCAGAGGTGAATCTTGAAGGCTACGCATGTTATAGTACCTCTGCTCTAGAGGTCGGTCACGTCCCAAACACGCCCATACTGGGATAATATGCCTAAACCGGCTCAACCCAGGGGTAGAAGTCACTAGTGGCGAGGATTCGTCCTCCTGGACAAAAGCTCCATCCTGGTCACAACTAGGAAGGGTAGCGGCCACGACTGCAAAATGCTGAAGTCGGAGACACTGGACCAGGGAAGTCTAGATAGGCAACCACCTCTCACCCGGCGGGGATGTCTGCGTATCCTAATCACGCTGAGGTTTTCCGGTGAGAAAGTCCAACTCTGGCCTGGGTGGGCTACCGCCTCTCACCCAGCGGGGATGCACTGATGTCCTAAACACGTCGAGGTCTTCCGGTGAGAAAGTCCAACTCTAGACTAAACTGGTGCAACGAAAACCACGGTGTCACGCAATCCGCTTCAGAGATCCACCAAGAACACAGGCCAAAACCCTGCGATACTCTGAACCCCTTGTGGTCCTCTCGGGGATCTCGTGTGGTCCTTTCGGGGACCACACAAGAGACCACGGGACCTAATGAGGACCACAGGCGTAAATTCAGTAGGATCACAGTGCGGTTTTGGTGGTAGACGCGAACGAAGAAGAAGAAGAAGATGATGATGATGTTGAAAAGTGACAGAATAACATTTCATCAACTTTATAATGAAAATATCCAGACTTAAGGAGCATAATGTAAGAATAACAATCGCTTTCCTGTGATGAAATATAACTGGGGTGCCTCAAGGGCCACAACTGTATGTGGAATGAGTAGCAGACGGCATATAAATCAACTACATTTTTTTTTCTCAGAACACTTAAGTATAACACAAAATCTGCAATTTCTTCTCGTGTTTGCCTTTTCGTGATAAGAAAATGAATCAATAAGCTCGGCAAAAGTGTTACATCAGGTGCTGACACGCTAAAGAAATGATAATAATCGAAATGATGACATTCAAGATGCATTTCGCACATAGAACACGACACAGAGATACCAGACACGCAACAATCCATCTTCTAATGCACGAAACACAGCACAATTTCCTAAGCAACCAGCACAATTTTCTATGCTACGAGCACAATTTACGACATTATCAGCACAACTTTGCTATTTAACCAGCACAATTTTCTATGCTACGAGCACAGTTATACATGAGAGCTGTTTGGGAGGCAAATTTCCGCAAGGGACATGCAAATGAATGAATGACGAGCACAATTTACGACATTATCAACACAACTTGCTACGCTGCCAGCACAATTTTCTAAGCTACGAGCACAATTTACGACATTATCAACACAACTTGCTACGCTACCAGCACAATTTTCTAAGCTATGAGCACAATTTACTACATTATCAACATAATTTGCTACGTACCAGCACAGTGAAAATTTTTCCGAACTCCATCTATATATATATATATATATATATATATATATATCTTATCTTATATCCTTCCCGTGCCGTTAAACGTCACATAGGGCTCGTAAAGTAGTTCGCCAATTTTTCCTGTCTTCGGCGAGTCTTTCAACCTCATCAAAGGATTTTATGCCTGTTAACTTGGCCCCTCTTAATAATGTCCTCTTCAGAGTTTCACGCGGTCTGCCCCTTTTTCTTCGGCCTGTTGTGTTCCACCTGATAGCTTGTTTTGGGATTCTCTGATCATTTCTTCTCATCAAGTGACCAACATATGTCCATCATCTTTTCCTGATCACCCATGAGACTGGTTGTTGTTCAGTCATCTGTCTTATCTCTGCATTGTCCTTGAATTCATTCCACTTGATGCCGAGTATTTTCCTTAGGCATTTGTTTTCAAAAGAGTCTAATTTCTTTTCTATTTTTTTTAGTTGTTTTCCAGCTTTCGCATGCATAAATGAGGGTGGATATTACATTTGAATTGAATAGTCTTAACTTGGTTTTTGTGCTTATAACTTTTGAATTCCATATGTTCTCAAGATTCTTGAAGATTGATGCTGCTTTTGCAATTCTGGTCCTAACTTCCTTTCTAGTGTCACCATCCTGGTCTATGTAGCTGCCAAGGTATGCAAATTGATTGACTTCTTCAATATCTGTCCCTTCTATGTGTATTTTTCCATTTTGATTGATGGGAATTTTCATTATTTTTGTTTTGTCCTTGTTAATTTCAAGTCCTATTTTGCTAGCCAGTGAAGACAGGCTATCTGTTTTTTCTTGCTTGGAATTCACATTATTACTGATAAGAGTTATGTCATCAGCAAAATCAAGATCTTCTAGTTGGGTCCCATGTACCCAGTCAATACCTGTGTTACCTGTGCAGCATTTTTTCATTATGAAGTCTATTGTAATCCCAAAAAGTAAAGGAGACAGTATACATCCTTGTTTCACGCCTGTTTCAATTATATATATATATATATATATATATATATATATATATATATATAAATGAACGTGTGTGTGTATGTATGTATGTATGTATGTATGTATGTTAGAGCATCACGCTGGAACACCTGGAGCAATTTCAACCAAACTTGGGATACATATGACGTACAATCTGGACAATGCACTATGAGGGTCAGATAATCCCTATGACCTCTGGGGCGGTCTGGGTGGTGGGGGCTTCGATCGATGCAAACAATATCCCACTGAACGACGAGAAGTAACTCCCGTTATCTTTATACCTGCTTTGGACTGTCGGTCGTGACGGATAAAGATTAGCCCACACAAATCTATGACGTTATATCTGCTGGCTTGCCGAATCTTTGGCATTGATAACGAGAAACATTATACACGGAACAGATTTCTGATTCACGAAAGACATTCTACTGTTGTTCACCTAAGCATCAATTTAGAAAATGGTCAGAGTGTTTATTTCATAACAGAGAGCGCCCATACAGTGGCTGATCAGCCACCACCCACATGGGGGGGGGGGGGCTAGCTGTGGGGGTGTGATGGGGGTGACATGTTTTTGGGTCACTGAGATGAATAGTGACACACCCGATGCCGTTTAATTCCAAGTTCAACTCCCATCGGCTTGGGGGGGGGGGAGGCTTAGGGGTGGGGTGGGATGGGGGTGACATGTAAAAATAATCGAAAACGACCGATATTCGTGTCGAATCCATAGTTTTCGGTGTCGCGGAGATGAATAGTGACACTCCCGGTGCTGTTTAAGTCCAAGTTCAGCCCCCATCGGCATGGGGGGGTCTGGGGGTGAGGATTGGAAATAAAACGTCCAAACTGACCGAGATTAGTATCGGATCCATAGTGTTCGGGGTCGCTAAGTTGATTGGTGACAGTCCTGATGACAGTTAAGCCAAACTTTAGTCGAATAGAACTAATAGAATTCTGTAGAACAGTCTAAATTCTGTAGAACAGTCTAGACTCTGTAGAACCTTCTAGAAGGTTGTGGAAATGAATAGAACTTTCGTGATTGGGGTAAATAAATACCCGGACAACGTCGGGTACTCAGCTAGTATTAAATAAATCATTGCATGTATAGACAATTAAATTACTGATGATGATGATGATAATAATAATAATAATTATGGAAGATAAGAGATAACAAACAAATCTACAAGTTAACTCCCAAATTACTACAACCATTATGAAAAGAACAAGATGGTTCGGGCATTTACAGTAATGAAAATAGATGGAGGTGTATGATTCAGATTTACTGGCAGAAAGGAGAGCGGGCAGACAAATATACAGAGCTTCACAAGTTAAGGAAAACTGACGATAAATCGTTCGTAGGTAGGTAGGTAGGTAGGTAGGCAGGCAGGTAGGTAGGTGGGTAGGTAGGTGGGTGGGTAATTAGTTAGTTAGTTAGTTGATCCTCTTGGGCCAAAGGCGGCTCATAGGGCTGAGGACAAGGCTCTCCATGTCTGGCGATTCCTTGCTACTTGCTTTAGATCTTCGGTGTTTCTGATGAGCACTGTTGAACACTCCTTGGTGATAACTCTTCTTAGTGTGTCTTTGGGTCTTCCTCGCTTTCTTTTACCCCCTTGTGACCACGTAAATGCTTGGTGTGGGAGTTGTTTTTCGTCCAAGTACGTGGCCGATGTAGTTCCAGCGACGTGTTCTGATAAAGTCTGATACGTAGTCTTGTTTAGTTTCTTGTCTTATTGATGTAACCGATCTGAAGTCGTGCCCAACAGATATTTAGCAGTCTTCGAAGGCACTTACTTTCAAACGCATCTAGTCTCTTTTCCATTGCTGGGGATGTTCTCCAACTCTCGCAACCATAGTAACGTACTGGCGCTACACAGGAGTTGAAGATCTTGAGTTTCGTGTGCCTACTGAGTTGTTTTGATTTTCAGATGTTAGTCAGCTTGTTGAAAGCGTTTGACGCTAAAGCAATTTGGGTCATAATTTCTGTTGGTATGTCTTCCGCGGGTGTCAACTTGCTTCCTAAGGACACTAGTGACTTTTTCAAGAGCATGGCCATTAAGTTTAATGTTGTCCGGTTTGCTGGTGAGATCAAGAACCTGAAGGTATGGGAATGTCGAACATAAGAAGAAATGACGACTGCGGGGCATATAGAGAGAATGGAGGAGGACAAAGAAAGATGGGGCTATGCTGAAGTGATGAGAGGGAGGAGAACCAAGAAGCAGACCAGTGTTTCCCAAGCTTGTTCGGACCCCCGCCCCCTTTTTTCTCCTCCCAGGCCACATCCTCAACGCCCCCACCTCCATGTACTATTCGTACTATGACCTGTTCAGCTACGACATGCGGTACGCAACTAAGAACTTCAGGTAGAAAAACCAGTTTATTTAGAGCGCATTTATAACTCACCTACCGCTTTATTTTCTAAACTTTTAATATGATGGGCGAGTTTAACGTAGGAGCACAAGTTCCCTAAATATCAGGTTGAAAAGTGCTAAGAAGGAAGGGGATTACTGTCTCCTTCTGCTGCTTCGTTTATCCTCAGCACTACCCTATTTGCCCCTTTTCATTCCCTGGTCCCCCCTCCCCACTGCCCCTTTTTAATCCCCTTCCGATGGCGTTATCACCCACTAAGGGAAACACTGATGTAGACCCAGACAACGATGGCGAGACAACCTAGAAGAAGATAAACGCCCTATTGGAATCTAAAGTTGGCAAGAAAAAGATCAAGAAGAGACGTGTCTTGTCTACAGCAGTCAGCCTCAGTGGTTCGGAAAGTTGCTGAATTCAAAAGCTGCTCAAAGAAGAAGAAGATTAATGAAGCAGTATTCTGGCTAAAAAAAAAAAGTAGCAAAGTAATACCGGTGAAATTAGAGGACCAAATGCACAATAAACGTGGGGAAAAAAAACAAGATTAACGAGCTGACACAAGGAAACATAAAAGTCAAATTTACAATAAATGATAAGGATTCAGCCAATAAGGCTTACAGGGAATATTAAGGACCAGAGGCTGTAGAGACTCATTCAATCTTTTGTATTAACTTAATTCAACTTACCTTGTTCGTCCCATTATGGCGCTGATCGGTTCCAAAGCGGCCCCTCCACCCCCTGGACTTGAGGTGAGACACACTTCCGCAAATCTCTCATGAAATATCACAGGCTGTTTGTTCTATACAACATGCAACTTTATGATCGGGTTTGTTCTATACAACAAGCAAGTTTATGAGTTCTCGTGAGCAACCAATAGTTTATTCTTCACACGATCACTAAAAAAAAAAAAAAGCTGACACTTTATTCAATAAAATTAAAACTCTTGACGATTTGCAAAATCCAGAACCTTCAATATAATTCAAAACAGGCGAATAAAGTTCACTTATAGGTCAATGTTTTTTGAACTGTTGAAATCTTCAAAACAAGCGAATAAAGTTCACTTACAGGTCAATGTTTTTACAACTGTTGAAATCTTCAAAACAAGCGAATAAAGTTCACTTACAGGTCAATGTTTTTACAACTGTTGAAATCTTCAAAACAAGCGAATAAAGTTCACTTACAGGTCAATGTTTTTAGAGCTGTTGAAATCTTCAAAACAAGCGAATAAAGTTCACTTACAGGTCAATGTTTTTACAACTGTTGAAATCTTCAAAACAAGCGAATAAAGTTCACTTACAGGTCAATGTTTTTAGAACTGTTGAAATCTTCAAAACAAGCGAATCAAGTTCACTTACATGTCAATGTTTTTAGAACTGTTGAAATCTTCAAAACAAGCGAATAAAGTTCACTTACAGGTCAATGTTTTTTGAACTGTTGAAATCTTCAAAACAAGCGAATCAAGTTCACTTACAGGTCAATGTTTTTAGAGCTGTTGAAATCTTCTGCGCTTGTGTTTCACGCTGGAAGTTGTTCACAGTTTATGATAAAGCATATCCCTTTCTCTTCTTAATTTTTATTTCTTTAAAAGTCACAGAATACTACGATAAATATTCAAGAAAACAAAAACCCCGTAAACTTGTCTACAGTTTACAACATCAGACTTACCCAAAGATATCTGAGTTTACAGATAAGGCAGAGAAATCAAGAGAACGCGCTGTGAGAAACGAAACAAAACTTAACTGCCAAATACCAGCTCAAGAACTGCAACGCATCAAACACATCTATCGGTTTTTGGCAATGAGAAAACAAACAACACAATACCAAAAAATTTTTAAAAATTATTCTCTCTGGAAAGAAAGAGGGGGGAGGAAAGAAAGAGGGGGAAAATAAAAACTGAGATGGGTTTCAAACTGGCAACAAGGGGAACATTTTCTCCGTTTTTTGGGAGCTGCCTTCTCTGATAATTCGCCCTCCAGAGACACGAAAAAGATCCATCAGAACGTTGCAAAAACAAGCCATCATGCGATGACGTCACGGTAAAGAGTTATAAATCGTGTTATATAAAAAAAATATATATAACAAACACACCACACACAAAAAATCAAACAAACAAAACAAAACAAAAAAACTACTCAGCAACTTAACGCTTTTTTTTTTATTTGGACCAGGCCATGAAATTCCATATTCCTGTCAATTACATGGACGTCATGAAAAGGAGTAGAATCGTTGGACAGACACTGATGTCTGTGTTAAGAGAGACGACAGTTAACTTTGTAGGTCAGACACTGGCCAGGACCCCTCCTAACCCTCGGACATTTCTGATGCTTCAAATAACACTCTGCTGTGTTCCTTTAGGGTGAGGAACGGTCGCCGAGTTGAAGTAACGGTCGCCGAGTTGAAGTAACGGTCGCCGAGTTGAAGTAACGGTCGCTGAGTTGAAGTAACGGTCGCTGAGTTGAAGTAACGGTCGCTGAGTTGAAGTAACGGTAGCTGAGTTGAAGTAACGGTCGCTGAGTTGAAGTAACGGTCGCTGAGTTGAAGTAACGGTCGCCGAGTTGAAGTAACGGTCGCTGAGTTGAAGTAACGGTCGACAGATTTCCTTCAGCCTAAATAGTAGTCGTTGGGTATCTTTACCCTAAATAACGGTTGCTGGATTACCTTTAGCCTAAACAACGGTCGTTGGGTACCTTTAGTCTAAATAACGGTTGCTGGATTTCCTTTAGCCTAAACAACGGTCGTTGGGGTTCCTTAGCCGTACTAACGAGCCACAGCTGGGTGTGATCCCAACAGCAGCGAAGCCTTCCGAGAGAAGTCTGCTACTTTGAATTAACTATACGATTTCTAACACACCACTTTAACCTACTCCCTATCCGATTCGAGACCTCCGTTTCAAATTCTACACCACGGAGTCAACCGCTTTGAAACATTTGCTAGCGGAAATGAATTACCGGGTACAACATCGCTCTTACAAAGACTGGAATATCAGAACAAGTCTTTAAAAAAAGACGTGGAAAAAAAATCAATTAAGTGAATATTTTGATCCCAAAAAAACTTCTTCGAGGACAGCATAAAGAGACTTTCTAAAACCCGGTAATTTTATCAATCTGTCAGGCGCTCCGGATGTTTTTATAGCGAGATATGCAATGAATACGTTTGTGTAGCACAGAATCTCTCACAGCTTCTAAAAATCTCCACCACCCGATCAGCAGTGTCCTTAAAAAAATACAAGAAAACTTCATAACAGGGAAAAATAGTTTCAATATAAAAGTTCCATCATCATCATCATCATCTCTTGTTGTTTCCTCACGGAAGGTTGGCTGCAATAAATCTCCACTCTGCTCTGTTTCTTGTCTTTTTAGAACACTCGGCCAAGCTTGTCCCGGCCCGTCTCTTGATGTTGTCCACCCACCCATCTATTTATGAGTGCAAACTATAGCCACTGACGGCAAACTACAGTCACTGAAAGCAAACTATAGTCACTGACAGCAAACTATAGTCACTGACAGCAAGCTATAGTCACTGACAGCAAGCTATAATCACTGATTGCAAACTATAGTCACTGAGGGCAAACTATAGTCACTGAGTGCAAACTACAGTCACTGACAGCAAACTATAATCAATGAGTGCAAACTATAGTCACTGAGTGCAAACTATAGTCACTCAGTGCAAATTACAGTCACTGACAGCAAACTATAGTCACTGACAGCAAACTATCGTCACTAACACCAAACTATAGTCACTCAGTGCACACTGAGTGCAAATTATAGTCACTGAGTGCAAACTGTAGTCACTGACAGCGAACTATAGTCACTGAGTGCAAACCAAAGTCACTGACAGCAAACTATAGTCACTGACACCAAATTATAGTCGCTGTCAGCAACCTACAGTCACTGACAGCAAACTACAGTCACTGACAGCAAACTATAGTCACTGGGTGCAAACTACAGTCAGTGACAGCAAACTACAGTCACTGACAGCAAACTATAGTTCCAACATGCCACTCAGTGAATACCGAAAAAATAATTTAACATGAAATGACTGCGCTAAAAAGTTAACATTAACCTTAGGGACAATAATATACAATAATATAAAATATAACTAAAGCTATATACTAAAATCTGGGTATTATGAAGCGAATGAAGGTCGTCTGATACTGTTACTTCTTTTCTTGAAAAAAAATATGCATATATATATATATATTACTTCTCGGCTTATTAATGTACAATTCGCACAAAATATATTACAAATTTGTAAACTCTGTTCACTTCCAAACTGTTTTTATGTGTCAGAATAACTGTTCCAACCGTAGTTATGTCTACTTCAACGAGGGGCAGCAACTACAATCGGATCGGATTCATTCAAAAAATTTCACAGTTACGGTTCGTATCTCATCCGAGGAACTGTGAGCCAGTCTCGTTTCTTCGCAAGCAAGAACACTTCAGAAATAAGATCTACTTTGATTACAAGGAACTAAATATCGTTTAAACAAACACTAACTGGTGCGTATCAAAAATAACGGTAGAAGAAATGAAAATATATATTATTTTGTTATTTTCTTTTTTTTTAACCCCGGATTGAGTTTTCTAATATTCGAAAAAAAAAAAAAAATAAGAATCTTGGTATTTTCTCGGAATTGCATTTCCCGGAAAAACTTATTATTACAACCGAAAATCCCATGACATATTTGCAGCCTCTGCTCATTATTACTGCAACGTTTCTGTTATATAAAGCCAATTGCAGTGAAGCAAAGGAATCAGCACGCACAAATAAAGTGACAAGCTTTCTATATGACTCTGTAGCGAGATCCTACAGGCCCACAAACACAGAAAATTACTCAGTGATAAAAAGTTGGAAATTTCATTTAGCGTTATTTGCATGCTATTTGCATAATAATTTTTTTTTAAATGACTGCGCAGAAAATAGCATTCAGAAGAACAGACAGAGCTTGCATTTACAGCAGGAAACCAAATGCCACAAACTAGTCACTGAAAGGGTGAATAGCAAATATATAACATTTCTACGGCAGAAAGGTAGAGGGCAAGAAATTGCACTCACTGACAGCAAGCTACAGTCACTGAGTGCAAACTATAGTCACTGACAGCAAGCTACAGTCACTGAGTGCAAACTATAGTCACTGACAGCAAACTATAGTCACTGAGTGCAAACTATAGTCACTGACAGCAAACTATAGTCACTGAGTGCAAACTATAGTCACTGACAGCAAACTATAGTCAATGAGTCCAAACTATAGTCACTGACAGCAAGCTACAGTCACTGACAGCAAACTATAGTCACTGAGTGCAAACTATAGTCACTGAGTGCAAACTATAATGACTGACAGCAAACTGTAAGTCACTGAGTGCAAACTATAGTCACTGAGAGCAAACTGTAGTCACTGACAGCAAAGTGTAGTCACTGAATGCAAACTATATTCAATGAATGCAAACTATAGTCACTGGATGCAAACTATAGTCACTGAGAGCTAAACATAGTCACTGAGAGCAAACTACAGTCACTGAGAGCACACTATAGTCACTTAGAACAATCTATAGTCATTGAGAGCAAACTATAGTCACTGAATGCAAACTATAGTCACTGACAGCAAACTACAGTTACTGACAGCAAACTATAGTCATTGACAGCAAATTATAGCCATTGACAGCAAATTATAGCCACTGAGAGCATACTGTAGTCACTGACAGCAAACTAAGTCACTGAGAACAAACTATAGTCATCGAGAGAACACTATAGTCAATGAGAGCACTCTGCGGTCACTGATAGCCCACTATAGTCAATGAGAGCAAACTACAGTCAACGAGAGCACACTATAGTCAATGAAAGCAAACAACAGTCACCAAGAGCACACTATACTCACTAAAAGCAAATTACAGTCACTGAGAGCACACTATAGTCAATAAGTGCAAACTACAGTCACTGAGAGCACACTACAGTCACTGAGAACACACTATAGTCACTGAGAACACACTATAGTCACTGAGACCAAACTGCAGTCACTGAGGCCAAACTACAGTCGCTGAGACCAAACTATTGTCACTGAGACAAAACTTTACTCACTGAGACCAAACTATAGTCACTGAGACCAAACTATAGTCACTGAGACCAAACTAATTACTGAGACCAAACTGTAGTCACTGAGACCAAACTACAGTCACTGAGCCCAATCTACAGTTACTGAGACCAAACGTTAGTCACTGAGACCGAATTAGTCACTGAGACCAAACTGTAGTCACTGAGACCAAACTACAGTCACTGAGACCAATCTACAGTCACTGAGATCAAACTATACCCAATGAGAGCACACTACAGTCGCTGAGAGGAAACTATTGTCAATGAGAGAAAAGCACAATCACCGATAGAACTGAAAGCAAACTATAGTCACTGAGACCAATACTACAGACACTGAGAGCAAACTACAGTCACTGAGGGCAAAACTACAGTCACTGAGAGCAAAACTACAGTCAATGAGAGCAAAACTACAGTCACTGAGAGAGCAAAACTACAGTCAGTGAGAGCAAAACTACAGTCACCGAGAGCAAAATTACAGTCAATGAGGAGAGCAAAACTACAGTCAATGAGAGCAAAACTACAGTCACTGAGGGCGAAACTACAGTCACTGAGGAGAGCAAAACTACAGTCGCTGAGGAGAGCAAAACTACAGTCACTGAGGACAGCAAAACTACAGTCACTGAGGAGAGCAAACTACAGTCACTGAGAGCAAAACTACAGTCACTGGGAGGAAAACTACAGTCACTGAGAGCAAAACTACAGTCACTTGGAGGAAAACTAGTCACTGAGAGCAAAACTACAGTCACTGGGAGGAAAACTACAATCACTTGAGATATAACGGTTGTATTGTCTTCAAAACGTTTCAAAGTCAAACGATGTCAACAGGAACACGTCTGAAGACGCATAAGATATTTTCTCGCCTTAAACTTTTAACAAAACTGACAGCCAGAACAGGATAGACACAGCGATCGACACATGGACATAAGTAGACTTGGTCAGATGACGATATAAGGAACCGGCAACAGAAAGGCAATAAATTAATGTCTTGGCTGCATTCCGAGTTCTTAAAAAAAAAAAAACTGAGAAAGTTAATTGAAAATCTGACATCGCAAAGCTTTCACAAAAAAATAATTCCCGTCTAAACTGCATTAAAAAGATTATGATGGAGTAGATTATACATAAACGAAGATTAGCCATATAAATGAGAACGGAAACTAGGGAAAGAGAGTCTCTGGCTATATTTTTCCCAGTTTCTTTCCAAGCTGTTTCTCTTACAATATTTCCATCTACGGGCAAAACTGCACAGATTTCATGTATTTTCACCTGCACGAAAATGAAAGCACTGAAATATGCAAGTAAAGTCTAACGTATTATGCAAAAGAATAATGAAACAAATACAAACATATTCTATTATATATGTGCTAACAAAGGGCGAAGACCATATGAAGAGACCATTAATTACTGGTGGAAAAAATTTCAGCATGTGGTATAATTATCTGCCATGCAATCCTCTTAACTTCACTAAAAACAACCACAGCAGATTCTGAGACATACATCCTTCCGAATAAAAACAGAAAAAAAACATACACAATATTCCAATCGATTTTCCGGATAAGATTAATGAAGAGCAATTATGCCGGGCCCCGGAGATAGCCCGCAAGAGGTGACTTGGGCTAAAAGGCTAGCCCGCAAAACCGTTTTCTGGCACTTGGCGCGTTCGGTCGTCGGTTGCTCAAGGTTTACTAAACGAGCCTTTTCAATGGCGTCTGTCACCGTTTCTCTGGGCACCGTCGGGGATTCGGGAATACATTTTTGGAGACGTTTTGGCGTAATATTTGTAGGGATATTGTAAGAAAGGGGGTTTTATTATTATTATTATTATTATGTTGCAGATAAAGCATGAATTTCGTCGATCGTGCTGAAAGACGCTGTCTTAAAACGCGCTTTGACAATACTGATATTGGTGTTTGCTGTTGTTGTTGTTGTTGTTGCTTCTGTTGTAGGATCCCACCCCCTAAAGTGTTTATGTTTGCCTGCATTAAATGCAGCGAAAATCTCTGTATGATATCAAGACCGAGTGGGGAGTGGTGGTTTTTTTTCCGGGGGGGGGGGTCGGTAGGTTGCAGTGGCTTTCTTTACTTGTGGTTCAGAGTTGCTGAAACAAGTTTCTGTGTGTGTGTGTGTGAGAGGGGGGGGGGTTGCAGTGGCTATCTTTACTTGTGGTTCAGAGTTGCTGAAACAAGTTTCTCTGTGTGTGTGTGAGAGAGGGGGGGGGGTTGCAGTGGCTATCTTTACTTGTGGTTCAGAGTTGCTGAAACAAGTTTCTCTGTGTGTGTGTGTGAGAGGGGGTGGGGAGTTTGCAGAGAACTCTGATGAAAAGATCAACTAGGTAAGAAAAGATCTTGACCAGTCTTCACTCACTGGATCTATTGTAAGTACATGCCCAGGCTTGAGGGAATTATTATTATTATTATTATTATATATAAAATACGCAGAAGATTGTTACCAATATTGTATTGTTCAGTCTTTGAACTGTGTGTATGTATGTGTGCATGTATGTATGTGTGTATGTATGTATGTGTGCATGTATATATGTGTGTATGTGTGTGTGCATTTTATGTGTCCATGTATGTGTGTGTGCATGCATATATGCATGGGTGTTTATATGTATGTATGTGTGTATGTATATATGTATGTATGTATGTAGGTATATATGTATGTGCGTAGGTATATATGTATATAGTGAAGTATATATGTACGTAGCTGTGATATATGTATCAATGAGAAAAAACTGGAAGAAGTTCAGAGTTTTGAATATCTTGGATCACTACTAACTAATAATGGAGATACAATGAGGGAAATTAAAAGAAGGACACCTATCGCTCTTCAGAAAGTAAAAAAACTAAAGAATCTGTGGAGAGGAACAGACAGAACTACAAAAATAAGATTTTTAATGGCATGCATCTTTCCCATCGGAACATATGCCTGTGAGACCTGGACACTTAATAAAACAGCTGAGAAACACATAAATGCCTTTAAATGTAAATGCTAAAGAAGAGTTCTTCAAATATCATGGACACAAAAAAGAACAAATATATCCATAATACAAGAACTTAATACTGAAGAAGGCTGGCTAGTAAAGAGGATTAAACAGAGAAAACTTAAATATTTTGGACACATTAAACGTCATGATAATCTAGAGAAGACAGTCTTGGAAGGATGCATAATGGGAAAGAGAAAAAGAGGGGGACCAAGACGAAGATGGTTGCAAGACATCGTTGATGCATCAGCAGCAGGGCGTCTTGCTTACAACAGAGAGGCCTATAGGAGAGCTGTTAGGGAGGCAAAGTTCCGCAAGGGACATGCAAATTAATTAATGAATGTGTGTAGGTATGTATATATGTATATGATTTGTAGATATATATGTATGTATGTGTGTACGTATATATGTGCGTAGGTATGAATGAATGCATATATACTAACATATATGTATGTTCATTATGTATTTATATGTTGTATACATATGTGCCTGCGTGCCTATGGGAAGGTACAAAGAAACTACGAATGACAGGCTAAATTTTAAAACATACTGTACACATAAAGTGAGAACAATTTTCACTCAAGTCTCAAGGACGCGCCGTGTTACCTGATAGCGTTCATTTTCCGGCATTTTCCTGCCCAGCAAAAGGTAAAATCATTACAAAACGTGAAATTACTTTGAGATGGTGCAGGATAAATATTTACCCAGAATGCACCCCAGAAAGCGGGAATCTGGGAATAATGTAATAAAGATGTTGGCATTTGCACCGCATCCAGCTGGACACAAGCAGAACGAGATATTAAAGCGGTATATCTTTTCTACAGGCTCAGTTAGAGAGAGGGAGAGTGAGAGAGAATGAGACAGAACGAGAGACAGAGCGAGGCAGTAATAGAGAGAAAGAATATAATAGAGCGAGAGGCTGACGGAGAGCGAGAGAATGCGAGACAGAGAGAGACAGACAGACAGATAGAGATAGAGACAGACAGCGAGTGAGAGAGAATGTGACAGAGCGAGAGACACAGAGACACAGAGAAAGACAGCGAAAGAAAGAAAGAATGAGACACAAAGAGAGAGAGAGTAAGATAGAACTAGAGAGCGAGCAAGAAAGAATGCGACAGAGTAAGAGAGAGACAGACAGACACACACACACAGAGAAAGACAGAAAGAAAGAGAGAATGAGACAGAAAAAAGAGAGAGAGAGAATAAGATAGAGCTAGAGACTGATAGAGAGCGAGCAAGAAAGAATATGACAGAGTAAAAGAGAGAGAGAGAGAAAGCAGAGAGACAGAGACCGAGAGAGAGAAAGACAGAAAGAATGAGACAGAAAGAGAAAGAAAGAATTAGAGAGAGCTAGAAACTGATAGAGAGCGAGCAAGAAAGAATGCGACAGAGTGAGAGAGAGAGACACACACAGAGAGAAAGAAAGAAAGAATGAGACAGAAAGAGAGAGAGAGACACACACAGAGAATAAGATAGAGCTAGAGACTGACAGAGAGCGAGCAGGAAAGAATGCGACAGAGTAAGAGAGAGACAGAAAGAGAGAAAAGCAGAGAGAGAGGCAAGACAGACACAAAGAGAGAACGAACGAACGAGTATACTTTATTTTCAAATGGTTAAGAATTGGACACGCAGGCCCGTCTAACATTCTGCCCTTAATCACACAGCTTTCAGTCAGCCACAGTCATTCAGCATTTGTTAATCAGCATGAAATCATGGAGACACAATTAAATGATTCAACTATCTCTTGTCCATACACTCCATACTCTGATTTATGTAACTACAAGAACTATTCTTACATTCTTTCTAAACTTACATTCTTACATTCATTCAAAACTAACAAATTTATAGAAAAGCACATACAAAGAAAGGGCATAATATCAAAAGAAAAAAAGGAAGACAGTGAACAAAGAAAGTAATTATACTTGTGCAACGGATTTAAAAAAAAAAAAAAACTTCATGACCTTGCTGACAATTATATTGTTCATAAAAAGAAATTCCTAGTTAAAGAAAAAAAAAACTACAGATAACAACAAACTGGAACCTGCAAGTGGAAACAAACGAAAAGGGGAACAAACTTGAAGAGCAGTGGTTCTCAACCCATGGGCCACGGTCCAAAGGTGGGGCGTAACAGGTAGTATTGTGGGCCGCGCTGAAGTCTCAAAGCAGCAACAACAACAACAACAAGAGAGAGAGAGAGGAGAGAGAGAGAGAGAGAGGTAGATACAATAACAAATTGTTCCGCATTTTTCACGCAATGCACAGAGACAGACTGCACGGATGCAAGCCGCAGAACTGTAGGTTGTTTTATCAGTATGTCCGCAGTGCGGCTATTGGAGAAAGGATGGTCCAGACAGCGTTTCTTCCAGCATCAAACAGAAATGTGACGTACATAAGAAGACGGCATCGTTTTTGAAGTGCGACACCGCCGTCCTTCTGACCATGTTGCTGAAACGTGCAGTTTTACAATTTAATTTTAGAGAACAAGTAGGCGTAGATTCTGCGAGAGAGCAGACGAGTAATATAATTCTCAGCAATTGAGTTTTAATTAAAAAATAATATTTCGCTTGCTTGAAAGCCGCTATTTGGTCTTAGTGCTGTGTGTAATTCGTGTTGGATTAATCAACGGACTCCAGTTACCCATACGTGGAGTCTTTTCGGATAGGCTTTTCTATTGGTTAAATGTTACGGGATCTATATTCGAAGATTGTGTTCGGATTGTAAACTTCATAACAACTAGAACAGTAGACAGTCTGTTATTTGCTCAACTTTGTATTGAGTCGGGTGCTGAACACAAGCATCTCCTATTACACTCGGCCGTGCGTTGGCTGTCCAGAGGAAAAGTTCCTGCAAGGGTGTTTGAGCTTCGTTTAGAACTGTTGCAGTTTTTGACAGAACACATTCTCGACCTGGCGAGTAAGGTCGCTGATATTGAGTGGCTTGTCATTGCTGGCGTATCTTGATGACTTTTTTTTGTTTAGCCTTTTTAACAGTCTGAACATATTACGCTGGGTAAACATGCCGGTATACTCAAGACATACGACAAAGTTGCTGCAACTTAAGAAGAAACTACGACTTTGGCGCACGCGACTCGAGAACAAATCACAAGACATGTTTCACTTGTTCTGTGAATTTATAGAAAGCAATGAAGTTAATGACGAGATTCACTTGTTCTATGAATTTTAAGACAGCAATGAAGTTAATGGCGAGATTCACTTGTTCTGTGAATTTTAAGACAGCAATGAAGTTAATGGCGAGATCTGTTTGTTCTGTGAATTTATAGACAGCAATGAAGTTAATGGGTAGATTCTGGAAGGGGTCACTGGTGTAATAAAAGAGCATCTGACATCTCTTGCTGAATATTTTGATAAATACTTCACGCCCGAAGACATTAAAGCGTGAATTAACCGGTCGTTCACACGAAGAATGATCGAAACTGTCTAGTGATCGCACATTACAAATCAAATTTAACGACCCCGCTGTGGATATCTCTTCCTTTTGGTGCACTGCTTCGCTGGAATATCTGTTGTTGTCAGCCCTGGCTATGAAAGTTCTACCTTTTTCAACAACTTATTTATGCGAAGTTTCATTTTCTGCATTGACTGCCATGAAAACCAAATATCGTTCAAGAATGAACTTGGAGGATGATCTTCGAGAATATTTGTCACAAATTCCAGCCAGAATATACATGCTATCCAACCGGAAACAGTGCCATCTTTAAGGTAAATGAACTTTTGTGTAGCGATGAAAATGCAGTTAAACACGTAAAGAAAATAATACATAATACTTTATAAAATTAGATTTATACCTTGCAAATGTAAAGCACTTTATTAGTGGGCCGCAAAAATGTTTCATTTTTTAATGTGGGCCCTGTAGCAAACGGGTCTGAGAACCGCTGTTGTAGAGTTACCAACAAGACCTTCAACCCAACGTCTGTTTTTAGCAAATGATTAAGAAAATAACATCCTTTATTGAGTGACGAACACGGAGACAACGTTTTCCACGTGGAACGACAACCGCTGCGACTTCCAACATCGAAATAACGAATCCCTAATCTGGCAAACACGACACAGTAGGAAACGCTTTGGCGCCATCTGGAAGCTGTAGGAGGGTCCTCTGAGATTATGAACAGCGCCACATGTAAAGACTTACCTTCAATTTTGCTTGGGAGAAAAGTTTTCATAAACATTTAAGTCGTCATCAGAGACCCGAAACCTGGTTTCGGTCTGGTTGGCAGTGTGGTTAGGGGCGCTGGGTCTAACTTACAAGTCCCAGCAGTGGTTTGTTTTTTTTTGGGGGGGGGGGGTTCTGGTACTACCCACACCAAAAAGGCCCCGGGGTTCACCCAGCCTCTAAAAATTAGTACCAGGGAAATCTGGGAAGCCAAATGCAGCCAGGCGTGATACTGACCACATAACACTTTCATGTGCCAAAGATAATGGAAAATACGGGCCTAACACCGTATCCCCAATATACCCTAATGGCACGGAAGCGGGGACTTTACCTTTTACCCATCTGAGACAAACATTTGGACTGATGGAAATCTTCGCAATTCCATAAACGAGTTCTTCGAAAAAATGCGAAGACTACCTTCAGAAATAATGTCGATCTCCAGCTGGTTAGTCAGGCTGCAAACAAATGACAACACCCTGTTCATGTGTCTGGATTTTAAACACCCGTAACACTCTGTCTTGAAGCGAGGTACCGTAAGGAGTAGATAACAAAGCAAGCAGTTGCCCGGTTTGATTGGCAACCCCACTGACGAGAGTCGGGCTTTTACAGAAATCCCCAGTCGTGGGAGTCCGTCGGAGATGAGGTATATAAGAGGACGACGAGAAGATAGAAGAGGAAGTGGTCGAGATCTGATATGCTGAGTAGATTGGAGGCTAGCAACAGTTAGGAGCCATGTCATTGTTCAGACGTGAAGGAGGAAAGTGATTTGTTAGATAGGAACAGATATGTCTAGTTTAATTGTGTGCGTTTACAATCAGAACTGAACCCATATTGTTCAAGGAAATGCTTTTTTAATGATTTGATGATGCATATCGGCATGATATTTAACATTACGTACATAAGATTCATTTTGATTTTTGCTACCTTGTAAGTCGACATTTGTGTAAATACAAGGATCATGATTTTATGAAGTATTGTTATTCGTGTTCCTATTCATTGTCGTGAAGTGTCACTACGTAAGGTGTGAACGTAAAGTATAAACATCCTTCCAGCATTTAGTATAACAACGATAATAAAATAAAATAAAAGACTGAACATCTTCCCCTTCAAGTCAATATCATATTTTCTTACAGTACTTTGATTATACCCAGAGCTTTGTAGCTTTCTAGCGCTGTAAAGTAGAGAGTTTTGCGACCAAGGATAAGACAAATTCCGGATAGCCGGGATTTGTCTGCATTGAGTGATTGTTTCAGAGTACAACAACTGTCTCCATAAACTGAAAGACAGCATTTCCTACTTCGGGCCTGTAAACTGTTACGTGGGGGTCCTATCATCTGCTGCTCTGGGTTAACAGACTGTCATATGGGGGTCCTATCATCTACTACTCTGGGTTAACAGACTGTCATATGGGGGTCCTATCATCTGCTACTCTGGGCTAACAGACTGTCATATGGGGGTCCTATCATCTATTAATTTCAGGTCTGCAAACTATCATATGTTGGTCCTATCACTTACTACTTCTGATCTGCAAACTGTCATGTAGGGGATCCTATCGTTTACTACTTCAGTGCCTGCAAACTGTCACATGGGGGTCCTATCACCTACTAATTTTGGTCTGTAAACTGTCATATGGGGGGGGGGGGGGGCTATCACCTACTACTTTCGGTCTGCAAACTATTACATGGGCAAGGGGGGGGGGGGTCTCTTAACAATTTAAAATTATTTAGAATAACAGAAGTTTGTGAATAATTTTTAATGTAATACAAATTCCTGAGGGAATTTAGCTGTGGACAATTAACATTAATTTGAGGGAATTTAGCTGTGGACAATCAGCATTACTTTGAGGGAATTTAGCTGTGGACAATTAACATTAGTTTGAGGGAATTTAGCTGTGGACAATTAACATTAGTTTGAGGGAATTTAGCTGTGGACAATTAACATTAGTTTGAGTGAATTTAGCTTCGGAAAATTAACATTAGTTTGAGTGAATTTAGCTTCGGAAAATTAACATTAGTTTGAGTGAATTTAGCTTCGGACAATTAACATTAGCTTTACGGCCTGAAGCAAATTTGAAACGAGAAATAAATAAGGAAAGAATCACGGAAAGAGAGAACAAACGAACGAACGAACTTTATTTTCAACGGGTTAAGAATTGAGAACGCAGGCCCGTCTATCATTCTGCCCTTCATCATATAAACTTTTACTCTGTCACAGATATTGAGAATTAATTTTTTTAACATAAGCATGAAGAAATAAATGACGAATAAATATATATAAATTATCTACTGTCCATACATTCCACATTCTGATTCTACATGCAATATATTACATTACATTCTAACATGTATTACAAACTAACAAATTTATAGTAAAGCAGTATAAGAAATACAACAAGAAAGAGAGGGAGAGTGAAAGAGAGAAACAGAGAGAGAGAAAGAAAGAAAGAAAAATAGACAGTGAGAGAGACAAAGAAAGAGAGACAGTGAGAGAGACAAAGAAAGAGACGACAGAGAAATAATGTGAAAAAGAGAGAGAAATAGTGTGAAAGAGAGAGAGAAAGAGATAGCGAGAGAAAGAAACAGAGAGGAAGAAAGAAAGAGAGAGATAGAGAAAACTATAGAGACAGACAGACAGACAGGTGTCTAAAAAAATCGCAAAGACTAATATCAAACATCTTAACAAATAAAACATTACCCTACTTTCCCCATCACCTAAAACCTTTCTCATCAAATATCTACATCCGCCATCTACAAACATCACTAAAAGTTATGCAACCCCCAAAAGTTGTTTTTTTTAAAATCTCCACTAGGAATTGAAGAGTTAAAATGATTTAGGCTTATTCTCCCCCCAACCCAACCCCTTTTTTCAGAACTGTGACCACGAATGGCCATAAATCTGCACTCAAATAAGAGGAGTCAGTGGCGTAGAAGACTGTATTGATTGAAGGAGGTAACGGACAGAGGAAGAGACATGCATAAATCTGAGAAAAACAGAAAAAGAGAGCGAGAGAGAGACAGAACCGAGACAGGCAGACATACAGACATGGTAATGAAGACACAAGGTAGAAGATGGAAGTACGTGGATGAGGTAGGATGCGTGAGGGCGAGGTAAACGGCAGGGGGAGACAGAGGACACCAAATGGAAGAACGGGGGTGGGGGAAAGGCGGACACGGGGGGGGGGGGGTACGGGGAAACGAGATTTTTTTTTTAAGGGAAAATGTCACCGGACGAGGCCGTGAAGGAAATGTCTGCTTGAAAGAGTAATCGCAATAGCCCGGGTTTTGAGATCGATTACAAGCAGGATGCGAAGATCACAAATGCTGACGCTGACAAGATTTGGGTGCGGCTGAGCGATGAGTTACAAACTGCAGCATTCATTGTCTTCTTCGTATAGTTTACACTAGATCTTAATACCAGCTGCAGCACTCATTGTCTCCTCCGTATAGTTTACACTAGATCTTAATACCAGCTGCAGCATTCATTGTTTCCTCCGTATAGTTTACACTAGATCTTAATACCAACTGCAGCATTCATTGTCTTCTCCGTATAGTTCACACTAGATCTTAATACCAACTGCAGCATTCATTGTCTTCTTCGTATAGTTTACACTAGATCTTAATACCAGCTGCAGCATTCATTGTCTCCTCCGTATAGTTTACACTAGATCTTAATACCAACTGCAGCATTCATTGTCTCCTGCGTATAGTTTACACTAGATCTTAATACCAACTGCAGCATTCATTGTCTCCTCCGTATAGTTTACACTAGATCTAGGGAGGGGCATGACCGACCTATTTAAAGTGACAGCAGAACTTAATGAACGAAATAAGAACAATTCGGTTAACATATTTGACCATTAACACATAAAAAAGGTATAAAGAAAACCTTCCTTGAAAGTACATCTTACGTCATTCCCGCGCCGTTAAATGTCACATAATGCTCACACGGTACTTCGCTATGCTTTTCCTGTTTTCTGCGAGCTTTTCAGTCTCATCAAGGGATTTTATGCCCACTAATTTGACCTCTCTTAACAATGTCTTCTTTAGAGTTTCACGTGGTCGACCTCTTCTTCTTCGGCCTGTTGTGTTCAACTTGGTAACCTGTTTTGAGATTCTCTGACTGTTTCTTCGCATCACATGTCCGTTATATGCTCTATTCCTTTTTCTGATCACCAGTGAGACAGGTTGTTGTTCGCTAATCTGCTTTATCTCTGCATTGTTCTTGAATTCGTTTTTATACCAAGTATTTTCCTTAGGCATTTGTTTTCAAATGAGTCTAATTTGCTATCTATTTCTTTACTTGTTTTCCAGCTGTCCCATGCATAAATGCGGGTGGATATTACATCAGAACTGAATAATCATAGCTTGGTTTTTATGCGTATAACTTTTGGGTGCCATATTTTATCAAAATTTTTGAAGGTCAGTGCTGCTTTTGCAAATCTAATTCTAACTAGATATAATGAAGGAAAAAGAGATAGTAGACAACGATGTTTGAAGAATGGGACAGCATTTAGAGATGGTCAGGAATTATCATGGGGCAGGTGTTTAAGGGCAGAGCAAGTTGGAAATCCTTCACGGTTAATTTCCCCATAGTGCAAAATCTTCTTCTTCTTGAAGCTCCCTGCAGCCGTGAGCTGGTGTTCTTTGCACCATGAAGCACAGCATCATGTCGGCTAAGGAGCAGGTCATGGCGAACTATTTTTTTTAATCTTCGAGTTCAGCTAAAAAGTGGCAGCGATGAATGGCTGGGAAATAACACAGAAAAACAACTTCGACCAATCGGAGGTCAGCGGTGTGTAGGTGATGAGAGAGAGGACAATTGGAGGAAGGGGGGGGGAAGAAGACCAGGAAGCAATAAATACATTATAGCTGCTAGAGAAAGAAAAGAAGAAGAAGAGGGCTGGGAGATAACGCTAACACTTATGAATGAAAAACTGCAGCGAAATTAGAGGGGCTAAGACAAGAAAGTAGAACAAGAACAGCAGAAAGTAAGTGAAAATCTAAAGAAGTTTAAAGGAAGCTGAATTTATTGTTAGTTCCAGCTGGGTGGAGACAACCAGCCTTTCATGGAAAATAAGGCACTGTTCTAGAGCCTTCCAAGATCGTTCATCAGAAGAACATGAGCGGATTGCACTAGCAGAAATGACCCGTTTTCTTTGGTGATTTCTTTGACAGGAGTATTTTGTGTCCATGTCCTCTTGGAAATGTCGTTAAGATGTTGACGAAAACGATCTCCTGAGCGTAAACCAGCCCCCCCCCCCCCCTATATATACTTCTTATCACAACGCTTGCTCATAATGGCTTAAATAACAATGCGTGAAGTGCAGGTGAAGCCCTCCTGAACTAAGAACGTGGACTTAGGGAAGCAGATCTAGCTAGCCTCAACCATGAACGGGCAAGTGTTACATCCACGGCGACAACGTCTGGTACCATAAAAGGTCGTGTCCTCTGTCTTAAGGCGGTTTCTAGGTAATAGGTCCCTGAGGTTCTTGTCCCGTCTGTGGGCCACCAATAGGGGTTCCCCAAAGAGCTCGCGTGTATCTTCTGGAGACGATGGAGACAGCGAAACTGTATGTTCTTAACTGCCAAACTGTGAGGGCAGTGCTTGAGTACCAGTTTAACTCTGTCCGAGCTACAGGGCGGTTTAAGAGCGAGGGTTTGTTGTCGCGAGATATGGCTAATGCTGTTCCAGGACGAAGTTTGTGCATGTTATGGATAACCGCGTTGGCGGAAGAAATGTAACATCCTGTGAGCTTGATTATGGAGATCAGCATCCTCAGTACATAAACGTTGCAGCCTAAGAGGATGAGGAAAAAGGAACAGAGTCCTTACATGATATGGGACGGAAGTAAGAGTACAAGAGATAGCTGTGAGAGTCCGTAGGTTTATAGTGGACTGAGGCGCTGAGTCTGGTATGACCGATAATGACGGCAATGTCAAGAAAGTTTACAGAAGTTAAAGAAACATGGAATGCGAACAAAATAACAGGACTGAACTTAACAAAACTTAAGAAGTTGTCGCGGTCTTACTCTGGCATTGATGTGACACCGATCCCATTATCTGTGTAGTGTCTGTAGAAGGCTGAAAAAAAGGACCCTTACATGATTCCAAAACTTTGTGTTCGAAATGACCCACGAAAAGACCAAGCGTAGCTAGAGCTCATTTTGGTGCCCATAGCCACACCGCTAATCTGGTCGAAGTACAGACCAGTGAATTCAAGTGAGTTGAGTTCGAGGACAAGTCGTGTAAGGCGCAGAATAGTAGTCGCTGGAAAAGATGGATGGTGTCTTTTGTTCAGAAAGAACTCGACAGTATGAAGTCCCTGATCATGAGGGATGGGTGTGTACAAGGACATTACATCAAGAGTGAAGATGCGGTAAGTGTGACCAGGCAGGAGTGTGTAAGGGTCTCATAAGCAGTGAGAGCGTGAATCATGTCCCTCAGGTAAGTAGGCAGACTAGTAACAAGAGGTTGAATATACTGTCCAGAAAGACAGAGAATTGTTCTGTAGGGCAGGAACAAGCTGAAACTATGTGCCTTCCTTTGGGTTGCCTGGTTTGTGTATCTTGGGAAGTAGATAAAAGGATGGCTTCCCTAAACAGCTGTCATGGATGTGTAGATGAGTAGCAGAGGGAGAAAGGCCAGCCCCATCAATGAGTTCGCTGATCGTGTCACGAACCTGCTGCCTGTTGGTCAGAATGGGATCTCGAGGGCGAGAGGCACAGAACTTAGTGTTGGTCTGCTAGCTCATGGGCTCTTGAATGTATAATTCATTTTTCCAACAGACAATAGCCCCTCCCGTGTCTGCACTCTTAATCACGACATCTCGTCTACCCTGGAGTTGTGAAAGTGCGCGCTGCTCCCCGGGGGTCACGTTAGAGTGTCGTACACGGGGAAAGCGAAGCTTGCGGATTTCATGGAGAGTGTGATCAATGAACGAGACGTTCCTGCAGATGTCCAGCTGGATGGGGGAAGCGAGAGAAAGGGTCATCATCAGAAGCAGATTTGGATGACGAAGGTTGGGCCACGTCTTGGAAATGGAATTTCAAGCGTAGTATAAGAATGGGAAACGGTGGACATCCTGAAAGAATAAGAACTGACCAACAGATGGACGGAGGGAAACAAATTGTAAACATCTACCCAAGGCAGACAATTCATCAGCCGACAGTGGAAGATCTGGAGGAATGCAGACAGTACTATAACTGCTGCCATATCAAATACCGAAGTGCTACAGCTGCCGCCAATACTGATGCCACAGGCCCACAACCGCTGTTCTTTTCTCCACAACCGCAGATCTTCAACAGACAGAACCAAACTATTTCTCCCGTCTGATATTCAGATATCAGAAAACGTATAAATTACGACCAATACTCTCTCTCTCTCTCTCTCTGTGCAGGATAAACTCGTACATTGACTGTAACAGAAGATTTATCAAACTACCGAGACGTCAGCTTTATAACCGGGAATTCCACTGGAGGCATCCGTTTAAGCAACAAGTCAATGGGCAGAGTAAATATACGTTTCTGCCAACAACCACTCTCACTGTAACCCGCTCCTCCTCCACGTATAAATTTCTGTCACCCAGCAAGGGACGTAATCTCAGATAAGGAACCGTTATTAGGACTTGGAATAACAGCCACGCAAGCCGTTTCTCTAGCATTTCCCTCCTTGGAGATGGATTTAGAAGCGGGTCGTTACTCCCCCTCCCCGGGTTTACTAAACTAGAAATAAAACATGTCAGGTAGTGGGCGGGGGGGGGGGGGGCAGAATGACATATTTAAAAAAAAGGGAGGTGGTAGGGCCTCTAAAACAAATGCAAGAAAGGTAGTATAAAAAACTAAATGAAAAGTGTCAAAATGAAAGACAAGCACATTAACAGAAAGATGGCTGAAAGGGGAAAATAAAGAACTAAAAACAGAAAAGGAAAATACAATCAAAATCAAGGATGTAAGAAAATTAAACTGAAAGAAATGTAGGCAGAAGGAAGGAAAGAAATGAAATGAACTTTCCTGGTTAAAGTCAATAAATATACCCGGAAGAGTAAAACGCATGTATATCCCTGGTATCATAAAACTCATTAATATCCCTAGTAAAGTATAATCCATTTATATCCCTGGTATCATAAAACTCATGAATATCCTTGGCAGAGTAAAATCCATGTATATTCCTGGTAAAGTAAAACCCATTTATATCCCTGTTTATATAAAACCCATGTATATTGCCGATGCAATAAAAGCTACCGAATATCCTTAGCCCATTTATATCCCTGGTATAATGAAATCATGAATATCCCTCGCAAAACGTCCACGGATATCTCTGGCAGAGTAAGCCCCATTACTTATGGGTAAGTCATCCGTCATACAAAATAATCAACAATTACTTGTAGGTAAATCTTTCGTGCTACAGAATAATCAACAATTACTTGTGAGGAAATCATTCATGCTACAAAATAACGAAAAACGAAAAATTGGAAAAACACACACACGTGCACGCACGCACGCACACGCGCACATCATTATAAATTCATAATGACGCAGGATATGCAGAAGAAACAAAACTCCGTTAACAATGTTAAAAAAAAGTGTTTAAAAAAGTTAAAAGACATCTCTTAGCAAAGTCTTAAGCGAATATTAAATAAGTAAATGTAATTAAATACATCTTAACGAAGCGCTTAACAGAAATAACAGAAGTTTCCGAAAAGGAAGAAAATGCACTACACAGAAAACAATTCCGCTTTCCCTGAAAACGAAGCCAAACAAACAAACAAACAAACAAAACAACAGAACGTAGCAACGTCTTAATTTCTCATGTTACATAAACAAGCGCATGTTTACATTTCCCCGCTGAAGGTTGTTCAAAAAATCTCACACAAACTCAGAGAGAAAAAAAAAAACTGGTTAAAACATCTTTTCACAAAGAAAGATTAAAACATCCGTCAACACGTCACATTTCTGAAGAACTTCTAAGGATAAAACGATTTCACATCAGTTCCCCATTCTGCAACCCAACAACACCCAAGTAAAACGGTTATTCTTGTCACTTCTATGTCACATTCAGAATATCACAAGAAACCTCCATATAAGTTCAGTTTACTGTCACATACACGACAAGTATGTATGATTCGGTACTTGTTTTCGATGTAAAAAAAAAACAAACTGCTTACAACTTGTCTGCACAGTTACACCACAGTAAAACACTTTTAAAATATTGTACTGAAACAACGGAACTACTGTCACGTGGTAACGAATACCAACTCACTTTAAGACACGGAACTGACATAACCCTGCAGGTACATCTCTCCGGACTTCGCGGAAGCAACTCACCAAACGGTTCTTGTTATTCACCGCTGACCCAACAACAAACACCCGCGTTTTGCTTAAAAAAAAAAAAAGCACCCACACACACACACCCACACACAGACAAACACGCTTGCTTGAAACAAATGTTTAGTACCCGAGACTCCAGCGCCGGGGAGATAGTTTCCACAGCGTACGTCTGAAAAGGCAATCGATCGAGCGGAGCGCGAGGAATGGATAAATGAATGAAGGAATCCCAGGCACGATCCAGCTGTACGCGCACGTGGCGGGCATAATGAATGAATGGAAAACCGTCCAGCCCAGGAACCGGGTGCGGAAAATTAAAATCCTCGTTTATATGTTCTCCCCCATCACACCCCCACAGGCAAACTGGAGTTCTTGAAGAAAATGAACTTATAGACGGGCGGTCAAAAGTGATTAAAAATAATCCCAAGAAAGAGATTTACAGCTAATCCCATCTGCCGCTGCATCATAAAATGAAAACTGTGATTGTGTGACAGAGCTGGGCCGTTATTCGCTTGTTGTTGTAGTTGTTGTTGTTGTTGCTGCTGCTGATGTTGTTGTTGTTGCTCTTTTGGAAACAAATCTTTCGGATAAACGTTTAGTAAGTACTCATGGAACCGGTTCCCAGGACAGACTCCTCGGGTTACTGCCCTTGGTAAATCCGAGTGATGTAAGACAAATGACCATTTCCCCATGCCCTACTGTACTGTCTCCACAGAGAAGTGATTATTAGGTCTTTCAACCATTATTTACAAGTAAAGCTTTACAGTAAAACACACCGAACCGTAGTGCATGATGGGAACAAGAAAGAAAGGAGGACAGCTGCAAGACACCGCTGATTATCTGCGAATGGACGCATCAGCAGCAGGGCATCTTGCTTACAACCGAGAGGCTTACAGGGGAGATGCTAGGGAGACAAAAGTTCCACAAAGGACATGCAACTGACTGACGGCAGTGAAGGAGGTAAATCTAGAAACAGTAATTCAAGAATAAAAGAAACAGGACAACAATTTTATGAGGGGACGCTAATACGTTCATCAACGTTAACAAATAAAATCAACACATTTAATGACCGAACAGTACGGAAATATATGGCCATTGTGGTTATAATTGTTCAGCACTTACCACTGAATGAAACAAACTTCGATGTATGCTGTAAAAGGAAGGGGCAGGTGCGGGATGAGACGGCGCGACGACGGTCCTGTTGTGATGTCACGACTTTCAAACAAAATCTCCCGCCATTACACGCCCGCCCGTCTAACACTGCTAGCAGTCAGCGAACGGTTCTACTCGTATCTGCATCTGCTTTAGGTTTTTGTTTTCTAAAGCGGTTCCAAGTTAGTAATACTCGGTATTAGCAATCTGTTTGTACGAACCGGGTACCCGTTTTTATCAGAAGAACCGAAAGAGCCTCTTCCTAATTTGGCTCTGGCTCAGATCAACTACTGGGTATCAGGAATCATTTGGTAGCAACCGGGTATCCTCTTTTTACCAGAAGAACCGGTTCCCAATTCGGTTCCTGTCCAGCTCAACTACTCAGTATCAGGAATTGGTCTGTAGCATCGGGTACAGGCTTCTACCTGAAGAACCAAAAGAACCGATTCCTAATTCGCTTCCTGCTCAGATATAGTGTACAATCTCTTGAAAGAAGTTCGCAGAAAATAACAAAATGACATGTCTCTGAAAAGTTCTATGAATTTCATTCAGTCAAGAGAGGGAGACCAAGGAACTCCTGGCGCCAAAGTCTGGACACGGACATCAAAATAATGAACCAGACATGGAGACAGTTGGAAAGAGTGGCCCAGGACCGACCTGCCTGGCGAGCTCCTGTTGGCGGCCTATGCTCCACGAGGGGTCAGAGGGATAGATAGAGATAGATAGAAATCACCGCTTTACTTTATTATTTAAAACACAATCATTTTTTACTGACCGAAAAAAAGGAACTTGTTGAACCTCAAGAAGCTTGCAGTAAATCAATCAGTAAATTTCTTTTAATCCGACAGTAATAAAAATAAACAAATAAATGAGCTGCATGACACGGCCTCGATAGTACAAGCCAATGGAACAATCAAGAACAGTCTTCTTGAAGCCCAACGAGTACAGCCAAACAAAAGAAAACAAAACTGATGGGGGAAAAAAAGTGTAGGATCACCGAATTAACCAGGAACAAAATTAACTCTTCACGGTCCAATTTTACGAGGGAAGATGAATCATCCAATCCGGACACAACTTCTTGGCTATTTCGCTTTATTCACATTCCACTCAGATCGCTTTTCTTACCCACACTTTTGTTGATCCGTGAAATTCATAACGTAAATTACTGCTTTAAAATGGACTAAAAATTACTGTCAATTAATGATTTTTTTCTGCGACTGTAGACACATTTTAACCTTCATCTCAACCTTTCGTTTCGGAAAAAAAAAAGAATAACATGAATAAAATACTTTAGTTAAGAGTCCCGTAAACGTAAAAATAGGAGAATCATTTGTAGATAAACATAGTGCCCGTTGTGTTTGGTTATAAAAAATGTTGGCGCGTCAAGGGTCTGTAACAGAATAGCAATTCTGTTCAGAGATTAATTGTGTAGCGCTAATAAATTGTGTTGCGTAGACTACGTCATTAGGAAGGCCCATGTGCAAAAAGTCGTTAGAAAGGTCCGTGTGAAAAAGCCGGTCGTTAGGCAGTCTATGTGTGGAACGTTGTACTGGAAGGACGTGTTGGGCGAACGAGAATGGGGTAGAGCGAGTCTTGTTGTCAGAATTAGTTTAGTTTGTTTTTCTGTGTGGCTGCAGTCCTTGGTTAGCCTGTAAGTATGGTTTTTGGTATGAATAAATCATTTGTAAGGTTTTCCTTGCCCATGTGGCGTAGATATTTCACGCCGGGCATTTGTTGCTGTGAATTTCTGTAATAAATGTGTGTGTCTGATGATAAACTACACCAAATCGGCTTTGTGGAAATTCTCATTGTTGACCAGTTTGTTTTGGTCGGAAGACTGCCAAGTTATGTTCAAGTTGTTGTATTCGTACTAATTTTGTGGAGTGGAAAGCCTGGGTGTCTTGTTGTATTTTCTTAGTGTATAATACAGAAAATTAGGTGATGGTTAGAACACCAGCAACAAGAATAAACTTATAAGTTGAAACTGTACTCCACAAGAAGAATCAATCAATTCCAGGCAGTCACACATATCTGTTAGAGTGGCCGCTAAGTCATAGGCACACTTTCTGTTTCAGTTGTACCACATACTGTTTCAATGGCGCCGTGACCAGCGCTTTCCTTCACGGTCTGTCACAAAGTGTTTTAGTTGTTGCTCGTGGGCTGCTGGTTTCTTGCACGGCTCATACTTCTAATTGTGCAGTCTTGACAAGTCTCCAGGTTGTAGTATTTTTGTCTCCAGTTGTGTAGTACCCACAAAGTTTTGTCTATTGTACCATGCCCTAGATTACGATTATCGATCGATGACCTGCCTCGTTTTCGGCTATCAAATATGGCAGATTGCTGTTTTGGTCATCAGCAAATATGTTGTAGAGTAAGATAGCTAGCTTAAGTTTCGGAAGCTGACTGCAGATAGATTAGGAGTTGATAGGTTTGTAGTTAGTTAAGGAGTCAAGATTGGAGTTGGTTAGCTAGCTAGCGTTCGAATTTCGGTTGGTAGTTCTGTCAGCATTGGCTTCCCGACATCTTCTGCCGGAGAAGAAAAGGAGTCTAGATTAGGACAGGGTTGAGTTGCATTGGCGTCCTTTTCTTCCTTCGAATTGGCGTCAGGGGTGTGTTGGCGAGACTTGGTGGCGTCTACTCAAGGCGGCGACGATGTCCAGCTTGCTCAGAATCTTGGGGGGCACCTCTAGCTCCTGGCCCCTAGGCAGCATAGTGGATGAAGCCATACCAGTGAAGCTGATCCTGAACCAGTATCCTGTCAGGGACCAGTGCAGCTTGTACGGTACATTTCGTTGGTACTATGTGGGAAGGGACAGGTAACAATTTGTAACTTAACTGTGACCTCTGAAATTTCAGCAAGAAGTCAAGCCAGATCATGCAGACTGAACATTATTAATTATAGCAAATAGTGAATGTTGGATTTATTTACTGTCATTCTCTTTGGAAGTTTGTTGGACAATTGAGTAGTTCTGATTCATCCAGTCGCCAGACATTCATACGAAGGGATATAGTAACTTTTTGGACTACCTTCACCTGTGGAAAAAATTTGTTTTTGGAAATGAACATTCTGTTGATTGGAAGTTGCCAGATATGCTTCTTCTGGATAGATTATCTAGAAATTTCAGGAACATTGTTGTGTTTATACATTAGGGACAGTTAATTTGTTCTGCTGTGGAATTTTTCTGGATTGCAATTAATTAGCATTTAGTTTACCATTTTGTTATGATTTTGCATTAGCAAGGATGATATGGATATTTGACATTAGTGTATATGTCATTAATTCCAGTTTTTTTAACTCTGATAGGTGCTAGAAAACTGAGGATTCTTAGTTGCAATTTTTCTGGAAGATTGCCATTTGCTGTTATAACTTATTTAACTAAAAAGTACAGTAATTATTCTGGACTGTGTTAGGTGCCAGTATGGTTGGATTATTTTGAGTGGATTGGATAATGCTAATATTGTTTTTTTTGTTTTGTTATAGATTATTGGTTCCATGTCTGAGTTTTTCCAGAAAGAGTCATGTTACTATGGAAGAGGTTAGGCTTTGTCATGCGGTGCATTGGAAATGTACCAGAAGCCCTGGAGGTATCATTGCTACATGTTGGAAGTCCCTGGGAGATGAAGGCTGCAGTTGGAGATTCTCTTAAGCATAATTTTTTATAGATTGTATAGTTCTTGTGCAGCAATTAGTGAATGTATTTTTTTTTCCTCTGTTTATTTTTTGTATAACGGATTTATTAGTAGTTAATTAGGATGGATGATAGATCATGTAGCCTTGAATAAGGTGACATTACTGATGATGACTTCTTAATAGCCAATTGTTATGGCATTTACTATGTTCAAATTGGTTATTTATCTTTGATGTGACAGCATTGCCTTGGATGTGACATTATTACCACGGATGTGATGTTATGAGGAGATTACACAGGCAGGTGTGGTTCTCTGAATGGGTACCTAGGCCGGAACATGCAGATTCCATGTAACCGAGCCTAAGGTGAAGTTACCAGAGGGGGTCTCTTTTTTTTTTAAGGACCTAGATATTACATTGTTTTGTTGCGCGTACATATGGTACGTGGCACAGTCCCTTTGGGGATAAATAAAAGGTGGATTAACCTGATACCAAAGTTTTGCCTATTCTGCATATGGTTAATGGATAATTACATATGTTAAGAATGGATGATTATATATGATACCAAAGTTTTGCCTATTCTGCATATGGTTAATGGATAATTACATATGTTAAGAATGGATGATTATATATGATACCTAAAGATTTGCCTATTCTGCATATGTTTAATGGATGACTACATATGTTAAGAATGGATGATTATATGATACCTAAAGATTTGCCTGTTCTGCATATGTTTAATGGATATTTACATATGTTTAAGAATGGATGATTAATAATTGTAACCCAGATGAACCTATTCTGCGTATGTACAGCATATAGCTGCATTTGTCAGTAATAGCAGATTATATTATGGTACCAGAGTTTACCTATTCTATGTATGTGTATTGAGGAGTCACACATAATAGAAATAGATGATTGTATATGAAGTGGACATGGGCTGAGTATAGCCGAAAGTCACACGAACAGTTTATGGGTATAGTCGGAGTATGAAGTTCTATGTTGAGAGTCGATTATTATCTTTGAATTAGCCTGGAGTTATAATTTAAATAGGTACATTGGTTTTTTTTTTGAAAGTTTTGACAGGCAAACCTCTACTTTTTGGGATAGGGGAATATTATAGTAGCATAAGCTAGGGGTTATACCCAGGATTGGTACTTAGGAAATAATTAATAGAGTGAGTACCCTTGTTGGAGAGGTAGGTTGGTTGAGACCATTGAGCGGGGGTCTTGGGAAAAGCGTGCAGCATGGAGAAAACTGAGTGGGTAGGAATAGTATAAATACCACTCACGATTAGTCTAAAGGCAAGAGCCTTACTTGTTTTGTGTAGCAAGAGCCTTACTTGTTTTGTTGTAGGAAGAATTTTTGTCGTTTTGATGTAGATGGAATCTCATTTAGGAAGAGTTTCTAGCAGTGGAAATTTGTTGGTAGTGGAGGAATTAGGTTTCTTGATCGCTGAGGTTTTAGGTGGAATGTTGTGAGTATGATTTCATGTGTATAGGACTTATTGTAAGTGGATTGCCTTTTACTCATTTTCCTGTTATGTCCATGTTGCGGACAGTCTCATGCGACAGATATAGGATGGGTTGTTATGGAGATTGCATATGTTATACGTTTCTACTCGTAGCGTTGAATATACACATAAGAGTAGATAGTTATTTGAATATTGTACACCTTGGTGGTAGAATTAGGGTTGTGTTGGATAGTGATTAGTTTGATTAATTTTTTTGGAGAGTTTTCTGTAAAAGTTAGTAATTTTTTGTTGGAGATATTTGATGGCCAAATATCTACCTTTAGGGGGTGGGGAGATATTCTGTAACAGAATAGCAATTCTGTTCAGAGATTAATTGTGTAGCGCTAATAAATTGTGTTGCGTAGACTACGTCATTAGGAAGGCCCATGTGCAAAAAGTCGTTAGAAAGGTCCGTGTGAAAAAGCCGGTCGTTAGGCAGTCTATGTGTGGAACGTTGTACTGGAAGGACGTGTTGGGCGAACGAGAATGGGGTAGAGCGAGTCTTGTTGTCAGAATTAGTTTAGTTTGTTTTTCTGTGTGGCTGCAGTCCTTGGTTAGCCTGTAAGTATGGTTTTTGGTATGAATAAATCATTTGTAAGGTTTTCCTTGCCCATGTGGCGTAGATATTTCACGCCGGGCATTTGTTGCTGTGAATTTCTGTAATAAATGTGTGTGTCTGATGATAAACTACACCAAATCGGCTTTGTGGAAATTCTCATTGTTGACCAGTTTGTTTTGGTCGGAAGACTGCCAAGTTATGTTCAAGTTGTTGTATTCGTACTAATTTTGTGGAGTGGAAAGCCTGGGTGTCTTGTTGTATTTTCTTAGTGTATAATACAGAAAATTAGGTGATGGTTAGAACACCAGCAACAAGAATAAACTTATAAGTTGAAACTGTACTCCACAAGAAGAATCAATCAAACCAGTAGTCTTATTGTAAGGAGGATACTGCTTTAGGTGTTGTTCGCTACCATCTGATGCAAAAGAGAAACTGCTACATGCGAGAGATCTTTCAACGGGGATTGCTAAAGGGTTAAATCGTAACGGGAATGTAAAATGCCATCAAGGGATTTTTTTTTTTTTTACTGATTAATGCATCATTTAATGGTTACATTTTTTAATGGTTACATGATGTAGCTTAACATTTATATTAACCCAAGACTCATAAACATAGTTTTCCCTGATTTTAACATAAATCGTTCACTCTACAATTAATTTTCACTCCGTGCATTAAAAAAAAAAAAATTGGTGAGAAATTTTTGTACGAAGAAACGGGAAAATTTTCAGTCAGTCAGTCAGTCATTTGCATGTCCCTTGCGGAACTTAGCTTCCTTAACAGCTCTCCTGTAGGCCTCTCGGTTGTAAGCAAGATGCCCTTCTGCTGATGCATCCATTCGCAGATCATCAACGATGTCTTGCAGCCATCTTCGCCTTGGTCTTCCTCTCTTTTCTTTTTTTCCCATTATGTACCCTTCCAAGACGGTCTTCTCTAGATTATCATGACGTTTAATGGAAAGAAGGTGCTCTATAATTTAAATGGTTTCCGTTAGAAGTGTGCTATTTTTCATTTTATTTACACAGCCTATATATCGCTCTCAGCACTGGATCCGCAAGATCTACTAAGGCAGTGCCAGTCTATTTTAAAAGTGAGAGTTGAAGCAAACCATGGATACAATGAGAAGACACAAGACACATGCCTCCCTCTCCCCTCCCTCTTTTTTTTTACAAAAACTAGAAGAATACAAGATCCTGTAGATGGGAGGTCTGGCACTGTTGGACAAACAGCCCCACCTAAAGGTCACCGTCAAGTAGCCAGGGACGTGACTCATTGGAGTTTTCTGGGGCTTGTTTGACCGCCTCAGGACGATCCCCGGACCCTGGTGCTTTCCAATTACCGTCAGATGTTTTCTTCTCGTAATTATCCTGTACATTAGACTTCCCGGTACATAATGGGAAAAAGAGAGGAAGACCAGGTCGAAGATGGCTGCAAGACATCGTTGATAATCTGCAAATGGATGGATCAGTAGCAGGGCATCTTGTTTACAACCGAGAAGCCTACAGAGGACTGTTAGAGAGGCAAAGTTCTGCAAGGGACATGCCAATGACTGACTGACTTATTACACTTCTCCCGCCAGAAATAGATCTAATAATAAGACCCCCCCCCCCCCCCCCCCGCCAGTATTCTAATTTTGTGGTTCAAGAACTTTCAAATCCATTTTTGTCTGTCATGAAAGTAAAATGAATCAGTGCACACTTTACCCTATTACAAACTAACAATATCACGTTTCTATATCTGTCTCTCATATCATGACTCTGGCAACCGAGTTCTGTTCTAAAAGAATGTAGTTCTAAACGTTAACTTATAGATCTTGTTAGAAATTATCATAGTAAACGTACAAGAGTGGAAATGTCAGAAGACTTTCATTAAAATGTATTGTGTGTGTGTGTGTATATATTCATGTATGCGCGCACTATCTTGTTAGCTACCTGTCATGTAGTTCATTATCCTTTATTTGTGAAAGTAATATTTTCATTTTGCATTCTTAGATATTTTTTCATGTCATCTGTATACTTATTGTATACTGTATTAAATCGAGTGTGTGGGAAGAATGAAAGATGGAGTGATAAAGGGCAGAATGTAAGGTGGGTCTGAGCGCCCAATTCTTCACTCTTTTAAAATAAAGATCAGTCATTCATTCATTTTCATTCATTCCTTCAAATAATGAAGTACAAGGCAGTGAAGAGAAGTGGCAGGTGAAGTTTTTTTTTCACAATACGCCTTTATTATGCTTCCAATACTACATAAAATACATCGAGATTGGTAATTTTCTTTGACATCAGCAGCCACCTGCACCACGCACCCCCCCCCCTCCTCGAAATGAAGTTTATTATACGTGTTCCCAGACTCTACAGGGCAAGAAGAGTTAGTTGAGTTTGTAATCTGAGGGTAGAGGAAACAGGAGGAGGCAACCTTCTCTGTAAGCCTGCAGGCAATATATATTGTTAAAAAAAAAGAAAAACTCAACACTACTGTAGTCGTAATGGACACTGAATTTCAAACGTGTATCAAAATTTTATTTTACGGAATTAATGTTTTAATCTTTGCATGAGAAACTTTAAGACTTTAACAGTGAAATGATGGTCATTAAATTTGGTTTGTACTTTTATTCTTTGCGACTGAGGCCTCCGTTTCAGTAAGTTGTATGGCCTCCTCTGGCCTGTATTAGAGAACGACATCTCCTTGACATGAATCCGATTAGCCGTTGGATCTGTTGTTGTGGGATGACTGCCCACTCTTCCAGCAGTGCAAGAGGCAACTGTCAGAGATTGGTTCGCGCCACGTCTCTCTGGTGGACTTGTCTGTTGAGAGTTCATCCCATGTGTTCTATTTGGTTTATGTCTGACGACATGGATGGCCACGGAATGGTGTCTGGACGTTGTTGTCAGCGAGGAACTGGGTGGTGAGTTGTGCCACATGAAGTCGAGCGTTATCCTGCTGAAAAATCGACCCTTGTGCAGCCAGACGTGGAAGGACGTGAGAACGAAGAATTTCAGCGACCTATCGTTAGGCATTCAGGAGTCCTTCATTTTGCACCCGGTCACTTCTTCCCATGAAGTTGATCGTCTCCCACACCAGTACACTTCCACTACCATGTGGAGGAGCCTCATCCACGCAGTTCTGGACGTAACGCTCATGGACTCTGCGGTAAACTCTTCTCCTTCTATCGTGTCGCTGGAGCAGAAAGAATGATTCATCACTAAACCAAACCCTTCTCCAATCATTCGCAACGGTCCATTGACGATGCTGGTTCGCTCACTGGTGGTCCCAGTCCGTAAGAACAGGCCCTCTGTAGGGTCTTCTAGCTCAAAAACCAGCGTCGTGCAGCCGGTTCCTGACCGTTTGATCTGAAATTCGACGAACTGGTTTCATTGACTGGACTGTTGAGGATGCAGATTCAAATTTATTCCTGAGGTGACGCAGCCGTATAAAGCGATCTTCAGCAGGAATTCTGACTATGGGTCCTCCACTGCGCGGCCGGTCTGCAAACTGAGCCAGTTTCTTGAAATCGTCTCCAAAAGCGACTAATGGTGCTTCTAACCACATTAAATTGTCTGGCCACTACACTGTGTGACTGTCCAGTCTGTAAATATCCAACGATGATGAGTCGTTGTTCTGTAGTGAGATGAGCCATACTTGCGCACTGAATTTTCAAATGAATTGATTTGAGGAGCGTCAATCTTTTATAGGCATTCAATAACATGGTAAGTGAGTTTTATGTTCAGTAAGTTTCACGGGATTCTCGTGAACCTGTTATAAGTTATTGTCAAAAATGCTGCTTTGACTTGTGTCGGTTTTCTGTGCTCATGAATCATCTGCTGAGTACAATTCAGGTCAGCACGTGAAGTTGATGTCCAAATGAACATTTAGACAATTTGCCCTTGTCTGATCAGCAAACTTCAGTTTTAAATCGCAACATCTTATTTGCTGCGTTTCTGTTTTGACCAATATATGTACAGGCACATCAGCTTTTTTTTAAAATAAAAGGTATACCAGCATTGCTGTTTTCTGAACGTAAGTTCGAGGCTCAGCACCGTTGCTGGTTTACGGTCGCGCCTCACACACCGTTGCTGGTTTACAGTCGCGCTTCACACACCATTGCTGGTTTACGGTCGCGCCTCACACACCGTTGCTGGTTTACGGTCGCGCCTCACACACCACTGCTGGTTTACGGTCGCGCCTCACACACCGTTGCTGGTTTACGGTCGCGCCTCACACACCGTTGCTGGTCTACGGTCGCGCCTCACACACCGTTGCTGGTTTACGGTCGCGCCTCACACACCGTTGCTGGTTTACGGTCGCGCCTCACACACCGTTGCTGGTTTACGGTCGCGCCTCACACACCGTTGCTGGTTTACGTCGCGCCTCATACACCGTTGCTGATTTACGGTCGCACTCAAAATGTTCGGGACCGCTACTTTGGTCCTTTACTTCCCTTCAGTCACTCACTGAAGCGCACTCCTAGAAATTCACACCAGTCGGCATCAGCTCACCCCATCATTATTCCATTCCATCCCATCACTCATTCCATTCTATCTCTCCTCCATTCACTGATCTCTTACACCAAAAGCTACTTCAAGAACATTCTCCTGAATGATTCCAAATTTTATCGGCATATTCAATGACCATACACAAAGCTTCATGTTTTGTCCCTGATATATATATATAAATAAAACCCTGCGGGTACCGACTGAACCTTATTACTGTCGTAACTGAGGCGTGCTCTTCAGAAAAAAAAGGCGAGTTTCTAAACAACAGCTACAGAGCTGGGGACTCTGTGTACTTCAGTTCTGAACTGAAATGCTAATGGATCAGCACAAAATACAAGCATGAAAGTGGTTTAGGAAGAAGAAGAGAGAGGGGGGAAGGGGTTAATATGAATGAAAACAAAGAAATTTTTTTAATTATTATTATTATTATTGTAGTAGTAGTAGTAGTAGTAGTATAGTAGTAGTAGTAGCCACTGACAGCAGTTATTGAGGAAAGACGCTGGCGATGGTTGGGACATGTGCTCCGAATGACTGACAGCTCACTACCAAAAATAGCACTAAGGTGGACATCACAGGGGAACAGAAGTAAGGGTAGACCAAAGGAGACATGGAGAACAACAACAGAGAGGCTGTTGAGCAATAGAGGGCTCACCTGGGCAAGAGCGGAAAAAGGCAAAAGACAGGCATTTGTGGAAAACCCTTGTGGAAGCCCCATGTGCCCTTGGCACTTAAGGTTCAGAGAAAATATTATATTTAATAAATTATATTTACCTTAGTAAATTCCCTGCACTTCTTCAAGCTTATCGGTGGAACCAGCTCACTTAAATGACTTGTTCGACTGGAGCCCAACACCCGCACAATGTGCAGAATCCTGGACTTGTAACTTCTCTAATGCCGTGGACACGAAACTGTCGAATATCTGTGATGGCTCTTGAAAAATTCATGCACGAAATTGTATTCTGGGTTCCCTCATGGATGGAATCGTTGTTCTGGGTCCCCCTGCTTTCTGGTTTTGATTAAATGGGTCTGCGTGTGGCATCTGTAATCCAGAACATGATAACTACTAAGCGAGTGAGTGTGTCCCATGTCCCCCCCCCCACCCTCCCCCCAACCCCATACACGCTACTGTATCGCGCGGACATTTCAAAGAGCACATCAGCATGCTTTAGTCTGGAGGATTGTCTGATACCAACGTGCCAAATGGGCTGAAGAACACAGCTTAGAAGGGTGACCTATTTACGCTGGTGACTCAATGCAACGTTGTCCTTGATGTACAAAAAAATTTCGGTTGTGCTGTATATGAGGTCGCTTTATACGTGAAGCCGCGCGGGAAGAAAGGGATTTTTTTTTTCTGATATGAAGAGGTGGGACGTTAAATCTGGAAAAAAAAGAGGGGGTGGGGTGTCCCTCAGGCTGTCCGCGTTGCATGACAACCCGCGTTCTGTTAAAGTGGATTGTACCGATTCAGTCTGGAAACATGATGAGACAAGAGGCAGCCGAAACTAAGCGTTTGCTTCCTGTTAACATACGTGGGACGTGAGGGATACAGTCTTCTGTGACTGATGAGATTGCCACCCTGGCCACAACGGCCCACACCACGCCATAGAATATTGAATGCGGTGTGTATGCAGGTGTACATGTTATATGTACCGTACTGCCTGCCATATAAGAAACAATTTACAGTTAAAAAGAACACATAAAAAAACCTAAAAAATCACCGTGTTCTATACTTAAGTTTAGGTAAGGCTTGAGGCAAATGTTACTGGGACTCGACTAATACCAAAAAAAAACAAAAGAAAAAAACACCCACGTTATAAACACCAGTCTACTGAGAGAACCCCTACAATGCAATATCTGTACGATCAAATTACGATTACAAACCAAAATAATATTAAAATATAGAATAACAACAGCCAGCAATACGTGACTCGATAGCCTTACTTTATTTCCAGAAACTTACTGACCTATCTTATTTACCTTCCGCGATATTTTCTTCCTTAATTTTGAGTACGGTTGAACCATCAGCTGAGTCTTACATGCTTCCAGTGCCGTCAGGCGTCATACAGGATAAACATTACAGTCAAAAAGCTTTCGCTAAATCTGTTATTATTGCTACAATATCTTAATGCTGGTAAATACGAGACAGTTATTTTTTTATGCTAACACTTTATAAGGACGACAAAGTGTGTCATCGTCCACCTTGCATGTTCTTCCAAGTTTTGCTTAGAAGTTCAATCGGAGAATATCCAGCAGCATGCAATATCTGAACAAAACTCTACTGAACAGAGGGCTGTCAAGTTCATGGAAAATGTAAGGTTTTATAGTTATAAAAATGGCTAAAGTATGTGAAACTAACTATAAACGTCTACAGGCAGGAAACTCTCTGCTGCAGAGGACAACACAACTTCTCAGATCATCGGAGAAGTACTCAGCCCCTCTCCCCCTCCCACTCTCAGACAAGCGTTGCTACCCTTTAAGCTTCTACGTTCATGGGGGGTCGGGCCCCTCCGAGTCATGACTCCCAGAGGCCCGTGAATTGTTGGTTTATAACCGCTTCACAAGGGGCTTGAAGATACTACTCGGATGTCCATGTCTGTAAGTTACCTAAAGGTCCTGGCTGTTTGTTCGGTGGGTTTCGATAACCTTTCTTACATTAATTTTGTGACCAAGTTCTCCACTACGCTTCGTATTTGTTGTCCTTACTTGTCCAAAGTAAACACTGATAGAGAATCAGAAAGAACTGTAGAAAATGTCTGTTACAATGTTTGAAAAAAAGAGGGGGGGGGGCGCTTTTAGGCACGCCAACTCACTAACTTTATATTTACAGCTCCCTACAGCAAAATTTATTTCCATGCTGCAAGCGATAACAAAGTTTCCAACGGTCGTAAATGGATATTTTGGTGAAATAATAAAGGTTATAAATACAGGAACTGGGTGGTAGAAATATGGAGACAAGTGTGGCACAAGGAAGATGGAGGCAGTGGGTATGTTACACAAGCTTGAAATCATATATATATGGTATTTAGAAGTGGGCATCCACTCAAGCTAGAAGTCGTATATATGGTATTTATAAGCGGATATGGCACGCAAGTAGAAATCGCATATATGATATTTAGAAGTGGACATGCCACACAATCTAGAAATCGTATATAAGATATTTAGAAGTGGATATGACACACAACCTAGAAATCGTATATATGATATTCCGAAGTGGACATAACACACAACCTAGAAATCGTATATATGATATTCCGAAGTGGACATAACACACAACCTAGAAATCGTATATATGGTATTTAGAAGTGGACATAACACACAACCTAGAAATCGTATATATGATATTCCGAAGTGGACATAACACACAACCTAGAAATCGTATATGGTATTTAGAAGTGGACATAACACACAACCTAGAAATCGTATATATGGTATTTAGAAGTGGACATAACACACAACCTAGAAATCGTATATATGATATTCCGAAGTGGACATAACACACAACCTAGAAATCGTATATATGGTATTTAGAAGTGGACATAACACACAACCTAGAAATCGTATATATGGTATTTAGAAGTGGACATAACACACAACCTAGAAATCGTATATATGGTATTTAGAAGTGGGCATGACACACAAACTGGAAACCATATAAAATTATAACATTACGGGATCAGACTATCTTTTTTCAACGAAGCGAGAGTAAAAAAAGATAAGGGAAAAAATAACGAAAAACATTTCGTAAACTCTTGTGTGTTTAAAAGAGAAACCTTGTGAGAAATTCTGCGAAGGTGGTGTGCAAAAGTATTTCACGGCCTCCTACCCTATTATGTATTACTAACTACTAAAGGAGAAACAGTGCGGGAAATTAAAAGGACATCTGTCTCTCTTCAAAAAAGTGAAACAACTAAAGAAGATGTGGAGAGGAAGAGACAGAACTAAAGAAAAAAAAATTTTTTAAGGGCATACAACTTTCCCATCGCAACATATGCCTGTGAGACTTAGACACTTAACAAAACAGCTGAGAAACAAATAAACGCTTTTGAATGTAAGTGCTACAGAATAGTCCTTCCAACATCATGGATGGAGAGAGAGAGAAGAACTTAATATTGAAGAAGTTTGGCTACTAAAGAGGATTAAATAGAGAAAACTTAAATATTTTGGACACATTAAACGTCATAATAATCCAGAGAAGACCGTCTTAGAAGGGAACAAATGGATGCATCAGCAGCAGGACATCTTGCTCACAAGCGAGAGGCCTACATGAGAGCTGTTAGAGAGACGAAAGTTCCGCCAGAGACATGCAAATGACTGAATGACCCTATTCCGCGTTCTGTCTATGGAGTCTTCGCGCCCCTCTTTAATGACCTTCTGAGAACCCTTTACCCTCTGAACACCTTGGCCTTGCTGGCCCCTGAGGCAGTGCACTGGTTGCATACCCTTCTTTGCTGGACCTGAGTACTGGACTAACTACTAAATCTGGTTTCACTATTACATACTGTACCTCTGGTACCTGCTGACATGCCTACAATCTACAATATTTACTACCTTAGAGCATATCTGAATGTCTACTGCATGTGTATCTACGAAACCTGACATGTCTACCAAGATTCATATCTAAGGCAGAAGTTATACAGACCGCGCCAAAAGAACCTGGGGTATAAAAGATACCACCTTTATCCTGGAGACAAAGCCCCAGATTTAACAAAACCCAGCACTTGGGGCCCTTCAGGAAAACGACGTAACCCATTTTACTTCTTGCGTTCGGGGCTAATTTTATTCTGAATCGAAAATTTACGTGCTCGGAATCGCCTTGTGTACCCCAGTAATCGATTTCTGCATTTCGCACTGGTTACGACGTACAGAAAGAAATCGGTTACAATCGAGAAACGAAACTGACGATGATTCACGGGATAACGAAAACAACGACTCATACTGTTTTAATAAGTTGGGTTTTTTTTTCTAAAGGGGTATTGGATTTTGGAGAAGATTGGATCTTGGAAAACGAAGACGAAAACGAAAAAGAAAAAAAGGTTCAAAATCAGACTCTGGCTTCAATTCAATCAGGACAGTCCCATATATATATATATCAACCTTAAGTGCCTAGGGCACATGGGGCTTCCGTAAGGGTTTTCCACAAATGCCTGTCCTTCGCCTTTTTTTCCGCTCTTGCCCAGGTGAGCCCTCTATTGCTCAACATCCTTTCTGTTGTTCTTCTCCATGTCTCTTTTGGTCTACCTTTACTTCTCTTCCCCTGTGGTGTCCATCTTAGTGCTATTTTTGGTAGTGAGTTGTCCGTCATTCGGAGCACATGTCCCAACCATCGCCAGCGTCTTATATATATATATATATATAGTCCCGTATATATGCCGCAGCGTCCACACAGGAGCATGTCTACGAATAGTTCCCATCAAGTGCTGGTTCCTTATGATGTGTTTTCTGCCACACGGTTCAGATTTCCTACCAGCACCCTTAATTTGTCCTAGCTCCAGCAATCTCTTCACAATTACATTGCTCTTCCATTCCCCACTCTTCATTTTCCCCGGAGTCTTTCCAATACGGTTTTAACAATGTCGTCCTTGTCCGTTCTCAGCCTGTCATTTATTTTAGCCTGTCCAGCAAGTCTGTCTGCCACTTCATTGCCACGTAAGAGGAAGAAAAGAGGGCATATAGAAAAAAATACAGCAGCAAACATCTTGATTTATACTGGACACTATATAAGACTATATACTACAAGAACTTAATACAGAAGAAGGGTGGCTAGTAAAGAAGATTAAACAGAGAAAACTTAAATATTTTGGACAGGTTAAACGTTATGATAATTTAGAGAAGACCGTCTTGGAAGGGTACATAATGGGGAAAAAGAAAGAAAGGATGACTAAGGCGAAGATAACTGCAAGACATCGCTGATGATCTGCGAATGGACGCATCAGCAGCAGAGCATCTTGCTTTACAACCGAGAGGCCTACAGGAGAGTTGTTAGGGAGGCTAAGTTCCGCAAGGGACATGCAAATGACTGACTGACTGAATATAAGACCTAGCGCGGTTTCTGGTCCCTGAGAGTGAGGCATCATTTCGCTCGGGTCACGCCCATAACAGTTCCATATTGGACATCAGCTTGTCCTTTAGTGTACTGGCTGATAAAATTCCAATACAGTGTTGCTCGTAAACTGCTCTTGTTCCGGCGCATAGCTGGGATAAACTGCTCTTGTTCAAGCGCATAGCTGGGATACATCTTATGTCATACACCCAAAATAAGTCACTGAGGCAAACGTAGTATGTACTTCTGAGGGAGGTTTTCTGGGCTGATTCGATTTTCTGCCTGAAGGATTCATGTCTTGCTTGTCCATTGTGATGTTTCCTAGTGGGTTAGCTCTTGTTGCAAGTTGATCAGCTTTCTGTATTGCCAAAAAAAAAAAAATCGTTGTCATCATCATCATCATGCGCAATATTCTCTGGGGAAGCCCACTGAAACCAGACCCAATGAGAACGGGGTCCAAGAAGTGCTTTGGTCGGGGCGAGGGGAGGGGCGCTAAATGGCTTCCCCTGTTTTAAGGGGAGCGGGCATAGTAGATGAAAACAGAATGCTCAGATCAATACGGTAAGCCGGAGGGTGGGGTGGGGTGGGGGGACAGGGTGGGGCTGAAAAAGAGAGAGAGAGAGAGAGAGAGAGAGAGAGAGAAGTAGTTTTGCACTACTTCACAAAAATTCTTCCCCGGGGCCCTGCTTGTACCTCCCCTCGTCCGTGGAGTAACTCCTCAAGCCTATTCTGTTCATTTCCGCTTATTTGTCGGCTCCTGAATATCTCTGTCATTAATGCCTCCATTCAGAAATGGCTTTCAGTGAATTATCGTGTGGTTTCACAGTGTCAAAGTATTTCTGTTGTCTTCTTTTCGCCAGTTTCCTATGTTGTAGTTACATTACTGGAGATTACACCAATAGGACAGGGCACGAATGCAGCTAGAGATTACACCAGTAGCAGGACGGGGCAGGAACACAACTAGAGATTACACCAATAGCAGGATGGGGCAGGAACACAACTAGAGATTACACCAATAGCAGGACGGGGCAGGAACACAACTAGAGATTACACCAATAGCAGGACGGGGCAGGAACACAGCTAGAAATTACACCAATTGCACGACGGGGCAAGAATACAACTAGAGATTACATCAATAGCAGGACGGGGCAGGGACACAACTAAAAATTACATCAATAGCAGGACGGGGCAGGGACACAACTAGAGATTACACCAATAGCATGACAGGCCATGGACACAACTAGAGATTGCACCAACTGCACGACGGGGTAAGAATACAACTAGAGATTATACCAACAGTATAGCGTTGGAGGAACACAACTGCAGATTTAACCAACAGCAGGATCGAGCAAGAAACTGAGATGGGTGATATTGATGAAAGAATAAACCGTGATATTTTTTAAATGTTTGTAAATGTGAGCGAATATCTCACCTGTTTCAGAGAACAATATCAGCTAAGGAATTGAAAGAAACAAAGACGATCATTCAGCAATGGCTTCACTAAAAGTATGCTGCCTTTTTTTTTTAGTATCAGTTTTTTTTAAATCTCAAACCACTGAGACAGTTTGGAACAGTGGTTCTCAAGTTTATTTTTTACACTTTCCTAATTACACAGAAGTTTCGGCACCACTAGTTTGTAAGCAATATCGCAATTACATAAACCATTGTTTTTCATTAAATGGACCCTCTTAATACCAAATTGTTAACGCAGTCATGGATCACCTGGATAACAAGTTGGGAACCACTGGTCATGGTGAGCTAAAAGATCACTCTGATGATCGCGTTTGTTGATGCTTATGGATTGACCATTGTGAATCTATGGCTCCCAGCATACACAAAAGAGGCATACATAAATCGGCACTTAATGTTAAGAAATGAAAGTTTACTGAAACCGTCTGTGCGCGAAAAACTGGAAATGCGCCGGAAGATCAGGGCAATGAATGTGCCAGAGGCGAGATGTTGCCTCATTCCAAAATTCCTTATGTCTCATATTGCGTCAATATCTGTGTGACCTTAGTGAAGTGGTTTCTTCCTTCTCTAGTTTTTAACAAATATTTTCATACTACGCATCATGGCTGGCGGTCAGCGTACACCCGAAGGAGAGACACAAAGGATTCAGCTCCCAAACTTGTCTCGTCCGATGTGGCTGGGATTACTCTGAGAATGTGGCTGGGATTACTCTGAGAATGTGGCTGGGATTACTCTGAGAATGTGGCAGGGAAAATGAAAGTGGATAAAGCACCCTAGCGCGGTTTGCAAACGTCAATGCTAGCATAAAATACGTAAGAAAAACTGCGTGACGTTAAATGGCTCTAGAACGTATTAATTACGTAAATCAGTAAGTCTACATAAGAAAAAAGCTTTACTTTCTCCTAGGTGACTTTGGTGAACATTTTACTGATCTCTGAAAACTGTGGAGCTGTTCACTAACAGAACTAAAGCATCCAGTAATAATCAAATCTGCATCTAGCAACTGCGACAGGAGGTTGCAACTGGCGGCCCCCCTGTCGCATTCGGCCCGCTAAACCTTTTGCGGCCGGGCCGGTGAAGTTACTTTGAAAGAGTAATTTATTTGATTAAAATTAACAAAACTATATGTTTTTTTTTAAAATGTACAACGTTTTTATAAGACGTGAAAAGCTAATTAAAAACCATCAAATTCACTTTCACTTCATAACTGTCACTTTTTATCATTGTTATGCAAGGTGGCGAAAGCTAGTTCATTTATATGCGGCCCGTCACACGGTTTTCGCATGCAGTTGTGGCCCTTGATGCCAATGAAGTTGGAAACCCTAGAATTAACGAGCCCCGCCATGTGTTCCTTTCTGTCACTCATTCACAACTCACGGAGGCAGACAAGCAACTGCATCAAACTGTCGCAGTCAACAAAAAAGATAATGTTCATGTGGTTCTTATGTTCTCAGAAAGTTCTTTCTTACTGCTGTGACTCACGGCTTAGCGACATCTGCTTGAAACGAACCAGACAGAAACGACGAAATCAATACCAGGATCAGCCGGGAACGGGCGACAGACAGATGAGGTCGAGTCGATAAGACACAAAGAGGAGAGGTCGTCATGCACAGTAGGTGAGGATGCTGGGGAGTTGCGAATAGCTTGAGTGAGAGAGAGAGAGAAAATGAGAGACAGAGAGAGTTGTGAATAGCTTGAGTGAGAGAATGAATGAATGAATAATCTTTATTTTTCAAGGGTAAAGAATTGGGCACACGAGTCCGTCTTACATTCTGCCCTTCATCACTCCTCCATCTTTCATTCTTCCCACACACAGAGAGAGAAAATGAGAGAGAGGGAGAGAGATAATGAGAGAGAGAGAGAAAATGAGAGACAGAGAGAAAATGAGAGACAGAGGGAGTTGTGAATAGCTTGAGTGAGAGAGAGAGAAAATGAGAGAGAGGGAGAGAGATAATGAGAGAGAGAGAAAATGAGAGAGAGGGGGAGATATAATGAGTGAGAAAATGAGAGAGAGGGGGGAAAATGAGGGAGAGAGAGAATGAGATAGAGAAAACGAGAGAGCGTGAGATAAAATGTGAGATGGGGAGAGAGAGAAAAAGAGACAATGAGAGAGAGAGAGAAAATGAGAGATGGAGAGAAACCACCTAATCGTATGAACTAACGTGAATCATCTTATAGAAGGCAACTACGTTGTAAAGTACACGCGCCATGACTGCAGCACATATCTCTGCTCCTCCATTTGGCTTGATCACACTAGAATCAACAACACTGGGGGGATATCAGAAAACAGAAACGCGTACATCACATTCTGACAGCAAGTAAGATGCAACGATAAATCCTGTTTCCAAACAAGCACAGGTCGTGAAACCGTCAAGAAATCACACGAAAAGATGGCAAGATTACAGAACTGAGTTGGGGAAACTTGGGATAAGACATAATGATTTGTCATTTTCTGAGACAAGTGGAATAGAACAAGGATATTGGGGGCTCCAAGGTCTGTATATATATATATAAAGTGAAGCCTATTCAGACTCTGTAAGTACAGGAAAACGATGATTAGATTCCAGAGAATATCCAGCAAATCTACATTCTGTTCTTAAACATAGGGCCCACATCTGGTCCACGGATGAATGTATGATTGGAACAATGCGGCACGCAGGAAGAATTCTGGCCTTGAAAGGCATAGAGGCGATTGGTCCTTTTGACTACATGGTTCAGCATACGAAAGTGGATGATGAAGAAGATCATCATGCACTACACAAAGACTAGCATAACTAATACCAAGCACCACAAAGACTAGAACAGGTAATACCAAGCACCACAAAGACTAGAACAGGTAATACCAAGCACCACAAAGACTAGAACAGGTAATACCAAGTACCATAAAGACTAGAACAGACCAAGCACCATAAAAACTATAGCATGTAATATACAACAAAATAAGAACCCAAGACGGACTCGGTAACATGATTGTATCTGTCTCTTGAGGCGAACTTAAAACAGAAACAGTTCAACTGGACAGAGATGCCAGTATTTAAGTGGCAGAACCATGCCAGGCCAACCAAAGCTGGCCCGGACGCCTGGAACACTTCTCCATTTGTGCTACTATAAATAAGCTCAGGACGGCTAAGCTGGTGGTGGAGTCTGCTCATAGGCTCATTTTCTTTTGAGTGCATTAAATGTCTTCAAGTAAACCATTATAATCCACTCCCAGTGAGACATAATGACAGTGTTTCAAAATCTCCACGACGATGACTGCCAAGAACATTTTGTTTGAAGTTATGAGCAATAAAATTGCAGCAAATAACGGAACGGTATGACTGCAAAAAAAAAAAAAAAACAGAACGGGACGGCAGCATAAAATAGAACGGTATGACTGCAAAAAAAAAAAAAAACAGAACGGGACGGCAGCATAAAATAGAACGGTGTGACTGCAAAAAAAAAACTGAGGGGCATAGCAGCAAAAACATAACAGCATAGCAAAAAACATAGCATATCAGTAAAAAGCAGAAAAGCATAGCAAAAACATGACAGCATAGCAGTAAAAACATAACAGCATAGCAGCAGAAAACACAACACAGCAACACAAAAAAACATGACAGCATAGCAGTAAAAAAATAACAGAATAGCAAAAAATATATAACAGCATAGCAGCAAAAACAGAACAGCACAAAAGCAAAAATGTTGCATAAAAGCAAAAAACAGAACAGCATAGCAGCAAAAATCAAACAGCAAAGCATAAAAACATAGCACAGCAGCAAAAAACAGAATGATATCACAGCAAAAAAAAACAAACAACGGAACGCACAGCGAGCAAAAAAAAAAAAAAAATGGTATAGCAGCAAAAATAAAAAAGAAACAAACACAGAAAGGCCCAACAAATGTAACATAAAAGGCTTCACTAAAGATGACCAGTGGTAAAACGATGGCTTCACTACAGACGGCCAGTGGTACAACGATGGCTTCACTACAGACGGCCAGTGGTACAATGATGGCTTCACTACAGACAGCCAGTGGTATAACGATGGCTTCACTACAGACAGCCAGTGGTACAATGATGGCTTCACTACAGACGGCCAGTAGTACAACAATGGCTTCACTACAGACGGCCAATGGTACAACGATGGCTTTCACTATAGACGGCCAGTGGTACAACGATGGTTTCACTACAGACGGCCAATGGTACAACGATAACTTCACTACAGACGGCCAGTGGTACAACGATGGCTTCACTATAGACGGCCAGTGGTATAATGATAACTTGTTAAAAACCATCCAAAAGTTTGAACATGCATTTGCTTGTGATCTTCATGGGACATAAATAATTGAAAGATTCACGGCAGTTCATCAGCGGTGAACGAACAATAACACAAGCAGTCTCTTTCCCTCTCCAATTATAAACTTGAAAAATCATGTTTTTTCCAGAACAAACGTCCACTGCTCAAGGTCCGTGGAGGCACGGAAGTGTGAAGGGGCGGAAGTGATGAATAATGATAATGAGTAACGATTCTGTAGCGGATGAAACATTAATGGACTTACGCCCGTACGGTCTATCGTGGCGGATTTTCCCGTTCAGTAATTATCGTTACGAGATGATTAAAGTGCTCCGCGAGATTTGTGGTCCAGTGCGCCGGACTTCAGCAACTTTCTCCTGGGGCGGGCGTGGGCAGGGGCGCCAATTTCAGCTAGCACTGAATCATACAGAAAGTCTCTGTGTTGTACAACTGTCCTGGTTTCAGTCAACTGTCCTGCTTTCAGTCTACTATCCCGCTTTCAGTCTTCGTTTGCTAAATTCAACTGCCTCATCTGACAGCCGTTTTACTTGCTCGGCATTGAATTCTCGCCATCTCCAAGTTTTCTTTTCTTTTATACATCTGAAATCTAATTACCTGAGAATCCCAACTATCTTTCTCACTGCCTGGAAGACCCATCTATCATCTACACCTTCCCACCACTTGAGATGCCCAATTATTCTCCATACCTTCTCGCCACCAGATGCACCATAGTCCCTTGTAACTAGGATTGTGAATATGATTATGAATATGATTATGAATGCGATTATAGATATGAATATGACTATATTGTAGGCATAATAGTAGCATCTAATAGCAACAGAAAAAGTAAGTAGGAAATGTAAAGCAAGGTAGAAAAAAAATTCCCATGACACTAGTATTACTGGTCGTGACACATGTAAACAGAACAGAAAAGACGAATAGAAGAGACAGGCATAATGAAAACCGAGGACACAATAAAACCTCCAACATGAAGGAGCAAGATAATGACTTAGATAAATGACAACTGTACAGACAGATTTGACGCATCTGGCACACATGGCATGTTGCTAATCTGAGGAAGCTATTGCACACGGTTCTGAAATAAGGGAGTATACCGACTCGGCCAGCTGACCAATTACATATTTAGAGGCGTGGCATATTGGACAATTGTCTTACAACATATGAGTCACGGGGCAGTTTGAAACGGGACAGACAAGCAGAGAAGTACAGCAGAGACACGGAGTAACAAGGACGGTCAGTGGACAGAGACCGGTCCAGACGTCAGAGAAATGAGCCCCAAAGAGGAGGACTGAGGCCCCCCCCCCCCAAGAGAAGAGAACAGCCCCCCCCCCCCCAGAAGAGAAAATCCAGAGGCTAGAGGACAAATGGGGATCGTCAGAACAAGGACGGTCAGGAAAGCGGAGACCAGTCAGGACCGCAAGAAGGATGGTCAGCGCAACGTAGACGGTCAAGAGAGAAGGAAGTCCAGATAAGAGGCAAGAGGACCTAGTCTCGACAGTACTCAGCGAGTGAGGACATCAGATGCTATACGACGAAGACCGCCAATACTACGATTCTTAAACACTCACCAGAGAGGCCAGCGAGAGGGACGAAACACGAAGAACAGTTGAGCGAGGGAGACAAGAACAGCAGAAGTAGTTTTAGGACAGACTGAAGATGTGGTTATGAAGACCTGTTACCTTTGAAACTTCGAGTAAAGGGATTCATACGAGAAATCAGTTGACCACGTGTTGCTGATCTATTAGAAAATCTATTAGAGTCTAGAATCGTCCTAGTATCACGTGTAGAATACCTTGAAGTTGAGAACATTGCTGAAATGCTACATGTAGAATATGCTGGAGTTTGATACTGTGAACAATGATTATGTCCTACAACGACGAAACGAACGAATTTTATGTCACATTATTTCTTAGTACAAGTGATGTTACCAACTGTTGTATCTGAACCATTATTAGACGGAATTACATGGAATCTGTAACTTGTGCAGAAACTTGATTTAGTGAAACACTGAGTCAATTTGTGAGGTGTTGATAATAATATGATATAATTCACCACCTGAAAATATTACACAGAGAGACCCAACTATCCTCTACATCTTCTAACTGCATGAGACATTCAACTATCCTCTATATATTTTCACTGTCCGAGAGACCCAATTATCCCCCACACCTTCTTACCACTTGAGAAGCCCAATTATCCTCTATACCTTCTCGTCTCCAGAGAAATCCAATTATCTTCTATACCTTCTCGCCACCAGAGAAACGCAACTACCCTCTACATCTTCTAACTGTCTGAGACACTAAACTATCCTCTATGTCTTCTCACTGTCTGAGAGACCCAATTATCCTCTACATCTTCTCACTGCCTAAGAGACCAAATTATCCTCTACATCTTCTCACTGCCTGAGAGACCCAATTATCCTCTACACCTTCTCACTGCCTGAGACACTCAACTATCCTCTATGTCTTCTCACTGCCTAAGAGATCCATTTATCCTCTGATATCTTCTAACTGCCTGAGACACCCAACTATGTCTTCTCACCGCCTGAGAGACCAAACAAGTCTGATATACTCTTCTACTTTCTATCTTCTTCTGTATAAGGGGGAAAACAATATGCACATCACATTTTGTTATTAACTTTTACACCACCATTCTAACAATATGTAATGTTGAATATTAAAATACACATGTATCACTACCTCCATAAGGTGTTAGCATTTTAATTCTGGCACCCACGCCGTTAACTTTTTTTTTTTTTGAGTTTAAAAAAATAATGGTTATACTTGGCGTTTTTGGGTCATTAAGGGAGCTTATTCATTGTCACGGTGCTGTCCCTTGTTAAATGTTTACATTGGAGACGAGGACGCTTCAGACACGAGTACCGGTACTTGAACGCTCACTGTCCTCGATCATTCATAGTTTGGATGGATGGTATTCATCAGCCTGGGGAACGGCGAGGTTCCATAAGTGGGGGGGGGGGGGGGGTTTAAGCAGTAGACATGGGAGACAACCATGATTTGCTATGACCAACAGGACAGCAGAGACGTCAGCAAACACAGATACCGCATGATTGCTGGGATACGATAAGATCCGTGTAAACAGTTGGGGGAGGGGATGGGGGGGAGGGTGGTAGATCTCCCCGGGCGCTGCCAGCTAGAAGCTCTTGGTGGCTGACGGCATAGCGAGGAGCTTGGGCTGTCCTTCGTAGCTGTTCTCCTTTGGAATAAAGACAATTCTGAATTGTAGTGGAACAGTTGGAGGAAACGGGGTGACTGAAATAATAGGACAAAATGAAGTATGAAAGTCAACAATCATGAAACTGTTTTCTGAATCTGGGAACGAAAATCTGTCCGTCAGTCCATCCGTCAATCCATCCATCCATCTATGGTTGTCAGTGATTTCCACAACTATCTTCTATCCTTTGCTTTTTCTGTAAAATAGATGCTGAACCTTCTTGCTCCGTGCCAGTTCTTTAGTCTGTCAAGTATCAAGTAGTACCCCAGCGTTGTAGGAAACGAAGACCCAGGGCCAGCCAGCCAGATCTGGCCAATACTTTCCTACACCAGGGTCTTAGTCGTGGAGTTTGGGGGTAGGAAGCAATTATGAGGAAAGGGGGGGGGGGCCTGGGTTGGTATAAATGTACAACTTATGGAAGAGTCAAAGTTGAACAGCAGAAGAAAGAAGAGGAACCCTAAAAAGGACGGCAAATTTGTTGGTGAGTTAGAGATGAATTTGGTGAAAATGTACCATTTGCGTATAAATGAGTCCTAAACGGAAAAAAAATACAGCAATCAAGAGTCGAAAGTTTATGGGTATCGAATCTAGAGTCTTTCTTCAACAACTACTCTGTTCCCCTACTCCCTAGCTCCCCCCATATGCTCATAGACGCAGGCTGCTACTTCATTCCTACCAATGACTGATGTTTCGACATTTCCATGCCTAAATGTGCTGGAAGCCTACAAAGCCACCCACTTCGTGAGTGTCGTCGTCCCGTTTCCCCCCTCCCCTCCCCTCCCCGGAAATTAAATATTCTCACAAGTCCCTCACTCTTCTTTCTGATGAATGTCTCGTCTCAAGATCTCCACGGCTGCGGCTACAAAGAACTCCCAGAGTTTAAAAAATTACCTGCAGATAATCAAAAAAACTAACCACAACTTCCACGCCCTTTCTGGGGTAAACCAGAAGTTGAAGATTTTCTTCACACCCCCTTCCCCCTCCCCTTTTTTTGTAAACTCTCAACATGTGATTCTTTATTTTCATAATTATGCTTTACGCTGACAATTTATCTCCACCTTCCGGTTTTATCATGAAAAAAAAAAAAACTGTAGGCATATTCTCTATCAACCCTTTACCTATCATTTTAATTAACAGGACAGGAAGGAATACTAAAACTTTCCCTTATGACAGAAAAACCTTCCAAAAGAAGAAAAAAAAAAGCTGGAGGTGCTGGTACATAACAAAGGAAACAGGTTCTCAGAAATTAGGCCGTCGCGTTGGCTGATGAGTATTCTTTAGTGCTTTTCCTTAGAAAAAGACTCGAGGAACAAGCCTCTTATGAGGCTCCACACTATCATGATTTACACGTTGATCTCTGTTCCGCTGGTGGAGTTATTGTGTCGCAAGAGAATGGCAGCACAAGTCCCTGTAACGTGGCAGGACATTGACGATCAAGTGCTCACTGGGCATTACGCCCGACGATCAAGTGCTCACTGGGCATTACGCCTGACGATCAAGTGCTCACTGGGCATTACGCTTGACGATCAAGTGCTCACTGGGCATTACGCTTGACGATCAAGTGCTCACTGGGCATTACGCTTGACGATCAAGTGCTCACTGGGCATTACGCTTGACGATCAAGTGCTCACCGGGCATTACGCTTGACGATCAAGTGCTCACTGGGCATTACGCTTGACGATCAAGTGCTCACTGGGCATTACGCTTGACGATCAAGTGCTCACTGGGCATTACGAAACCCTCTTGGCTTCCAACCAGAAATACCTTGTATTCAGATCAGATAACTAAACTGGCAGTTTTGCTGGCCAGATCACATGTATGGACAGAACAGTACTTATTTTTTAACTACCATAAATACATGGACATTTTTTTCCTGTCTTTTAAAAAATGACATGTCATATGCAGGAAACTCTATACTGTAGAGAGTGGAACAACAACACAACTCATTCAGATCATCAGAGGAAGTAACCCCCCCCCCTTTTTTTTCAGACAAGTGTTTCGGCCATATTAAACTCCCGACACTCTAATAAGGGTGGGCCCCTCTGAGTCACGACTCCCAGAGGTCTTGTGAGTCGGTGCTTTTTTTCATCCCGGGATTGAGTTGGCACTGCACTTTGAAGTGCGTCTTTAGCGATTTAGCTACGGAGGACTGGCACTGGTTGTGACAAACGAAACCATTTATGCTCTCAATGCTTGTTTCGCATACTCCACAGCCAGCATGAAGCCTTTTCTGCTGTTTCTGTCATGTTTTGTCAGAAAATGACATGAGGGCGATTTTAAGCACCGAAGGCAGTTTCAAATTTTTAACTATAGAACAAAATCACATGTAAAGGTAAAATCCCCGTTTCCATTCCTTCAAGGCATACTGAGGGTACGGTGTTAGGCCCGTATAAAATCACATGTAAATGTAAAATCCCCGTTTCCACGCCTCTAAGGCATATTGAGGGTACGGTGTTAGGTCTGTATTTCCAAGACCATCATCACATGAAATTGTGATGTTGTCAGTATCACGCCTGGCTGCATTTACCTTCCCAGATTTCTCTGGTACCAATTTTTAGAGGTTAGGTGAACCCTGGGGCCTTTCTGATGTGGTGGTAACCAGAAAAAAAAGTCCCCACTGTTCGGACTTCAACCCGCTACCACTGGATAAGTAGACCAGCGCCTAACCACTCAGCCAACCAGCCAGTCCAAAAACACTATATGACTAGTTATTTTATGTGTGCATATTTTTTAAGGGAAAAAAAAGGTCCTTTAAGCTGGCTATGTGACTTATTTTTTAAAAGTCGTTTAAGCAGGCTATGTGAGTTAATTTTTTTAAGTCGGTTAAGCTATACATAGCAGGCTATATGAGTTTTTTTAAAAGTCGTTAAGCTATACATAGCAGGCTATGTGCGTTTTTTTAAAAGTCGTTAAGCTATACATAGCAGGCTATATGAGTTTTTTAAAAATCGTTTAAGCTATACATAGCAGGCTATGTGCGTTTTTTTAAAAGTCGTTAAGCTATACATAGCAGGCTATGTGCGTTTAAAATAATCGTTTAAGCTGTACATAGCAGGCTATGTGAGTTTTTTTAAAAAAAGTCATGTAAGCTATACATAGCAGGCTATGTGAGTTTTTTTTAAAAGTCGTGTAAGGTATACATAGCAGGCTATGTGAGTTAAAGTGATAAAAACAAAACCCCTCCCTAAATGCCACAAGGTGGCCGAGACCTTACACAGACCTGTCCCTACCTCACTCCCTAACCACCACACCCCCCCCCCCCCCCAATCTCATCCGCTTTCCAACCTATTTTTTTTTCAACTTTTAAAAAAAAATCGCCTAAGTCAACAGGTGTTTGACAAGCCTTTGTGCGTTGTTAGCTGCTAGCTGATCACAGACTCACCTGTAGCGTCTTCGCGTTTTTCAGGTGCCAGACAATCTTTTTCTTATGGCAACCAAAGAACCACAGTCAGCTGTGGCAGAAAACTAAAGCTGGCTACGTGTAAGCAGCAAAAAGGCCAGGGGTTTTCAAACTGTCATTTCCTATCTTCTTCAGGTTGCGAAAAGTGTCTCTCAAGAGTCGCAGTTAAATCTTTAACGATTTTGTTTTCTTTTTAGTGGCATTGGGTCAAATGCTCCGACAGTCATTGTCTGTTCACACTAGTAGAAAAAACAGACGAAGCAGTCTTGTGAACTTGTCCGAACTGTGTAGAATTCATTCATTGTACCCACAAAGCCATCCACAGCTTTCTTTTCCTCTACATTATCACTGCGCATCATCTCACCAGGAAGACAGTACAATCATTACCTGACCAACTAGAAGCTAAGTAGGTCGCACACCTCAGACGGGCGCACTCACTTGATGAGAAGAAACAATCAGAGAATCCCAAAAACAAGCTATCACAATAGGCCAAAGAAAAAGAGGTCTACCACGTGAAACTCTAAAGAAGGACATTGTTAAGAGAGGCCAGTTTAGTCGGCATAAAATCCCTTGATTGAGGTTGACAGACATATGCCCATATCCTTTTTCTGATCACCCATGAGACAGATAGTTGTTCGTTCATTTGCCTTATCACTTCGCCATTCTTGAATCCGTTCCACTTTATACTGAGTATTTTCCTTGGGCATTTATTTTCAAAAGAGTCTAATTTGTTGTCTATTTCTCCTGACCTTTGAGGAGAATGTTATTATCAGAATAATCAGCCTTGCCTGCGGCGCGAAACAGTGTAAAAATAGCCCTGGATTCAGTGAATCCCTAAACTTACTACTGTCTCCTGCTCTCACCGCGCTACTGTCTCCTGCTCTCACTGTGCTACTGTCTCCTGCTCTCACTGTGCTACTGTCTCCTGCTCTCACTATGCTACTGTCTCCTGCTCTCACTGTGCTACTGTCTCCTGCTCTCACTGTGCTACTGTCTCCTGCTCTCACTGTGCTACTGTCTCCTGCTCTCACTGTGCTACTGTCTCCTGCTCTCACTGTGCTACTGTCTCCTGCTCTCACTGTGCTACTGTCTCCTGCTCTCACCGCGCTACTGTCTCCTGCTCTCACTGTGCTACTGTCTCCTGCTCTCACTGTGCTACTGTCTCCTGCTCTCACTATGCTACTGTCTCCTGCTCTCACTATGCTACTGTCTCCTGCTCTCACTGTGCTACTGTCTCCTGCTCTCACTATGCTACTGTCTCCTGCTCTCACTATGCTACTGTCTCCTGCTCTCACTATGCTACTGTCTTCTGGTAATTTAACCAGTTATAGAGATGGGGTGGGTGCCTGGCTTCTGAAGATGAGGAAGAAAATGCGGCCAGATGTTGACCACATTACCCTAAGTGTGCCGACAGGTCAAGGAAAATATGGACACTAATATAATTACTCACATATGCCGAGATTGCTTAAAACAGTGCTGCCTCTACATTTTTGCACTTACTGCCTAAAACAGTGCTGACTTTACATTCCTCTACATACTGCCTAAAACAGTGCTGCCTTTATTTTTTTTCTACATATTGCCCAAAACGGTGCTTCCTCTACATTTTTCTACATACTGCCTAAAACAGTGCTGCCTCTACTTTTTTCTACATACTGCCTAAAACAGTGCTTCCTCTACATTTTTCTACATACTGCCTAAAACAATGCTGCCTTTATTTTTTTTTTCTATATATTGCCCAAAACTGTGCTGCCTCTACTGTTTTCTACATATTGCCTAAAACAATGCTGCCTTTACTTTTTTTTCTACATATTGCCCAAAACAGTGCTTCCTCTACATTTTTCTTCATATTGCCTCTACATTTCTATACACTGCCTTACTTTTTTTTTCTACATACTGCCTAAACAGTGCTGCCTTTGTATTCTTGCACTTCTTATGAGGATATTTCGTAATAAAATAGTTCCATGTAGGTCTCTCTTCTTTCTCAAACACGGAAGTCTGGAAATCGCCGTTTCAAATTAAACAACAGACAATATCAAACCAGGCCTTATCTAGGAGATTTACAACAGTGCCAGATCCGTGCGTGGATACACAGCACACTGTTGTAACAGACACGCAACACAGTCAGGCGCACTAAACGATAGCCAGCACTGATTTCTGTTGCAATCTCTGTTTGTAAAACGACACGTCGTGTTGTCAGAGTTTGGGGAACATCAAACAATATGTCCATCAGGGGGGAGTCCTAAATCACGTCGTGGACAAAGCGGGCAAATCACGTAAACTACAGAAGATACGCAAGCGAGATAGGAAGTCCTAGCATATTTGATCCCTGGACGACTGCCAAATGCCCATTCATTCATCAATCCTTCTCTTTAAAAACAACAACCAGTTCTGAAAACAGCGAGCAGCAACAACAACAACAACAGAATCAACAACAAGGATATGAGAAAGAAAAACACAGTGAAAAACAATAACACGTGTTTCCAAATGTTCTGAATGGCATGGAATAAACCAAATGAAAAAAAAAAGGTAAAAAGTAACATTCCAGTTTCCATCCCGTTAAGACATACTGAGGCCCGTATTTCCAATATCATCGGCACACTAAAGTCTCATGTTGTCAGTATCACGTTTGGCCGCATTTACCTTCCCAGATTTCTCTGGTACCCATTTTTAGAGGCTGGGTGGACCCTGGGACCTTTATGGTGTGGTGATACCAGAAAAAGAAAAAAAAAAGTCCCACTGCTGGGACTCGAACCCGGGACCACCGGATTAACAAACCGAGCGAAATGAAAACAAATACAAACTATAAATGACAAAGTAAAAGATGTTTAAAAGAAACATAACACTAAACAACAATGAGAAACAGTAACCTAGAAGACGAGCCCAGGATATAAATGACACTCTAAACACCACACTCAGTGTAACAAGTAATCTAACAGGACAAGAAGACCTTTTCAGAATGGCTGTCAAGAGAACAGGAAGGACATGATATGCGGAAGAAGAAGAAGAAGAAGAAGAAAATGAAAAACGAATAACAAATAAAATCATTTATAACTAACAAATAACAACACAAACTGCTAACAAAAACAATCTGAACTGTTGGTAACAAAACGATAAACGCAGCGAAATTACTGTTTCTTGACGAGACACAGATAACATACTAGAAAAACTCGCCGGAAACTGCCACTGATGTTTCGACTAGACTTAGACCAAACGGAAGACAGGAAATTACTCAGGTTTCCGCTCATTTAAATAATTTTTTTTAAGAGTACAAGCATAAATCGCTTTATTGCGTTTCGCAGATACAGCTTCTACTTCTTTTTTTTTTGTTTAAATTTGCCTTTTTCTTCCGATTTGTCTAACATGGCAGCGAGCGAGCTGATCGGTGCCATTTTGCTTACAAAAGTTTGCAGACTTTGCCTCTCTCCTCGTCACATTCTGGTTAATTCTCACAAATTTCAAACGAATGTTTCTCATTTAAAACCAAAAGCTAGAAATAATTAAACTTAATGAAAAAAAAATAACCGGGGCCTGGTTAGTTGAGTGGTTAGGCGCTCGGTTTACAAACCCGGGGCACCGGGGTTCAATCCCAGCAGTAGTGGGACTTTTTTTTTCAGGTACACACCAAAAAGGCCCAGCCTCTAAAAATGGGTGCCAGAGAAATCTGGGAAGATAAAAGCGGCCAGGCATGATACTGACCACATCACGCTTTCATGTGCCGAAGGTCATGGAAAAGACGGATCTAACACCGTATTCCTCAATATGCCCTAATGGCAAGGAAACGCGAATTTTACCTTTCAATGATGAGAAAAAAGTCATGTTAAATCCCGCTAAAATTAGTCCACGGGAGAGGAACAGCTAGCCAAGCTGTGAATCTACGAAAGAAGTAATGAAAGATGGAGAAACCGAGGCAACATGACTGCTAATATGGAGAAAATGTTAGTAGTTTGAACAGAATATCTTCATCTTCTTCCATCTCCCTGAGAACTGCGATGTTCTTTGCAGGTGAAGCGGTGAAGGTGTTGAGGAATAGCATCGTGTCGGTTCTTGCGGTGGCTACTTTTTCCGTCCCTACCTGGAGCTAACAAAGCAGACTCCACCACCATACGGGACTATGGCGATCCTTGTCCCGTTAGCCTGGCTAGGCCTGTCACTACGGGTACCAACGGAGAGGTGGAACAGTGTCTTGGATCTCGGACAGCTATTTTCCGCCAACCCTGACACCGATTTTGGGCAGCTATTTTCCACCAACCCTGACCCCGATTTTGGACAGCTATTTTCCGCCAACCCTGACACCGATTTTGGGCAGCTATTTTCCACCAACCCTGACCCCGATTTTGGGCAGCTATTTTCCGCCATCCCTGACGCCGATTTTGGACAGCTATTTTCCGCCAACCCTTACGCCGATCTTGGACAGCTATTTTCCGCCAACCATTACACCGATCTCGGACAGCTATTTTCCGCCAACCCTTACGCCGATCTTGGACAGCTATTTTCCGCCAACCCTTACGCCGATCTTGGACAGTTATTTTCCGCCAACCCTGACGCCGTTTTTGACAGCTTTTTTTTTCGCCAACCCTTACGCCGATCTTGGACAGCTATTTTCCGCCAACCCTTACGCTGATCTTGGACAGCTATTTTCCGCCAACCCTTACGCCGATTTTGGACAGCTATTTTCCGTCAACCCTGACGCCGTTCTGGACAGCTATTTTTTTCGCCAACCCGTGTCAGCTGTGGGTAGCTAACTGCCAGAACGGACAGCGTCTTCGTCCTCAGACCAGAGGATCAAACTAGCCATGAACATCCGGCCAAGACACGTGACCAGAGGATCAAACTAGCCATGAACATCCGGCCAAGACACATGACCAGATGATCAAACTAGCCATGAACATCCGGCCAAGACACGTCACTAATGAAAGTATTACAGTTCACCGGAGACTTAGATGCCGCAGATTCGCTTTTTTAGCAATAAAACAGTCTTTACTTTTTCAATTCACTGTTTTTTAAAACCTGGCCTATTGTCACTTAATAGACTACAGTATAAATATGATTTCATGCTTTTATATGGACTTCTTACATTCTTCCCGTGCCGTTAAACGTCACATGCGGTGCGCGTGGTAGTTTGCCAAGATTTCCTGTTTTCTGCGAGCTTTTCAACCTCATCAAGGGATGTTATTCCCACTAAAATGGCCTCTCTTAACACATTGTCCTCTTTAGAGTTTCACGTGGTTGACCTCTTTTTCTTCGGCCTTTTGTGCTCATCTTGATGGCTTGTTTTGGGATTCTCTGATTGTTTCTTCTCAGCACATGACTGACATACGTCCATCTTCTTTTTCTGATCAACCATGAGACAGGTTGTTGTTGCTTTTATATGGACTGGGAAACCCAAAAAAGGGGTGTGTGGGGGGAGAGGGGGGGTCCCGACTCGCTTTATTACCACAGTCTGGATCCGAACCCGCGATATCTTCGGGATATGCCCGTGTATGTTGTTTACTCATTTAACTCCATGCCTTTACTTTACTTTACTTTATCGTGGTGAGCATTTTTCCACCGTAAAATAAAATACCAAAAGCAAAACACAGCGTTTAAAATTTTTTTTTCCACAAAAACTCTCTCTCTCTCTCTAAATAAATCAATCTCTCACTCTCTCCTTCCCCTCCTATACCTTCTTCTCTCTCTCTCTCTCTCTCTCTAAATCAATAAATCTCTCACTCTCTCCTTCCCCCCCCCCCCATATACCTTCTTCTACATTCTTCATCAAAACTCACCTTCAGATTGTCGAAAAAATCCTCCTCTTTTTAAGGCGAAAACCAAAAACTGACAGAAAACTCGACGTGGCTTTTGCTGGTTTTAACGAACAACATCGGGTCAACAAGAAAAAAAAAAAGGAACTGTTTTTTTTTTTAAAATGAAAATGTAGCGCCCCCCGTTCTATCTGGCGCCAAGTTTGAACACAAAAAAGTATACTCCTTCAAATAGAGAAAACTTATCTTCCAGTCAGCGAAAAGTATAAAAATGTGCGTATAAAACATCCTGGGGGGGGGGGGGGTAAAGAAAGTTTTAAACTGGATCAAAACGCTGGAATACGAGTTTCAAAGACCTTCATCTATGTGAGCATCATATGCTGCTGCTGCTGTGCTACTACTACTACTACTACTACTACTACTACTACTGCTACTACTACTACTACTACTACTACTACTGCTACTACTACTACTACTACTACTACTACTGCTACTGCTACTACTACTACTGCTACTACTGCTACTGCTACTACTACTACTACTACTACTACTACTGCTACTACTACTACTACTACTGCTGCTGCTGCTGCAAGCACTATTACTGTCACTACTACTACCACTATTGTTAACACTACTACCACCACTACTACTACTACTAATGCAAGCACTATTACTGTCACTACTACTACCACTATTGTTAACACAACTACCACTACTACTACTACTACTAATGCGAACACTCACTATTAAAACTACAAGTACTACTACTACTGCTGCTGAGCCCGCTGCTGTCGCTACCACTACTACTTTGCCTACCACTACTGTTTCTGCTACTCATACTGCTGCTACTACTACTCTTTTACTACTATTATTACTTTTACCACTACTTTTACTACTACTACTTTTTCTCCTACTACTACTTGTACTACTACTATTATTACCTTTACTACTACTCATACTACTACTACTACAACTACTACTTACTGGCAAAACTATCACTAGTACTACCATTATCGCTACACTCTTCTTCACTTTACTTTCAGAAACACAAAAACATATCCACAATCCACACGCAAATAAACCTAATGCAAATCTAAAACAAAGCGCGGACTTGTGCAGGCCCAGATGCGTGTGACAGACAGCGGCGTTAACACACCAGCACTGTGCTGCAAACTTTGCAGTGTGTGATGTGTGTGTGTCTGTCTGGGTGCACATCAACAAATCTGTCAACTGTCCCTGAAGTACGCTATCGTCCATTTATCTCGCGGAAATGGTTGGACTGATTGGTTTCACTTCAGCTACGCCGAATCCACACCGCCCCGCCCCCCGCCCCCAAATATCCGTGACTAATAAAATTTCGCCCTATATCATCTACTAATATCGAGACCAATGACAGAAAGGAGGGGGGGGGGAGGTGGAAGGGCAGTGAGATTGGTGTAGCGCTCCAGGGTAACGGAGGGGCTTCCCCTGTGGGTTGGGGCGGGGCGGGGGGGGGGTGTCCCCGTAGTGGTTGAAAACAAAATAGCTATTCAGAAGAATGAGCGTTTAATAACCATATTACAAACCATCTCTCACGTGGTGCCCTGGCTACTGCTGTAACAACGTATGAAAGTGTAAACGCGGCAAAGAAACAACGGACAGGCTTAGAAACAAGTTCCACGCGGGTTAAACTTACACTGTTTGCGTTCAACAGCCTGCTCTGCCTCCGATTTCATGTCTGTTTTCAAGATATCCACAAAACTGGCATCGTTTGCCACTACCCCCTCTCCCCCTCCCCCCCTCCAATAAAGTAAAGTAGAATGGGGTCTTTTTTTAATTCGTTTGGCTGATTCATGTGTAGTATACAAGATCAGTGTGTACAACAAGATGGCACTACTTTTTTTCCCCCAGTGTCTATAGCGCCTACACAGCTCGGAGAAATTACGTCACAATAGCTCTGTTATATCCTGTCTCTGTGCGTGCGTGCGTGCGTGAGTGTGTGTGTTTTTGCGAGAATGATAGTGAGTGATGGTGAAAGACAGCACCGTTTATTAGAATCCTCAGCATCTTTATCTATCCTGCACGTTTCCTTCTAATCTACTCACCGTATCACACACAACACGTCACTGTTATTAATTTCACTGACTTTATCACCCTAACAATAACAAACACACAACGGGCCCAACACACCAGCAACAGCGTACTTTTCAAAAGCGGTTTCTACTACAGAACAGCTTTTATACAAACACCCCCCGGCCCTCCCCCCCCCCCCTTTCCCTTCCTCTTTCTCAACGGCATACACATTTGACAGGTATCAACTATTGTATATGTATGTGTGTGAATGTGCATGCGTGTTGCGTGTATACCGTGTTACAGCGAGCGTGTGTCTGCATGCGCTGTAAGGTCGTAGCTGAGGTACAAACCAGCGTAAATCGAGCACGCCTGTTAACACTGTTCTGTGTATAAATCTTTGACGTACGTCGGGTGGGGAATAGCAGAATTACAGGCCAAAACAAAACAGACGTCCTTTTTTTTTAAATCCCGTTTCAAGATACGTAACATCTGTAAGCTTCCCCCCCCCCCCCCACCCGACTATCTGCATCATTTAGTACGGTTGAACGCACCCAGCTTCTCGCTGGTAGCCATTATAAAAACCGGTCTTGAAACAAAATAAACCATATATCAGAAAGTAATTCAAACAGAAAGGCTCAATGCTGTGCTTACAAGGAAAGAAAAGAAAAAGGAAAGGGAAAAGAAAAGGAAAAAAAAAAAAGAAACAGAAAAGAAAAGTAAAAGTGTTAGAAATCTGTTCTAAATATATTTGTATTACAGAAATGCTATAAAGATAATCAGCATTCAACTACATGAAAAATTCTATCACTGAGCTTCATTATATGTATCTTAGTATAACGTGCTCTAACATAAATGTGTCTCGAAAGAAAGCATTCTTACATAAGTGTCTTAATAAAACTTGCTTCATCACAAAAATGTCTTAATATAAAGTGCTCCAGCATAAAAGTATCTCGACAGAAAGCACTCTTACATAAAAGTATCCTAATACTGTACAACGTGCCCCAACACAAAAATATCTTAATATAACGTGCCCCAACACAAAAATATCTTAATATAACGTGCCCCAACATAAAAGTATCTTAACATAACGTGCTCCAACATAAACGTGTCTTAAAATAACGTTCAACAACATAAACGCGTCTTAATATAACGTTCAACAAAAAAGTGTCTTAATATAAGGTGCCCCAACATAAAAGTATCTCAACAGAAAGCCCTTTTACATAAAAGTATCTTAATACTGTATAACGTGCTCCAACATAAAAATGCCTTAATATAACGTGCTCCAATGTATATGTGTCTTAATATAACGTGCTCCAATGTATATGTGTCTTAATATAACGTGCTCCAATGTATATGTGTCTTAATATAACGTGCTCCAACATAAAAATATCTTAATATAACGTGCTCCAATGTATATGTGTCTTAATATAACGTGCTCCAACATAAAAATGCCTTAATATAACGTGCTCCAATGTATATGTGTCTTAATATAACGTGCTCCAACATAAAAATGTCTTAATATAACCTGCTCCAACATAAAAATGCCTTAATATAACGTGCTCCAATGTATATGTGTCTTAATATAACGTGCTCCAATGTATATGTGTCTTAATATAACGTGCTCCAATGTATATGTGTCTTAATATAACGTGCTCCAATGTATATGTGTCTTAATATAACGTGCTCCAATGTATATGTGTCTTAATATAACGTGCTCCAATGTATATGTGTCTTAATATAACGTGCTCCAATGTATATGTGTCTTAAATAACGTGCTCCAATGTATATGTGTCTTAATATAACGTGCTCCAATGTATATGTGTCTTAATATAACGTGCTCCAATGTATATGTGTCTTAATATAACGTGCTCCGACAAAAAAAGTGTCTAATATAAAGTGCTCTAACATAAACGTATCTCGACTGAAAGCCCTCTTACATAGAATTATCTTAATGTAACATGCTCCACCATAAAAGTGTCTTAACAGAAAGCCCTCCTTTATAAACGCGTCTTTAACATAACGTGCTCCAACATAAACGTGTATTAATATAACATGCTCCGAAATGAAAACAGTATAACGCGATTACAGGAACAGCAAACGAAACTATAATCGATTCTACAATTACTACTCCTGCAAAAAACTACTACCATCATTAGCTCAAATGTGCTACATTATCACTAGGTTTGTCACCATTACTTGTGTGCATTTTTGTTTGTTTGTTTGTTTGTTTGTTTTTCTTATGATAAGACGATGGGTTCGGAACTTCCGTTTGCCGGATGACAACTTTTGAGATATATCTTCCACTTAAATTTTTTGCAGCGGTTCAGAGCTTCCCGGGAATTGCTCGTTACTAAAACTCTTGTGGAAAACCCTGTCAAATGTCCCACAGTGTTGGGATAAGTTGAGAACCGCTGTTAGCCATTAAATAGTAGTGTTTCTGTGGAGCAGGCAGCTGAGTTTTGCGAAAACAGTTGTGGCAATGCGAAAATAGGACAAGCAGTGAGAGATTTTGGAGGGGAGGAGAGGAAAGAGACATATAGAGGACGAGAGAGAGAGAGAGGAGAGAGAGAGAGAGATGTCATTTAACAAAGATGCCAGATCTTTTTACTCTAGGCAATCCAGCATACCGTGCAAAAATGCGCACTCTTTTGCCGTCTCTCTGATGGAATAGCTAGCGGCCGTGTCTCTCAAGGGAAGCCAGGAAAGATGGATTGGTGAGAGACAGAGAGTGAGTGAATGAGGAAGGGAGGGAGTGAGTGAGAAGGGAGGCGGAGTGAGAGAGAGAGAGAAAGAGCTGTACACATATATTTAGAATACGGTGTTGCACGGTAGCTTTGTTTGGTTCTCTAAAGTGTATTAGTTTTACAATATCGTATAGCAGCCACATATAGTTCTCTATAGTGTGTTAGTTTTATAATATCGTATAGTACCTCTGTTTGGTTCTGTTTTATAATATCGCACAGTAGCCCTGTATAGTTCTCTATAATGTGTTAGTTTTATAATATCATACAGTACCCCTGTATAGTTCTATATAGTGTTGTTAGTTTTATAATATCATACAGTAGCACTGTATAGTTCTCTATAGTGTATTAGTTTATCATATAACACTGCGTGGATCTTTATCTTCACATAAATGATCTCTGTTCCAGTTCCGTCGACAAACAAACCTGCATTAACAGACGTTCTTCGCTAAATAAACGACCGTAACATTAAGTGTATTTTAACAGCAAGTTACTCATCATTTCATCCCCCCCCCCCCGAATTTACCCTCTGAAAGAGTTCGTTCACCAAGAGAGAATTACTGCCAAGTGGTGGACTGAAGACTTTCCATTGATACGTATTATAGAAACTTTTCTTCAGTCTACACCTAACCACCGGCTTTCATAAAACGGAGAAACTGACAAGTAAACCCCCACGAGGTTGCCAATCCTAGCGGGATTTTAAAATATTTTTCTTGATCTGTTATTACAGGAGGAAAAACAAAATGTTTCAGAAGACCAAGAACGAGAGAAAGCTATTTCAGTGACCAATTAAACTGATTAATGAAATTGAGTGCAGATGTAGTATAGTCTGTAGCGAACTGTACTCTCGTATAAAAAAGCAATGACTTGTAGGGTCGAGGCACGTGTGTCTCATTCAACTTAAATGTATAAACTGTTACCTGCCATATTTGTATTATCGAACTTTTCACAAATGTATTATACAAACTTTTCAGGAAATGTATTACGGAAACTTTTCATTAAATGTATTACAGAAAATTTTCACTTTTCATGAAATTGAAGATGATCTGCATAAAAGTTAACGCATATAAAAACACACTTTACACGCAGTCGTTAGAGCATTATGGCCGAACAAACTATTCATTTATAAATGACACCTTTACTGAAAAGCAAATACATCACAGATGAAACAAAAAAGAGCACTGTACAACACAATTTTTTCCTCCCAGCTCTGTGATATCAATGTCACACATGGACACTAACAGCCAAACACAAAAGGAAAACCGTCACCACAGAAATGGGATGTTAAGAGACTATTAAATGTGACAAGAAGAGCTCAAATCAGAAATGACACCATCAGGGCAAAAGGTAGCACCAGTATTACACCAAATCCAGAAACGGCAAGTCAGATGGTTTGGCCACATTACACGACTACCACCAAATAGCATACCACACCCACACACACACACACAAAACAACATTCATACTAAGATTTGTAGGTAACAGAGAAAGAGGCCGCCTATGCAAGAGATGGAAGGAAGAAATTACAGAAACATTAAATATCTCATTATATGAAGCAGTTGCCGAGCCCTATGTCTATGTGTCTCCTCAACACTGAAAGTTAACTGAGGAAGATACAAGACAAAGCAAGAATATTTAAGTAAACATCAATCACCTTTGACTTTACAACTATGTACAGTACTAGATGTGCCAGAAAGCAAGAAACTAACCAACCACTAGAACTAAAAGAGAGCATGGAGGCACACATGGAGCCGATCTCCTTAAAGAATGATAATAATGTCCCTTCCTGTGATGATAATAATATCCCTGTCCCGGGATGATAATAATGCCCCTGTTTCGGGGATGAAAAATTGGAACAAGCCATGTTTTTTTTTCTTCCACTGAATGAGGGAATTAAAAGGAGGACATCTATCGCTCTTAAAAAAAACCACACACACACACTAAAGAAGCTATGGCCAGGAACAGAACAACAAATATAAGATTTTTAAGGGCATGAATCTTTCCCATCGCAACATATGCCTGTGAGACCTGGACACTTAATAAAACATCTGAGAAACACATAAATGCCTTTGAATGTAAATGCTATAAAAGAATCCTTCAAATATCATGGACACAAGAACAAATATCTCCATACTACATGAACTTAATATTGGCTAGTAAAGATGATTAAACAGAGAAAACTTTTAATATTTTGGAGATATTAAATGCGATGAGAATATATATATATATATATAATGTATATAATGAGGAAAAAGAAAGAGAGGAAGACCAAGCCGAAGGTGGCTGCAAGACGTCGTTGATGATCTGGGAATGGATATGTCAGCAGCATGGCATCTTGCTCACAACCGAGAGGCCTACAGGAGATCTGCTAGGGAGGCAAAGTTCCGCAAGGTACATGCAAATGACTGACTGACTGAATGAGGCAGCTGACTATTTGGTCTCTCTCCCTCTCACACACACACACACCACACATACATACATACATATAATCTATGTTCCGTAGAATCTGCATGACTTGGGAGTGTGAGATGTTAGTGCCTTCACATTTCTGGGCCACTACAGAATCTGATGTAGGGATAGCAGCACCTCTCCTCGCTGCCTTTGTTTTCATAGGGAAAAACCCCAGGTAAATTTTCTTTTAGACTGGGTTGACCCCGTTGAAGGTCGGTCCTGAAAAATCCCGTCCGACGCGAAATCGAACCAGGCAGGCGAGTGTACTAACCGCTAGACCACGGAGGCACTACGGTGACACGTATAAACAATTTTAAATATCCATTTAATAATGCAGCTCTGAAGGCAGGGCTCAAGACTATCCGCGTTACGACAAAGACAGGAGAGAAAGGAGGCCATCCGACAGGAGAAAGGAGGCCATCCGACAGTAGAGAAAGGAGGCCATCCGACAGGAGAAAGGAGGCCATCCGACAGTAGAGAAAGGAGGCCATCCGACTAGAGAAAGGAGGCCATCCGACAGGAGAAAGGAGGCCATCCGACAGTAGAGAAAGGAGGCGATCCGATAGGAGAAAGGAGGCCATCCGACAGTAGAGAAAGGAGGCGATCCGATAGGAGAAAAGAGGCCATCCGACAGTAGAGAAAGGAGGCGATCCGACAGGAGAAAAGAGGCCATCCGACAGTAGAGAAAGGAGGCGATCCGACAGGAGAAAGGAGGCCATCCGACAGGAGAGAAAGGAAGCGATCCGACAGGAGAAAAGAGGCCATCCGACAGGAAAGAAAGGAGGCCATTCGACATGGCTTTAGTGGAGTAATTATGATATGCAAACTCTTTCTATCTAGTACGAGGTCGGCTGAGAAACATGGCGTTAATCCAAGACACAAGTGTCTTCAGATTCATCTGTTTACGACCGAATCAATGAGGATTACAAGCTGAAGGTTTATGTTTTAAGTTTAAACAAATTACACCACGTTACGTATGTACTAAAGAGGTATGGTGTAATAGTGCCCATACTTCTGGTTAGTCGTTGCTCTGCTCTCGAAATTGGCAACACTGCAACCCATAACGAGCTCTCGAAAGTGGCAACACTGCAACCCATAACGAGCTCTCGAAATTGGCAACACTGCAACCCATAACGAGCTCTCAAAAGTGGCAACACTGCAACCCATAACGAGCTCTCGAAATTGGCAACACTGCAACCCATAACGAAACGATAGATTTTTCAGTGACACATTTACGCCCCAGGGTTTGTCTCCTACACACTGGCCTATAAACCAGGGCGTTAGAACATTTTTCTTACGTTTAACGTCAACATTTTCTCTTCCTGTACTTCAGTGACAGAAGCAACAGAAGAACATAACGCGGGACTGTGTAACGGAAATCTGATCCATCATCATCTTGTGCAGTGCGTAGTGACTGCAGTGCCTGACAGTGAGGTGCAGCTAAAGAAACAAAAAAAAAAAAATTGTGATGAGTTCCAGCATGTGCTGTCTCCTGGCTCTTACCTTCGACTCTGACAACCCCACAGAATGCAGTGCACTGGTTGTCTCTCTCAACCCTGTCCAGAATTAGGTCATCGGTCCCTACTTCATCTTAATTTTTGAACAGGAGTACAAATTGGCGAACTACTTAGCGAGCCCTATGTAACGGCACGGGAAGGATATAAGATATAAGATAAGTACAAAGAGGGCCGACCTACAAATTCTCAAATAAAAAGAAAAATCATTCAGGATTTTAAATTAACACACTTAATACATCGGTTGGGAAGGGGGGGGGGGGAAGAGACCAGGACAAAATTATCAACAGCTTTGGGGGGGGGGGGGGGAATCGCGGAGAATTATCAATGGCTTGTAGTGGGTGAGAATTATTAACAGTTTGTGGTGGGACGCAGAGAATTATCAATGGCTTGTAGTGGGTGAGAATTATTAACAGTTTGTGGTGGGACGCAGAGAATTATCAATGGCTTGTAGTGGGTGAGAATTATTAACAGTTTGTGGTGGGACGCAGAGAATTATCAATGGCTTGTAGTGGACGAGATTTATAAGTCTGTGGTGGGAGGCAGAAATTTATCAATGGCTTGTGTGTGTGGGGGGGGGGGGGGGGTCACAAATAAGCAACAACAGCGTGTGGGGGCCTGCAGAGAATTGTCAACATCTTGGGGGCGGCGGCGCAGTGAATTATCAACAGCTTGTGAGGTAGACCCGCAGAAAACTATCAACAGCTTGTGAGGTAGACCCGCAGAAAACTATCAACAGCTTGTGAGGTAGACCCGCAGAAAACTATCAACAGCTTGTGAGGTAGACCCGCAGAAAACTATCAACAGCTTGTGAGGTAGACCCGCAGAAAACTATCAACAGCTTGTGAGGTGGACCCGCAGAAAACTATCAACAGCTTGTGAGGTAGACCTGCATAAAACTATAAACAGCTTATGAGGTAGACCCGCATAACACTATCAGCAGCTTATGAAGTGAGCCCCAAAGAAAACTATCAACAGCTTTTAGCGCATTGAGAACCTGGAAAGGGACTGTGCGGTCACTGTATTAGAACTGTTCTACTGTTTTCTTTTTGTTTTTCCCTCCATATTAACATGTTAAATTGCTCATTTATGCCTTTTTGCCCTCTTCTTTCCTGCATACGGAAAATTGCTCCATTATTCTGGGTGCCCGCCGGCCTCCGCGTTTTGTTTCTATTACGTAGTTTATGTTTAGAACATAAAATATGACAGCCGAGGTAACACACAATAAGACCACACTTTTTAAGTAATGACTTAAGCAATGTCGCCAGCGATCAAATGTGGATAGAGTCTAAAGTGCGAGGTATACTTGGCAGGAATACCTTTGGATATTGCCATGCAACAGAATATTAAAATATTCTTCTAGGAGGTATAACTTTAGAAAAATTCTTTCAGGAGTCCATTCATTCATTCGCATGTTCCTTGGGGAACTTTGTCTCCCTAACAGCACTCCTGTAGCCTCTCGGTTGTGAGCAAGATGTCCTGGTGCTGATGCATCCATTTGCAGATCATCAACGACGTGTCTGCAGCCATCTTCGCCTTGGTCTTCCTCTCTTTCTTTTTCCCCATATCCTCCCAAGACGGTCTTCTCTAGATTATCAGGACGTTTAATATGTCCAAAATATTTCAGTTTTCTCTGTTTCTGTTTAATCCTCTTTACTAGCCAGCCTTCTTCAATATTAAGTCCTTGTAGTATGGATATATTTGTTCTTTTGTGTGTGTGTGTCAGTCTGTCTGTCTGTCTGTCTGTCTCATTGATATTTGAAGAACTCTTCTGTAGCATTTACACTGAACGGCATTTATGTGTTTCTCAGCTGTTTTGTTAAGTGTCCAGGTCTCACAGGCATATGTTGCGATAGGAAAGATGAATGCCCTTAAATATCTTATTTTTGTAGTTCTGTCTGTTCCTCTCCATAGCTTCTTTAGTTGTTTTACTTTTTGAAGGGAAACAGATGTCCTTCTTTTAATTTCCCTCACTGTATCTCCAGTATTAGTGATGAATGATCCAAGATATTCTAAACTCTCCACCTCTTCCAATTTTTCCTAACTGATATATATTTCAGCTGCCTTATTTTCTTTTTGTCCGTTGTCATCAGTTTATCATTCTTTGCATTAAAATAAAGGTTTCGATCTTCACTATTCTTACGGACTGACATAATTAGTTTTTCCATCCTTTTTTATGTTGTGCTACACTATCGATTCTACCTATCTTACTCTCATTGTTGAGTGTCTGAGTGGCGAAATGGTTAGGGCACTGGTCTCTCATGGTGAAGGTCGGGGGTTCGAATCAGGCCGGAGGCACATCAGTCACCCATCTGTAGAGATGGGTACCCGACTTCTTCTGGAGTTGGGGAAGGAAAGGCAGCCAGGCGTGATACTGACCATATCACCCTCTAGTGTGCTGACAGGTCAAGGAAAATATGGCCACTAACTCCATTTCCCTATGTGCCTCTAAGGCATGACAGGATTACCTTTTTTTTTTTACAGTAATACTCAACATATCTAATCAGTGGTATTTCATAACCTCTAATTGTTATGGCATCATAATATTCTTTTTTCTACATCTTCTCAAACATTTCTCATCGTATACATTACGGGAATATAAAAAGTTACTGTAGCCCACTCTCTATCCGGTGTGATCCCTTGTTTCAAGACCTTAACCACGGCATCATCTGCCAAGAACTCAGATTTTGTAGTTACAGAAAGCTGAAAGAAGAGTTAACCTTGAACGGTAAACTTCCAATTTTGTTAACAGTTATAACGTGGTAAGAGGCTAGACCTACACAGAATAGGAGTTGCTCAAATAATGGGCACGTGTTTGAGATGGCCAAGAATTGACAGCAACATAAACATATGAAAAAAAATTAACTGTTATGAAAACTGAGATGTCAGAAACACTTAACGGACAAATTCATACTATGATATTATATGTGTCAAAAACTGCGATATCGTATGTGTCAATACTGTATCTATACTATGATATCATGGTTTAAGGTCTGGGTTATCATCATTGCACTCCGAACATGTCCAAAGGTGCTCAGATCCTCTTCCCCCCCCCCCCCTTTCCTCAACATATCCATCAGCGTCCTGCTGCTGACCGTGCCTATCCTGTGTTGCCTGACCAGCTGTCTCGCATGTCCAGTCTGCCTTTCGTTCCTGGCCGTGCCGATCTGTATTCCCAACTCTCTCAGACTAAGCAGCGATGTAGGTTCACTGCCCTCGAAGTCCTCCACTTTGCTCATCTTTCTGACAGCGTTAACAATATCAGCTCGATCCACTGGTTGTCCATCTGCAATGACGGCAGAGCCAGCCAGGCTATCAGCTCTCTCATTTCCCTGGATACCCACATGCCCAGAGACACAGATGAAGATGGGTACGCGAATCGTTGAGTTGTGCAGTGACTCAAGCCACTGCCTGCGTACAAAAGCGTATGCTGTCAATACTGCGATATCATGTGTCAGCATTGTGACCAGTGAATATTATGAAAATTGGAAGAAACATTTAAACACACCTACTTGTCCACAACTCAAGATTATGATAAGAAATCTACCCATTTTGTGATAATGACGCAAGAATTCATCAGCAAGAAATCTATCTCATTTTTTTACATGAAAAAAGTGAAGACTTCAGACTGTATTAGGCCAATAATAATAATAATAAGAAGAAGAAGAAGACACAAGATGCACATCACCATTTTGATTCTAAAACAATTCGTTAGTTTACTCGTAAATTACTTCCGGGCGCTAAACGAAACTTTAAAACAAAAACAAACAAAAAAAAAAACCCAAGCTGCAGACAAAGACGACCTACAGAATTCTCACAATATGGCTTTTATGGTAAACTGCACAGGATCTGTCACTGATATTAACTCACTATTGTGCACTTAAGTTTTAATCAGTTACTGAACTTAAACGAAGACGCTGTTTGTTTTGGCAATCAGCAACCCATGGCTGATATGCTGGATTCAGGGTTGGCGAAACATAGCTGACCAAGACCTTGTCTCACCTCACCCATTGGTACCCCCATTAACAGACCTAGCCTGGCTAATGGGGCAGGGATCGCCGCAGTCTCCATGGTGGTGGATTCTGCTAAAGAAGTACTGCACATCCCCATGCTTTTTGGTTCCACTCAAGGGCTGAAGAAACAGCTGCCATGACCATACTCCCAACCGACACGATGCTGTACCTCAACATCTCCACAGCATCTACCGCAAAGAACCCCAGCTCGCAGTTTCAGGAAGAAGAAGACTGAACCTAAACAAATCATTTGCTGAAGTCATACACGAGTTAATGTACAAAAAATCAGAAATCATAACAGCATCTCACGTGGCAACTGATTAAATCATAATAAACTATTTACAATACTTACGAAAAGCACAGAATGCACACGTGAACTCAAACGTTAATATATCTCTGGGCGGTTACACTAGTGAAGAAAAGCCGCGTAGTCTGTCAAAGGGATATAGAGTGTCTGTCGAGTGTCTGTCAAAACGTGAAACTCAAAACTCTTGTCACGTCTCACAAAGGGTTAACTTATGAATGAAATATAAAACACTCCTCAGAATTCTACACATAAACAAAGATTCCTAAAGCGTTGACAGACCTTTTCAAGACGTGTCCCAGTGCGTTACAGATATGATGGACTTGACACACAACACACTTCACGTGACAGTTTATTCCTGTGTTAAGCGGCCAGAAAATCCCGACTGTTCAAATTTCTCGCAGCGCCGTCACTCTCAAATCTCTTGCAAACGTAAAGTTTATATTCCTTTGTTATATTTTAACAGGAATTTGAAGAAAGGGTGAGGAATCAGGGGCGGGGGAGAGTGGAGGCTGTTTCACAGAGGTTAAACGAGCAAGCTACAACACTGCCGCTGAAAATGGGTCGCAGCACGCCAAGCCCTTTTTTTTTTATTCAGGTGGCGAGGTCGCGCCGAGTCGCACTCACTTTGTTCTTGACATGGCTAATTTTGAAAGAGAAGGGCCGAAGAGAGAGGAGGGAGAGGAAGAAGTCGCGACAAGGGAGAGGCGGGGAACAGCCCTAACTATCAAGGGCTAGAATGGATGGGGGGAGAGAGAATGAAGTGCCCTCAGCAGTGACACATTTCCATGTCGTCCACAGTGGGTTGAAAGCTGTCATGGCCTATATTATTATTGCCTGTCCGACTGTGCGAGTCGTGTCTTTGTGCTGTCTAATAGAAAAGGACATTCTGTGGACTAAATCCACTTTCATCTCGATTCCATGCTCTACGATTTGCTTTCTGACTGTTTTAGTTGTTTCTTGTAATTTGTTACATTTAGTTTGGCTTGTTTTTTCATATTTATTTTTTTTTCTTTTGCCTTTTCGACATTTGCCTTGTCTCGTCTCCTTCCTCATAGACAGTACATTTCGGTATTAAGGAGTTGAACAGACGTTTTGATGGGGCTCGGCGATCTGCTTCATATAAGTGGAGGTTTCTGTAATTTCCTCTTCTCATATCTAAGCAGGTAAAAGATCGGCAGAAAACGGTAAGTTAATAATACATTCAGGCAGAGAGGATGGGAAACACCAAGAGGGGGTAGGTATAATTATGTCAAATGTAACAACAAAGAGCCTTATAGAATGGGAACCAGTGAACAGTCGTATAATAAGAGCACGATATAACCTAAGACACGAAAGAATGACAATAATACAGTGTTATGCACCCATGAACGATGCAGATGAAGAGGTGAAAGACTACTTCTATCACCAATTACAACAAATCATCAACAAAGTCCCTAAACACGACATCCTAATTGCTATGGGGGACTTCAACGCTAAGGTAGGGAAAGATAACACCGACGTTGAAAAAGTAATGGGAAAAGAAGGAAATGACATGGTAAATCAGAACGGAGAAAGATTAATTGAAATATGTCTAACAGAGGGCATGGTCATTGGAGGTACAATATTTCCACACAAAGAGATACATAAAACAACGTGGATATCTCCAGATGATAGAACTAGAAACCAGATAGATCATTTTGGTATTAGAAAGCAATACAGAACATCTTTGATAGATGTAAGGGCTTATAGGGGTGCAGATGTTAACAGTGATCACAACCTGTGTATAGGGAAAATAAAACTAAAACTGAAAAGCCAACACAAGAAATCAATACACAGAAAGATAAACAGCCACAGCCTACAAGAAGAGAATACTAACAGTAATTTCAATCAGGAACTTGCCAATCATTCCAAAACACCCAGTGAAGTAGAGGAGATAGGTATAGATGAATTATGGAATTCTTACAGCACAGCCATAATCACATCAGCAAAAGCAAGCGCTGGACTGAAAAAAACCAAATAGAAAAGCATGGATATCAGAAAACACATGGAAGTACATATACGAAAGACGAGCAGCCAAATTAGACATGTTGAATGGAAAAGATATGGCGAAAGCAACATACAAAGAAATAGACAAGAAAGTAAACAGTTCAGCTAGAAGGGATAAAAGAGAATACATAGACAATATGGCGAAAGAGGCAGAGAAAGCAGCAAAACAGGAGACAGAAAAACTTTATATAACATACAAAAGAGGCTAACAGGTACTATTAAAGAAAGACCAATTCTTAGCAAAACTGGAACCCTATTAATATCAAGTAAAGACTAAAAGGAAAGATGGGCTGAACACTTCCAAGAAAAACTTAATCGACCACATCCAAAAGAATTGTTAAACCTTGAAACCGACTTACCAGCCCAACAATTAAATGTCAACCTATAAATTGAAACAGCAGTGAATTTAATGTCTAACGACAAAGCTGCAGTTGAAGATGAAATAACACCCGAAATGTTAAAAGCTATCAATAATGACAACATGAGACAACTACAAAGAATGTTTAATAAGATTTGGAAAGAAGAAAAGGTCCCTTCTAAATGGAAAAAAGGAATCATTGTTAAAATACCAAAAAACCAACCTTAGTGACTGTAACAACTGGAGAGGAGTAACCTTACTATCAGTTGTGTCAAAAGTATTTTGCAAAATCATTTTGAATAGAAGATATTGTGGATATCACAATGAGAGAAGAACAAGCAGGATTTCGAAAATGGAGAAGCTGTCTCGACCAGATCTTTACTCTAAGAATAATACTTGAAGAACAGATTGAAAAGCAGAAACCATTAACAGTGAACTTCATAGACTTTAAAAAGCCATTTGATAGCATACACAGAGATTCGTTGTGGAGAGTTTTAAGTCTGTATGGAAAACCATCTAAAATGGTCAACATCATTAAGGACTTCTGCAATGGATATGTGCAGTCAAGACAGAAGAAGGGATGAGTGAATGGTTCCAGGCGTCAAACAAGGATGTATACTGTCTCCTTTACTTTTTGAGATTACAGTAGACTTCATAATGAAAAAATGCTGCATAGGTAACATAGGTATTGACTGGGTACAGGAGACCTAACTAGAAGATCTTGATTTTGCTGATGACATAACTCTTATAAGTAACAATGTGAATTCCAAGCAAGAAAAAACAGATAGCCTGTCTTCACTGGCTAGCAAAATAGGACTTGAAATTAAAAGGACAAAACAAAAATAATGAAACTTCCCATTAATCAAAATGGAAAAATACACGTAGAAAGGACAGATATTGAAGAAGTCAATCAATCTGCCTAGCTTGGCAGCTACATGGACCAGGATGATGACACCAGAAAGGAAATTAAATTAGAATTGCAAAAGCAGCATCAATCTTCAAGAATCTTGAGAACATATGGCACTCAAAAGTTAAAAGCACAAAAACCATGTTAAGACTATTCAATTCAAATGTAATATCCACCCTCTTTTATGCATGTGAAAGCTGGAAAACAACTAAAGAAATAGACAAGAAATTAGACTCTTTTGAAAACAAATGCCTAAGGAAAATACTCGGCACAAGTGGAACGAATTCAATGCAGAGATAAGACAGATGACTGAACAACAACCAGTCTCACGGGTGATCAGGAAAAGGAAATGGACATATGTTGGTCACGTGATGAGAAGAAACAGGCAGAGAATCCCAAAACAAGCTATCAGGTGGAACACAACAGGCCGAATAAAAAGAAGCAGACCACGTGAAACTTTGAAGAGAACATTGTTAAGAGAGCCCAAATTAACAGGCATAAAATCCTTTGATGAGGTTGAAAGACTCGCCGAAGACAGGAAAAATTGGCGAACTACTTTGCGAGCCCTATGTAACGTTTAACGGCACGGGAAGGATATAAGATATAAGATAAGATATCTTACTTTTTACCTTATTTTTGAAAATTGTTTTTGTGTAACGTGCCGCGGTGGCGTAGTTGTTAGTGCATTCGCCTGTCTATCGGAAGGTCCCTAGTTCGATTTCGAACTCCGGGGGGGGGGGGGCGCGGCGGGGTGGGGGACCTCTTCAGACCGACCGGCACCAAGGTCAACCCAGGCTAAAATAAAAGCGGGTACCTGGGGTACAGGGAACAAAGGCAGTGAGGACAGCTACTGATATCCCTGCCTTAAATGCTACAGGATAGAGATTTTGTCTATCAACTGCAGAATCTCTCTCTCTCTCTCTCTCTCTCTTTTCTCTCTCTATCCTTTCTCTCTCTCTCTCTTTTCTCTCTCTCCTTTCTCTTTCTTTTCTCTCTTTTCTCTCTCTCCTTTCTTTCTCTTTTCTATCTTTCTCTCTCTCTCTTTTCTCTTTCTCTTTTTTATCTCTTCTCTCTGTTTTCTCTCTCTTCTCTCTGTTTTCTCTCTCTTCTCTCTCTTTTCTCTCTCACTTCCCTCTCTCTCTTCTCTCCCTCTTTTCTCTCTGTCTTCTCTCTCTCTTTCTCTGTCTTTTCTCTCTCTCTTCTCTCTCTCTTTTCTCTCTCTCTCTCTCTCTTATCTCTTAATGTTACACACTCCATCTTCTCCAAAGTGAACCTCTGAACCTCTCATCTTCTATAGTTCACTAATGTTAGCATTTCATCGAGAAAGATGTATTTATGCATATGTCAAGCACCACTCAGTAAAGCTGCTACATTTGTTGCTCTTTTGTTTTTCCTGTACTCCGTTTCCATATAATGGATTGTAATTTCTTCATGTTCTTGTTCTGTCACCTAGAACTGTCGGGCATTTGTTCTTTGAAACCAGTGAAGTGAGGATCTGGTGAATGCCTTGAAACACAGACCATGAATTCCGTTTGTTGGAGACCTTGGTTACTCTGACAACTGGACAGTCGAATGGGGGAGCAAGGTTATAGAGCTTCAGTTCCAGAGTGGAGATTTTAAAAAAAAATAGTGGACGTGCAATGCTTCTTAAGCGGACTCCACCGCCATGTAGACTATAGCGACCCCTCTCCTGTTAGCCAGTCTGTGCATGTTACTAGAGTACAAACGGAGAAATGGGACAGGGTCTTGGTCGGTTATTGTTCGCCAAATCGTAAGGCTGCTTGCGTCAGCTTGTCAGCTGTCGGTCGCCAATCCATGACGTTGGCATGTCAGCTATGTTTCGCCAACCCTGACAATAACATGTCAGCTATGGTTTACTGATTGCCAAAAAGGACAACGTCTTTATCCCAACCCCAATAACGGGATCACTGCTGATGTCGACAAGTAGAAGTGCTTTTCTATTATTTTAATTATCGTATTTTTGGAATTTCTTGCTAACCGAAAGGGAGTCGAAATACATCAAAATGTTCGCAAAATCACAAGCAAATATAACAAGACGATAATCAAAATATGTACTGCCTTACTGAAGACGTTTGCCCAGTTTTGTCTTAATGATAAATCTGCCCTGAATCCTACTGATAGACTTGCCTAAATCTTACTAATAGACCTGTCCAGAGTCTTACTGTTAAACCTATCCAGAGTCTTACTGATATGCCTGCCCAAAGTCTTACTGGTAAACTTACCTAGTCTTACTTATACACTTGCGCAGAGTTTTACTGATAAATCTGTCCAAGGTATTAGTGATAAACTTGTCCAAAATCTTACTGATAAAACTGGCTAAAGTCTTATGACAGAGAGAGTCGAAAGTCTAACTGATAAATCTTACCAGTCTTACCGATAAATCTACTCAGAGTAATGCTGATAAATCTGACCAAAATCTTGGTGATAAATCTACCCCCCAGACTTACTGATAAATCTGCTCAGTCTTGCTTATAAATCTTCGCGTTCTTCCTGATAAACCTGCCCAGAGCCTTACCGATAAATCTCAGCAGAATCTTACATCTGAACTTAAAGAGATTACAGTAACCAGCTCTCGGTCCAACGCAATTCATGACGTGTGTTTCAGGATATTCCCCTTGGGGATAGTTCGCTGTTACAGGGGAGATAACAATGATGGTGTGAACTTTGCTGAAGATGGTAAGTAAAAGATGACTTGGTGGCACATGGAGACATCGCATCAGTGCCTATATCTTCCTTCACCTGTCACACTAGACCATTTCTAAAGTTGGATGACTGGGCCGCCTCCGGCTGGATTCGAACGTCCAACCTTCACAACGAGGGGGCTAGTGCACTAACCACTACGCCATTCAGGCGACCGAGATAAAGATGAAGAGCTGGCATTTGCTTAAAAGGAACCGATGCTGAGAAAATGATTATATTTACAACGCGGTTCCTGCACACAGGCCGACATGCCGTCGAGCTGTCATGGCTCCTTCAGCAAAAAACTGGGATGAGCGTTCATTGTTAGGATCTGTTACGTTCTCCTTGATATAATCGGCGATGTTTGTTTCGCGATCACCTGCGTAAACATTTGTTGCTGTGTGACAGGTAAGATGTATAAACAGTCGTTGCTATGTGACAGGTAAGGCTGGTATAGTGTAATGGCTGTAACAGCTGGTAGCACATGGCTCCTAAATGTTGCCAAAATGTCAGGGACATTACAGTGTATATACGTACAATACACACAGTTTTACTGATAAACCCGCAGAACAGTTTTACTGATAAACCTGCACAAGAGTTTTACTGATAAACCTGCACAAGAGCTTTACTGATAAATCCGCAGAAGAGTTTTACTGATAAACCTGCAGAAGAGTTTTACTGATAAACCTGCGCAAGAGTTTTACTGATAAACCTGCAGAACAGTTTTACTGATAAACCCGCACAAGAGTTTTACTGATAACATGCAGAATAATTTTACTGATAAACCTGCACAAGAGTTTTACTGATAAACCTGCACAAGAGTTTTACTGATAAACCTGCACAAGAGTTTTACTGATAAACCTGCACAAGAGTTTTACTGATAAACCTGCACAAGAGTTTTACTGATAAACCCGCACAAGAGTTTTACTGATAAACCTGCACAAGAGCTTTACTGATACTATCCAGATCCTCCAGATACTACTCAGATCCTCCCCTAAACATATTCACCGGTGTCCTGCGGATGATAGTGCCCGTCCTGTGTTGACTGATAAGTCCTCTTGTGCGTCCAGTATGTCTCTCGTTCCCGGCCGTGCCAGTTTGTATTCTAAGCAGCAACGTGGACTTGCTGGTCTCGAAGTCCTCCACTCTGCCCATCTCTCTGATTTAATTAACAACATCAGCTCGATCCAGTGGTCGTTGATCTGCGATGATGGTGGAGCCAGCTAGCCAGTCAGCTCTATCATTTCCCTGGATGCCCACGTGCCCAGGGACAGATATGAGGGTAACTTTGACCACCGCCGATTTCTGCAGTGACTCCTGACAGAACCTGCCCAAAAGTCCTACTGATAAACCTACCGAGAACCTTACTAATAAACCTACACAAGACCTTACTGATAAACCTACCCAACATCTTACTGATAAACCTACCCAACATCTTACTGATAAACCTACTCAAGGTTTTACTGATAAACCTACTCAAGTATCTTACTGACCACAACGATTCTTTAACACACAGGTAACAAACAACACTGACTGTAGCACCTCAATCTATGAAACAAACTGATACGCCCCGTAATCACATTCATCAGGCGTGCATTTCAAACTGGATTCGGTTAATGAGTTTTTAACATGTATTAATTTATACATACATACATACATACATACATACATACATACATACATACATAGCATAAGCGAACAACGTAAAAACAAAACTGTACCTGCTCTTACAATTATCTATATATGTCCCGCAGCACGCGCATACCGTAAGGGTGTGAAGTGTTACTGCCTTCACATTTCAAGGCCACTACAGCAATTGAGGTAAGGATGGCAGCACCTATCCTCGCTGCCTTTGTTTTCCCAGGGAAGTCCTTAGATTACCCATTTTTTTTTCGGGTCCGGGTGAACCACGGTAGCGATCAGATCGAAAAAAAAAAAAAAAAAATCCCACCCGAGTGCGAAATGGAACCGCAGTCCTTCTTATCGGCAGATGAGAGCACTAACCACTACACCACTTCGGCGCCTTATAATGTTAACAAATAAAACACACCTTGACGATGGCTACTGTAACTGTGCAGCGGAACGACTTGACGAAACCGAAGCTTCTTCCCTCAATCAATAAATCAGTTAATCAATCAGTCAAACAGCACAGTAGAAATGGACAGACAAATCATAGATCTTAGCGGAAAGGATCTAGAAAGAAAACAAAACAAAACAAGAACTGAAATTTCTGAGATGAAATTGGAATATGAAATCGTAGAAATACTGGCAGGGAAACGCCAGAGAAAATCATGGCGATGAGATCTTGGTGTAGGCAAGCAGTAGAAAAATCAATGAGGGATGTCTTAGTTTTGTGGCGTCTGTTGCTTCAAGCTGGTACCGTGGGGGGAAAGGGTCTTGGAAGGCAGGTGGGTGGAGGGAGAGACAGAAACAATAATAAATGTGAAAAAAAAAAATCCCACTGAAAATCAGACATTTTCTAAAGAAGATAACAAAATGTGTGGCAATTTTTCTGTCAAAGAAATATGGGGTAATTTTTGTGTCAAAGAAATATGTGGTGATTTTTGTGTCAAAGAAATATGTGGTGATTTTTGTGTCAAAGAAATATGTGGTGATTTTTGTGTGAAAGAAATATGCGGTGATTTTTGTGCCAAAGAAGTATGTGGCAACTTCTTTGCCCAAGAAATACAAGTATGTGGCAATTTTTGTGCCAAAGAAGTATATGCAAATTCTGTGCCAAAGAAATACAAGTATGTGACAATTTTTGTGCCACTGAAGTATGTAGCAATTTTTGTGCCAAAAAGTATGTGGCAATTTTTGTGCCAAAGAAATACAAGTATGTGATAATCTTTGTGGCAAAGAAGTATGTGGCAATTTTTGTGCCAAGAAAGTATGTGGCAATTTTTGTGCCAAAAAGTATGTGGCAATTTTTGTGCCACAAAATATGTGGCAATTTTTGTGCCAAAGAAATACAAGTATATGGTAATCTTTGTGGCAAAGAAGTATGTGGCAATTTTTGTGCCAAAAAGTATGTGGCAATTTTTGTGCCAAAGAAGTATGTGGCAATTTTTGTACCAAAGAAATACAAGTATGTGGCAATATTTTAGTCAAAGAAATACAAGTATATGGCAATTTTTATTCCAAAAAAATGTGACAATTTATGTCAAAGACTTGTAATAGTACAATAATAAACAGATGTTTATTGGTTTTAAGGTGTACTATAAGAATGTCACGTCCTTATTTTATCCTCAGCGTTTAGATTCTTCTTCTTCTTCTTCGTTTGTCTCCCTGGAACTGTGAGCATGATGTTCTTTGCAGTCGAAGCCGGAAGATGTAGAAGCACAGCATCGTTTTCGGGAGTTCAGTCCCAGAGTGGAATTAATAGCAGAGGACATGCAGTACTTCTTTAGCAGACTCCACCACCATGAGGGACTATGACAATCTCCGCTCCCTTCGCCAGGCTAGGCTTGCTACTGGGAGTACCAGCCGGGTGGTGGTGGGAAAGGGTCTTGATGGACTATGGTTAGCCAACCCTAACGCTAGCATGACAGCCACGGGTTGCTAACTGCCAGATCGGATAGCTTCTTCTCCTCCGCTTACGATCTTTTAGAAATGGTTGATGAAGACAGCATTCATCTCACCCTCTACCCATTTATTAACGGGTATTCCAATAATATTACCATAGCCCAGCCCCCCCCCCATCCCCCAACCCACCCCATGAGTCCTTCAAATATTTCTTCGCCTTGAAATTCTACCAAAGAATATTTCTGAAAATGCTGACATTCTTTACAATTAAAAAAAGAAACAAAAACAAAGAAAAGGAAAATCAGTGCTACAAATTTTTGGGTTGTTTTGTTTTTTGTTTTTTTAAACCGGAAAATGATGGAATGTTTATTTTTAACATTTGTAGCAGTTTAAAGGCGAGGATGCCTGCAAGACATCTTTGATAATGTGCAAATGGATGGATCAGCAGCAGGGGATCTTGCTTACAACAGAGAGGCCTACAGGAGTGCTGTTAGGGAGGCAAAGTTCCGCAAGGGACATGCAAATGACTGACTGAACAGTTTAAAATTACGAACCCTTCATTATAAAGCAAAACCACGCGACTGTAGTTTTGTTTATTTTTAATGTTTTGGTCTGAGGGGGGAGGGGGGCTTGTGACAGACAGAAGAAGAAGATGATGATGATGATGATGATGAAACACATTTCCAGAAAGAAGAAGAAGAAGGTCACAGCTCCAGGGAGACAGAAGAAGAAGAAGACATCACCGCGGAAACATTCCGCGATGTTACACGCATCATCGATGCTCTCTTCCGCCATTTTGTATTAAAATTAACACGTAGTAAAACATTTTAGCACCACGGGTTAGCTCCAGGTCAACATCTAATAACAGGCAGCTGTCAAGAACCGAACCTGGCGCTGCTGACGTCTCGGAACAGGTGTAAGAAGTAGCGTTACACCTCAAGGTCATTTATCTGCTCCCCGAAATTGTTGTACGTTAATGGACGGACATGAAGGCATTTAACGATTTTTCATGTTTCCTTTTTTATCAGTCAGTCGGTCAATCATTTTCATGTCCCTTGCGGAACTTTGCCTCCCTAACAGCTCTCCTGTAGGCATCTCGGTTGTGAGCAAATACCCTGCTGCTGATGCATCCATTTGCAGATCATCAACGATGTCTTGCAGCCATCTTCGCCTTGGACTCCCTCTCTTTCTTTTTCCCATTATGTACCCTTCCAAGATTATCATGACGTTTAACATGTCCAAAATACTTAAGTTTTCTCTCTTTAATCCTCTTTACTAGCCAGCCTTCTTCAATATTAAGTTCTTGTAGTATGGATATATTTGTTCTTTTTTGTGTCCATGATATTTGAAGAACTCTTCTGTAGCATTTACATTCAAAGGCATTTATGTGTTTCTCAGCTGTTTTGTTAAGTGTCCAGGTCTCACAGGCATATGTTGCGATGGGAAAGATACATGCCTTTAAAAATCTTATTTTTGTAGTTATGTCTGTTCCTCTCCACAGCTTCTTTAGGTGTCCCGTCCCCCCCCCCCCCACCATTTTAACGTACATTAAATACAGCATCGACTAATTTTACTGGAGCCGCCATCATGATTATCAAATATGGCTCACTGTAATAGCTTTACCGTTGTGTTAACTAGATGATTTTACTAACTGAAAAATAACATATAAAAAACAATAATTAGTGCAATAAGCGCGAGTCTGGCTAACGGGGCAGGGATCGCCATAGTCCCCATGGTGGTGGAGTCTGATAAAGAAGCATTGTATACCATCTGCTTTATAGCTAGACTCAAGGAATAAAACGTTTATACGTTTATACACTTATGTGTCGTAACCAGCTCCCAAGCTGAGAGGATGCTGTGCCTCAATATCGTATACGTTATTAGTCTGTAAGAACAGCGAAGAGCAAAACCTCTATCTTAATGCGAAGAAAACTAAATTGATGACAACTGACAAAACAAACACGGCAGCTGATATATGTATCAATGAGGAAAAATTGGAAGAAGTGGAGACTTTTGAATATCTTGGATCACTACTAACTAATAATGGAGATACAATGAGGGAAATTAAAAGGAGGACATCTATCGCTCTTCAGAAAGTAAAACAAATAAAGAGTCTGTGGAGAGGAGCAGACAGAACTACAAAAATAAGATTTTTAAGGGCATGCAACTTTCCCATCGCAACATATGCCTGTGAGACCTGGACACTTAACAAAACAGCTGAGAAACACATAAATGCCTTTGAATGTAAATGCTACAGAAGAGTTCTCCAAATATCGTGGACACAAAAAAGAACAAATATATCAATACTACAAGAGCTTAATACTAAAGAAGGCTGGCTAGTAAAGAGGATTAAAGAGAGAAAACTTAAATATTTTGGACACATTAAACGTCATGATAATCTAGAGAAGACCATATTGGAAGGATACATAATGGGAAAAAGAAAAAGAGGAAGACCAAAACGAAGATAGCTGCAAGATATCGTTGATAATCTGCAAATGGATGCAGCAGCAGCAGGCCATCTTGCTCACAACCGAGAGGCCTACAGGAGTGCTGTTTGGGAGGCAAAGTTCCGCAAGGAACATGCAAATGAATAAATGAATGAATATTAGCTGGAAAAAACACTGGCACGCAGTGAAGACGAAGAAGAGGAAGAAGAGGAGGAGGAGAAGGAAAAAGGAGAAGGAGGAGAATGAGCAGAAGAAGATGAAGAAAAGAAGAGGATGAGGAAAGAAGAAGAAGAAAAGGAGTGGAGGAGGAGAAAGAGGAGAAGAAGAAGGAGGAGGAGAAGAACGAGAAGGAGGAAGAGAAGAAGATTGAGGCGAAGGAGAAGAAGAGGAAGAGGAAAAGAAGAAGAGGGAGAAGAAGAAGACAAGAAAAAGAGGAGAACAGAAGAAGAAGAAAAGAAGTGGAGGAGGGGGAAGAGAAGAAGATTGAGGCGAAGGAGAAGAAGAGGAAGAGGAAAAGAAGAAGAGGGAGAAGAAGAAGACAAGAAAAAGAGGAGAACAGACGAAGAAGAAAAGAAGTGGAGGAGAGGGAAGAGAAGAAGAAGAGGAGGAGAAGAAGAAAGAGAATGAGAAAGAGAAGAAGGAGGAGACGAAGAAGAAGAAAGAGCAGGAGGAGGAGGAAGAGGAAAAAAGCAGGAGAAGAAGAAGAAGAGAGGGAGAGGAGAAGAATAAGAAAGAGGACAGGAAGAGGAGGAGGTAAATGATAAGAAGAAGAAGAAGAAGGAAAAAGAGGAGGAGTAGAAGAAGATGTGGAGGAGAAAAAGAAAGAGGAGAGGAAGTGAAGGAGGAGAAGGAAGAGAAGAAGAAGAAACTTTCGACGTGTGTCGTTAAGCATGGAGAGTTAGGAGTTTTCTATTAAATACGAGACACTGGCTAACGACGTTACGTCAATAATAACAATAATAATAATCATAAATCCAATATGGGATAGATATTTTCTGTCATTATAAACTAAAAATGGACCGGCACGTGGTGTGCTGGCAGGTCGCGTCCACAGCATGACTAAAGATCGATGGCGATGACACACGAGATAACAAAAATCCGATGAAATTAGACGAAATGGAAGATCCAAACCCACAGCGGAGATATCGGACAATCCCTCAAAAACTTGCACTGGGAGAAACAGTCCGGAAAAAAATAATGAAAGCGAAAATGTCAGAGAGAGAGGGAGACAGACAGACAGACTGTCTCAGCTAGTTTTATTTACAACATGGTTTAAAGTACAGAGTTTTCAAACAAACAAACAAACAAACAAACAAACAAACAAAAACGAAGATGTCGCACATTAAAGTGAACTACCAAAATGTCGTAGGGGCAAAGACCCTGACCGTTTTCGCAAACAGCCATCCATAGCTGACATGCTGTCGTCAGGGTAGATTAACCATAGCTGACCAAGACCCTGTCCCACGGGTCCGTTGATACCCCCAGTATCACGCCTAACCTGGATAAAGGGGCAGGGATCGCCATAGTCCCCATGGTGGTGAAGTCTGCTAAGGAAGTATTGCATATCTTCTGCTTTCAAGCTGCAGTCAGCGACTGAAAAAAAAAGCCATTCCGATGCGATGCTGTACCTCAACATCTCTACAGCATCAGCTGCAAAGAACACCAGCTGGCAGTTTCATGAGAAGAAGAAGAAGAAGTGTTGTGTGGTTAGCATTTTATAAATAGTGGCCATGTCAGCATGTCAGGTATGGATGACTTTAGACTCAAGTGGATAGTGCCCTGGTTCTCTTGACTAAGCAGCTGCTCACCTTAGCGAAGTCTGTGGTTCGAGTCCCAGGTGGGACTCTTGTCATTTTTATTTTCCTCACCTAAAGTTAGAATGCTACCGATACAGCACTTTGCCACATCACTCTGCTACAACATGGCATAGAAATGAAGCTAAACAAAAACAAAAGAAAGTACAAAATAACTTATTTACACCTAAAACAAGTTAAACAAGCAAGACTAATACTGGATTATATCACGCTTACCCCCCATGTGGTACCGGGACCTGGGCACGTGGCTGGGAAGCAAAGAATAGGACCACTGTACCCTACCACGCATGATCGTAAAAGGCAACTAAGGAGGGTTCGGCATAGGGCCAGCAACCCTATCTGGTAAAAAAAAACTATCAGACTGCTACAGAAACAGAAGCAAGGGAAACAACAAATGCAGGTGGAAGGAGAAATGCTTATCAGGAAACTGAGCCCATGAAGGGTGTCGATGAAAACCGGCCACTGGAAGTTCCCAGCCCGACGGAAGTAAGGATAGACCAAAAGAGACATGGAGAAGAACAACAGAGAGGATGTTGAGAACAGAGGGCTCACCTGGACAGGAGCGGAAAAAAAGACAAAGGAAGGCATTTGTGGAAAACCCTTGTAGAAGCCCCATGTGCCCTGGGCACTTAAGGTTCAGAGAGAGAGGGGGGGATATATCACGCTTACAGACCTACGCAAACAGGCATGGCCACAGGGGTCAGACATAAGGCGAAAGCTACGGGGCTGCTGGGAGGACCTGGAGAAGACTGTGGACTTTATCTTGGGGACCGGACTTCTGATTTAGCATGACCAAGAACTTGAAGACCGAAGAAGAAGAAGAAGAAGAAGAAGAAGATAATATCACGCCCAAAAACAGTTTATATGGAACCCAAAAACTGACGTAATAAACCAGAATGTGTATGCTGTAAAACCATAATAAAGATAGTGTAAAATAAAACTCACGTCTTACGTAAAACTGACATGTACTCATACCGTTAGAAAGCTTCCTTTCGTCCCCTTGTGTTTCCAAATACTTTGTTCAAATATTTAAATCGGAGATTTCAATTTACAAAAACTCCACCTACAAAAATATATTGAACTCTCTTATGCCTAGAGCGAAACAACCATACAGGCTCTGAAATCAAGAGAAGTGATAAGAAACCTTCAGTTTCCGGGGTATTTTTGTTTTAGCTTTTTATAACTTCTGCCTCTCTAAGAGAAGTAGGCATTTCACCCTCCATCTCAAACCCGCTAGGCCTCCTTCCGCGGGGCCCCACATCTATCATCACGTGGGACCTCATATCAGTCCTCACGTGAGGCCCCACATCCGTCCTCCCGTGATGTCAACTAGGCTGCTGGTATTTCCTACGGACACTTACTTAGTTTAGAAACTTTCACTACTTAATTTTATTTTAAATACTCGTATGGTATCTCAGACAAAATATCGAAATATTAGTGGTAACATCAAGAGTATAATTTGAAAACCGCCGTTTACATAGCGCCAAGTACTGATGCCGTGGCACAAAATCATATACCGAACGGCGAGTTTCGAGTGTGCAACTGAATACAAATATTTGATTCTTGCGGTTATTAAATATTCGAGATCACAGTACGAATAGTAGATTCATGGAAGCAAGAAATATACCCCTAAAAGTATCGAATATGAAAATGTTGTATATAATCCTACACTAGCTTTAGAAATATTTAGCTCTAATGTGTAGTCTGTACTGTGTCGAAGTTTTATAAGAAATAAGATAACAAACAACAAATGAGCAGATTAAAACGTCAGTTTTAACTTAGCTCTAGTCTGACAGGCATGTTAATTTAGTGCAATATTCTGTGTAAGAAATATTTATTTTGGTATTCTAAAGGTATACTACGCCATGTTTTTAAAAACTAATACGAGTATTCGAACTTCCACCATTATTCAACTGAATTCGAACTGAATATTCGGTGCATACCTTCTTATACTGTATACCACCCATTGGGTGGGGGTGGAGGGGAGGGGGAAGGAAGATGCTGTCCTTTTTCAGTGACCCAAAGTTTTCATGGTAATGTCAGGGTAGGGGAACTGTAGCTGACCAAGACCCTGTTCCACGTCTCCGTTAGTACCCCCAGGAATAGGCATAGCCGTGCTAGTGGGGAGCAAGGGGTCAGGGATCGCCACAGTCCTTATGGAGTGTGATAAAGAAAAGCATTGCAGGCACCTGATTTTCTTTTAGCTTTATTGGGGCCGGGGACTGAAAAGAAAAAGAAAACTAGCAGCCGTAACCAGCTGCCAAGCCCACACCATGTTTTGTTGTTGCCTCGCTACCTTTTACGGCTTCAGCTGCAAAGAAGACCAGATAGCAGTTTCTGAAAGACAGAAAAAGAAGAAGGGGAAGAAGAAGATGATGATGACGAAGAAGATGGTTATGGTGGTGATGATGATGACGATGGTTATGATAATGATGATGATGATGGTGATTGATGACGACGATGATGATTATGATGATGATGATGATGACGACGACGATGACAACGACGACGACGATGATGATGATGATTCCCGCCCAACTGTGTTAGCACAGGAAATAAACCCCAGAATTACTCACCATGTCTTCTTGCTGACTGCTTTCCGAGGAATCGTCGAGAAGTTCATCCGAGTGTACAGAGGCTCTCTCGACCGGAAGGGCAGAGTTTCTTCCCACATCCTTCTGAAGCGAGACTGTAGCTTGCCTATTCTGAATCACAGTCTGAAAGACACAGATACAATAAATGTGAAGAGAAGTAGAAGCTCAGAGCTTTCAGAAACTTCATTAGAAGCTCTGAACTGTAAGAAATTTCATTAGAAGCTCTGAGCTGTCCGAAACTTCATAATAAGCTCTGAGCTGTCAGAAGTTTCATTTGAGCCTTCAGAAACTTCATTAGAAGCTCTGAGCTTTCAGAAACTTCATTAGAAGCTCTGAGCTGTCAGAAACTTCATTAGAAGCTCTGAGTTGGCAGAAACTTCATTAGAAGCTCTGAGCTGTCAGAAGTTTCATTAGAAGCTCTGAGCTGTCAGAAACTTCATTAGAAGCTCTGAGCTGTCAGAAACTTCATTGAAACTTCACTGAACACTTTTTTTTTATTATTCCGCTGGGGGAAAGGAGAAGAGAAATTTGTGTAGCTTATCCCTGGCGCCAGCTATCTCCTGTGCGCCGATAGTCAGTGTCCGAGTGTAAAGAATCTCACGAAATAAAACCATCTACTGCAACACACGTAGTAGTTTGTACTAGACAAACGCTGGATAAGCAGAACAAATGATCTGCACACAACTGTGCCCCACCACAAGGGTCAGTACTGTGCATCTCCGAGGTCTGCATCATATCATGAATCATAGCCGCTCATATCTGCTCCCAGCTACCACACTGCAGCTCATATTGGCTCCTGTTATATGTTTTCTACCTCAGTTGTTCTATGTGCATGCTAATAAAAAGCTAGGGTAATATATACGTATATTTTATATTGTTTGACCTCACTAGGTTGTCTGGTGACAAACTGTCTCATGTTTCTATTGTTTGACCTCACTAGGCTGTCTGGTGATAAAATGTCTCATGTTTCTATTGTTTGACATCACTAGGTTGTCTGGTGACAAAATGTCTCATGTTTCTATTGTTTGACCTCACTAGGTTGTCTGGTGACAAAATGTCTCATGTTTCTATTGTTTGACCTCACTAGGTTGTCTGGTGACAAAATGTCTCATGTTTCTATTGTTTGACCTCACTGGGTTGTCTGGTGACAAAATGTCTCATGTTTCTATTGTTTGACCTCACTAGGTTGTCTGGTGACAAAATGTCTCATGTTTCTATTGTTTACTCCTGTCAGAGCTATTCATCGATGTACAAGATTGTCGGAACGACTTTGTTAAATGCTGCTCTACTGAGTACGTGGATCAGAGTGAAAAGTAAATGTTTTATTTCAATGTTATTATGTTTGTAAATAAGTATAATATGCAAGTACAGTCAGATAAATACCTTTGAATGTAAATGCTACAGAAGAGTTCTTCAAATATCATGGACACAAAAAAGAACAAATATATCCATACTACAAGAACTTAATATTGAAGAAGGCTGGCTAGTAAAGAGGATTAAAGAGAGAAAACTTAAATATTTTGGACACATTAAACGTCATGATAATCTAGAGAAAACTGTCTTGGAAGGGTACATAATGGGAAAAAAGAAAGAGAGGAAGACCAAAGCGAAGATGGCTGTAAGACATCGTTGATTATCTGCAAATGGATGCATCAGCAGCGGGCCATCTTGTTCACAACCGAGAGGCTTACAGGAGTGCTGTTTGGGAGGCAAAGTTCCGCAAGGGACATTCAAATGAATGAATGAATGAACAGTCATATGTGGACGGTGTAGGATAGAGTGAAAGTTGTATGATATAAGTGTAGAACATAGTGAAAGTTGTATGATATAACTGTAGGATATAGTGAAAGTTGTATGTTATAAGTGTGGAATAGAATTAAAGTTGTAGAAGTGTATGATAGAATGAAAGTTGTATGATATAAGTGTAGGATAGAGTAAAAGTTGTATGATATAATTGTAGAATAGAGTGAAATTTGTATAAGTGTAGAATACATGAAAGTTGTATAAGTGTAGAATAGAGTGAAGTTGTATAATAGAGTGAAGGAAGAGAGTGAAAGTTGTATGCTATAAGTATGAAAGAGAGTGAAAGTTGTATGATATAAGTATAGAATAGAGTGATAGTTGCATAAGTGAGGAAGAGAGTGAAAGTTTTATGATATATGAGAAGGAAGAGAGTGAAAGTTGTATGATATAAGTGAGGAAGAGAGTGAGTTGTATGATATAAGTGTAGAATAGAGTGAACGTTATATAATATAAGTGAGGAAGAGAGTGAAAGTTGTATAAGTGTAGAATAGAGTGAAAGTTATATAACTGTAGAATAGAGTGAAAGTTGTATGATAAAAGTTTAGAAACGAGTGAAAGTTGTAATGTTTAGAATAGAGCGAAAGTTGTATGATATAAGTTTAGAATAGAGTGAAAGTTGTATGATATAAGTTTAGAATAGAGTGAAAGTTGCATGATATAAGTGTAGGATAGAGTGAAAGTTGTATGATATAAGTTTAGAATAGAGTGAAAGGTGTATGATAAAAGTTTAGAAAAACAGTGAAAGTTGAAAAGTTTAGAATAGAGGGAAAGTTGTATGATATAAGTTTAGAATAGAGTGAAAGTCATATGATACAAATGTAGAATACAGTTAAAGCTGAATGGCTTAAGGCAAAATGTCAGACATGCCTGGAAGTCCAATTCTTTAGCTTTTCAAAATAAAAGTTCGTTCGTTCGTTCGTTCGTTCGTTACAGTCAAAATGTTCTACCCACCCCTCACCCTCCCTCCCAACACACACACACACACACACACCCCTCAATCTCACACGCCCATTATTATTATTATTAATCTAACTTGTTATCATAATGCCACCCCCCGTCTGTTTATCATTCGTTGAGCTCAGGTGATATGTTTCACTCTGGAGCTCTGATATTCACCTTCTCATATACCTGTCCGTGAAATTCTTACGTTCATCCAGGAGCTATAATCTCAGGCATTCACTGATATTATCAATAATGATAAATCACAAATGAATGATTATATGAATGATATGATACTGTGTAGTCATCGTCTATGATTCTGATCTAGACACACCGCTCACAAACAGGTAAGCAATCAATATTTCTCGCTTTTTAAATGGCAAGAATAAATTACAAAAAAAGCGACAATGTTTAAACAGTAACTGTGTTTCAGCATTTATATTACATTACATTTGATAAAACTTCTTCTTCTTCTTCTTCTTCTTCTTCTTCAGCTTTTCGAGCCATTAAGGCTCATTGCTGCAGATAAAGTTCACCTCTGTTCCTCTCTATTCCTAATCTTCTCTCTCAAAATGGTGACCTCAGTATCTTTTTATATATCTCTATATTGCACCTGCACAGTGACGAGATTGTCCTGAACTTTTGTCCCTGCCGTGTTACGAGCCTGTTTGAGTATGAGTTACATTGGAGTACTGAGCTAACCACGAATTCAAGAACAACGCAGAGATAAGACAGATAAGCGAACTGGGTGGTCAGACAAAAAGAAGATGGACACTTGTCGGTGACGTGATGAGAAGAAACAGAGAATCCCCAAACAAGCTATCAAGTGAAACACAACAGGCCGCAGAAAAAAGACGGTCGACCACGTGAAACTCTAAACAGGATATTGTTAGGAGCGGCCAGTTTGTGCATCAAATTCCTTGATGAGATTGAAAAGCTCGCCGAAAACAGGAAATCTTGGCAAACTACCACTTCACTGTGTGAAGTTTAACGACACGGGAAGGATGTAAAGGTGTAAGAGTGAGCTAACCTGTGCAAAACATATTTTAATATATTGTTGCCATCCATCAAATTGTTGATTAGTTCTGTAAATGTATGCAGATCACGCTTGAAAATTCACCCAGAACCAAGCCAGTTCATCCTTGGCGGAGGAATGTGCGAGCGCATGTTTATTATGAGTAATGATACCCGGATACCGCTGTGCATTCACTGTACCCACCCAGAAAACAAGGTACTAGCATAAGCTACCAGACTGCCTCCTTTGTAGCTGTTATTTGTGCAGATCCTGGAGCCAATGAATATCTCTTCCGCTCGTCGTCACGCCCGCTGATGTCTTTCACCGAAGTTCAATTTTGAAAAAAAAAAAAAAGTACTTATCAATGAACACAACATGGCGGCAGAGGTTTGTGGTTCATCTGTTATGTTGTCTCCCGGTTCAGGCTGGTTGGCGATGACAGTAATTGAGAAGGATCTTAACTGTCAGTCTTCTTGCACGAAAGCCAGCCCGATGAAGACAGTTCTTAATTGTTTGGTGGAAAATGGCTTCCTAGTGGCTTCCTGCAAGTTATGTTCCATCATTCGCCCGGTTGTGATTCATTGTCATTCTAGGTAAAAAAAAAGGATCTGGAACTGATCATCTCACCTGGTTGTGAGACACTGTCTACAACTCTTTCACAAAACAAGCATTGCCCAGTTTACTGAAGATGTCTGACGGTTTAGGGGAACGATGCTTATGTTTATTCTGAACTGTATAGCAACAGCAATCTGTCAAGTTCCACCTGCTGAATTCATTTGACACGAGCAACTTCCTGTGTCAAATGTCTGTTAACCATCTTTAGACTGTAGCTCCCTGTGTCAAATGCCTGTTGACCATCTTTAGACAGTAGCTTCCTGTGTCAAATGTCTGTTAACCATCTTTAGACAGTAGCTCCCTGTGCCAAATGTCTGTTAACCATCTTTAGACAGTAGCTCCCTGTGCCAAATGTCTGTTAACCATCTTTAGACAGTAGCTTCCTGTGTCAAATGTCTGTTAACCATCTTTAGACAGTAGCTCCCTGTGTCAAATGTCTGTTAACCATCTTTAGACAGTAGCTTCCTGTGTCAAATGTCTGTTAACCATCTTTAGATAGTAATTCATTAACGCAAAAAGGAAATATATTCCTTGATCTGACTGTGCTGGCGATAAAGAAACTTTCCGCTACGTATCTGTATCAAGTAAATGAGTATGAAAAAAAAATACATTGGCTCATTAACAGAGTTAATTTCTTGTTTTGTATACACAGTTAAATTATGTGCCCCCTGAACACACACTACAGATCTCGCGCTGTATATAGAGCTCAGGTATAGGCCCGAGAGAAAAGCATGGAGGAGAAACTCAGTGATTCCTACGAAGACCTCCTGCTGACAGCAGGATTCATGGAGGCAACCCAGCTCTCTGTTTAGAAAGCTGAGCATACGAAACTGAATGCAGAAGATGAAGAAGAAGAAAATAAATTCTGTGCGATGTCTCTTATATCTTATATCCTTCCCGTGCCGTTAAACGTCACATAGGGCTCGCAAAGTAGTTCGCCAATTTTTCCTGTCTTCGTCGAGTCTTTCAACCTCATCAAAGGATTTTATGCCTGTTAATTTGGTTAATTTGCGATGTATAGTATATATATATAGTATATATGTGTGTGTGTATGGTTATACAGGCCTCTAACAACTGGGATAATCAAGCCCCTTTCCGTCCAGTAAGAGGAGACAGTTAAAAGACACTGCAAATATCCTATGTGGAGAAGACCTGACAACTGGTTTTGTGGAGAATGCCACAAATATACAACGATGTACCTGAAAGGGGAAACACCAGAAGAGAAAGAGTTTTGAAAACAAATGTCTCGTGTGTTGATAGTAACAAGACCGTCTTCAATACTTTCTTATATACTCTTAATAAATTGTCATCTTGTATGCTAAGTGGACTTAAGTTTCCCACGACCATTCCAGCCAGCCAGCCAGCCAGCCAGCCAGTCTTCTTCTTCTCCTCCTCCTTCTTCTTCTTCTCGGCCTCTTCCTTCTTCTTCTTCTTCTTCTACTTGGATAAACTGGTCCGTTTTCTTTATTTCTGGTATAGAACTGTAGTGCTTGGACTCTTGGGTCATTTCATAGGGCCTAACTGAGCATTATGACTGTGTACAACATCAACAGTTATGGTTTCTTATGAACAACATGGGTTTTCCAGTCATCCGGTACACCTCGTCGCCAAACTGTACCAAAACGAGCAAGAAACAGCGAGGTTAGATGGCGAAACATCGGTTTGGTTTGACGTACAGAAGGAAGTAAGACATGGATGTAGCCTTTCTCCGTACCTTTTTAACATCTACCCGAAAAAAAATCATGAGGAATGTAAGAGGAACAGGAAACAGAATAAATCTGACTCTTTCAACATGGAGGGCCACCAGATTCTAGAAATTAGACACGCCGATGATACTATCAGTCTATCAAACAGCTCAGAAGGACTGCAACAGTTGATTCTCTCAACCAAAGGACACAGCGAAGCTCAGAACCTCTTTTTAAACACCAACAAGACCAACGTAAAGACAACTTACAAAATGAGAAGCAAACCCAAAATTACTCTGGACCATCAAGAGCTTGAAAACGTAAACAAGTTTGAATATCTAAGTTCAACCATCACCACCGGTGGCGACTGCGCAGTGGAAATCAAAAGAAGAACCGCAGCTTCATCACAGAAACTAGCACAAATGAGGAGCATGTGGCAGGGTACCAACAAGAAAACAAAGTTATGTTTACTAAGAGCTTACATATTCCCAGTGGCAACATACGGATGTAAAACATAGACATTTAAACAAATCACTAGAAAAGAGAATAACAGCACGTGAAACGAAATGTTACAGAAAGGACGCTTAGAACATCACGGATAGAACGAAAATCAAATAAAGAGATGCTGATGGGATCACATGTCGCAGAAAACTGACTCGTTAACATCATAAAAAATAGAAAGCTCCGATACTTTAGCCACATCAAAAGACGCCGTAGCTTGGGGAGGTTGATAGCAGAAGGTATAGTGCCCGGCCACATCAAGAGACACATTAGCTTGGGGAGGTTGATAGTAGAAGGCATAGTGCCCGGCCACATCAAGAGACACAACAGCTTGGGGAGGTTGATAGCAGAAGGTATAGTGCCCGGCCACATCAAGAGACACATTAGCTTGGGGAGGTTGATAGTAGAAGGCATAGTGCCCGGCCACATCAAGAGACACATTAGCTTGGGGAGGTTGAAAGCAGAAGGTATAGTGCCCGGCCACATCAAGAGACACATTAGCTTGGGGAGGTTGATAGTAGAAGGCATAGTGCCCGGCCACATCAAGAGACACATTAGCTTGGGGAGGTTGAAAGCAGAAGGTATAGTGCCCGGTCACATCAAGAGACACAATAGCTTGGGGAGGTTGATAGCAGAAGCCATAGTGCCCGGCCACATCAAGAGACACAACAGTTTGGAGAGGCTGATAGTAGAAGGCCTAGTGCCCGGCCACATCAAGAGACACAACAGTTTGGAGAGGCTGATAGTAGAAGGCCTAGTGCCCGGCAAAAGAGAAAAGGGACGACCTCGCCGCGGGTGGACTCAGGACATCACGGGAAGCCTGAATGTGTCACTGCGAGACGCTGGAAAGAAAGAAAGAAAGCATATCAATTCTTCGTTGTTGGCGGTGCTGTTGGAGAAGCGGATACCAGTCACCGAAAACTTCCGAAAACTTACCTTCGAGGACCCATTTTAAAAAAAAAATGTATGAGAAACCATGCGACTGCACAAACACAGAGTGATCTGGAACCAGTGGATCGTTCCTGGCGCTGAGACAGCCAAAGTAAACAGGAATGTAAGGTCTAGGAGCAACATAAAGAAAACAATGGAGCGTGCCAAGAAAATAACAAATGGAACACAGAAGACACATGAAACACAGAAGGTACACGGAACACAGAAGACACACGGAACACAGAAGGTACACGGAACACAAGACACACACGGAACACAGAAGGTACACGGAACACAAGACACACAGAACGGAGAAGTTACACGGAACACAGAAGTTACACGGAACACAGAAGTTACACGGAACACAGAAGTTACACGGAACACAGAAGGTACACGGAACACAGAAGTTACACGGAACACAGAAGACACACGAAACACAGAAGGTACACGGAACACAGAAGTTACACGAAACACAGAAGGTACACGAAACACAGAAGGTACACAGAACACAGAAAGTACACGGAACACAGAAGTTACACGGAACACAGAAGACACACGAAACACAGAAGGTACACGGAACACAGAAGGTACACGGAACACAGAAGTTACACGGAACACAGAAGGTACACGGAACACAAGACACACGGAACGCAGAAGACACACACGGAACACAGAAGGCACACGGAACACACCAGACATATAGAACACACCAAACACATAGAACACACCAGTCACACGAAACACAGAAGGCACACGGAACGCAGAAGGTACACGGAAAACAGAAGGTACACGGAACACAGAAGACACAAAACACAGAAGGTGCACGGAACACAGAAGACACGGGACTGATACGTAGAATGAAATAACACAAAAACAAAAAAATATTCACTATTTAAAACCAAAACATAAGCGGAGGAGAGACAGAACACAAGAGAAAAGAAAACGAAAGCCAGGCGATATGCTTAAGGAATCATTTCAGCAGATTTCGGCTGTTACATCCCCAGTATAACTTTATATCCTTCATTATTTGCCAGTTTTCACTGCTATAAGCCAAACTAGCACATGAAGTAACAACATACAAAAACAAGAATTTCTCACAGGCAAATGAATAACCACCTACTGAACGTCTGTGCCAGATTTCTCATCCTCGACAGAAAAAATAAATACGCCAGCGAGGCAGCAGCAGCTAAACGAAAACAGACCAGTGTGATTGACGTCGGATCTGGCTAACAATATATTTGCTACGTTATGTAGGGGGAAAATATGGAATAAATACACCAGACGATTCATGAAAGCCACATTTGGCTTCAATTCAGACCTCTATTTTTTTGCCAACTAAAATAATGTGAAGTTCGAAATTTCTCAATATCTGTTACTATAATTTTCATGATATGTGCGTCTCTGTTTATTTTTAGTATAGTACTAAATGTCTCTGCTACACATTTCTTACTACGTAGTTCACAAGAATGCAGAATTGGGCTTCTTCTTCTTCTTCTTCTTCTTCTAAATGATCGGTATGCCACTTTACGTTTATCAGTTAATGGCACACATGGATATATACAAAATCTATGTACTGCTTTTCTTTTGTTCAGTTTGAAATTGAGAATTCACATATCAGAATCCGGCATCATTACATTCAGGACAGTCGCATACATCCTTCGCCGCGTACCCCAGCATCCAAAGAAGCCTAGGTCCACTATGGTTTTTGTCAAATGTTGGATGTTGATTAATCTTTCCTCCCATGAAATTCTGAATTTCTTCCAGCACTCTTCCTCTGTGCTATCGTCATCAATCTCGCTATAATGACATTGTCTACCCACTCCCTCTCCTCATCCTCCCGCAGCCTGTCCAAAACGGCCTTCGCAATGTCTTCCTTGTCTTTTCTCGACCTCCCTTGTATTTCAGCCTGTCCTGTTTAATGGCTAATAGCCATCTCATTTCCATGTGTCCAGCTAGTCTGTTAGCCATCTCATTTCCATGTGTCCAGCTAGTCTGTTAGCCATCTCATTTCCATGTGTCCAGCCAGTCTGTTAGCCATCTCATTTCCATGTGTCCAGCCAGTCTGTTAGCCATCTCATTTCCATGTGTTCAGCTAGCCTGTTAGCCATCTCATTTCCATGTGTCCTGCCAGTCTGTTTGTTAGCCATTTCATTTCCATGCACACTTCGCAAGCTATGGACCGAAGATCACATTAATCCTTTAACATGTGAGTTTTTATTTGCCAGAAACAACTTTTGCGTTGCACAGAAATATGGAGTCTGTTGTAAACAACATATAATGTCGTAAATGAGGTAGAACATCTACTGTGACGTAAGTGATGTCTATAGAGATTGTACACAGACTGTGACGTAAATGATATCTAGGGAAATAGAACTTCGACTGTGACGTAAATGATATCTATGTGATAATTTCTTCTACGAACCATGTTTTAAAGATCACATCTAAGTAGCAGAATATCTAACTTCAATTTTGAGCAGGCGTCATAAAATCGATAGCCACATGACTTCCAAGACTTGAGGATGTAGGTTCTATCTCTTCTGCCATCGCTTTCTAATCAATACGAATCCTCGCCGGTAATAAGGACCGCATGCTCATGTGCGCTATGCACCTTTCCGTGACGATTTAGAATCACCTTGAACTTGCACAGAGTGCAGTGATGATAATCGATTCTTCGATTTATTTCTTGTTACTTTTTTTTTTTTTCTTTTTAGTATTTTCGGGGGAGAATCTGGTTCCTCTCACGCAGGAGATGTCAGAACTTGTTAAGTTTAGTTCCGCGTTTCTGTCAGATATAATTAACATCATTCTTCTTATTCTGATATACTGAGACATTGCACCCGAATAGTTTTTAGGTACAGTATATGTATATATATGGAACTAACTACACTGCACGTAAATACACACGAAGCCACTGCGGTAAAGCTGTGATAACAAGATGTTGAGACCATTTAAAACAAAGGCAGGAATAGTTTTATTAATTAACGAGTAAACATTTCTATTTCATTTTGGCCTGCACCTTAATAATAATTCTTTTTTAAAAAACATAAAGGACAAAGGGATAGGAAATGAATAGAAAAATGTAAATTCACATCACTGATATACAATAAATGAGACTGAGAAAAAATAGTAGAAAAAAAAGGAGCACTTGGATGTGACTTGCACGAAGCTGTACCCGAGGGTGCATGTGGTGAAGTACTTTTAACGTCTAAATGAAGACTTCTGAGATTTGATGTCAGTCTGACTAACTGATAGTAAAGAAGAGGTAGAGAAAGGGGAAAGGAGAGAGGGCTGTCAAGCCAAAAGAAACGGGTGGAATAGATGAATATGGCTGGGGCAGAAGGTTAGTAATACAGAGCTATGAAGATCATCGAATGTCAGCTGCAGGTGAGGGCAGAGTAGACGAGAAAGCTCCGTGGGGTGGGAATATGATTATGAAGAAAGAAAAGGTTCACTAAAGTTTAATTTCGAGTTCAAATAGTGTGCATTTAGTGCCCCATATTCCTGCATGTATCGGTTCTCAAGCGTCGGGCGTCTTCTGTCATCAGAGTGAGATTCTTTAACGGCTGTTAAGGAAAAATCAGACCTGTTCTGTGATTAGGAGCACTGAAATGAGAAGAGACTGGCTAAAAAGCATTCTGGAAGATGTCATAAATATGTTTCTGTACGCAGTCACCTAATCTGAGACCAGTCTCTCCAGTGTAAGTTATTATACAGTTTTTTTTTTTAAAATTTGCAAAGAACTGCATAATACAGTGCGTTCGGAAAATAGATGTGCAGGTAGATATGGCTAGATACCGCAGACATTAAGATATCACTACGATACCGGAATCGACACTGGGTTAGTGCACAGTTACTTATGGAACACCCTGTGTTATGCAGCGAGACTTTCATTAGAATCCCTCATTGAGTGTGAGGACAGTTCTGGGAAAAAATGACCGATTTCGTTTCCCAGTTTACAGGGCAGGTGGTGACATAGCGAGGCCATTTGCATTTTCTAGTTCCAATAACGGCAGGGTTCTCGCTTCAGGATATCCTTCAGATTTTGTCCCCGTATTTAGGCTAATAGAGGCGCTGGTGGCGATGGAGAATCAGAAAAGATTCCGAGAGTGCCAGGGGTCGAGATGCAGCAGTGGGAAATGGTGGTAGAGGATTTTCTGAGATGTGAGGCATGCATTACTAAGGTTACAAGGACTGTCTCTAATTTACTGTTAACAAATGCAGTCGTGCTACTCGGTGTTTATTTTCATCTAGCGCCAAAGTGACGGACACCATTAAAGATCTACGGTTTTGTAAGAATAAATCACATGACTTGTGGCCTTTCGGGCATTAACTATGTAAAGATCTGTGGTTTTATGCATACATTTTCCTGTTTTGTGTCTGTTCTTGCATATAAAACTCTTCGAGTTAGTATAGTTAAGTCAAGTCATAATCTGAGTCTGAAACTTCAACGACTTTTCCCAGCTTGGTCGCAGTGATCATAATGTTTCGCCACAGCTGGAGAAGATAAAACGTATTTTAAACGAAATGAAAATGTCTATTAACAGTCGTTCACTTCCCTCTGTGTCTTTTCTTTTATCGAGTCTAAAATGGTTTGTCTACAGTTTTGAAGACTTATCATGAATGCTAGGGTCTGTTAAATAATAATAATTTTAAAAAACACCTTAAAAATGCGATAGATGTTCCAAGCACCTTCCCGTAGCCATGCAAGCCGACAGTAACGTTACTTGTGAGATAAAGAATGTCTTGCTGGTGCAGTACGGTACCAAAGAGCTACATGACGTCACAGCGACAGCGTACAGATGTCCGCCCCTCTAGAGACTAGCACAAAAGTAGAACAATGTTATGAACCCTACAAAAATTTCAGCGATGAAGGAAGGTACAGTTCGGTTATGATTGCCTTCTCAAAAGCTAATTTTCTACCTGCAATCAGATCCAAACGACGTGAACTTCTGAGTACATGTTTCCTGCTGCAGCATGATGATAAAGCTCGATTGCCCGTGCAGTATAAACTACTGAAGACCTGCACCTCGAGTGTCTTCCACGTCCTCCTTACTCTTAAGATCTTGCACCTCGAAAGATTATCACATATTTGGACCAATCAAAGAGACAGTAAACGGAAAGACTTTTGGGTTAGAAGACGAGGAGCAACAGGCAGTGCGTGAGTTGATGTGCAGTCGATCAAAAGATTTGTTTTCATATAATACAGGGATCCGTGCACTCTGTAAGCACTGGAGGATTTGCGTGACTCGTAATGGAGAATATGTAGAAAAATGACGCAGGTAAAATGACACTTTTGCGTCAATAAATTTAAAATGCTGGTCAGTTTGCGCAAGATCGCCCTGCATTCAGGAAATGAATGAACGGAAGAGTGAATGACCTTTATCTTTAAAGGGTAAAGGATTGGGTACGCAGGCCCGTCTTACATTCTGCCCTTCATCTTACCTGGGAAAAGGGGGGGGGTGGTGAACAACGTTCTGGAAAGGACACGTCACAAGAAGATACGAATGGAAAAAAAACCAACTTAAGGCTTTCATCTAGATGACCCTGGGGTGTTTTACTTGAACATTTGCCTGTGTGCAGGCTCCAAGTTGTTCTACTTTAATACTGTCATCGCTGGGAAAACAACAAAGTTCTTAGTACACTTGCCTTTCGTGGCGAAGATTTGTTGTTCGTTCCTTGCCAGGGCCACCTCGGTCAGTCCGGCAAAAGAAATAGGTACCTGGCTCCCCCTGGAGCTGGAGAAGGAAATGTCACCGCTCATGATTATTGAGCACATCACCGTCTTTTGTGCTCACAGATCAAAGAAACGGCATAAACCCAGTATTCTCAATGTCATTTTTTTTAAATTGGAAGAACTAAAATCTGGTTCACTTTCTTCCCAGAGTCTGATATTAATCACCATGCTCTGATATCGTCGATTCAGTTTGCAACAGCTCGTCGTGTAGCGCAACCCTGAAAACATTGAGGGTTGTTTGGACGAGCAAGTTTATAGAACGTAGACAGCCCCGGAAGGGAAGGGAGAGAAGCTAGAAAACAGTTGAGGGTTACAAGCGTAGCCGATCATAGTACAGTCCCTTTTCTTTTCAAATGGCTGACTAAGCATGGCTTGTTTTCGAGTCATCAAAATAATGCAGACATTTTTCTTGTAGTTTTTTTCTGCTCGCGTTCTGGTAGTTCAGGAGTGGTATGAGATGCAGTTCAAGAAAATGCTTTCCATGTGAATGCTCTTGCTTTTGCTTAATACACCGACAGCCGTGTGTACAGCGCAATTCGATACCGCTCTGGTTTCAAGCACTTATTTTATTTTCACTTAGTTCCCTCAAAAAATTGCCAGGTGCCAATTTTTGTAGCTCTTGTTGATTTACGTTTACCTCAGGCCGGCTATAAACTCAACCTGCTTCCGTTGCTATGATAATAATGTCGTTTAATATTTGTTAATTTTAAAAATCTTGTATGAGCCAGATCAGATCAGATAGTACCATGTCGTGTCTGGAATCAAGTCGATTGCCATTTTCCTGCAAAACCAGGCAGGCCATCCGGGTATTTCTGTCTTCTCCCCCCCCCCCAACTTTGTCTTTTGCCATTTTATCTTTCCAGTCATGACCAATTTTTCGAGACCTTCACGTCTGCTGACGTGTCCGGGAAGTTTTGATTGCCCTGTGCTATTTTTAAACCTGGTTCTGATTTCTCCCGTGAGCCTATGCGAGTTTCTGGGGAATCGAAGAATTCTGAATATTCAAGAAACTGCTACAAACAAGAACATTTTTGTTGGAACTGAAATGATGCTACAGAAACTAAGATATTCATTTCACGGTAGATCTTTTTTTTTTGTTTTTGTAAGCGAGCGATATCTTTTAGTTTTAGAACTTCCTTCGTTGAACACGATAACAAGAGTAACTAGAAAGTCAGATGTGACGTAACGTGTCATGTTTGACAAATCATTGACGTGACACAGGCGGTGTCTGTGGGCTGGATAATATCATTTATTAGTTCAGAGCTACGCCGCCCTCGTCTGGTTAGTTCAGAGCTACGCCGCGCTCGTCTGGTTAGTTCAGAGCTACGCCGCGCTCGTCTGGTTAGTTCAGAGCTACGCCGCCCTCGTCTGGTTAGTTCAGAGGCGCGCCGTACTCGTCTGGTTAGTTCAGAGCTACGCCGCCCTCGTCTGGTTAGTTCAGAGCTACGCCGCGCTCGTCTGGTTAGTTCAGAGCTACGCCGCGCTCGTCTGGTTAGTTCAGAGGCATGTCATGTTCCCTCTGTGAGTTGACATCCACGTCATTTCAGTTCTGCGAGTTGACTATTACGTCATTTTAGTTCTGCGAGTTGATAACTATGTTATTTTAGTTCTGCAGTTGACAGCTATGTTATTTTAGTTCTGAGAGTTAACAACTATGTTATTTTAGTTCTGCGAGTTGACAACTATGTTATTTTAGTTCTGCGAGTTGACAACTACGTCGTTTTAGTTCTGCGAGTTGACAACTACGTCGTTTTAGTTCTTCGAGTTGACAACTATGTTATTTTAGTTCTGCGAGTTGACAACTATGTTATTTTAGTTCTTCGAGTTGACAACTATGTTATTTTAGTTCTTCGAGTTGACAACTATGTTATTTTAGTTCTTCGAGTTGACAACTATGTTATTTTAGTTCTGCGAGTTGACAACTATGTTATTTTAGTTCTTCGAGTTGACAACTATGTTATTTTAGTTCTTCGAGTTGACAACTATGTTATTTTAGTTCTTCGAGTTGACAACTATGTTATTTTAGTTCTTCGAGTTGACAACTATGTTATTTTAGTTCTGCGAGTTGACAACTACGTAAGATTCTTTCTGCGAGCCGACAGCCACGTTATTTTAAACAGGATAGCGGGAGGGGGGAGGGACCACATATAGACAAGAAATAAAACTTAAGAGAAGCTGTACTGCCACTTATTTACTTCTAGGGAAAAAAAATATTAAACAAAGTCGAAGTAAATTTTGTGACAAATATAAACGAGTTCCTTTCATCACTACAACTTTCTGACCTAGTGGTTACAAGTAGCTCATGTCTTACCTCTTCTCATCCATTAGGAAAACCCACTTCTCTCTCCCACACCAAAAGATGCTAAAAATGATGAGCCCCGTGAAGGAACAAGTGAATACTTCACACTCAAAAGTGATATTAATAACCCGACCTATACGCCAAGTTGAGACGCACAGAGTATTTTCTCTAGGGGGAAAAAAAAATCTTATCTTCTGGAACAGCCTGCAAGATACAACAATACACCACACACACACACACATACACACACAAGGCGCGGGAGGGAGAGGGGAAGGGAAGACTGGAAGATGAAGGGAATACTCCCTTTCGCTGATGTTAACGAAAAGCTAGTGCGGATAAGCAAGAAACGGGAACATCACTTGTTAGTATTCTCCGCGCAAGTCGAAACGAAAGGAGTGAGTCATCTCCCCTGTGTACATGGTTTTTTTGAAAAACAGCGCCGGTAATTTGAAGAGCAAAGTTTTTGGAGTAATCCATTCTTCCTCTTTCATCCCTCTTTCCTTAGAAAAAAAAGTAATAAAAAACTTTAAACTTGTTAAAAAGGGATTTTAAAAAAACTCGCTGCTGTCGAGCATGGCATAAATAACACTAATAATAATAATATTAATAACAAACATAAACACACAGGCAGTCAATGGTAGCATGCATTTGTATCAGCGAGAAATGGTTGACAGTTTGTTTGGTTAACATGTTCAACAGCTGGCGTAATGTTACTCCTGACAGAACATGCAAGTTTAGTCGCCTGTTTATACAGTGCAGACATTCTAGTTCCACTAATTCTACGACCTACTAATTCAGCTTTTATAGACTGAACTCCCCCCCAAAAAAAAAAAAACGACAACAATAAAGACTTAATTTTCTACTTTATATGCTCTAGGCCTATTTAGCTACTGGATGCATGACTTCAAGTACCATTAAGTCAGCAAGTCAGTCGTCTAGTGCAGTGGTTTCCAAACTTCTTCTCCTTTGCGTACCCCATGGCAGCTTATTTCAACAAACTCTTGCTTTTTTTTTTTTCAAATTTATGTGTACGCATATCCCAGGTTGGGAACCACTGGTCTAGTGTCAAGATCCCACAGGGGGAAAGTCGTGATCTTTTGGGAAGAGCGCGGCTGAGGGTTAAAGTTTTTTTTTCACATATGTATTAGCTTTGTTTATGTTCAAAACAGCAAGGCTCTTGAACACTGATCCCTAGATCCCCATTTTGTTCTACATGTTTCCAGTTATTTTTTCAAAACTAAGATGGTCTTAACATTTAACAAAAACATTAATGTTCCAAGTTTAATTATACGTCTCTTCGAGACCTTCCCCCCCCCCCCCCCCATAAGTTAGCACACAACTTGGCACCATGAAGCAATACAAGGCCATATTCTGTAACAAGGTTTCTCAAACTTATATTTCTTTAACATCGAACTCTGAAAGTCCTTGTACACGTTTTAGCAAATCAAACTAATCCTACAAACTATATGTAAAGAAAGATGGAGAAAACAACGCTGAAGAGTAAAAACATGACGAAAACTATAGACTCTAAAGAAACTCTCTCTCTCTCCCTCTCTCTCTCTCTCTCTCTCTCTTTGAACCCTAAGTGCTCAAAGCACATGGGGCTTCCGCAAGGGTGTTCCACAAACGTCTGTCCTTTGCCCTTTTCCCGCTCTTGCCCAGGTGAGCCCACTATTGCTAAACATCCTTTCTGTTCTTCTTTTCCACCTCCTTTGGTCTACCCATACTTCTGTTTCCCCGTGGTGTCCATCTTAATGCAATTTTTGGTAGTGAATCATCCGGAACATACGTCCCAACCATCGCCAGCGTTCTCAAGAAACTACCAGGTTATAATCTTCCGACAGGGAGTGAAAGATGCTGCCTGATTAGGCAATCAGCGACCCATAGCTGATGTGCTAGCGTCAGGGTCAGCGACCCATAGCTGATATGTTAGCGTCAGGGTTAGCGACCCATAGCTGATATGTTAGCGTCAGGGTTAGCGACCCATAGCTGATATGCTAGCGTCAGGGTTAGCGAACTATAGCTGGTATGTTAGGGTCAGGGTTAGCAACTCATAGCTGATATGCTAATGTCGGCGTTAGCGAACCATAACTGACCAAAACCCTGTTCTACCTCTCCGTTGGTACCCCTAGTAACATGCTGAACCTGGCTAACAGGGCAGACATCGCCATAGTCCCCATGGTGGTGGAGTCTGCTAAAGAAGTATTGCACACCCCCTATTTATTATCTGCACTCCGGAAGTGAAAAAATAGTTGCCATAACCCGCTCCCAAGCCGATACGATGTCGCGTCTTAACACCTTCACAGCAACTGGCTGCAGAGAACACCAGCTCGCAGTTACAGGGAGATAGCACAAGACAAAACAAGACAATAATCTTCCGAGAACAAAAAAACTGCAGGCTGAAAGCCTAAACCACAAGAAGAAAGTTGGTCCAGCAGAAATATGTGCCTGTGGCAAAGACACACAAACAGCACAGCATATCCTCCAGAGAAGCCAACTACACGACCTACGCAGGCAAAGAACCTTAGCAGACCCCTACAAGAGAAGCTCTATGGCGATGCGGAAAAAAAAGAGAGACGGACTGCTGCATCTATGAGAGAGATTAGAGTCGATACCTGAGCGATGGACGGACAAGACACTAATATACTAATAGGCTTATAATTCTGAACAGCTGACGAAATCTAAGTTATCAGAGTAACTATAATAAGTTCCAGTCGCATGCTTACCTAAAGAACAGTATGAAAGACAGCATGTTAAACTGTACATATGCAAATTTTACAGCAAATTTCATACGTACATTCATGAGATTATCAAATGCACTCCCCGGCACATATTACAAAGACGATTTAGTCTATGAAGATCTACTTAGCCAGATCTGATGAAGATACTGGACTCCCAGCAATAACTGTAAAACTGCTGCAGAAAACCCGCATAAAGCTAAACTGTTTAAAAAACGCAACAAATACGATGTTGCGATTTAAACTGAAGTTTGCTGCTCAGACAAGGGCAATTTGCCTGAAATGTTCAATTTGACATCTTCTTCACGTGCTGACCTGAATTGTACTCAGCAGATGATTCATGAGCACAGAAAAGCGACACTTTTCAAAACAGCATTTTTGACAATAACTCATGACAGGTTCACGAGAATCCCGTGAAAATTACTGAATACAAAACTCACTAGCCATGTTATTGAATGCCTATAAAAGATTGACGCTCCTCGAATCAATTTATTTGAAAATGCAGTGCGCAAGTCTGGCTCATCTGATTTATTATCATTGAACGTTCACAGACTGGACAGTCACAAAGTATAGTAGCCAGACAATTTAATGTGGTTAGAAGCACCATTAGTCGCCACTGGAGACGATGTTAAGAATCTAGCTCAGTTACAGACCGGCCCGCGCGTGGAAGATCCATAGTCACAAATCTTGTCGAAGATCGCTTCATATGGCTGCGTCACATCAGGAATCAGTTTGCAGCTGCGTTCTCAACAGTCCAGTCAATGACAGCAGCTCGTCGAATTTCAGATCAAACTGTCAGGAACCGGCTACACGACGCTGGTCTTTGGGCTGGAAGAACATACAGAGGTCCTGTTCTTACAGACCGGCATCGTCAGAACCGACTGCAGTGGGCGAACCAGCAACGTCAGTTGACCGTTGAGAATGACTGGTTTAGTGATGAGTCATTCTTTCTGCACCAGCGACACGACAGACTGAGAAGAGTTTACCGGACAGTCCATGCTGCGTGGATAAGGCTCCTCCACATGGTGGTGGAAGTGTACTGGTGTGGGGACGATCAACTTCATGGGAAGAAGCGACTGGGTGCACACTGAAGCACGCATGAATGCCCAACGATACGTCGTTGAAATTCTTCATCCTCACGTCCTTCCACTTCTGACTGCAACAGGGTCGATTTTTCAGCAGGATAACGCTCGACCTCATGTGGCATAACTCATCACCCAGTTCCTCGCTGACAACAACGTCCAGATAATTCCGTGGCCATCTATGTCATCAGACATGAACCCAATAAAACACTTATGGGATGAACTCAACAGACAAGTCCACCAGCGAGACGTGGCGCCAACCAATCTCCGACAGTTGTCTCTTGTACTGCGGGAACAACAGATCCAACGTCTAATCGGATCCATGTCAAGGAGATGTCGTTCTTTGATACAGGCCAGAGGAGACCATACACTTTACTGAAAAGGAGGCCTCAGTCGCAAAGAATAAAAGTCCAACCCAAATATAATGAACATCATTTCATTGTTAAAGTCTTCAAGTTTCTTCATGACAAGATTGAAACATTAATTCCGTAAAATAACATCTTGATACAAGTTTGAAATTTTATGTCCATTACGACTATAGTAGTGTTGCGTTTCTTTTTTGAACGGTATATGAACTTTTCCCTTGCGAAATGGCTTCAGATTTAGAATACTCAGAACTAGACTTGAAGAAAAGAACAGGAAGCGAGACCACGAAATGTATGCTACACGGTGAGAACTAAAATATACAAGGCAGTACAAAAAACGGAACAAAAGACATACCGGATCGGCAGAAAACATAAGTAAACATGAACTATGGGAGAAACTTGCAACCGGATAAACATTCGTTCTGGCTTTTTTGTTGGGCGAGTTCAAGAACTGTGACAGGTGTTGCGGTCTCAGTTCCGTCATTCATCACAGATGGACATCTGCTCCCCCCCCCTTCCCCCTCTTCCGCACACGGCTCGATTCTCTAGACCTACCGCATCGAGCCTGTTGCTCTTGGTTATTTCTCTCTCTCCCTCCCCCCTCTCCCAATAGTTAAAGGTTCTGGCTTTCACACATCTCCTGCAGCAGTGTTGTGGCTCCCAACAAAATGACGAGTCTCTCTCTCTCTCTTCTTTATATATATATATATATATATATATATATATATATATATATATCTTTCTCTCTCTCTTTCTCTCTTTCACTCTCTTTCTCTCTTTCTTTCTTTCTCGCTCTTTCTCTCTCTCTCTCTCTCTCTTTCTTTCTCTTTCTCTCTCATTCTTTCTCTCTCTTTCTCTCTCTCTCCCCCTCCCCTCCCCAAAAAAAACCGTGAACGAAAACTCCCTAATGCAGAATTTTCCGACCAAGGTTCTTTGAAAACTTGAAGCTCTGGAGAACCTCGTTTAAGATTCAAGAAGAAATCGCATCTTTGAAACAGACAATATTCCTGTCTATAATAACTGAATTAATTCTTTCTGTATTCAAATTTGTGCATGAGTATGATCACCCACATCGATGATGATGATGATGACATTCCAGATTATGTATGCATATTATATTTTTTTTAAATTCTATAGCCAGAGTGAAGTCAATTTTCTCTGTATTCAGGTATCCAGTAGCCAAGATGTAGTTTTTGTTGGTCAGTGCCTCTCGCCCGCTCATGGAGTACATGTTACAGAGGTTACACACTCGCCCACTCATGAAGTACATGTTACAGAGGTTATACACTCGCCCACTCATGAAGTACATGTTACAGAGGTTATACACTCGCCCACTCATGGAGTACATGTTACAGAGGTTATACACTCGCCCACTCATGAAGTACATGTTACAGAGGTTATACACTCGCCCACTCATGAAGTACATGTTACAGAGGTTATACACTCGCCCACTCATGGAGTACATGTTACAGAGGTTATACACTCGCCCACTCATGAAGTACATGTTACAGAGGTTATACACTCGCCCACTCATGGAGTACATGTTACAGAGGTTATACACTCGCCCACTCATGAAGTACATGTTACAGAGGTTATACACTCGCCCACTCATGAAGTACATGTTACAGAGGTTATACACTCGCCCACTCATGAAGTACATGTTACAGAGGCTATACAATCACGAGTCATTTAATACCGTGATATGGATGACATTATCACTGTGTCAAAATGAATTGACTTCTCTACCGAAGATGGTGCACACACGAATTCTCCCCATCCAAGTTCAGTGACAGGAGGAGTGAAGGAGGGAGGGAGGGGGGGAGTCCAGGCGTCGCACAGCTCCAAGGTCGGGAAAGCTTCCTTGTTTCAAGGAAGAAATCTGTATCTTCCGGTGAGGCCACACGTGGATGAAAACAGAACTGACCTATAGGGTAAGCTGGGGGGTAGGGGGCGGGGGTTGGGGGAGTGGAAATAATTTTGCACCGGCTTGCAAAATTCCGCCCCCACCCCCTCGATGGCCCTGTCCCTATCCGACACCATGTTTGTGCCTCACCGCCATCACAGCATCGCCTCCGAAGAAAAACAGCTTCCAGTTCCTGCCAGACTGAAAAAAAAGGGACAAACGAAATGATGTTCGTGCTACAGGACTAGCTGTGTGTGTGGATGGGGGTTAGGGCTGACACACAGCGGACAGCGCAATAAAACATCTGAAATAAGAGTTTAAACGATGTCATTCAAAATTCGCTAGTTTCGTCCATCCTTCTTCTTGTCTAATGCTCTCTGTCACGCAAGCGAAGGCAACTAAACGAACCAACATGGCTACCTTGCTTCCCTGCTCCTTTTATATATATATATATATATATATATATATAGTAATGTTTATACATAATGTTCATAATGTACAAAATATTCAAATCTCTCTAACCTCTAATAAGGAACCTAAAACCAGAAACTAAGCCATTCATAGCAGAAACTAAGACGGCCTAAGATACGCAAGCCCCACGAAGGCAGCTTCCTTTGCCATTAAATTTAGATCTAGAAATGCTTCTGGTGTAGGCAAAATAATCACGTGAACCTTACCCCCAATTCCAGACTTCCGCTTCCAGTTCGTTGTATGCACTTCCGGGGCATGATGTCTGCACTTATTCAGGAAATTAAAAAGCCGCCTCTGCATGCCCGTGTATTGATCTCTAAGCATCATCACGTGCACCACAAAGCAGCATAGTAAAAAAACCGTTGACAAAAATGCGTTTTGAACCATTAATGGTTATGATACAAGGGCCAGATGAAACTCATTGACGAGAATGCGTTTTAGACCATCACTTGGTGGGTCTCGGAAGCGGATCGCGTGACACCGTGGTTTTCGTCGCACCAGTTTAGTCTAGAGTTGGACTTTCTCACCGGAAGACCTCGACGTGTTTAGGATATCAGTGCATCCCCGCCGGGTGAGAGGCGGTAGCCCACCCAGGCCAGAGATACTCTGAACCCCTTGTGGTCCTCTTGGGTATCTCGTGTGGTCCTTTCGGAGACCACACAGGAGACCACGGGACCTAACGAGGACCACAGGCGTAAATTCAGTAGGATCACAGTGCGGTTTTGGTGGTAGAAGCGAACGAAGAAGAAGAAGAAGAAGACCATCACTGGTTATGATACAAGGGCCAGATGAGACTCATTGACGAGAATGCGTTTCAGACCGTCACTGGTTATGATACACGGGCCAGAGGAAACTCACGTGGCAATCACTGATCCATAGTTGACATGTTACCGTCAAGTTTGGGGAACAATAGCTGACCAAGGCCGTGTCCCATCTCCCCGTTGGTAATCTCAATAACAAGCCTAGCTTGGCTAAACAGAGCAGGGGTCGCCTTTAATCCTCACAGTGGTGGAGCCTGCTAAAGAATCATTGTACGCCCTCTACTTTTTAGTTTTGCACAGGGAGTGGAAAAAAAATGGTCGCCATAACTAGCTCCCAAGCCGACATGATGCTGTGCTTCAATATCTTCAGAGCATCAGCTGCAGAGAACACCAGCACGCTGTACTCGGGAGACAGAAGACAAGACTATATACAGGTAAGAGCCCTTTTTCAAGCCGTCAAGGCATATTGAGATACGGCGTTAGGTCTGTATTTCCAAGATCATCGGCTCACGAAAGTCTGATGTGGTCAATATCATGCCTGGGCGTATTTATCTTCCCACATTCCTCTGGCACCCATTTTTAGAGGCTGGGTGGACCACGGGACCTTTTTCGTGTGGTGCTACCAGGAAAAAAAATCCCCACTGCTGGGATTTGAACCCGGTACTAGTAGACCGGAAAGACAAAGTTAATGAAGCAAAATGTGAACAACAGAAATGTACTCAGAGTAGATAACAAGTTAGTGGAGGAGGTCAACGAATTTGTATACCTTGGCAGTAGAGTAGTAGAAAATGGAGACAGCACAGAGGACATCAACAGCAGACTTACTAGAGCAAACCAGGCTTTTGCAATGCTGCAGACTCTATGGAAATAAAAAAAAACTAAGCATAAATACGAAAATCAGGATATTTAAGAGTAATGTTCTAAGTGTACTACTCTATGGAAGTGAATGCTGGAAAATCACCAAAACCATAGAAAACAAGTTGAATTCTTTCCAGACTAAATTTTTACGAAGAAATAGAAAAATATTTTGGCCAAACACCATAAGAAATAACATCTTGTTGGCAGAAATGCAGATGAAGCCACTGACAACAATTATTGAGGAAAGACGCTGGCGATGGTTGGGACATGTGCTCCGAATGACTGACAACTCACTACCAAAAATAGCACTAAGATGGACACCACAGGGGAGCAGAAGTAAGGGTAGACCAAAAGAGACATGGAGAAGAACAACAGAAAGGATGTTGAGCAATAGAGGGCTCACCTGGGCAAGAGCAGAAAAAAAGGCGAAGGACAGGCATTTGTGGAAAACCCTTGTGCCTAATCACTCAGCCAGCCAGGCCGCCTAAGAGATTCTCTCTCTCTCTCTCTCTCTCTCTGAACCTTAAGTGCCCAAGACACATGGGGCTACCGCAAGGGTTTTCCACAAACGCCTTACCTTCCCCCCCCCCCTAAGAGATAAAACCATATATAAAATTATGTTTTTCGGACCTTTGTTGGAGCATTTGATACGAACAGCTTAGCCAGACAATACTTTCTGCTGAACTAGAAACCAAAGTCGCTTAGGATACTATTTCACCTGCAAACAGTGATTTGGCCAGTAGCCAATGCTATTATGCTAAGGCGATGAGTCAGTTGTCGGAACCCAGGGATCCAATGCTGGTCAGGATCCTGTTCTACCCATTCGTAGTGTCCCTAGTGATAGTTTGATGCGTTTCTTCATGTTTGGCTAATGGGATACAGTCCTTATTACTCTGCATGATTGTGCAGCCTCAGAGAAGTTTCTACCTTGGTTCCACTCCTTGTCTTCCAATAAGGCACAGTGATCTTTTCCCTATCCAAGTTCAGTGAGAGGAATGAGGGGGTGGGGAGGGGGTCCAGGCGTTGCACAGTTCCAGGGTCGGGAAAGCTTCCTTGTTTCAAGGAAGAAATCAGTAGCTTCCGGTGGGGCCAAAAGTGGATGAAAACAGAACTGACTTATAGGGTAAGCTGGGGGTGGTAGGGGTGGGGTTGGGAGAGAGGAATTTAACGGAATGGAAATAATTTTGCACCGGCTTGCAAAATTCCCTTTGGGAGCCTTGTCCCTATCCGACAGCAAGTTTGTGCCTCATCGCCATCATAGCATCGCTTTCGAAGAACAACAGCTTCCAGTTTCTGTCAGATGGAGAGAAAAAAATAGGGACAAACGAGATGCTGGTTGTGCCGCAGGACTAGCCAGCAAAATAATCATCATTGGATTATTCCCAAAAGTCCGGGGGTTGCCTGCTGCGAAGCTTCTTTCTTGGATCCGCTACAAGGGGGAAAAGAAAGTCACATCCACCATAACCTACTTCCGCAGACCTGTACAGTGTTTGCGGTGATCGTCTAGTCCAGAGCTTCAACTTCCCCTGCGTCAGCAAGAGCGAAAACAAACAAAATCTAAATGCCACTTAGAAGTCTTCTGCCGCCACACTGCCACCTGGACGGTAAACAACACTGCCACCTGGACGGTAAACAACACTGCCACCTGGACGGTAAACAACACTGCCACCTGGACGGTAAACAACACTGCCACCTGGACGGTAAACAACACTGCCACCTGGACGGTAAACAACATTGCCACCTGGACGGTAAACAACACTGCCATCTGGACGGTAAACAACATTGCCACCTGGACGGTAAACAACACTGCCATCTGGACGGTAAATGACACTGCCACCTGGACGGTAAACAACATTGCCACCTGGACGGTAAACAACACTGCCATCTGGACGGTAAACAACACTGCCACCTGGACGGTAAACAACATTGCCACCTGGACGGTAAACAACACTGCCACCTGGGCGGTAAACAACACTGTCACCTGGACGGTAAACAACACTGCCACCTGGACGGTAAACAACATGCACTTAATGCATACGCCCTTGCAACAGAATGTTTACAAAAACGTAAAAAGAGTGAGGAAAGTCGGCAGAAATATGACGAGTACGTAGATATACGAAGAACATAGGACAATCCAGTATTTCGGCAAAAGCCTTTCTTCAAATATCTCTTATAAAAATAGCACACAGATAAAAACATGAAAAAGAGATTTAACAAATTAAACACTTAGCTTTTTTTTTTGTATCCTCCTTGTAGGATTGACGGGAACAAAAGGCTGGGAGTATGGAAACCAAATGACGTGGACAGTGGAACCAAATGACAGGTGTATGGAAACCAAATGACAGGGGTATGGACATCAAATGATTTGGGTATGGGAATCAAATGATAGAGGTATGGGACTCGATCTTCATTCATTCATTCCTTTGCTTGTCCCTTGCGGAACTTTGCCTCCCAAACAGCACTCCTGTAGGCCTCTCGGTTGTGAGCAAGATGGCCTGCTGCTGCTGCATCCATTTCCAGATCATCAACGATGTCCTGCAGCCATCTTCGTCTCGGTCTTCCTCTTTTTCTTTTTCCCACCATGTATCCTTCCAATACGGTCCTCTCCAAAGTATCATGACGTTTAATGTGGCCAAAATATTTAAGTTTTCTCTCTTTAATCCTCTTCACTAGCCAGCCTTCTTCAATATTAAGCTCCTGTAGTATAGATATATTTGTTCTTTTTTGTGTCCACGATATTTGGAGAACTCTTCTATAGCATTTACATTCAAAGGCATTTATGTGCTTCTCAGCTGTTTTGTTAAGTGTCCAGGTCTCACAGGCATATGTTGCGATGGGAAAGATGCATGCCCTTAAAAATCTTATCGATCTAGGAGCTATATATATATACACACACACACATGAGGGGCGATTGATAAGTTCGCGGCCTAATGTACAACGGATTATTTGTGGACAACTTTTTGGGGTTATTTCTCAACATAGTCCCCTTGCAAGTTTATGCACTTAATCCAGCGATCCCGGAGCATACGGATCCCTTCTTTGTAAAAGTCAGCATCTTGTGCCAGTAGAAAGTGGTCTACTAGCATGAATGACGTCATCTTCTGAAGGAAATTTGCGACTACTGAGCTCCTTTTTTAGTTTGGTAAACAGGTAATAGTCCGGATGGGTCAAATATGGGGACAAGGAGGATGTTCAAAATGACTACCTTAGCGTTGAAGTATATATATATATGTATATACTGCCCAAAAAAGGGAAACCCATAGCTTATATAAGCTCGAACAAAACCAAAAATTGTCACCAAGATATCAGGTCCGTGATTTTGCGTGAATTTTGCTATTCTCGTGTATAGTCAGAACGCAGTAGCTGTCCTTGCTAATCACGCATTTTTTAAACCACAACTCAAGTTGCGTTTATGGAAAAGTCGTGATTTTTGTGATGAGCACAACTCACTTCCCACACAAATGAAACCCTATAAAAGGATGAGGTTACACAAACAAATTCAGTTAATTTTCAAGCAGACAATTATGACCCGTATATCGCAAAATTTACGAAACATTGCTATTGTAGACATTTTTCTACTTTCTACTGGCAACGCTGCAAGCAGGCGAAAGTCAAAATCAGGTTTCCAGGCATTTAAACGTGCAGTAGAGTACCATCAGTCGACTTTGGCACCGTTTCCAAGCCGCTGGCTCAGCTGAAGACCAGCACCGCAATGGACGACCCAGGGTGACAACTGCAGCTGATGATCGCTTTATTCTGGTTCATCCCCCTAGGAACAACTGTGTTAAGAGCACACTTACTTTAACATAGTGTTTGTGAGACAGGGAACATAGATCTGTTTGCTTAAAAACTCTGACCTACTTCTGTAGCCCAGAAACTTGTAGCAATCAACACTAATTGTAATTGTTATTTTTGTAAAATGTTAATGTCAGGTTGGTGGACGGATGGGGACATGGAGATCTCTGGCGGGGATGAGGGAAGTCTGGTGTGAAACCAATGAATCCAGGACGTGACAAGCCTACAGGTCTTTACAACAATGGCTATCAGAATGATGTAAACAAAACAGAGCCAGCAGACTATAGGTGGCGGGGAATGGATATCGTTGAAGCAGTCATCAGATTCCTCATCTCAAAGTCAGAGTGTCTTTGTGGAACTGTCTCCAAACCATCTGACATGGAGAAGGGACTTACATACAGCCACCAGAGGCTGGAAAACAAAGTTTTAGCCAGGCCAGCCACACTGTCTTCATGGCAGTCCTAAGCAAGACCACAGTCTGCCCTAGCAAGGAAAGGTGCTGAAGTCAGAGTTACCCAGCCAAAAGGCGCATCGCAAAATTCAGGGTAACACGCATTATCGCTAATGAAATGTCTCTATCTGCAGTATTCAAACATGGTGCTCGCCCTGTGAAGACTAACCAGGCAGGTGCAGTGCCGGGCCCCCTGCCTCGAAAGGGTCCACCCAATGCTACTGGAGGTCCTCTCAGTTCGTCTTGTGGAGCCAGGAAACATGAGAATAGAGCTACTGGCCAAAAAATACAACGGAAGAAAACAGCCAAAAAGCAAGAACTTAAAATAACGCAGTGGGATGCTGAGGGTGTCAGCAGTGTTAGAGATGGCTATAGCAAAAAGGTGGAACTAGAGAACATACTTTTTGCAGAGCAAGTAAATATATGCTGCATACAGGAGACACACCTAACCAAAGATGCCGCCTTTAAAATCAGAGGCTACCAGTGTTTTAGATCAGACCGACAGGACAGAAGAAAAGGAGGAGTGCTCACACTTGTTAAGAATAACATCAGCGCATGTCAGGTGGGAGTGTTCATGGAAGGAGCCGAATATCAGATGATCCATCTAAAAAGTAGTAATACAGATTTCCACCTCCTTAACTATTACTGTCCTAATGACTGCCCACTTGCTTTAGAAACTTCCACACAAAGAGAGACTGATGGTCTGTGGCGATTTTAACAGCCATTCCCAGAGCTGGGGCTATGACCACATAGAAAAGAGAGGAGAGGAAGTTGAGAGCTGGCAGGATGATAATGGACTTCTCCTGATCAAGCAGCCAATGGATCCCCCAACATTTTACTCAAGGGCTTGGCGTACAAAATCAACACCAGATCTGGCATTCCACTCTCCAGATCTGAAGTGGAACATTACACGTGAAGTTGGAAAACAACTTGGAGGTAGCGACCATCGACCAGTCTTCCTGACAATAGAAAAATGAACTCCTTAACACCAGTAGCCCTCTCCCTAGATGGAACTATAAAAAAGCAAACTGGACAATGTACAGACATCGTACAGGCATCCTGGTGGGACAGCTGTCAATAGAAGGTAAGGATATTAACAGCATAGTGAAGGAATTCAATGCTTGTATCCTTCAGACCGCCCGTGAAACCATTCCCAGAGGAGCTCGCAGGGACTATAAACCATACTGGTCTAGTGAGCTGGGAAAATTCCATGATGATGTAGAAGCAGCTCGAAAGCAAGCAGAAGATAGACTATGCCAAGAACACCACAATAATTACCAACATTCTAAGGCCAAATTTCAGAGAGCCAAGCCGCAAGCCAGACGGGAAAGTTGGAGAGAGAAAACAGAGTCCCTAAACTTTGAAAAGGATGGAAGGAAACTGTGGAAACTAATCAAACAGTTAAACAATGAAAGTACTGGAAGAAGTACAAAGATTACACTAATAGAGGATGGGAAAACTCTTACAGGTAAGCAGGTAGCAGATCACTTTGCTCGCATGTTTGCACAGGACTGCAACATTGATATCCATCCAGAGAAAGAGCGTGTAGTGCGCACTGACCCACAGAAAGAAGAGGAACAAGTCAGAATAGTGGAGGTCATGGATGCACCAATCACACACAGCGAGTTAGACCTAGCAGTCAGTAAACTGAAACCAAGGAAATCACCAGGACCAGATGGAGTGTCCAATGAAATGATCAAGAACCTGGGAATGGCAGCAATGGGAAAGCTGTTGGATATTTTCAATATGTGCTGGAGCACAGGTAAGTTACCTCAAATCTGGAAGGAAGCAAGCATGGTACCACTGCTAAAGCCAGGGAAAAACAGTGATACTGCCTCCAGCTACAGGCCAATCAGTCTCACTAGCTGCCTATGCAAAACGATGGAACGCATCATTGACCTAAGGCTAAAATGGTACCTAGAAAGTGAAAACCTTCTCATTCCACAACAAGCAGGATTTAGGCAGTACTACAGTACGGAAAATCAAGTGACCTATCTCTCTCAAGAGATTGAGGATGCATTCCAAGAGAAAAACCTTGTACTAGCAGCGTGGATAGACCTAAAGAAAGCCTTTGATAAAGTATGGAAAAAAGGTCTGCTGTGGAAACTAAGAAACTGCAATGTGAATGGAAGACTATACAACTGGATAAAGTCCTATTTACACAATAGAAGAGCTAGAGTAGTAATGGATGGACACAAAAGCCAGAAAGTACTTCTGCGACACGGTGTACCACAAAGAGGAGTCCTTTCGCCTACACTATTCCTTGTATTCATTAATGACTTGGTCAAGGAAGTTCCCTATGGAATCAAAGCGGCACTGTATGCAGATGATCTGGTCATGTGGTGTACAGATGAATATGCGACAGTTGCTATACAGAGACTCCAAAGAACAGCAGACATCTTGACATCATGGACAAACAAATGGTGTGTAAGTATCAACACAGAGAAATCAAGTACCACTCTGTTCACTCTCTCACCTAAACAGAAAGCAGGTAAGATCTTTGTAAATGAAATATCCTTAAGGATGGACAACCAACCCAATTACTTAGGAGTGACTCTTGACTCAAAACTGACTTGGAAGCAACACATCAACAGTGCAGAAGCAAAAGCCAGAAGAAAACTAGCCATATTAAGAAAATTAAGTGGAACCACATGGGGAGCTAGTGAAAGAATGAATCCTCACGAATGTATATCAGCAAAGTATTCTACCACATTTAGAATATGGCTCAACATCTTGGTGCACAGCATCAAACACTACGCTGCATAATCTAGACAAGGTTCAAAATCAGTCACTACGGATTATCACAGTTGCCATGAGGTCCACACCAATAGTAGAAATGCAGAAAATAGTTGGTGTTCAAGCGCTGAAGGAAAGTAGAGACACAAAGGTCATGACCATGGGAGAGAAAATCCTCAGCTTTGTAAGCCATCCCCTAAAGGAGAGATTCAATAACTTGGCATTAAGTCGGTTTAAAAGAAGCAGCTTCATTCACCAGGCCAAGCGTATGCGTAAGCTGATACCTGACCTTCCAACTGTAGTCGCTCCATTATCATTTGTACCAGAACATACACCATGGAAAGAAGCAGATTATACACAAATAAATATTCAGACTGAAGTGAAAGGTGTGCAAAACTGAAGTGAAAGGTGTGCAGAATGGTGAGATGCAAAGCAGCCTTGTAAGATAACAGCCACACTTAGTCTGCTAGATGACAAATATCCATGTGACACCTGGATACGTGTGTATACAGACGGATCTGCACACAATACCATAAAGAATGAAGGGGCAGGAGCACATATTGAATATCCAAACAACACCACTGACAAGATTTCCATACCCACTGGAAAATACTGCAACAACTTTGATGCAGAAGTTAGGGAAATTATTGCTGCAGTTGAAAAACTATCAGACTCCAGAATTGATACATGTCCTGTAGTAATTCTAACAGATGCAAGATCAGTACTGGAAGCTCTTCAGTGCAACAAACTACCAGACCTTAAGGATGCCTTGTCAAAAATTGACTTACAACACAGAGTCACCTTGCAGTGGATTCCCTCCCACTGTGGGATACCAGGCAATGAGAAAGCTGACCATCTGGCCAAAGAGGGCACTGAAATGGAGCAACCAGACATACCAGTCACCTATAATCAGAAGAAAAGCATGATAAAAATCTACAGGAAGCCACAAACATCACCACATGATGACTATCACATGCTAAACAGAAAGGAACAAGTCACCATCTTCCGTCTCCAAACAGGACATAGCCGACTCCGAAGTCATACGTATACAAAGTTTAAGGTTGGTACTACTAATCTATGTACATGTGCCCAGGTGCCCCAAACTGTGGAACATATCCTCCAGAACTGCACCAACTATGAAACACTGAGAAATAATTACTGGCCCAGTGAAACTACTAAAGAAGATAAGCTCTACGGTTCCATACATGAATTACAAAAAACAGTGAAATTTATCCAAGAGACAGGACTGCAGGTATAGACAGACAATGCGAACGAAGAAGAAGAAGAAGATTCTGGTTCATCACTTTAGAAACAGGTTTACAACAGCTTCTTCAAGTGCCCAGTCATTGTTTGTAGGATGTCGTGTGTCTGATCAAACTTTCCGGAATAGACTGCATGAAGCTGGACTGGTGGCACGACGACCTCATCGAGGTCCTGTCGTAACGAGACGTCATCGCTAAAATCGACTTGTTTGGGCCAACCAGCATCTGCCCTGGACAACTGGAAATCACTGGAGACATGTCTGGTTTAGTGACGAATCTTCTTTTTTGTTGCACCGCCATGATATGCGGAGAAAGGTCTACCGTAGGCCAAATGAACGTTTTGCCCAAAATTGCGTTGATGAAGCTCCGCCGCACGGTGGTGGAGGTGTAATAGTTTGGGGGAATGATCAATTTCAACGGAAGGAGTCCACTGGTGCAGATTGAAGGAGGCTTTAATGCGCAACGATACGTCAGTGAAATTCCTCGACCCCATGTCTTTCCATTTTTGGCTACGCAAAGATCTGTGTTTCTACAGGACAACACCAGACCCCATTCTGCACGGTTTACCACACAGTTCCTGACTGCCAACAACAATCTCAACCTTCCCTGGCCATCCCTGTCTCCAGACATGAATCCGATCGAGCACCCATGGGATGAGCTGCAAAGACGCGTTTTTCGCTGAAACGTTTCCCCAGCCAATCGTTGTGATCTGTGGCAGGCACTCCAGGAAGAGTTGGCAGCCATCCCACAGGCGCACATCAAACATCTGATCTCATCTATGCTCATGAGATGCCAGTCGCTGATCGATGCAAGCGGAGGCCACACACCATACTACCTTGAGAATCCCTGGGACTAACAAATTCTCGTCACACAGATGCAAGAAACTGTCAAGTGAGTGTTTAAACCCTTAGGTATTATTGTATGCAATTTGAAAATTGTATTCATTCAATTTAAAAAGCTATAGAATATCAAAGTTATGGCTAAAATTGGGTCATCAGTAGTTATACGGTTTTTTTGACAATATATATATATATATGTTGACAGATTAAAATTTAGATTATTAACTATCACCGTTAAGCGTAAAAATCCTCACTATTTTTAATCAGCCTTCTGTTTCTAGCTTGTCTTGTCATCTCTTGTCTTGTGCTATCTTCCTGTAACTGGGAGCTGCTGTTTCTCGCAGCCGACGCTGTAGAGGTGTTTAGGTACAACATCATATCGGCGTGGGAGCTGGTTAAGGCGGCTACTTTTTCAGCCCCGGAGTACAGCTAAAAAGCAGGGGGGGGGGAGTGTGCAATGCTTCCTTACCAGACTCTACCATCAGGGGGACTATGGCGATCCCTGGCCCATTAGCCAGACTATGTCTGTTACTGAAGGTACCAACGGAGACGTGGGACAGGGTCTTGGTCAGCTGTGATTCACTAACCCTGATGCTAGCATATCAGCTATGGGTCGCTAACCCTGATGCTAGCATATCAGCTATGGGTCGCTAATCCTGATGCTAGCATATCAGCTATGGGTCGCTAACCCTGATGCTAGCATATCAGCTATGGGTCGCTAACCCTGATGCTAGCATATCAGCTATGGGTCACTGACTGCCTCATCGGACAGCGTCTTCACCTCCTCTGTTCCCAGCTATCCAAATGTGAGGTAAAATGCAAGCTACAAATATCTTCTGAAGACATACTGGTACCTAACAGACCTCATGATGATGACGATGATGACTGATGATGATTTCAACAGTCTAAGGAAGGGAATATTGGATCCTATTGAGAAATCCACCGTGAGTCTTTAATCGTAAAAAAGTTTAAGAACCCTTGTTTCAGGCGTTAAAATCACGTTGAATGCCCTAGTGGAAACAAATTGCTTTAAAAAAAAAACTGGCGAAGGGTAGACAAGCCCGCTGTACTCTGGAAGTCGGAAGATGAGTAAAAAGTGGTAATTTAATTTCTTGAGTTGTTGCCCCTATCCGTTTTCATTTATCCTTAGCAAAAGTGTGTCATGACCATCATCAGGTGCCGTGCTGGTAGGCACTGGCTATCATTTTTTTCCATAGATTTCGGTCCATGATTTTTTTTTTTTTTGCAGCAAAGTTGCTGAGTTCTTATTTCTTCATGGGGTTAGACAGTCACTTTTTTCCCCCTCTCTTGGTCTTCTCTTGCCTCTTTTTCCATTTACCTTCCCTGCTATTACGATGTTTTCAAGCCATCCTTTTCTCATTATATTCATACGTAGGTGAAACATTTAACAAATTCGCAACAAATAAACTAAGTAACGGATCATGATTATTCCTACGCCAAAAGAGTGAGAGAGAGAGAGCGACAGACAGACAGACAGACAGACAGACAGACGGACAGACGGAGACAGACAGACAGACAGAGAGAGAGAGAGACAGAGAGAGAAGCTCTTCAAGTTCTTTCTTTTTTAAATAAAGTCCACGCGCAGAGCTCCCGTGGTTTGCCGCTAGGAGACAGCAATAGCAACTGTGGTTTTCAGTAAACGTGAGCAGTCAATTTGTGTTTTGGAATACTCACGAGCCTCGTCCGTTATGACTGTGCAGCGACGATTTTGAGCGGAATCTTAGAAGGCAGCACTTGTTTTCAAAAGTATCAAGAAGTGGTATGCGAAATGCCGGGATGAAGGCGGAGGCTTCGCTGGTAAACTTTTTAAACAAGCTTTATATTTTCTTCGCTTGGTCCTGGACGTCCCTGCCGAGAAGCAGTGCACAGACAGCCTTCATCCCGGAATTTCGCATACATTTCTTGATACTGTTGAAAACAGGTGCTGCCTTCTCGAATTCCGCTCGAAATCGTCGCTGCACAGTCACAACGGACGAGGTTCTTGCGTACTCCAAAACACAAAACGACTGCTCACGTTTACTGAAAACCACATTTGCTACTGCTACCTCCTAGCGGCAAACCACGAGAGCTCTGCGCGCGGGCTTTATTTTTTTTTTTAAAAACAATTAAAGAAACCCCCCCCCTCTCTTTCTCTCTCTCTCTCTCCTCTCTCTCTCTCTCTCTCTCTTGGCGTAAGATTAATCACGATCTGTTACGTAGTTTATTTGTTGCGAATTTTTGTAATGTTTCACGGACATATGAATAACCATATATATATATATATATATATATATATCCAACGAATGATGACTATCGTTTTCTTATGGATATAATTGGGTTGCTGTTTACATTTGATTTTTGTTAGACATTCCCTGTTTGCCATCTTAGCTGTCCATGATATTCTTAACATTCTTCTACGAAACCAGTGTCCTTCTTAACATTCTTCTAATAAACCAGCGTCCTTCTTAACATTCTTCTAATAAACCAGCGTCCTTCTTAACATTCTTCTAATAAACTAGTGTCCTTCTTAACATTCTTCTAATAAACTAGCGTCCTTCTTAACATTCTTCTAATAAACCAACGTCCTTCTTAACATTCTTCTAATAAACTAGTGTCCTTCTTAACATTCTTCTAATAAACTAGCGTCCTTCTTAACATTCTTCTAATAAACCAGCGTCCTTCTTAACATTCTTCTAATAAACTAGTGTCCTTCTTAACATTCTTCTAATAAACTAGCGTCCTTCTTAACATTCTTCTAATAAACTAGCGTCCTTCTTAACATTCTTCTAATAAACTAGTGTCCTTCTTAACATTCTTCTAATAAAGTAGTGTCCTTCTTAACATTCTTCTAATAAACTAGCGTCCTTCTTAACATTCTTCTAATAAACTAGTGTCCTTCTTAACATTCTTCTAATAAACCAGTGTCCTTCTTAACATTCTTCTAATAAAAGAAGGAAGAAAAAGAAGAAGGAAGAAAAAGAAGAAAGAAGAAGAAGAAAAGAAGAAGAAGAAGAAGAAGGACTAGATTTAAAACAACGCAGTATTAAAATGAACAGAATTGCGTTTCCAATTTTCCGCACATTTCCCAGGGGACACTCACACCCATCCAAACAAAAATGTGTCATCTTTGGAAAGAGGATGGTCAGTAATTAGAAATATGAGTCAAGCAGAATTTCTTCTTTTATCCCTGTGTGTGTTAATTTTATATTAAAATTAGCGAGTAAGAAAAAGTAATAAAAGCGACAGAGCACCAGTTGGCCACGAGAAAAGTTCACTTTTCCACAGAAAAATCCGCAACTCTCCTAAATGGCACACGAAAGTAGTTGAGGTAAAGTTGTTAATTTGGCGTCTCAGCTAAAAAACAAACAAACAAAGAACTATAATTGCGGTACTACTCGCTACAATGACTACAGATGAATACGCTTTCTGCCAAATGAAGAAATCTTTGCCCTCTTCCCTGTTTTAAATAAAGAATATAGCAATCAAAGCGCGTTTCTATACCGGAGTGGCAAATGTAAGGGTTATCCTGTTATACCATGGAGGCATCTAGGGGATATGATGTTAACGTCTACATTTTCCTTGACTAGAAATCAAAGCGCGTTTCTATATCTAGAATGGTAAAGGTAAGGGTTATCCTGTTATGCCATGGAGGCACCTAGAGGACATGATGTTAGTGTCTACATTTTCCTTGACCTTTCATCATGCCAGACAAAGATGTGGTCAGGGTCACGCCTGGTCGCATTTCCTTTCCCACCTGCAGAAGAAGCCGGACACCCATTTTTTACAGTTGGCGTGACTGGGGAACGTCCACCTGGAATCTAACCACAGACCTTCACCGTGAGAGACTAGTGCTTTAACCACTTCGCCACGCTGGGGTGGGTGTTTTATTAGCACAAATAGAAGACAAATGAAGAAAAACAGGAGCAACTGAAATTTGACAAAAGAAACAAATAAATAAAAATAGTCATATCTAGTGGTTACAGTATTTTGAGCTTGATTAAAGTACCAAAAAAAAAAATCAGATAGGAGAAGAGTCAACATGATCAATACAAGAGGAAGACAAGATAGCATGTGGCTGGAAAACATAAAGAAACAGGCGGGCATCATGATCAGCTGTGTCACCCAAAAGATATGACAGAGCACGCTAGAGATAAGTTTTTGCAGGTATCCTTCACTGGAAGGACATCACTAAATGATGATGATGATGATGATGACGATAATAATGATGATGATATAAGCTGCGATGTGGTGAAACTTATCTCATGTACTCTTTATTCGACGTGGAAACCACTTTTCTTAAAAGGATGAGAACTTCGTAGAAAAAAGAAACCCGTAAATACAGAGAATGAACACTCTCTAAGTATCAGCCACAAATACAGACTGAAACAGAGAGGAGGCAAGAAATAAACCTCCATGTTTGAGTTGTGAAACAAAAAAATATGGATATTCTCGAAATATATATATATATATATATATATATATATATATATATATATATATATATATATATATATATATATATAGATAGATAGATAAACCCGAAACTTTATCACCTGGTAAAGTACGAGGCACCGATATAAACACAAACTGGAAGTAAGTATTGCCCTACATATGTGAGACCCAGCATACCAAGAAGTCTTCATGTGCCATCTGTGCGCTTTCATCAACATTTTCCGCACATTTCCCAGGGGACACTCACACCCATCCAAACAAAAATGTGTCATCTTTGGAAAGAGGATGGTCAGTAATTAGAAATATGAGTCAAGCAGAATTTCTTCTTTTATCCCTGTGTGTGTTTATTTTATATTAAAATTAGCGAGTAAGAAAAAGTAATAAAAGCGACAGAGCACCAGTTGGCCACGAGAAAAGTTCACTTTTCCACAGAAAAAAATCTACGACTCTCATAAATGGCACACGAAAGGAGTTGAGGAAATGTTGTTAATTTGGCGTCTCAGCTTAAAGGAAAAAAAAAACAAGTATAATTGCGGTACTACTCGCTACAATGGCTACAGATGAATACGCTTTCCATCAAATGAAGAAATCTTTGCCCTCTTCCCTGTTTTAAATAAAGAATATAGCAATCAAAGCGCGTTTCTACACCGGAGTGGCAAAGGTAAGGGTTATCCTGTTATATCATGGAGGCACCTAGGGGATATGATGTTAACGTCTACATTTTCCTTGACTAGAAATCAAAGCGCGTTTCTATATCTAGAATGGTAAAGGTAAGGGTTATCCAGTTATGCCATGGAGGCACCTAGAGGACATGATGTTGGTGTCTACATTTTCCTTGACCTTTCATCATGCCAGACAAAGATGTGGTCAGGGTCACGCCTGGTCGCATTTCCTTTCCCACCTGCAGAAGAAGCCGGACACCCATTTTTTACAGTTGGCGTGACTGGGGAACGTCCACCTGGAATCTAACCACAGACCTTCACCGTGAGAGACTAGTGCTTTAACCACTTCGCCACGCTGGGGTGAGTGTTTTATTAGCAAAAATAGAAGACAAGTTAAGAAAATTTGAAGCAACTGAAATTTGACAAAAGAAACAAATAAATAAAAATAATCATATCTAGTGGTTACAGTATTTTGAGCTTGATTAAAGCACCAAAAAAAAAAAAAAAATCAGATAGGAGAAGAGCCAACATGATCAGTACAAGAGGAAGACAAGATAGCATGTGGCTGGAAAACATAAAGAAAGCGACGGGCATCATGATCAGTTGTGTCACCCAAAAGATATGACAGAGCACGCTAGAGATAAGTTTTTGCAGGTATCCTTCACTGGAAGGACATCACTAAATGATGATGATGATGATGATGATGACGATAATAATGATGATGATATAAGCTGCGATGTGGTGAAACTTATCTCATGTACTCTTTATTCGACGTGGAAACCACTTTTCTTAAAAGGATGAGAACTTCGTAGAATAAAGAAACCCGTAAATACAGAGAATGAACGCTCTCTAAGTATCAGCCACAAATACAGACTGAAACAGAGAGGAGGCAAGAAATAAACCTCCATGTTTGAGTTGTGAAACAAAAAAATATGGATATTCTCGAAATATATATATAAACCCGAAACTTTATCACCTGGTAAAGTACGAGGCACCGATATAAACACAAACTGGAAGTAAGTATTGCCCTACATATGTGAGACCCAGCATACCAAGAAGTCTTCATGTGCCATCTGTGCGCTTTCATCAACATATGCCGTATATCTACACCCCCACCCCCACCAACAGCTGGATAAGAAGTAAGTAAACATATGTGAAGGAGAAAGCCAGGGAGAAACCATGTGACAGTCTGATTATAACAGGACGTCCTACTTGCTAGCTGAGATCCGTAGGAAAGCCGAGTATCAGCGGCAAACCTACATTCTCTGCTGAAAATGCCGACCCTTCCACCCCCACCCCACCCCCCAGGCTGTTTAAGATAGTGGGAAGAAAACCTGGACTGTCGAGTCGGAAGCATGGAGCAGGAAGCAGTTTAGGGGCACGATCGACTTCTCGAGTCGGTAAATATGTACCATCGGAAGCAGTTTTTTTTTTTTTTTGTGAAGCTCGAGTCATTAGAAATGTATCATTTATGAGGGTCATAGCAGGTAGGAATATATCAGTTATGAAAGAGTCGGAGCTGGTAGAAATATGTCGTTTATGAAAGAGTCGGAGCTGGTAGAAATATATCGTTTATGAAAGAGTTGGAGCTGGTAGAAATATATCGTTTATAAAAGAGTCGGAGCTGGTAGAAATGTATTGTTTATGAAAGAGTCGGAGCTGGTAGAAATATATCATTTATGAAAGTGTCGGAGCTGGTGGAAATATATCATTTATGAAAGAGTCGGAGCTGGTAGACATATAATTTATGAAAGAGTCGGAGTTGGTAGAAATATATCATTTTATGAAAGAGTCGGAGTTGGTAGAAATATATCATTTATGAAAGAGTCGGAGTTGGTAGAAATGTAATATTTTATGGAGAATCGGAGTCGGACTTGGCCTTGAACAACAGAAAGAAAATAGAGTTGAGAGTCGAAGGTGTGGTGCACCAGCTCCACTGCCTTACCCGTAACTTTCAGCCTGAAGCTTCAAGCAACTGTTCGGCGTGGCAAGACCTTATAATACTATCACCATATTGAATGACAAGTGGAGAGAAAGATAATTTTAGAAGCAGGCCTCCCAGTAAGCTCCACTACCGTGAGGAGCATGTCAGCCCTGATACGTTTGCCATTTTGTATCCTTACATGGAAATTCTTAAACGTCAATGAAGCAACAGGTTTAGACTTGTTTTTGGGAATGGAGAATTATAACGGTTATACAGAACAGATTGTGGAATTAGTACATAAAGTACTCACCCACTGCTATAGACATGAATATAGTTATTGACACAAGTGTCAGTATTGGAGTATTGAGTGGATAGCCGGACATACAAAATGAGTGTACCAGAGAGGGTGAGAGTTGTTTGAAATAGCTGCCACACTTAACACGTGTAAAAAGTTTTGTATTTTGGATTCCTTATTACATTGCTAAATATGTTGTTGATGTGGTGCACTTTTAACTATGTTCTTTGCATGCTCGTAATATTGTTACATATTGAATCATTTGATTTGATTTCGTTGTGTTAGATTATTACACGTTAAAGATGATTGCATTTACGTGTGTAAACCGCCTAGAGGAGCTGCTTATTTACCAAAGAGAGAATGAAAGTGGGGATAGGTTAAGGGACACGAAAAGACTGGGTTGACTGGAAATATGGCACCGGGAGATGGAGTAGAGAGGAGAAGTATTGATTATGAGAGAAGAGGAGAAGTATTAATTATGGGAGGTGTCCAAGAGGGAGACAGCCTCAGAAGAGTAAGTATTAATTATACAAGTTTCATCGTACTAACGTACTTTAAGATAAAACCAACAGGAGAAAAGAGTAAAGAATGGATATCGTACTACAGTACATTCAGAAAATCCAATGGGATAAGGAGAGAAATTAAGTAATAGAAAGATAATACTAAATACTCCAAAACCCTACCACATCCTCCAAAATAGAACTACCACTAGATAGCAAACTAAAATATTAGAAAGCATTCTAAAATCATTAAAGGAATGATAACATAACCTTCCACATTCATTTTCCTTTCGTTTACAGTTACCATACAAACACGGCCTGCGGACCATGATAAAAGGGGAGAGAATCTCTTCGCTTAAGGCGCTACATGCCGAGCTAAAAAGCGACTCGTGGCGATCAGCATCAAGGAGTGTGATAACTCGTAGGTCAAGTTGACGCATCGCAACGGTTTCTGCACAGGGAACATGATGGTGAGGGAGTAGGATAGGAAGATGGTCAACTTGAGCTATCTGAGCACAAAGACGCTCTCAAAGAAGTAGCTCAAATATATACTTTATATGTACACACACATACATACATAATTGCATATATATATATATATATATATATATATATATATATATATATATATATAAAAAGAAGAACACATTCTAACACGCCAGATCTTACTCCACTGTGGTTTTGAAAGAGTTAATATTCACTTGCACGCTTTACTGGACCATATAGAGTGAGAAAATGAACATATAAATCAGAGAGGGAGAAAAAATGCATTTCTTCTACAAGTTCGTTACAGTTAAGCACATTCACAAAGTGAGGCATACACTAATGTAACAGTAAGTAGATCAGAAGATGTGAACACAGCAGTTTTCTATGGTTTTCTTACCTTTTCCTTGGCTCCAAATGGACCATGAGGTGGAGAGATATTTCTTCCATTCTAAGTTCTTCACTGGGCAGCTATGCTTTTTAAATGAGTTCTTCTACCGCCATTTTTTTCTTTCTTTGTTTTCCTTAGTTCTTGTCACAGAGTTTTCGTTACCTTCACTGATACTTAAGAGACAGGTTCTGAGGTGGTAGTGATACTAGTGGTGGCTGCAGTGATAGATGTGGTGGTGGCGTTGACTGCGATATTGCTACTAGTGACTGTGGTAGTTTGGTGGTGGTAGTGATATTAGTAATAGTGGCAATGATAGTAGCGATGGTGGTAGTGATAGCAGTGATAGTGGTAGTAGTGATAATGTCATTAGTGGTGTTGGTGGTAGCAGTGTAGTAGTGGTTGTAGTGGTAGTGGTGGTGTAGGTAGTAGTTATGATAGTGATGATGATGTTGTTGGTAGTAGTAGTGGTAGTGAAAGTGGTGGCACTGGCGGTAGCCGTGGTAGTGATGAAGTGGTGTTGGTGGTGCTAGTTCTGTTAGTCTTAATAGTGATAGTTATGGTCGCAGTGGTGATGGTAGCTGTGATGATGATGGTAGTAGTGGTGGTTGTGGTAGTATTGGGCTTAATGTTCATGTAACATAAGAGAACACTTCTCTGACACAGAAAACACGCCATTACCTTCACACACTACAGAATATAACAGTTATCACGAGAATGAATAAAAGATAGCATTTTATTAGCTCTTTTCCGTCAACGTTTTCTTAAGACAAGTGTCTAATTTCTGAAACTAATGTTATTATATAAAAAATAACAGTTACATGAAGCACCTAATACTTACTATATCGCGCTGTCTAACCAAAAACTTCACACTAAAATCAGAACACACAGACTCAAGGGGGGAAAACCCTGCGAAATGAAACTGACAAAGAAAGTGAACTCTGCCGTAGATCTTTGCTTTTCTAAGCTGGAAAGCATAGAGTTTAGAACTCCAAACATCTGCGCGTAAGCTGTTGCAGTCGGAATATGAAAAGTCCATGAAAGAAAGTTGCTCGCGCCGCACAGACTGTTGTCTCGAGGACTATCTCGGAAAGTACACAAAGAACAGCTTTGTGACTCATCTAGCGAGCGTTGTTTTGATTCTTGTTCTTATCTAAATGTTCTAAGTAGTCTCAAAGTGTGTCCCTCCCCCCTTTAAAAAAACCATTCCTGTGTATCTGTGTATATTTTATAAAATTAAATTTTAGTAATTTATTGTGCAGTGACTGTTAGAAGTGTTTGAAGTGATTGGTTGGCGGTAGTGATACATAGTTGGAAATTTTGTTTTATTTACAGGAGAAGTGCTGGTTTTAAATATGAGTGATTCCTGTGACAGCTAAAGTGTTTCGGGGGGGGGGGGACGAGACGGACAATGTATGTTAGACAGACAGACGCATAGACATATAAACACAGAGGCAGACAGACAGATAGACAGGCCAGACAGAAAGAAGAAAGACAAATAGCAGGTAAACAAACAGGCTAACGGACCTGATAAGACAGACAGACAAACAGACAGACGGATAGATAGATAGATAGATAGATAGATAGATAGATAGATAGATAGATAGATAGATAGATAGACAGACAGATAGACAGATAGATAGACAGATAGACAGACAGAAAGACAGACAGACAGATAGATAGATAGATAGATAGATAGATAGATAGATAGATAGATAGATAGATAGATAGATAGATAGATAGATAGATAGATAGATAGACAGACAGCATAAACTATCCTCATTTCCACTATAAGCATACACATTTTGCTATAAATATTCATATACATTACACTAATACAGACTCCTTGGTTCCAGTCAAATTTTCAAACAATTAAAATACTCACGCAAGACAAAACGGAACAGCACCAATTAGTTGTAAGCCAACATCCATTCACCAACTCAACTGCTCCCCCACACACACAAAAAAATGCCTACAGCCCCACACAACTACACCGTCTAACGCACGGACTACGAGCAACAAGCCCGTACTCAACGCACGTGTTCCAGTTCTCTTGACTCACGCCTTGAAAACGGGAGCACACATGCCCCCATGGGAGAGTACTCTTATCATTCAGGGTATCGGATTTACTGTTTCTCTCCCCCCTGCAACCCAACGATATGGCCACCATTAAAATAAAAAAATAAAAATAGCCCTGGCTCACTTCTACAGGCCAAACAGCGCAGGAACAAGAACATGAGAGAATTTTATGTTCTTTCACGTTATCAGATGTATGTTTTTTAAGATAATAAGACATGTGAAGTAATTTCTTGGAACATAAAGGTTGAATTTACAAAGGAGTATAACATATTAAGTAATGGAGATGCTATAGAAGAGTCTTTCATATATCATGGACACACACGCACACAAAGAACTATGACCATATTACAAGAACTTAAAATTGAAGAAGGTTGGCTAGTAAAGAGGATTAAACAGAGAAAACGTAAATATTTTGGACATATTAAACGTCATGAGAGTTTAGAGGAGACAGTCTTGGAAGAAGAAATGGGGGAAAAGAAAGAGAGGAAGACCAGGGCGAAGATGGCTGCAGGACATCCTTGATTATCTGCGAATGGATGCATCAGCAGCAAGCCATCTTGCTCACAACCGAGAGCCCTACAGGAAAGCTGTTAGGGAGACAAAGTTCCGCAAGGGACATGCAAATGACTGGAGACGTAAATTTATGTATATGGGTAAAGAGGATGAAGCTTGGCAAGGAAATACCGAAACAAAACCACTTTTACGGTTTTTAATCGCTAAACTAAAACAAAACTGAACCAGATTTTGCAAAGACCACATCCCTCCTCATCGCTGGTGATCCTGGTAACAGATTCAGCTGGCTAACGGGCAACCCATCCTTCCACGTCCTTTGGCCGCTGATCAGATATGAAATAACGGCCCAGTACGCCTTGTGGCGTCTTGCAGGGCAGCAAGAAATTCTCTCCAATTCTCACGGTCCGTCGCCTGAAGTTGTATGTGCCCCAGCTGTCCGGCGTGCTGCTTATTTCTACTTCTGCAGTTCTCCGCCAGGTAGTCTTTGGTCGGTCTCTCTTCCCCCCGGGGCATGGCTCTCTGAACAATGTTCCTGAAATCCCTTCCAAGCACGTGACCAACCCATCTCCAGCTAACAGCAGTAATTGTTAGATAAATTGATTTCAAGAAACAGGTTTAAATGGGCACACATGTGTTCTGTAGGGAAGCAGTAATTTTCAGATCAAAATCCAAAAGTGTACTTTTTTTTATTCATTTCTCTAACTAGCTACTACAGTGGTTCCCAAATAATGAAAGTCCGCGGACCCCCTGCTGTTTCAAAATTTAGACATCTGATCCCCCCCCCAACCCATATTTTGTAAAAGTGTCATATCTTTATGGTAGCTATGAGCTTTAAAATGAGAAAATGTGGGTAACCTTTAATGAGTAAATGCTACACCATTCTGAAAAAAAAATACAAGTACAAACTTGGTGAAAAAAAATGGCAGTAATTAGCATTCCTACTTGTTCTGACAAATGAACGGAACATGAACTGTCTGACAGCTAACCAACCTAAACAAAATTTTTTTTTTTTTTAATGGTGAGAGAAATCATGCCTCCCTTTTTATTCCGAACAATCGCTTCCACGTCTGCTACACGATCGAGAACACGTTGCTCGAAACTTCTTCCAGGTTCTAGGAACATCAAAGATCAGCCTCTTTCTGGCATCCTCTTTGTTCTTCTCGCAGTTGCCCGGCTGTAGAACTGCGTCATATTTAGTTTGTCACCGAGGCTGCAAAAACCGCGCGCATCAGAAAAAAAAAACTTGGGGGGGGGGGGGGTGTGGGAGTGGCTATTCGCCGGAAAATCGGTTGTTACGCACGAAAATAATAATAAGAAATAAAGAAGAAAGACCTTGAGTTTTTAGTCACGGACCCCCCCCCCCCCCAACCCCTTCTTTCCCCTACGGCAGGTTCCGCGAACCATCAAGTAGGAAACCACTCATCTAATGTAAAACCGCATTGATCTACTCCACTCTGCGATTCAAAATAGTTTGGATCTCCGTCGTTCTGTTTGAGATGGGTTTTTTTTTTTTTTGGATCTCCATTTTTACTTCACAATGGATGGACTCTTCGCTGTTTAATTCAAAATGGCTTGGATCTACATTATTCAGTTACAAATTGTTTAGATCTCTCCTATTCACGATAAAGTAGTTTTAGATATCCGCTATTCATTTCGAAATAGTTTTAGTGTCAAAATAACTTCAGATATCCGTTATTCACGTCAAAACAGTTTTAGATTTCCACTATTCACGTCAAAATAGTTTGATCTCCACTATTCATGTCAAAATAGTTTGATCTCCACTATTCATGTCAAAATAGTTTGATCTCCACTATTCATGTCAAAATAGTTTGATCTCCACTATTCACGTCAAAATAGTTTGATCTCCACTATTCATGTCAAAATAGTTTGATCTCCACTATTCATGTCAAAATAGTTTGATCTCCACTAATCAGTTCATAAAGGAGCTAGACAGAGGTTAAAGAACGAAAGTGGCAAAAAGTAAGACGAATATGTATAAACGATGAACATACAACAGTCCAATATTTCGGAAAAAAAAGCCTTTTGTCAAGGATCACATAAAAAAAGCACCAGATAAAAACACCTAAAATAGATGAAAAATTAAACACTTAGGGTTTTTTTGGGGGTGGGGGTGGGGTGGGGTAGGGGGGCTTCCTCATTTAAAAAAAAAAAGACAGTCATAAAATCTGACGTTATTTTACTGAAGTCATTTTACTTACTAATCGCTGTAAACCAACAAGAATTCCCACTAGTCCGCCTCGCTCATGAACGTCATTTGGTCTACAGCCATCTCAGTTTTATTACAGTTCTTCACTACTGCCGTCTTCTCCTTCTTGTTCGATAAAACCATCTAGCGACATCGTTTCACCGACCGCTTCTCTAAAAAAAAATGTCATAGTTCCACTACCTCATAATAATGTGTTTTTTTTTTTAAATGGCGACAAATCTATGCCTGTAATATCCAGCAGTTTTCTTAAACAGAACTTCAAAATGTTAAAGGGTTATCTCCGCTTCTGTACGGACAAAGACATAAATGCTCCAGTCTCCTCTTGTGAACGAATGATTTCAGCACATTGCACGTACTCCGTAAGACACGAGCGCAACCCTGTGTAATGAAAGCAGTGGCTGGTTGGGGCAGATTCCTCCACCCACCCCCTCCCCAGAAGTGTTAAATCCATGCATTTAGCGATTTAGAGATCTTGTGGTGATGACGTGGCCTGCTGAACAAAATCAATGTTAGAAGTCCCCCCTTGACTCGAGATATAGGTAAAGGTAAAATCCCCGTTTCCGTGACATTAAGACATATAGTAGGGATACACTGTTAGGCCAGTATTTCCAAGACCATCGGCACATGAACGTGAGCTGTGGTCAGTATCACGCCTGACCGCATTTGCCTTCCCAGATTTCTCTGGTATCCATTTTTAGAGGCTGGGTGGACCCCGGGGTCTTTTTGGTGTGCAGCAGAAAAAAATCTCCACCGCTAGGACTTGAACCAGGTACCACTGATTACTAAACCGATCGCCTAACCACTCAGCCAACCAACCAACCAACCAACCAACCAACCAACCAACCAACACATGCCTTTTCCTCTTTCTGCACCAGTTCTTCGGCTACCGACTTCAGTACATCCGTTCTATCCATGGGAAGAAGATCTTGTATGTATTCGGAAAGTTGTTGCAGAAATTCACACTTAAATTATAGCTCTTAACTATCTTTTTTCTCTCTCTCTATACAGGATACGTGTGATAATACGGACAAGGCTTTGGCGTGTTAGGGGCAAGTGCTATAAATTTTTAGTTGGTTTCAATTTTAGTCACGAAGACGCAGACACTGTCATCCAATTTATAGATCCTTGACAGTAGGATAAGACGCTAGGAGTCATGAGTCACATATATCTCTGACTATAGGTGTGCCAGAATATATAACGCACATAGTTGTCAGTCTATTAAGAAAACAAATTTATGTTCACGTAAAATCAATCTCTGGTATAAGAAGAGTGACACTGTTAGCAGGTCACTGCGGTTTCTTTTAACGTCTAACCGTTAAAAGTAAGGCGTTAATGTGGAAAACGTGGTCTCCAGGCTATGAGTACGACATTCATCATCATCGTCATCATCATCAACATCATCATCATCCGTGTACTGTATGAACAGAGGCATGAGTTATCAGTAACAATACTCGGTTTCATTTTTGCCAAGTGTTGAAAGTTACAGAATGCCGGCTGCCGTCAAGGCTAACCAGCCGTTCATGGCGAAGATTCTGTAAGCAATATAACATTCCACCTGGCATGTTTTTCTTTCTTCTGCCAGTTCTGTTCAGTCCTTGCGCTGGATGAAACAAAAATTCTCGTAAATACCTACTACATGTGCTATATTTCAGTCCTTGAACAGTTTCAAGTCTAGTCTAGACCGTCAAGTTTCAAGCCCCTGAGAGGGGTTCTAACGTCAAGTCTCAAGCCCCTGAGAGGGGTTTTTAACGTCAAGTCTCAAGCCCCTGAGAGGGGTTTTTAACGTCGTCTCAAGCCCCTGAAAGGGGTTTTTAACGTCAAGTCTCAAGCCCCTGAAAGGGGTTTTAACGTCAGGTCTCAAGCCCCTGAGAGGGGTTTTAACGTCAAGTCTCAAGCCCCTGAGAGGGGTTCTAACGTCAAGTCTCAAGCCCCTGAGAGGGGTTCTAACGTCAAGTCTCAAGCCCCTGAGAGGGGTTTTAACGTCAAGTCTCAAGCCCCTGAGAGGGGTTTTAACGTCAAGTCTCAAGCCCCTGAGAGGGGTTTTAACGTCAGGTCTCAAGCCCCTGAGAGGGATTTTAACGTCAAGTTCACGAGTCACAATATTAAAAGAGTCGTTACTGGTTTTATTTAATACAACAGAAGTATCACAGGTGATCTCTATACCGCGTGCAAAGAGAAGGAACTAGAAGTGAAATAATTGAAAACATAGTATAATACGCAAGTTATAATGGTTCCATATCTCTTAATGAAGCCAAACCACAGACTAATAATTGGAACTAGTTTTTAAAACTCTCCGCGAAGCCCCTTTGCGATCCGCCGTAGTGCTCTTGTACTCATTTCAAATATTCTTTACTAATTATGATTGGAATTTTATTTTTCAAATCTGAATAAAGGGCATTCATCACAGGCACAACCAGAGCATGAAAGGTTCTCTGTTTGTTTTCTGCATCGTAGATGGTTCTAGTGAGTGAAAGCAGATTATGACAACAGTTCACGCGCTGTTGAATGTTCGTAATATTCCAAGTGTGACAAATTTTATGAGGGTTCTTTTAGGTCTAAAATGTTTTGGAATCTCTTTAGTGAGCATTGCCTGTGTTAGCTCTGTGGCATAATCTTTTGTATAAACTAAATCTTTTAAATTACGGACTGCAAAAGGGAAACAATGGATATACCTAATGGCATGTCAACATCTGAAAAAAAAATTTTTTTTTTTTTAGATTCGTTAAAAGCCAACCGACAAAACGCCTTTAACAAGGCGCGTTGTGGTGGTAATGGATTTGAAAATGGTCTTTTAATGGCTCTAGAATTTAATGCAGAAAGACTGAACAGGAGAAGCTGATATTTCGGTTATGAGTTTGTTGATGAGTCATTCACTGAAGAATTTTAGAGGTCTATGTGCTAATGGTTATTTTTTAAAATAAAGATTATAATGATTATCGTTGATAATCTGCAGATGGATGCATCAGCGGCAGGGCATCTTGCTTAAAACAGAGAGGCCTACAGGAGACCTGTTACGGAGGCAAAGTTCCGCAAGGGACATGCAAATGACTGGCTAACTGATCTGCTAATGAAATGTAAGAGATAAAGAATTTTAGAGTTCTATATATTAATGAAATATAGCAGATAAACCTATTCAGTCTTCATAACCATGTTTTACATACATTAAAAATATTTAGACGTTGCTATATTTTTTAATAAACTTCAGTGACTATTTACAAAAAAAAGGGGGGGGGGGGAGTGGGAATACAAGTTCATGAAACACACACGGAATCTAAACGGTAAATGTATGAGCAGTGAACTAGCGTCATTGCACACAGTCAGATCATAAGTGCTCTGCTGCCTAGCCAGCAGTTGACCAGAAAATGCCGACTAGTTCCGCCATCAGCACGAACTCCGTAGCTAGCGGCGCCATTCCTCTTCTGGAATCTGCACTCACAAAAGCAAGACCTGGTAGTCTGAGGTGCAGACTTCAAGTCGATCGATTCAGACTCGAGCTAGACTCGACTTGAAGATGAAGAACAGCGACTTGGATTCGGACTTGCGACTTGACATTTTAAAGTCAATCGACTCGTCAGCTCAGCCACATGGCGGTATCTGTAAGAAAATGCATATTAAAGTGACACCATTCCCGTGGCGCGATTTTGAACGTATTTAATTTGAATCTGCACTGTTTTTTTTTTAAGTTTCTGCCTCGTGCGTGTATAGTCATTATGTAACAATTTGTTTACTGTAGACAGAGTTACGGGTCCTTGGGCACAGCACGAGATGCAGCACGCTGCACGTAACACAAAAGTCAACAGGATCCAGGAAATCTAAAAATTTATAGCACTTGCCCCTGACACACCAAAGCCATGTCCGTATTATCACACGTGTCCTGTATAGAGAGAGAGAGAAAAAAGATAGTTAAGAGCTATAATTTAAGTGTGAATTTCTGCAACAACTTTCCGAATACATACAAGATCTTCTTCCCATGGATAGAACGGATGTACTGAAGTCGGTAGCCGAAGAACTGGTGCAGAAAGAGGAAAAGGCATGTGTTGGTTGGTTGGTTGGTTGGGTGGGTGGGTGGGTGGTTGGTTGGTTCCATATCCCTGTAACTGCTGTAGAAAAAATATTTTTGATGGGGTGATAATGTCTGTATATTATAATGATGCTTATATTGTTCTGATTTGCTATGATGTGGTTGGAAGGTGATTATACACTATACGCTGACATATTACACAAATGAAAGGAAAACACAGTTAAACAATTCCTCTTTAAATAATCAAATGGAACTTATATTATTATTAATACACAGTTAGCAAAATCAACAAATGAATCATCACCTTATATGTTATTCATCGGCTATATCGTTAACAACATAATCATTAAAATGATTTCCTTAAATATTCAGATTCGTAGATTATCTTGATCGACAGTTGAACTTCTAAAGAATCAATCTTAATCCCTTGTATATAATCATACAAAAATCTTCATTCTTCATCGTTAAACGATTGGGTATCTGATGTATTATAATGAACTACTTGGCAATAATTGTTACTACAAACATATTCATAAAATTCAGCAATACGTATTTATGTGCCCACATGAGCCAGAATTGCATATTACCAAAATCTCGAAATCTTACATAGACAAATATGGTACCTTCAGTTACCGTAATCATACCTAAGTGGATCTGGATGTGGATCGGCGGAGTCGATAGCACAACCTTCCATGCGTCCACATGACAGAAATACAGCCCCCAATATTAACCTAATACATGTTTATCAGCAGACGAAATACATTCCCATACGCTGTCGAACGACAACATGACCTCCACCGATCCGCTCAGCGTACGATACCGACCTGGTGAAATTCTATCATATTATCTTTATGTACTAGGCCATAAACCGAGTTGTTTCTCAGAGTTGCGCATCTCTGAAAACTGACCGATAACTGAAACGTTATTCCTACTCCAAGGGTTGCCAACCAACCCAGATAACTATGAGCTTATTTATTTCCTACACTGTGAGCTGTTGTTCTTTGCAGTTGATGCTTAGAGGTTTTGTTGAGTCATCGCATCGGCGTGGGAGCTATTTTTTCAGTCCCGGAGTACAGCGAAAAAGCAGGGGGTGTGTGATGCTTCTTTAGCAGACTCCACCACTATGGGGACTATTGCAATCCCTGCCCCGTTAGCCAGGCTAGGCCTGTTAATGGGGGTACCACGGAGAAGTGGGACAGGGTCTTAGTCAGCTATGAATCGCTAACCCTGACGCTAGCGTATCAGCTATTGATCGCTGATTGCCTAATTGGATAAGCGCCTTCGCCTGTATATATATATATATATATATATATATATATATATATATATACTATTGGACAAAAGTTAAGGACTGGTTTTTTCAATTCTTACAAAAACAAAATCAACTGACTAACAAACAAGCCATTAGTACCAAAGAAAACAGCATTTAAAACTAAACAAATTCAGTCATTTCATTCGCAGATCGGAATAGGAATACACATACAGCAAGCTGGCGAATTCACTCACCCCTTATACAAAAATTCACAAGAGTGGTCTTCAAACAACAAACATGTCAGTATCTCGTGCCGCCACCGTTGCCTCGTCGAGTTAACCAGGGTTGTTAGGACATTCTGTGCAATGGCCTGCCACTCTTGTTGAAGGAAAAGGGTCAGCTGGGTGACATCAACAGGTGGGTGGTGATTTGTCGAAACCCGTCTGCCTAAGACATCTCATATGTGATCAATGGGCGACAGATCGGGCGACAGAGTAGACCAATCGATTCTAATAATCTTTGATGTTGAAGAAAATCTTCTACGATATGACCCCAATGTGGTTTTTGCGTTATCATCTTGTAGGATTGCCCCTGCACAGATGGGTTGCATAATTTCATTCAGGCATCGCTGGGCGGTTAGGGTGCCATGAATGACATGAAGGGGAGTCCTGCCGTGCCTGCTGATCCCACCACAGACCATGATTGATCCCTCTCCGTAACGATCCACCTCTTGGATAGTGGCGTCATGGAACCGTTCCCCTGGCCTTCTCCAAACGCGGATTCTGCCATCATTGAAGGACATACTGAAGCGGGATCCGTCCGTGAAAAGAATTTCACCCCGCATTCACAACCGGCATTGATTGGGTACTATTCATTCATTCATTCATTCATTCATTTGCATGTCCCTTGCCTCCCTGACAGCACTCCTGTAGGCCTCTCGGTTGTGACCAAAACAGCCTACTGCTGATGCATCCATTTTCAGATTATCAACCAGCCATCTTCTTTTTTGGTCTTCCTCTCTTTCTTTTTCCCCATTATATACCCTTCACAGACGGTCTTCTTTAGATTATCATGACGTTTAATGTGTCCAAAATATTTTAAGTTTTCTCTCTTTAATCCTCTTTATTAGCCAGCCTTCTTCAATATTAAGTTCTTGTAGTATGGATATATTTGTTCTTTTTTGTGTCCACGATATTTGAAAAACACCTTCTGTACCATTTACATTCAAAGGCATTTATCTGTTTCTCAGCTGTTTTGTTAAGTGTTCATGTCTCACAGGCATATGTTGCGATGGGAAGCATGCCCTTAAAAATCGTATTTTTTTTTAGTTCTGTTTGTTCTTCTCCACAACTTCTTTAGTTGTTTTACTTTCTGAAGAGCGATAGATGTCCTCCTTTTAATTTCCCTCATTGTATCTCCATTATTAGTTAGTAGTGATCCAAGATATTCAAAAGTCTCCACTTCTTCCGGTTTTTCCTCATTGATACATATTTCAGCTGCCTTGTTTGTTTTGTCAGTTGTTATCAATTTAGTTTTCTTCGCATTATGATAGAGGTTTTGCTCTTCGCTGTTCTTACTCACTGATATAATTAGTTTTTCCATTCCTTTTCATATTGTGGACAGTAACACTGTGTCATCAGCATATCTAATCTCTGGTATTTCATAACCTCCAATTGTTATGGCATCGTAATATTCTTTGTCTGCATCTTCTCTAACATTCCCCATTATATTTTCAGTATACAAGTTAATTAAATAAGTAGGGCGACAATATGCACCCCTGACGGACCCTTTGTTTTATGTCAAACCAAGTTGTTGTTTCACCATTTATTCTTACTGCTGCTGGTTGGTCTAGATACAGCAGTTATGTTAATTGTATCAAATATTTTGCGAATCCCAATTTCTCCATTATTTCCCAAAGTTTCTGGTGTTGTACACAATCAAATGCCTTTGAGTAGTCTATAAAGGATAAATATAGATTTACATTAAACTCTCTGCATTTCTCTATTATTAATCTTATATTGAATATATGATCTATTGATCCTCTTCCTTGCCTGAATCCAACTTGGACGATATTGACTTCTTCTATTTCTATTGGGTATATAGGACCCAAATAGAAGATTTTGATTTTGCAGTAACTCTTATCAGCGACAATATGAAAACGATGCAGGAAAAAACAGATTCCTGTTTTTCTTGGCTAGCACAGTAGGTCTTGAAATTAACAAAGACAAAACAAAAATAATGAAACTTCTCATTTATCAAGAAGAAAAATATATACGTAAAAGGAACAGTTGTTGATAAAGTAAACCAATTTGCATACCTTGGCAGCTACATGGACCAGGATTGTAACACCAGGAAGAAAGTTAGAATTGCAAAATCAGCACTGACCTTAAAAAATCTTGAGAACATATGAAATTCAAAAGTTATAAGCATAAAAACCAAGTTAAGATTATTCAATTCAAATGTGATATCCACCCTCATTTATGCATGCGAAAGCTGGAATTCAACTAAAGAAATAGACAAGAAATTAGACTCTTTTGAAAACAAATGCCTAAGGAAAATACTTGGTATAAAGCGAAACAAATTCAAGAACAACGCAGAGATAAGACAGATCAGCAAACAACAACCTGTCTCATGGGTGATCAGAAAAGAAGATGGACATATGTAGGCCATGTGATGAGAAGAAACAATCAGATAATCCCAAAACAAGCTATCAAGTGGAGCACAGCAGGCCGAAGAAAAAGAGGTCGACCATGTGAAACTCTAAAGAGGACATTGTTAAAATAAGCCAGTTTAGTGGGAATAACATCTCTTGATGAAGTTGAAAAACTCGCCGAAAACAGGGAAACTCAAACAACTATGCGAGGCTTATGTGTCGTTTAACGGCACGGGAAGGATGTAAGAAGTCCATGTCACGAAATAAATATTTAAATACTTTGGATTCAAAACATGTTTATTTTAATCAATATTTTACATGACCAAAAAAAAAAAAGTAGCACGACTTCCTCTCTGTCAAGTTGTCTATATTAGTTTCGTATGACCCCCCCCCCCCCTTTTTCCATATTCGCTTCATAACCATAGAATCAATTAAACCAGACGGTACTGTAAGAAAAAAAAAACAGCTTCCTTCGTTGAACAAAGTAACATATTATGAGTATAATACATTTTAATTAAAATTCTTAAGTTTTGCGGTTTTAATGTAAAAGAAAAATTTAAAGAAAGTTAGCGTGTTTAAGACACATTATCATTTGCTAAAATTACACTGTTAACAATATGTTTATACTTAATTGATTTTATGTTACATGGTCTGTTTACAAACAGGTGGACACGTGGGTTTTGCATTTTCTTTCAAAGGTTTGGAAATTTCTGCCGAGTTTATAAGTCACACACGAATAAAATAAACACATGAATAGATTATAGTAACTGAATTTGCTAAAAGTGGTGCTATAGTTAAATTTTAATTAGTAGGATAGGTGTATCACTGCTGTATCTACACCAACAGGCATCAGTGAGAGTAAATGGTGAAACAACAACTTGGTTTGACATAAAACAAGGGGTCCATCAGGGGTGCATATTGTCGCCTTATTTATTTAACTTGTATACTGAACATATATTTTTACCCTTAAAAATCGTTTTTTTTTAGTTCTTTCTGTTCCTTTCCGTAGCTTCTTTAGTTTTTACTTTCTGAAGATCTATAGATGTCCTTCTTTTAATTTCCCTCATTGTATCTCCATTATTAGTTAGTAATGATTCAAGATATTCAAAACTCTCCATCTCTTCCAATTTTTCCTCTTTGATACATTATTAGCCAACATTATTTCTTTAAAAACAACAGAAAATGTATATCTAGGGCCTAAATTGTCTGGAAAAAAAGAAGAAATAAGAAGAAACTATTAAAGTTAGAAAGAAGAATGTATGAGAACTTAATCCAGTTAACCTTTTTACCTGCTCTAAATATTGTTTTAATTATTTTTCAGTTTGAACAAGTGCGTGGGTTTTTGTGAGGGGGGGGGGGATAGTCACTGATGATCTGATATCAAGAAATAGAAATATCAGCAAAAGGATGTCACAAAAATCCTAAAGATAACTGAGTTTCAGATTTGATGTGATGAAAAGGTTAAACACTGAAGATGAGGAAGGTGTATGTTTTGTAGTAGTTAATAGCATGGATTGTCTGGTGCTTCATTTTTCAAGAACTCAGCTTCTGGACATAAAGTGTCTGCTCTTTTCCTTACTTGGATACAAGGCAGATGTACCAGTTTTTTTTTTAGTTGATATGATGCGCTGGGATTTCTGCACTACCACAGTCCTTTATGCTTGAGCACTACCACAATCATTTGTGCTTGAGCACTACCACAATCCTTTATGCTTGAGTACTACCACAATCATTTTTGCTTGAGCACTACCACAATCATTTGTGCTTGAGAACTACCACAATCCTTTATGTTTGAGCAACGTACATGATTAATAGCATCATTTTTTTTTGTCCAGTTCTATTCATTATCATCATCATGTGCCGTGCCGACTGGCGTTGGCTGTTATGCTTCTCCAGAGTACGCGATCCTTCATGCAGGCCATCAGCTCAGTTGGTGATCTCCTCTCACACCATCCCGTCAGACTGTCCAGTATCATTTCTCTTGGTCTTCCTCTTGATCTTCTTCCTTCTATTTTTCCTGTTGTTATAATATTTTCAGTGCCCCCTCTTCTCATTGCATGTCCTATGAAAGTACATTGTCTCTCTCTTATCTTTTTGACAAGGTTTTTTGTCTCTCCAGCTCTTCTCCTACATTCTTCATTAGTTATTTTTGCTGTCCAGGGGATTCGCAACATTCTTCTAATAAACCACATTTCTGCTGCTTCCAATGATTTTTGTGCAGACTTGCCTATTGTCCATGATTCACTTCCATATAACAAGACAGGTTCAATATAGCATTTTAGTACTCGTTTTCTAACATTCATTGATAAGGATGTGTTGGTTAATATGTTTCTCATTCTCTGAAATGCAGTCTTTGCTTGGCCTATTCTGTTCCTAATTTCTATTACAGAGGGAAAAAAAATCAGAATTCTCTTTCACATTTTTAACATAGATCTGCCATGTTGAGACGAAGAGGATTACAGAAAGCTGTAGCTGGGAGCAAGCATAGTCTAGATGAAGACTCCATCACATCTTCAATCTTTACTCTTGGAGGGGAGTACAAAGATACAAGAGAAGCTCTTTTGGAAGAAGAAGTGTTGGGTTGTGGGGAGAATGTCGTTGAAGCTCTGCCCAAGGTATGTGAATAATTACCTTAGATTGTGTACACTTCTTAGTTAAGTTATGGAAAGTGAGCCACATCAGCGCAGTGGATTAGTCACTCACTGACCAACCAGGTGAACCGGCTAAGATTTCCACTCATCGCAATGACAGTCAAACCATGGCTCACTAAAAAATACTCCTAGGCTCACCCAGCCTCAAGAAACAATAGGTACCAGGGTCAACATTCTGGGAAGGAAGAGGAATGACACTGCTAGCTATGGAGTTGATGCTGATGGTGACACTAGAAGGCAGTTTCTGGTCAGCTCCTGACTAGGCAGCAGAACACTTATGATTTGACCATGTGCAGTGACGCTGGTTCACAGCTCATAGCTTTACCTTTACTTTTCTCTCTAATGGAAAACGGGCACCCAACCAATGAAATTGTCTGACAGAGCAAATGAAAGAAAAAGGAATTTAATTTAAACCATATAAATAAGACAGTTAATGTTTCATTGAATTTGAAGTGACTAAGAGAGGCTTTGAAAATACTGTAGTAGAAAGATAAGTAAGAAAAAGGGGCAGAGAGAGGCCAGGAGAGAAGATAATGGACCGCCTGACATGATATGATAGGAATTAACCAGGCTGATGGAAGTCATGATGGAGGTCAAGGTTTATAGAGCAACACAGTCACTGCCACATATCTGTGTGATACCACACGATGTTTTTGGTGTAACAAAGCATATGATGTGGAGGTGGTAGTGTGGAAAATTTCTCTGTGTCTGTGAGTCAATTTAAAAAGTTTAGAGACAATTAAGAAGGCTTCCATATCTTATGGCTCGTTTTTCTTATATGCCTAGTGATAAAATGACACACATATATTCATCATCATAATTAGATGCCCCGTCTGGCAGGGACTGACAGTAATGCTTCACCACAGATCTCTGTATTTTTTCTTTCAGCTCATCAGGTGAGTTTCCATCACTCCATCGTGTTAAGACTGCCCACTATTGTCTCTTATGGTCTTCCCCATTCTCTATTCCCATATATCTTTTCTGTTGTTGTGATCTTTTTCAAGTCCATTCCTTATCATTATATATCCAGTGAATTGTTCATTATCATTTTCTAGTGATTTAATCACATTTCATTTTTAATTGGCTTTTGTTAAATATTCCTTATTTGTCGTCTTAACTGTCCAGGGTACTCTTAATGTTCTTCTAAGAAGCCACATATCATTTGCCGTCAGTGATCTTTGCAATGGCCCACATGTTACTATGTTTTTGAATATGACCAAACTTTAATCTGAAGACCTTATGCATTTCTTATTTTCTTGAATGTAGTTTCATTGTTTTGTTTAAGATTTTTTATTTTTTAAGCACCTTCTGTTATGATCCTGTTTATTTCAGGGATGTATAGACTTGTGTATTATCTTCCACAGTTAGATTCTGGAGAGAGGAAGAAAAAGAGAAAGAAAAGGCATATTGATGATGATGATGATGATGATCCAGCAAAGAAATGGCAAGATTCAGATGATGAGCATGCAGCAGAGTGAGTTGTATATTCGTTAAGCATTTAATCAGTTCATCAGGTCTGTGGCTGTTGGCAGTCATGCTTGACCTTTTTGTGCAGTCCTGGGGTGTCTCTAATCAGTTTGCTTGCCTCTGTCATCACTTGCCTCTGTCACCACTTGCCTGTCATCACTTGCCTCTCTCTCTTCCCTTGCCACTTGATATTTTTCCCTTAAGAGGTTTCCAGTGAATGTCCCTTGCAGAATGTTGTCTCCCTAACAGCTCTCCTGTAGGCCTCTCGGTTGTAAGCAAGATGCCCTGCTGCTGATGCATCCATTTGCAGATTATCAACGATGTCTTGCAGCCATCTTTGCCTTCATCTTCCTCTCTTTCTTTTTCCCATTATGAATGTCATGTTCTCAAAATTCTGTGTTATGACAAGTCTAAAGATTGTATTTTCCTAACATTTTTAATTAGTTGATATATATATATAAAGTATCTATTTTTAATTTACTTGTCTGTTACATGAAAACTAAGTAATGACCTGAACAAGTACTAGTACATGGCTGACCATTTCATGGTGCTGCTAGTAAAACTTTTGTTAACTCTTCCCATGCCTTTGGGCACTTTAGCGACGCTTCGGGTTTTCCGATTTGTACGTATGGTCGATGTAGCGACGCTTGGTTTGTTTTATTAAAACAACCAGTGCAACATTTAGATTGTACATATTTCGTCCACGTTTCCGGTGACACTTTTCAAAATGGTGAAAGAGTCCTTAGTTACGAGCGATGCCGAGAGAGAAAAAGGAAGAGAAACATGGAAAATTTTAAATTTTTGATGATGTAGACAGAGGTATGGACATGACCTGTGACCACCCCACTGCTCATGAATGTATCCTAAGTAGATCTAGACGTATTAGACAACTAGAGAAGTAGTTAGGAGGTTATTTCAGACATTAATTTAGCGAGAATGCAACATAGAATCACAATACGAGATCGACAAGTAGATCTAGACATCTCAGATGGTAAGTAGTGCATATCTAGACCTAGCCGATGGTGAGCTGGGCACAATCAGTGTTTAAAAACATCACATTACTTCTTTTTTCCTAAAAAACTCTGCGTTTATGAAATTTTCCTACATTTAGTTATATTTTGAAACATAATAAGTACACGAAAGTACAAGGAAATGCTGTTTTCCATTCCATTTTACAACTATACCCCCTATACAGATCAGGACCCGCGTTTTTATTCCAGTTACAACTGAACGTCCGTGTTTTTTCCTGCGGCACGGGAAGAGTTAACATGAGGTAGGATTGGCCAGAACTATAGGGACATGGTCTCTCTGAGTTATTATGTGAGATTGAATCTCACCCATCACCTGCTTGTCAAGGTTCTTGTTGATGTTATGAAGCATAAGCAATCTTCTGAGATCTTCCTTCACAGGTAGAGATATGAGCAGTTAATAGACTCACCTGATCTTGAATGATGATCTCTCTCTCTCTCTCTGAACCTTAAGTGCCCAGGGCACATGGGGCTTCCGCAAGGGTTTTCCACAAATGCCTGTCCTTCACCTTTTTTTCTGCTCTTGCCCAGGTGAGCCCTCTATTGCTCAGCATCCTTTCTTTTGTTCTTCTCCATGTCTCTTTTGGTCTACCCTTACTTCTGTTCCCCTGTGGTGTCCATCTTAGTGCTATTTTTGGTAGTGAGTTGTCAGTCATTCGGAGCACATGTCCCAACCATCGCCAGCGTCTTTCCTCAATAATTGCTGTCAGTGGCTTCATCTACATTTCTGCCAACAAGCTGTTATTTCTTATGGTGTTTGGCCAAAATATTTTTCTAATTCTTCATAAACATTTAGTCTGGAAAGAATTCAACTTGTTTTCTATGGTTTTGGTGATTTTCCAGCATTCACTTCCATAGAGTAGTACACTTAGAACATTACTCTTAGATATCCTGATTTTCATATTTATGCTTAGTTTTTTTTATTTCCATAGAGTCTGCAGCATTGCAAAAGCCTGGTTTCTTGAATAATGATAGCCCTTTAAAATTTTAATTTGTTTTTAAAAAATATTTTACATAGACCCATCCAGTCAGACGTGGGTTCCTTTTGTTCTTTGTCATTGACTTGAACGTCCATGCCAACCAGTCTCACAAATGGAGCATTGCATCTCTGGTTCTAGTCAGAATTTCAGGCACAGACAAATGATCCAGGAGTGGAAACTTAGCCCAGATTATTCTTAAGAAACCTCCCTGCTGGTGTATCACCAGGGTCAGCAAGAGGGATTGTAGCAGGAGCAGAAATTGGTTGAGGTTTCATGCAAAAAAAAAAAGGAAAAGCTTGGTGTAATGTGAAATTTTGCCAGCTGAGGAATTAGCCTGACTAGTAATACGATGATAGCAACAGCTTTCTTACATCCTTCCCATGCCATTCATGCAGCACACAGGGCTTGCAGTGTGTCTTTCCATGAGTCTCTATTCTCTATAAGCTTTCAGTCTCATCAAATGGTTTGATGCCAGTCATCTTAGTCTCTCTTGTCGCTGTTCTCTTTTAGGTCTCTCAAGGCTAGACTCTTTTTCTTTTCTTTTTTTCCAGATGTTTTCTCATTTGATGGCTTGCTTTGTGCTTCTCTGAGTGTTTTTTCTCATCACGTGGCCCACATATGTCCAGCTTCTTTTGTTGATCACTGCTGAGACTGTTTGCTGCATGCTCATTTGTCTTATCTCTGCTTTAGTGAGACTGTTTGCCGCATGCTTATTTGTCTTATCTCTGCTTTAGTGAGACTGTTTGCCGCATGCTTATTTGTCTTATCTCTGCTTTAGTGAGACTGTTTGCCGCATGCTCATTTGTCTTATCTCTGCTTTAGTGAGACTGTTTGCTGCATGCTTATTTGTCTTATCTCTGCTTTAGTGAGACTGTTTGCCGCATGCTCATTTATCTTATCTCTGCTTTAGTGAGACTGTTTGCCGCATGCTCATTTATCTTATCTCTGCTTTAGTGAGACTGTTTGCCGCATGCTCATTTATCTTATCTCTGCTTTAGTGAGATTGTTCTGCATGCTTATTTGTCTTATCTCTGCTTTAGTGAGATTGTTCTGCATGCTCATTTGTCTTATCTCTGCTTTAGTGAGACTGTTCTGCATGCTCATTTATCTTATCTCTGCTTTAGTGAGATTGTTCTGCATGCTCATTTATCTTATCTCTGCTTTAGTGAGACTGTTCTGCATGCTCATTTGTCTTATCTCTGCTTTAGTGAGATTGTTCTGCATGCTTATTTGTCTTATCTCTGCTTTAGTGAGACTGTTTGCTGCATGCTTATTTGTCTTATCTCTGCTTTAGTGAGACTGTTTGCTGCATGCTTATTTGTCTTATCTCTGCTTTAGTGAGATTGTTCTGCATGCTCATTTGTCTTATCTCTGCTTTAGTGAGACTGTTCTGCATGCTCATTTGTCTTATCTCTGCTTTAGTGAGACTGTTCTGCATGCTCATTTGTCTTATCTCTGCTTTAGTGAGATTGTTCTGCATGCTCATTTATCTTATCTCTGCTTTAGTGAGACTGTTCTGCATGCTCATTTGTCTTATCTCTGCTTTAGTGAGATTGTTCTGCATGCTTATTTGTCTTATCTCTGCTTTAGTGAGACTGTTTGCTGCATGCTTATTTGTCTTATCTCTGCTTTAGTGAGACTGTTTGCTGCATGCTTATTTGTCTTATCTCTGCTTTAGTGAGATTGTTCTGCATGCTCATTTGTCTTATCTCTGCTTTAGTGAGACTGTTCTGCATGCTCATTTGTCTTATCTCTGCTTTAGTGAGACTGTTCTGCATGCTTATTTGTCTTATCTCTGCTTTAGTGAGACTGTTTGCCGCATGCTTATTTGTCTTATCTCTGCTTTAGTCTTGACTTCATTCCATTGTATACAGAATATTTTTCTTTGTTTTTGAGATGGTGCAGTTTGCTCTCTATTTATTTGGTTGTTTTACAGTTTTAGCATGCATATGTAAGAATGGGTATTACATATGAGGTGAATATTCTAAGCTTTGTTCTAGTGCTTAGCAGTTTTGATTTCCTTATTTTCTCAAAATTCTTAAAGGCCAGTGCTGTCTTTGCAATTGTGGTTCTGACACAACAGCTTTATAAACTAATTACGTCGTCTACTCAGATATTAGCAAGAATGATTAAAGCTAATTCAGAGAAGACAAGGACATACAGTTGAATAATTTTCCTCCAGTAGGTGATATTTTGCGTTTCTTTTCAGATTTGATACAGTCAACCCTTCCTGGGCTGGGACATTTGATGATGAAAAGTCAGAAGGTTAGATTAAAAATTAATCCCCTATTGTGGACCAGATATGATTCGTCTGAGATAAGCTGATGTACAGCCTGGTTGGCTGAGTTAGGTGCTCAGTCTACTAATCTGATAGAACTGGGTTTCAAGGATCAAGTGTGGGGAGATTTTTTTTCCTGGTGCCACCACATCTAAAAAGTTCCCGGGGTCCACTCCACCTCGAAAGTGGGTACCAGAGAGATTTGGGAAGGTATGCGCAGCCAGGCGTGATAGTGACCACATCACACTTTTATGTGCCAAAGGTTTTGGAAATATGGGCTTAGTACTGTATTCCCCAATATGCCTTAATGGCATGGAAATGAAGATTTGACCTAATGTGCAGTTACTGAACTTCTGGGTCCATGTTCCATGTTCAGAGATTAGCAGCTTAAGTTATTAAGTCATAGAATTGTACGAACAGCAGTCTGTCAACAGTTGTAATGGGAAATTGTTAGCAGAAACATGGTAACAAGTATCGGCTAATTCAGCAGAAGCATGGTAAGAAGTATCAGCTAATTCAGCAGAAGCATGGTAAGAAGTATCAGCTAATTCAGCAGAAGCATGGTAAGAAGTATCAGCTAATTCAGCAGAAGCATGGTAAGAAGTATCAGCTAATTCAGCAGAAGCATGGTAAGAAGTATCGGCTAATTCAGCAGAAGCATGGTAAGAAGTATCAGCTAATTCAGCAGAAGCATGGTAACAAGTATCAGCTAATTCAGCAGAAACATGGTAAGAAGTATCAGCTAATTCAGCAGAAACATGGTAAGAAGTATCAGCTAATTCAGCAGAAACATGGTAAGAAGTATCAGCTAATTCAGCAGAAACATGGTAAGAAGTATCAGCTAATTCAGCAGAAACATGGTAAGAAGTATCACTTAATTCAGCAGAAACATGGTAAGAAGTATCACTTAATTCAGCAGAAACATGGTAAGAAGTATCAGCTAATTCAGCAGAAACATGGTAACAAGTATCAGCTAATTCAGCAGAAGCATGGTAAGAAGTATCAGCTAATTCAGCAGAAGCATGGTAAGAAGTATCAGCTAATTCAGCAGAAGCATGGTAACAAGTATCAGCTAATTCAGCAGAAACATGGTAAGAAGTATCAGCTAATTCAGCAGAAACATGGTAAGAAGTATCAGCTAATTCAGCAGAAACATGGTAAGAAGTATCAGCTAATTCAGCAGATACATGGTAAGAAGTATCACTTAATTCAGCAGAAACATGGTAAGAAGTATCAGCTAATTCAGCAGAAACATGGTAAGAAGTATCAGCTAATTCAATAAAAAAAGTGGTCACATCACTGAGATGAACAGTTTATCAGTAAACTCATTGCAAGGCCTGTTTTATGAGCGGATTCTGTTATAGTGTAATTTGTCAGCAAACCCGATTCCATAACAGATCAGATAGAGTATGTTATAGAGTAATCTGTCTGCAAACCTTATTCCGTAATCAATTAGACAACGTATGTTATTATTTGACCAGCAAGATCATGATAGGTTATATGCAGATGATAAAGCAGGTGCAAAAAAAAAAATTATCTGAAACAGTAAACACAAGCAAATGGGAAATTTAGTGAGGATACTTCTCATTCAACAGTTTGTTAATGTAACAGACTAGCAAAGCAGCATGCTTCCCTTAATGTAGATGAATAACAAAGTAACATATTCCCCATAATGTGGCAGAATAACAAAGTAACATATTCTCCTTATTGTGGCAGAATAATGAAGCAACATATTACCAAGGGACCAAAGCAGCATAACGTGCTGTTCATGTTTTGAAGCTAAAATACAGCAAAACAACGTACGTTTCACAAGTTAAATATATTTTCACAATCCATGTCCTTGACTGGCAATCAGCTAAACAATCACCGCCAAGTATGCCCTGTGGCGTCTCGCAGGGCAGCAGCAGATTGTCTCCACTTCTCACAGTCTGCAGCCAGCCTCTGTAGATAAGTTAGATGTATATTCCTGGGTTGAAGTTAATTTAACACAGTAATATATTGTCATATGTTAAATGAACAGTAAAACGATGGTTTCTGGTTCTTAATAACAGACAGTGATGAAGAAGCTTTGAAGGCACACAGCCATAATAGTATAGGAGCCTCAGTAAGTCTCCCTTCCAGTGCTCTGGAGTTTAAGAGAGTGACGGATGGGAACAAGGAGGATCCTTGTAAGGTTTGTTGCTTTTTTTTTTTTTTTGTTGTAAAGTTTTATGTATGCAATTATAATTCTGGACAGAAACAAAAATTAAAATATGAAAAGAGTTTTATTAAAAATTTAACTGCTGCCAAAAAAAGAGTTAAAATTTAAGCCTGCTGGTTGTCCAGAATGAGTTTCTTCAGTTTTTTTGTTTCTTTTACCACTTGTTATTTGTAGAGTGGTGGGAGGGGAGAATTATTATTATTATATGCTTTTCTCATTGCTCCTCTGTGCAGATTTCCTTCTAGAGTTAGTCACTTCAGTTTCTCTGTAATTGTGCTGTAAACAAGGTAACTCAAGATAATCCCATGACTGACAGTAGAAATCTGTTGTTAACTCTTGATTGACTGTTGAAGGTTTATTATATGGCATGGTTTAACTTTGAGTTGGCAGTAAATGGGTTAACTGCACAAATTTTCCTGGGAAAGGCTAAGTAACAAAATTTAAACACTCATTTTTTTTTTCTCTCTTTGCAACTTCATAAGCCGCGGGTTATAGTTTAGTCATGTTAGAGATTTATTTTTTTTTAACTCTTTCCGTGCCACAGTAAGAAACACGGATGTGTAGTGGAGTGCCAGAGTAAAAGCGCGGGTCTTGATATGTTAGGGGGTATAGTTATAATATGGAATGGAAAACAGTATTTCCATGTACTTCTGTATACTTATTACGTTTCAAAGTGTAACTAAAAGAATGAAAATTTCATAAATGCAGAGTTTTTTTTTAGGAAAAAAGAAGTATTGTGATGTTTTTAGACATGATTGTGCCCAACTCACTATCGGCTAGGTCTAGATATGCACTACTTACCATCTGAGATGTGTAGATCTACTTGTTGATCTCATATTCTGATTCTATGTTGCATTCTTGCTAAATTAATGTCTGAAATAACCTTCTAACTACTTCTCCCGTTGTCTAATATGTCTAGATCTACTTAGGATACATTCATGAGCAGTGGGGTGGTCACAGGTCATGTCCATACCCCTATCTACATCATCAAAAATTGAAAAATTTCTGTCTTTCTCTTCCTTTTTCTCACTCAGCATCGCTCGTAACTAAGGACTCTTTCGCCATTTTGAAAAGTGCCAGCAGAAACATGGTAAGAAGTATCAGCTAATTCAGCAGAAACATGGTAAGAAGTATCAGCTAATTCAGCAGAAACATGGTAAGAAGTATCAGCTAATTCAGCAGAAGCATGGTAAGAAGTATCAGCTAATTCAATAAAAAAAGTGGTCACATCACTGAGATGAACAGTTTATCAGTAAACTCATTGCAAGGCCTGTTTTATGAGCGGATTCTGTTATAGTGTAATTTGTCAGCAAACCCGATTCCATAACAGATCAGATAGAGTATGTTATAGAGTAATCTGTCTGCAAACCTTATTCCGTAATCAATTAGACAACGTATGTTATTATTTGACCAGCAAGATCATGATAGGTTATATGCAGATGATAAAGCAGGTGCAAAAAAAAAAATTATCTGAAACAGTAAACACAAGCAAATGGGAAATTTAGCGAGGATACTTCTCATTCAACAGTTTGTTAATGTAACAGACTAGCAAAGCAGCATGCTTCCCTTAATGTAGATGAATAACAAAGTAACATATTCCCCATAATGTGGCAGAATAACAAAGTAACATATTCTCCTTATTGTGGCAGAATAATGAAGCAACATATTACCAAGGGACCAAAGCAGCATAACGTGCTGTCCATGTTTTGAAGCTAAAATCAGCAAAACAACGTACGTTTCACAAGTTAAATATATTTTCACAATCCATGTCCTTGACTGGCAATCAGCTAAACAATCACCGCCAAGTATGCCCTGTGGCGTCTCGCAGGGCAGCAGCAGATTGTCTCCACTTCTCACAGTCTGCAGCCAGCCTCTGTAGATAAGTTAGATGTATATTCCTGGGTTGAAGTTAATTTAACACAGTAATATATTGTCATATGTTAAATGAACAGTAAAACGATGGTTTCTGGTTCTTAATAACAGACAGTGATGAAGAAGCTTTGAAGGCACACAGCCATAATAGTATAGGAGCCTCAGTAAGTCTCCCTTCCAGTGCTCTGGAGTTTAAGAGAGTGACGGATGGGAACAAGGAGGATCCTTGTAAGGTTTGTTGCTTTTTTTTTTTTTTTTGTTGTAAAGTTTTATGTATGCAATTATAATTCTGGACAGAAACAAAAATTAAAATATGAAAAGAGTTTTATTAAAAATTTAACTGCTGCCAAAAAAAGAGTTAAAATTTAAGCCTGCTGGTTGTCCAGAATGAGTTTCTTCAGTTTTTTTGTTTCTTTTACCACTTGTTATTTGTAGAGTGGTGGGAGGGGAGAATTATTATTATTATATGCTTTTCTCATTGCTCCTCTGTGCAGATTTCCTTCTAGAGTTAGTCACTTCAGTTTCTCTGTAATTGTGCTGTAAACAAGGTAACTCAAGATAATCCCATGACTGACAGTAGAAATCTGTTGTTAACTCTTGATTGACTGTTGAAGGTTTATTATATGGCATGGTTTAACTTTGAGTTGGCAGTAAATGGGTTAACTGCACAAATTTTCCTGGGAAAGGCTAAGTAACAAAATTTAAACACTCATTTTTTTTTTCTCTCTTTGCAACTTCATAAGCCGCGGGTTATAGTTTAGTCATGTTAGAGATTTATTTTTTTTTAACTCTTTCCGTGCCACAGTAAGAAACACGGATGTGTAGTGGAGTGCCAGAGTAAAAGCGCGGGTCTTGATATGTTAGGGGGTATAGTTATAATATGGAATGGAAAACAGTATTTCCATGTACTTCTGTATACTTATTACGTTTCAAAGTGTAACTAAAAGAATGAAAATTTCATAAATGCAGAGTTTTTTTTTAGGAAAAAAGAAGTATTGTGATGTTTTTAGACACTGATTGTGCCCAACTCACTATCGGCTAGGTCTAGATATGCACTACTTACCATCTGAGATGTGTAGATCTACTTGTTGATCTCATATTCTGATTCTATGTTGCATTCTTGCTAAATTAATGTCTGAAATAACCTTCTAACTACTTCTCCCGTTGTCTAATATGTCTAGATCTACTTAGGATACATTCATGAGCAGTGGGGTGGTCACAGGTCATGTCCATACCCCTATCTACATCATCAAAAATTGAAAAATTTCTGTCTTTCTCTTCCTTTTTCTCACTCAGCATCGCTCGTAACTAAGGACTCTTTCGCCATTTTGAAAAGTGCCACCGGAATCGTGGACGAAATATGTATAATCTAAATGTTACACCGGTTGTTTTATTGAAACAAACCAATGATCACTAAGTGACCGTTGGTAAGCATCGGGAAACCGGAAATGTCATTATTGTGACCAGAGGCATGGGAAGAGTTAAGAAACAAATTAAGCAAGGAGCAGTTACATTGCAAAATGATTGACAGACCACATTCTTTGACCCACTGGCTTCTGGTTTATACATTTTCCAGACTTCTGTATATTTAATAGTATTTTGCAGTTTCAGAATGTATTACATTTTCTAGTATGACTGTCATTAGAGAATATTCAGCATATGGGCAGGTCAGCTTTTACCCCCTGTTAATCTGCTGTAGACTTGAATGAAGTCCCTCAGTGACAAGACTAAACCTGCACGATATTATTATCCTTTTCCTCTTCATTGATTGACAGCTCTTTGTACAGCATGATCTCGTACAACCTGCAAACAGATATCTTCAAAAGCAGCAGTTTTTGAGGTATCTCACTTATAACCATAAACTTTGAATTCTGCAGAGCAGATATCATAGGTTGAGGTCTTTGAGGCTTAGTTGGAGGAGGAGCAGGTTAGTTACAGTAGCTTATTGAAGTAGGTCTAGAGGTACACATATCATCAAGCTCCACTTCCTGGGAGCATGTTAGGTTCCTAGTCCATCGGCTGTAGTGTATTAACATGGCATCCAGGTCAGATACCAAGGAAACACCTTTTAGAAGTAGGAAATGGTCTTCAAAAGCATTGGTTCCCCTGACATGCATGACAGTACCATCTGTGACTTGGTGGTCCCAGTTCCTGCAGCAATAACTGAATATCTTAACAGTCTGTGAATATTCCCATAACTTCACTGCAGTTTATGAAGTGTGTGGTTTTAATGCAGGTGATTCTTATTTTTTCTTTTGTTACAAACATTTTGAATTTTTAAAACCGTTGGTTTAAAAAAGCATATTACTCCTCAGGCTAGCTTGAGAAGTGTTGAGTTCCATCCCAAGGCCACAGTTTTGTTAACTGGAGGTCCAGACAATACAATCAGATTGTTTGCAGTAAGTAGGAGTTTATCACTTTTTTTTTTTTTTTAAACCTTTTCCATGCATTTTCAGATATCATTATAGATATTGTCAGTAAAAAGTGATAGTTTTCTAATATCTTCCATGTCTGTGTGAAGTATGTTGTAAAGATGTCCTTCCACAGATCACAGGAGCTTTTAGAAATGTGTAATAAATTCACATTAGTGTCTTTGAAATAGCTTTTAGTGTTGAAATCATACCATTTCACATACTTGAAGATTTAACATCCCAGGACAGGTGCCATCTTGGCTTATAGCTGTCTTAGTCTTTTGATTGCTTTGATTTAGATTCATTGCGTTTTATTATTGCAGTTCCTATCTGAATATTTTAGATCCAGTATCATGAGAGTACCATATATATGATACAGGATAGGAAAAAGTTAAGCCATATTTTATATATAACACAATCAGATGAAGGAAAACAGAAAAAAAAAAAGATATGATTAATATTTATTTTTCTTTGTCATATTTGATAGATTGATGGCAGCAAAAACAGAAAAATACACAGCATATTCTTTGAGAGAAATCCTGTGTTCTGTACCCACTTCAGCCGAGGAGGCAGCGAGATCATCATTGGCTCCAAGCATAAGAGCTTCTATGTTTATGACATGGAAGGCAATGATGGGGCCACATTTAGGCCAAAGTTGAGAGGTAAAAGGGAAGTGTTTATTAAAGGTTGATTTAAAGAGGAAATTCTGAGAGGTTTTATTCAAGTATGGGAGTCTGAGTGTTGAAGTGATTAGTGCACTGGTCTTTTGTGTGGTGGATTAGTGCACTGGTCTTTTGTGTGGTGGATTAGTGCACTGGTCTTTTGTGTGTATTAGTGCACTGGTCTTTTGTGTGGTGGATTAGTGCACTGGTCTTTTGTGTGTATTAGTGCACTGGTCTTTTGTGTGGTGGATTAGTGCACTGGTCTTTTGTGTGTATTAGTGCACTGGTCTTTTGTGTGGTGGATTAGTGCACTGGTCTTTTGTGTGTATTAGTGCACTGGTCTTTTTGTGGTGGATTAGTGCACTGGTCTTGTGTGGATTAGTGCACTGGTCTTTTACATGAAGGGTTGGTGGTTAAAGCTAGGCCAGAGAAAAGGCCCCCGCCCCACCCTCCCCAAGCTGTAGAAATGGACGGGCAGCTCCTTCTGTAGCAAGGGAAGTAAAGACAGCCAGTGCAATACTGACCACATCACCCTCTTGGGTGTTATGAGGTCAGGGAAAATACTGGAACTAACACCATATCCCAGAGATCTTCTGTGGCACACCAAGACTACATTTTTAAAAAATGTAAGTATTAGAATTATTTGTTTTCACTTATAATTGATATTTCATTTCTGAATATATAACAATCAACAGACATCACTTTCTGTGTTTAAAAACTCTCATATGTTTTGTCTGTGTTTTACAGACTCACAGGAAAACATTCATGAAAAACTCTCATGTATTTTGTCTGTGTTTTACAGACTCACAGGAAAATGTTCATGTAAAAACTCTCATATGTTTTGTCTGTGTTTTACAGACTCACAGGAAAACATTCGTGTAAAAACTCTCATATTTTTAGCTAGCTGCCCCAGAGTCTCTGAATAAGAAGTGTACCAAATAGATCTTGATTTTGCAGATGACATAACTCTTATCAGTGACAATATGAAAACGATGCAGGAAAAAACAGATTCCGTCTTCCTTGGCTAGCAAAATAAGCCTTGAAATTAACAAAGAAGAACAAAAACAATGAAACTTCTCATTAATTAAGAAGGAAAAATATACTTAGAAGGAACAGTTGTTGATGAAGTAAACCATTGCATATCTCGTCAGCTACTTAGACCAGGATGGTGACACCAGAAAGGAAATTACAATTGCAAAAGCAGCATTGTCCTTCAGAAATCTTGAGAACATATAGAATTCAAAAGTTATAAGCACAAAAACCAAGTTAAGATTATTCAGTTCAAATGTGATATCTACTCTCATTTATGCATGCGAAAGCTGGAAATCAACTAAAGAAATAGACAAGAAATTAGACTCTTTTGAAAACAAATGCCTCAGGAAAATACTTGATATAAAGTGGAATGAATTTAAGAACAACACAGAGATAAGACAGATGAGCAAACAGCAGCCTGTCTCATGGGTGGTCAGAAAAAGAAGATGGACATATGTAGGCCGTGTGATGAGAAGAAACAGTCAGAGAGTACCAAAACAAGCTATCAAGTGGAGCACAACAGGCCTAAGAAAAAGAGGTTGACCACGTGAAACTCCAAAGAGGACATTATTAAAAGAAACCAATTTAGTGGGCATAATTGATGAAGTTGAAAAACTCGCCAAAAACAGGAAAACTTGGCAAACAACTATGCGAGCCCTCTGTGATGTTTGACGGCACAGGAAGAATGTAAGATGTAATAGTTCTGTATGTAAAGTGAGGGCTGTGAACTTTTTTTTTCCCCCAGGACTAGAAGTAACCGCAATGTCCAAGTTTGTTGTGTCACCTGATGGTCGGTTCATAGCTTTTCTGGGATCGTACGGCTACATCCATCTTTTTTCTCAGACGGTAAATGTTGCATATCCCACAAATTGATATGTGGAATGTCGTCATGTTAAGTTGCCTATGAGTGCGTTATCTGATTGATTTGAATTAGAGATGTATGAAATATTTGATTTAGAATGAAAATATATGACAATGCTTATATTCAGAAGTATATTAAAGTTGTAGATTACTTAAACCTCAGTTTTCTCAATTAAATATTGTAGGTTTGGGTCTGGTATTAAGTCCGTCTTTGATTTTATGTTGAAACAGTGATTGAATCACAAAGATCCATCTTGAACTGGGTTAACTATTTCTTATACAGTATTGATAATTTGAGGAAAAAAAAAAAGGGTGAAAGACGAAAGATGTTTTGTATCTTGATAAGAAATTGTTATCTTTTTATTGTTCTTAAATCTTTAGAAATGTTTAGTTTGTACATATTTTGAAATGATTATTTGGCTCTTTCCTGTTCTTTCCATGTTTTCTGCATCAGAAGTAGCAAGAGTAAGTAATTATAAATCGAATTCTTTTTGTTTTTTTTTTCATTTCTACATGTATTTATGGATTTTCTATCTACTGCAGAGCAAAGAACTGATTGATTCACTGAAGATGAACGGTAACGTCACAAGCGTATCTTTCTCAGGAGATGGCAGATTTATGTACTCATTTGGAAGTGAGTAGTGCCTTTTGTTTGTAGCTTCTGCCATGTTGAAATATTTCAAACTGTAGCTGTTTAATGAGATAGGGAATAGAGGTGACTGCAAGAGCAGTGCTATTATTAGGGCCAGCAAACCAGAGTGGAACACGATATTGTCCCACCTCCCTGTTGAAGTTTCTGGCAACAGCCTCAGTTTAGCTAATGAGGCAGGGGCTTTGCCATGGTCCCAGTGGTTATGGAGCCTGTAGAGAAGCTTGCTTTTTTTGGATTTTCTCTAGGTCTTCAAGTTGGCCATTGTAACCCATTCCTAGTTAAAATGACACTTGTGTTCCAGCATCTCCATTGACAGCCATGAAAAGGGAGATAAATCAGCAGCTGGTAATGATGCCTCATATATTAATACGGAAAAAAAGACATTGGCTGATTTGGCATTCAATGACACATAGGTGATATGCGAGCATCAGGGTTAGTAAAACATAGCTGACCAGGACCCTGTCCCACCTCTCCATTGGTGCTCCCAGTAACAGGCCAGGCCTGGCTAACAGGCCAAGGATTGCTTTTTAGCTGCACTGCAGGACTGAAAAAAAAAATAGCTGCCATAACCCACTTCAGTGCTTATATGATGTTGTGCCTCAACACTTTCACAGCATCAGTAGCAAAAAACACCAGGCCACAGTTCAAGGGAGACAGTAGACAAGACAAGATATATTATACAGAAAACAAACTTGCAGAAAAACAAATGAAGAAGTTCTCAGAGATTTTAAAACACACTGAAAATTATTTAAAACCATCAGGAAATTGACAGTCACAATTCTTTGGGCGTGAAAGCTACATCTCTGAATTCTAGTGAATCCACTGTTTTATGGGAAAAATTCTTGTGATTTCATATTATCCCTTCATTGACTTATGCCTGTGTGCACAGCGCAACCTAGCGTCTTTCCCTACAAGCAGATTTCTCTTTTTTTCCAATGCTGTTTTACCCAACACTTTTACATTAAGTACCCATTTTTGTTTTGGGTACTAATTTCTACAGCGTGGTTGATTGAAGGGTATTGGTAGGAGATTGTGATTTTAGTCACCTTCTGCTAGTCTAGAATAAAGTAATAGAACAAAATGTTGTGTGGTTAGACCTCAAAAAAAGTCATAGACAGAGCACTTTTAGACTGAGAGAAAGAAAAATTATGGGAGAAATACCTGGGACTTGAACCACAGACTCTTGTAGGATGAGCAGTCATCTAGCCAGAAAGAACAGCGCAATAATAAACTTTGCTCTCTAAGGGAGTCTATCCATATCAGTGGAAACAAGATTCTGAGAGTATAGCGAGAAATGGAGGCCATGGAAATGTGGTTCATAAGAAGGATGTTGAAGGTACCATGGGCAGCTAAGAAGACCAATGAAGAAGTCTTAAGAGAGGCTGGAGTTAAAAGGCAAATTACAGCAAATGTCAGAGGCAGACAAGTGAGATTTGTAGGACATTTTCTAAGAAGAAGAAAATTGTAACACATTGTGGCAACTGGAGAAACTGAAGGAAGAAGAGACAGAGGAAGACAGAGTGAAAAGTTTACTGGATGGGCTGTCAGTGTGGCTAGGAAGAAAGTCACCGGCGGATCTCATAATCAAGTCTAAAGACAGAGAACTGTGGAGAGAAATTATTGCCTACGCCATGTGACACGGTACTTGATTGATTGATCTATGAGAGTGCATGATAATAATTGTAATTTTTCTTTCTGACATATCTGAAAGTGCTTTGTCCGCGAAATTCTTTCAAAGTGCAACTATGCAGCACTGTATTCATCTACTTTACTGTAGGAAAGTCTCGTTTTTTTTCTTATTTGTAAAAAAAATCTACTAGCCTGCTCATAACACCCTAGAAAAAAGAATAAACAGTTCTAACACTTGATCCAACAGACGAAGGTAGAGTTTATGTCTGGGACATGGACACACGGGACTGCATACACCATTTCAGTGACGAGGGCTGTATAAACGGTACCAGTGTCACTGTATCACCAGACAACAACTACTTGGTTTGTGGGTGAGTCAGGTTGGCATATGTTTTGTTTCTGTTGTCAGATCTGTGTTGTATTAGCTAAAGATTCCCCCCATGTAGGCTGTATTGTTCTTGTGCATGAAGATTCCTGGCATCTGTTGAAATGCATTCTTGAAGGTCAGACATGCTTTTCCCTTTCATGTGGTCCTAAATATTTCTAGCCAGATCAGTTGTCAGTTCTTTTCTCCTTACAAATGGTTAGCCCGTTTAGATATTTCTCTCTCTTTTTTTTTTTCCCCTTTCATTTTTCAAATGATTATCAGGTTCTCTGTCATTGCTTGATGTTTCTGAAATTTGCTTCTTATTGAAGTGTTTGCCATGCTTCATCTACAAGAGAGATCCCAAGAGTAAGTTTACAAGACATGTAACATCTATAACAGTGATGTCAGACTAATGGGCTTGGTTGTGGAAATTTCCATATTTGTCAGTTGGCAACACCATGCCAGATGGTGACACTGTGGAGCACCATCTAGGCGGCATCTGTCAGTTAAAGATGCAAGGTCAACTGGGGCAGTGGATCAAGCAGGAGGTTCAAACTGTGATATGATTTCTGAACGTGAAGCAGGTGCCAGCTGCAGAAATTCAACACTGGTTGGTGGAAATCTATGGAAACAGCGTGATGAGTCAACAGCATGTGACAAAATGCCGTGCAGAATTCTGAATTTGGTGAATGACAGCTGGTTATATATGCAGAGTGGCAGACCTATGACAGCAGGTACGGCAGTGAACAAAACACACATTGAACGTCCAGTATTGGAGAACAGACGAGTGACTGGTGCATGACTTGAGTCTGTCATGTGGAACAGCGTCCAGTTAAGCAGTTGGGATTTCATAAGGTATGTGCAAGATGGGTCCTGCAAGCCCTTTCTGAGGACCACAAGGCAGAGAGAATGGCACATGCCCAGTCATTCCTGCAACAGTACGGCATTCACTGCCAAGACTTTCAGAAATGCATTTGTCACCAGTGATGAGACATGGGTTCACCACAGCACCCCAGAATCAAAACTTGCCAACATGGAATGGAAGCATCTGGGCTTCCTGTGAACCAGGAAATTCAAGGTCTTGCTGTCTGTTGGCAGAGTGGAGCAGGATTAATGCAGCCATGTATGGTGCAGCACTGGAACGTTTACAAGCTGCCATTAGACTTAATCATCCTGGGCTGTTGACAAAAGGCGTGTTGCTGCTCTGCGGTAATGCTCGCCCACACACAGCAGCTTCTGTTAAGGAACTCGTGCAACATTTTTTTATGGGAAAATCTGGACTGTTCACAGTATAGTTCTCATCTAGTGCCAGGTGATTTTCACTCTTACTTGTTGTCTCCTGTGCTTAGTCAAATGCCTCAGTCATCTTGACAGCTGCGTGGAAAAATAAGGTGCTGCTCATGGGAATACAGAGTCCATGAGTAATATTTACTTCCTCTTGAAGTAATAACTCTCGTAAACTTACTTTTGGGATAGCCCTGATATTTTCCCCTTCTTTATGTTTTATGTCCATAGCCAGGAGTGATAGGATTCTTGTTATCATTTAAATTGTTGAAGAAAAAAAAACACACCATTTCTGAGATTTTTGAACTTTGAAGTTTTATAACTGTGTTGTCCTGTTTTTTTTAAAAAAAAATTCTCTCTCTCTCTCTTTCTCTCTCTCTGTGAACCATGGGGCTTCCACAGGGGTTCTCCACAAATGCTTGTCCTTTTCTTTCAGCTCTTGCCACAGTGAGCCCACTGTTGCTCACAATCCTCTCTGTTGTTCTTCTCCATGTCTCCTTTGGTCTACCCTTACTCCTGTTCCCCTGAGGTGTCCATCTTAGTGCTGTTTTTAAAAATTATAATTGTCAAATTTGTTTGGACATTTAGGTCGTACAGTGGCATAGTCAGTGTATATGACAGAGAGGCTGCCATGGCATCACGTCTTCCCAAACCTTTGAAGAACATCAAGAACCTGACCACAAGATGCTCTGGTGCCTTGTTCAACTCACAGTCAGAGATTCTGGCCATAAGATCAAAGGATGTAGAGAAAGGCATCAGACTTGTGAGTGTGAATATATTAGCCTATTTCTTCATGTGTTTTTCTTCAGTCATAATTCTTCTTATCATCACCAGAATGTGAGACACACTGGGCAAAGAAAAAAAATCTTGGTGTTACAATCTCTGTTTCCCATCTAGATTTTTCTTGGACTTGGAAATTTCATATAGAAAGTTCATATTTCTTTTGTCTGTCGTGATATTCACATTAAAAAAAAAATTGTTGTAGAGCACAAGTGTAAATATCGGAGGATATCATCGTATGCCATCTTCAGCATGAAAGTCAGTGGTAATGAATCTCCTGTTCCCTTGCTAACTCATCTTGATAGTGCACACAGCCGGACTGTTATCTAGTCCAATCTCATGTTATCTTCCTATCTGCATCTCTGTCTACTTATCGGTTTTTGGTTTTCTTTTTTTTTTGCATGAAGATTTGTGAGTCAGCCCATGTGTGACCACTGACAGTCATCTGATACAGCTTTAGAGCAAGAAAATTAGATTCTTTCTCATCTGGCTGCAGCATCAGGCTTTTTAACAGCCTCCACCACTTCCATAGTGTGGCTGACGGTGATTCCTAAAATAGACTCATCTTAATGTCTTTACAGTTGAAAATTATTTTAGTTATTTAGCTGGTTAAGCGTAAGTACTTGCTGCCTTTCTGCAGTTATGAATTGCTGATGAATGACTTAACATAGAATTTGTCAACCATTTTTAGAGCTGTATCAGATGAGCAACCCATTTATATAAAATTTGCTACTGGAAACCAAGCCGTATTCACTTCATCAATAAAAAGAAGTACTTTAAATCCTATCATGATCCTGTCAGTTTTATGCAGCTACAATATATTTATAAACTCATTTGCATGTCATTGCGTCTACCTTGACATGAGTATATAGTAACTATTATAAAAAAAATTTGGTATTGAGAAAGTTATATTTGTATTTCTCCAAATACTAGTTTTTTAATAACAAGTAAATATTTAAGTCATATGAAGGAGCATAAAATAGTAATGAAAACCATTATTCGAAGGAAAAGTTGAAGGAAAGCGTCAAGAAGTGGTGAACACATTAGAATTTTTTTAAACTGGTAAAGTATATCTGTCTTCCACCTTGCATGAAGTACTTTCAGAAATACTGTTTTTTTTTTTTTTAAATGTAAAATTATAATACAGTTTACAGACATCAGTGGAAAGTAAGTGTTCATATGAACTTTTTTTTTTTCCTTACTTATTATTCACGGCAATATTTAATTTTTCCAGAATGCTTATGTGCTGGACTAAAGTCAAAATTAGATTACTCCGCTCCATTCAAATTGAACATCATCAACTTACTGGCCTGATTATCCTCCAACCAGTTTCACTGTTTGCTTTTTACTAGGTTTTTTTATAATATAAATCGGTTACAGTAACCAGTGACCTCTAAAAGTTTCTGTCTTTCTTGTTTTTATTTGGTAATTTAATTGCTGGTTAACGTGATCAGTGAAGAGTATAATAGTAAGATAATAATTTCCTCAGATATTTTTCATCAAGATCTATGCTAATTTTCATTGGTGGTAATTTTCTTGTTTACCATTACATACTTGATGAACTTGGATATCACCATTGAAGATATCTCCTCTTTTCTAAGGGTAGTTCTTTATGACATTGAGAACTGTGTTGTGATATTAGTGAGGTTGATGGTAATACTTCATTATACCCTGGCAAAATCTGGAGTTTTCATTTCAATGGGTCATTCATTAAGAGTCTTTCTCTTTGTATTTTGTTTTTACCCGTGTGTTTCAGTCAGCAGAGCTAAGAGTCTTCAGCAGATTCCAAACCCAGAGTATTTTAATCTGAAAGTTGTCAGGAAATCCAGAGGTCATTAGATCCAAAAGTTATCAGTAAATCCATATGTCATTAGATCCATAAGTTATAGGTAAATCCATAGCTCATTAGATGTAAAAGTCAGAAAATCCAGAGGTCGTTAGATCCAGAAGTTTAAATCCATAGATCATTAGATGTAAAAGTTGTTAGGAAATTAAAAGGTAATTAAGTCTAGAAGTTATCAGTAATTTCAAAAGTTGTGGGTTGTTACCTTACGTTTTATAATTTACTAACACAATAACATTATGGAAATGTTGCATTTTGTAGGTTCACTTCCCATCCATGACCGTCTTTCCCAACTTCCCAGAGCAGTTTGACCATGATAGCAAGTTGCTTTTGTGCATGGACTTTTCCCCATCCAGTGGCTACTTTGCTTTAGGCAATAACAAAGGGCGATGTTTGCTGTACAGGTGAGTCCTTTCTTTACTTGCTGTTTTTTTTTACTTTTTTAGTTTTCCAATATACATGTACCAATTTGGGTGAAGGTATTATATATTGTCTATACAAAGACAAGAAGTTACAGAAGTTTCTGAGATTTCTCAAGTTTAACCCTTTGTTTTTCAGTTTGCTGTCAGAGTTTTCATAGACAAGTGTCTGATTTCAGGAGCAAATTTATCACTGATTATTTACGTAAAAAATAATAAAGCAAGTGGAGGTCGATTGGCCACACTCTGAGGAAACCCGACACCATAGCAAGACAGGCACTGACATGGAATCTTCAAGGAAATAGAAAACGAGGAAGACCTAGACTTACATGGAGAAGAGAAATTATGACAGTGCTCAGAGACAAGGGATGCACATGGAAGGAAGCAGAGAATAATTCCAAGAACAGGGATGACTGGAGAGCCTTTATCCGTGGCCTATGCTCTCAAGGGAGTGAAAGATGATGATGATGATGATGATATACATAAAAAGAATATAATTCATATATATATATATATATATATATATATATATTATATAGTTCATAAATAAAGTTCATCGAGGTTAATTATCAGTTCTTGCATGAAATTGAGTTTTTATAAATTTTACATAACCAAAATCAAGGAATGTGAAATAACATCTAAATAAGATGAAAATTGGCAAGTGAAGGTTTTAATAAATTGTTTTCTATGTCAGGCAGTTTTAGAAAATGAATAGGAGAGGATTAATGATCAGTTCATGAAAGGTTAAAGGCCTCTCATCAAGATGAAGTTGAGTAATCATTGATAACTTATAACTGGGATCATTTGAATTATTTAATATGATCTTTTTGAAAATGTTACAGAGCACGGGTTTTAGTGCCTGTTGGAAAATAATGAACAGTCAGTTGATGTGAATAACTAAACTACGAGGGGAGTTCAGAAAGTAATGCACCACATCATTTTTCTCATGAGCAGTTTATTCAAAATGCATGAAATTTATACACAGTACACATAGATATGTTGTGTAAACATCAGTATTATTCAGCATAATCCCCATTAACTTGTACAGCTTTACGCCAGCGTGAAACAAGTGCAAGTATACCTAGCCCGTATCAGATTTCCTCTTGATTATTTAGCCATTTCTTCGCTGCATGAATCACTCCTTTGTCATCTTCAAATCTTACCCCTCGGAGTGCATCTTTAAGTGTACCAAACAGATGGAAATCAGAGGGTGCCAGATTGGGACTAAAGGGTGGATGGGATAGTGCAGTCCAACCCAATTTGGTGATTGCTTCCCATGTTGCCAGACTTGTGTGAGGGTGCGCATTGTCGTGAAGGAGAAACAGGTCAGCTGGATTCTCATGTGGCCGAACTCTGCGAAAATGATTGAGTTTTTTCAGTGTCTTAATGTAAGCTTGCGAATTGATTGTCTCACCTCTTGGCATAACATCCACAAGAATCACACCTTCAGTATCCCAGAAGACAGTGATCGTGACCTTTCCAGCTGAAGGAGTTGTCTTGAATTTCTTTCTTCGTGGTGATTGCGGATGATGCCACTCCATTGACTGTCTTTTTGTCTCAGGTTCAAAATGATGTGCCCAGGTTTCATCACCTGCTATGATCTTAGCCAAAAAATTCTCTCCCTCAGCATTGAAACTCTCCAATAATTCTGAAGAAATTGTTTTCCTTTGCAATCGATGTTCATTTGTGAGACTTCGAGGAACCATCTTGCGCAAACCTTAGAAAATCCAAGAGCTTTTATAACTGCATATGCACTGCCATTGCTGACTGACAGCTTTAAGGCCAGTTGTTGAGTAGTGATATTCCTATCATTAAGAATAATGCTCTCAGTGCATTTCAACATTTCTGCATTGGTGGCTGTGGCAGGACGTTCACAGCGCGGCCGATCATGCAACTCCTTATCTCCACTTATTGATTCTTTGATTCTCTGAACCCAGCGACTGACTGTACTCCTGTCGACTGCAAAACTTCCATACACATCACATAGACGCTTGTCTTGCATTGTCTGTCTATACCTGCAGTCCTGTCTCTTGAATAAATTTCACTGTTTTTTGTAATTCATGTATGGAACCGTAGAACTTATCTTCTTTAGTGGTTTCACTGGGCCAGTAATTATTTCTCAGTGTTTCATAGTTGGTGCAGTTCTGGAGGATATGTTCCACAGTTTGGGGCACTTGGGCACATGTACATAGATTAGTAGTACCAACCTTAAACTTTATATACATATGACTTCGGAGTCGGGTGTGTCCTGTTCGGAGACGGAAGATGGTGACTTGTTCCTTTCTGTTTAGCATGTGATAGTCATCATGTGGTGGTGTTTGTGGCTTCCTGTAGGTTTTTATCATGTTTTTCTTCTGATTATAGGTGATTGGTATGTCTGGTTGCTCCATTTCAGTGCCCTCTTTGGCCAGATGGTCAGCTTTCTCATTGCCTGATATCCCACAGTGAGAGGGAATCCATTGCAAAGTGACTCCATGTTGTAAGCCAATTTTTGACAAGGCATCCTTAAGGTCTGGTAGTTTGTTGCACTGAAGAGCTTCCAGTACTGATCTTGCATCTGTGAGAATTACTACAGGACATGTATCAATTCTGGAGTCTGATAGTTTTTCAACTGCAGCAATAATTGCCCTAACTTCTGCATCATAGTTGTTGCAGTATTTTCCAGTGGGTATGGAAATCTTGTCAGTGGTGTTGTTTGGATATTCAATATGTGCTCCTGCCCCTCTGTTCTTTATGGAATTGTGTGCAGATCCGTCTGTATACACACGTATCCAGGTGTCACATGGATATTTGTCATCTAGCACACTAAGTGTGGCTGTTGATCTTACAAGGCTGCTTTGCATCTCACCATTCTGCACACCTTTCACTTCAGTCTGAATAGTTATTTGTGTATAATCTGCTTCTTTCCATGGTGTATGCTCTGGTAGAGATGATAATGAAGCGACTACAGTTGGAAGGTCAGGTATCAGCTTACGCATACGCTTGGCCTGGTGAATGAAGCTGCTTCTTTTAAGCCAGGTAATGCCAAGTTATTGAATCTCTCCTTCAGGAGATGGCTTACAGAGCTAAGGAATTTCTCTCCCATGGTCATGACCTTTGTGTCTCTACGTTCCTTCAGCGCTTGAACACCAACTATTTTCTGCATTTCTGCTATTGGTGTGGACCTCATGGCACCTGTGATAATCCGTAGTGACTGATTTTGAACCTTGTCTAGATTATGCAGCGTAGTGCTTGATGCTGTGCACCAAGATGTTGAGCCATATTCTAAATGTGGTAGAATACTTTGCTGATATACATTCTTGAGGATTCTTTCACTAGCTCCCCATGTGGTTCCACTTAATTTTCTTAATATGGCTAGTTTTCTTCTGGCTTTTGCTTCTGCACTGTTGATGTGTTGCTTCCAAGTCAGTTTTGAGTCAAGAGTCACTCCTAAGTAAGTGGGCTGGTTGTCCATCCTTAAGGATATTTCATTTACAAAGATCTTACCTGCTTTCTGTTTAGATGAGAGAATGAACAGAGTGGTACTTGATTTCTCTGTGTTGATACTTACACACCACTTTTTTGTCCATGATGTCAAGATGTCTGCTGCTCTTTGGAGTCTCTGTGTAGCAACTGTCGCATATTCATCTGTACACCACATGACCAGATCATCTGCATACAGTGCCGCTTTGATTCCATAGGGAAGTTCCTTGACCAGGTCATTAATGAATACAAGGAATAGTGTAGGCGAAAGGACTCCTCCTTGTGGTACACCGTGTCGCAGCAGTACTTTCTGGCTTTTGTGTCCATCCATTACTACTCTAGCTCTTCTATTGTGTAAATAGGACTTTATCCAGTTGTACAGTCTTCCATTCAGATCACAATTTCTTAGTTTCCACAGCAGACCTTTTTTCCATACTTTATCAAAGGCTTTCTTTAGGTCTATCCACGCTGCTAGTACAAGGTTTTTCTCTTGGAATGCATCCTCATTTTCTTGAGAGAGATAGGTCACTTGATCTTCCGTACTGTAGTACTGCCTAAATCCTGCTTGTTGTGGAACGAGAAGGTTTTCACTTTCTAGGTACCATTTTAGCCTCAGGTCAATGATGCGTTCCATCGTTTTGCATAGGCAGCTGGTGAGACTGATTGGCCTGTAGCTGGAGGCAGTATCACTGTTTTTCCCTGGCTTTAGCAGTGGTACCATGTTTGCTTCCTTCCAGATTTGAGGTAACTTACCTGTGCTCCAGCACATATTGAAAATATCCAACAGCTTTCCCATTGCTGCCATTCCCAGGTTTTTGATCATTTCATTGGACACTCCATCTGGTCCTGGTGATTTCCTTGGTTTCAGTTTACTAACTGCTAGGTCTAACTCACTGCGTGTGATTGGTGCATCCATGACCTCCACTTTTCTGACTTGTTCCTCTTCTTTCTGTGGGTCAATGCACACTGCACGCTCTTTCTCTGGATGGATATCAATGTTGCAGTCCTGTGCAAACATGCGAGCAAAGTGGTCTGCTACCTGCTTACCTGTAAGAGTTTTCCCATCCTCTATTAGTGTAATCTTTGTGCTTCTTCCAGTACTCTCATCATTTAACTGTTCGATTAGTTTCCACAGTTTCCTTCCATCCTTTTCAAAGTTTAGGGACTCTGTTTTCTCTCTCCAACTTTCCCGTCTGGCATGCAGCTTTGCTCTCTGAAATTTGGCCTTAGAATGTTGGTAATTATTGTGGTGTTCTTGGCATGGTCTATTTTCTGCTTGCTTTCGAGCTGCTTCCACATCATCATGGAGTTTTCCCAGCTCACTAGACCAGTATGGTTTGTAGTCCCTGCGAGCTCCTCTGGGAATGGTTTCATGAGCGGCTTGAAGGATACAAGCATTGAATTCCTTCACTATGCTGTTAATATCCTTACCTTCTATGGACAGCTGTCCCACCAGGATACCTGTATGATGTCTGTACATTGTCCAGTTTGCTTTTTTATAGTTCCATCTGGGGAGAGGGCTACTGGTGTTAAGGAGTTCATTTTCTATTGTCAGGAAGACTGGTCGATGGTCACTGCCTCCATGTTGTTTTCCAACTTCACGTGTAATGTTCCACTTCAGATCTGGAGAGTGGAATGCCAGATCTGGTGTTGAGGTTGTACGCCAAGCCCTTGAGTAAAATGTTGGGGGATCCATTGGCTGGTTGATCAGGAGAAGTCCATTATCATCCTGCCAGCTCTCAACTTCCTCTCCTCTCTTGTCTATGTGGTCATAGCCCCAGCTCTGGAAATGGCTGTTAAAATCGCCACAGACCATCAGTCTCTCTTTGTGTGGGATTGTTTCTAAAGCAAGTGAGCGGTCATTAGGACAGTAATAGTTAAGGAGGTAGAAATCTGTATTACTACTTTTTAGATGGATCATCTGGTATTCGGCTCCTTCCGTGTACATTCCCACCTGACATGCGCTGATGTTATTCTTAACAAGTGTGAGTACTCCTCCTTTTCTTCTGTCCTGTCGGTCTGATCTGAAACACTGGTAGCCTCTGATTTTAAAGGCGGCATCTTTGGTTGGGTGTGTCTCCTGTATGCAGCATATACTTACCTGGTCTGCAAAAAGTATGTTCTCTAGTTCCACCTTTTTGCTATAGCCATCTCTAACACTACTGACACCCTCAGCATTCCACTGCATTATTTTAAGTTCTTGCTTTTTGTCTGTTTTCTTCTGTTGTATTTTTTGGCCAGTAGCTCTACTCTCATGTCTCCTGACTCCACAAGACGAACTGAGAGGACCTCCAGTAGCATTGGGTGGACCCTTTCGAGGCAGGGGGCCCAGCACTGCACCTGCCTGGTTAGTCTTCACAGGGCGAGCACCATGTTTGAAAACTGCAGATAGAGACATTCATTAGCGATAATGCGTGTTACCCTGATTTTTGCGATGCGCCTTTTGGCTGGGTAACTCCGACTTCAGCACCTTTCCTTGCTAGGGCAGACTGTGGTCTTGCTTGGACTGCCATGAAGACAGTGTGGCTGGCCTGGCCAAAACTTTGTTTTCCAGCCTCTGGTGGCTGTATGTAAGTCCCTTCTCCATGTCAGATGGTTTGGAGACAGTTCCACAAAGACGCTCTGACATTGAGATGAGGAATCTGTGAGTGCTTCAACGATATCCATTCCCCGCCACCTGTAGTCTGCTGGCTCTGTTTTGTTTACATCATTCTGATAGCCATTGTTGTAAAGACCTGTAGGCTTGTCACGTCCTGGATTCATTGGTTTCACACCAGGCTTCCCTCATCCCCACCAGAGATCTCCATGTCCCCATCCGTCCACCAACCTGACATTAGATGTAAAAGTCAGAAAATCCAAAGGTCGTTAGATCCAGAAGTTTAAATCCATGGGTCATTAGATATAAAAGTTGTCAGGAAATCCATAAGTCATTAGATTAGAAGTTATCAGTAATCCATAGGTCATTAGATGTAAAAGTTGTTAGGAAATCCCAAAATGTCATAGTCTAGAAGTTATCAATAATTTCAAAAGTTGTGGACTGTTACCTTACGTTTTATAATTTACTAACTCAATAACATTATGGAAATGTTGCATTTTGTAGGTTCACTTCCCATCCATGAGCGTCTTTCCAAACTTCCCAGAGCAGTTTGACCATGATAGCAAGTTGCTTTTGTGCATGGACTTTTCCCCATCCAGTGGCTACTTTGCTTTAGGCAATAACAAAGGGCGATGTTTGCTGTACAGGTGAGTCCTTTCTTTACTTGCTGTGTTTTTTTACTTTTTTAGTTTTCCAGTATACATGTACCAATTTGGGTGAGGGTATTATATATTGTCTATACAAAGACAAGAAGTTACAGAAGTTTCTGAGATTTCTCAAGTTTAACCCTTTGTTTTTCAGTTTGCTGTCAGAGTTTTCATAGACAAGTGTCTGATTTCAGGAGCAAATTTGTCACTAATTATTTACGTAAAAAAAATAATAAAGCATGTCTAGGCATAAAAATTGGAGGATACAATATTAACAACCTTCGGTATACTGATGACACAGTACTGATAGCGGAGAACCAACAAGACCTGCAAAATCTCTTGGATAAAGTCGCCAAAGAAAGTGAACAGAAAGGCCTTACTTTGAACATAAAAAAGACAGAGACTATGGTTATATCTAAGAAACAGAATCCACCAGCATGCAGTATTCAATTAAACGGAACCATTCTAAAGCAGGTGCAGAAATTCAAATACCTTGGAGCAGTAATAACTTCAGATGGGAAATGCAAAACAGAAATTAGGAACAGAATAGGCCAAGCAAAGACTGCATTTCAGAGAATGAGAAACATATTAGCTAACACATCGTTATCAATGAATGTTAGAAAACGAGTCCTAAAATGGTATATTGAACCTATCTTGTTATATGGAAGTGAATCATGGACAATAGGCAAGTCTGCACAAAAATCATTGGAAGCAGCAGAAATGTGGTTTATTAGAAGAATGTTGCGAATCCCCTGGACAGCAAAAATAACTAATGAAGAATGTATGAGAAGAGCTGGAGAGACAAAAAAACCTTGTCAGAAAGATAAGAGAGAAACAATGTACTTTCATAGGACATGCAATGAGAAGAGGGGGCATTGAAAATATTATAACAACAGGAAAAATAGAAGGAAGAAGATCAAGAGGAAGACCAAGAGAAATGATACTGGACAGTCTGACGGGATGGTGTGAGAGGAGATCACCAACTGAACTGATGGCCTGCATGAAGGATCGGGTACTCTGGAGAAGCATAATAGCCAACGCCAGTCGGCACAGCACCTGATGATGATGATGAGGAAGTGGAGCTTGATTGGCCACACTCTGAGGAAACCCGACACAAACATAGCAAGACAAGCACTGACATGGAAGCCTCAGGGAAATAGAAAACGAGGAAGACCTAGACTTACTTGGAGAAGAGAAATTATGACAGTGCTCAGAGACAAGGGATGCACGTGGAAAAAAGCAGAGAATAATTCCAAGAACAGGGATGACTGGAGAGCCTTTATCCATGGCTTATGCTCTCAAGGAGGTGAAAGGCGATGATGATGATGATATACGTAAAAGAATATAACATATATATATATAGTTCATAAATAAAGTTCATCGAGGTTAATTATCAGTTCTTGTATGAAATTGAGTTTTTATAAATTTTACATAACCAAAATCAAGGAATGTGAAATAACATCTAAATAAGATGAAAATTGGCAAGTGAAAGTTTTAATAAATTGTTTTCTACGTCATGTAGTTTTAAAAAATGAGTAAAAGAGGATTAATGATCAGTTCATGAAAGGTTAAAGGCTTCTCATCAAGATGAAGTTGAGTAATCATTGATAACTGGGATCATTTGAATTATTTGATATGATCTTTTTGAAAATGTTACAGAGCACGGGTTTTAGTGCCTGATGGAAAATAATGAACAGTCAGTTGATGTGAATAACTAAACTACGAGGGGCGTTCAGAAAGTAATGCACTACATCATTTTTCTCATGAGCTGTTTATTCAAAATGCATGAAATTTATACACAATATACATAGATATGTCATGTAAAAAATCAATATTATTCAAAATCCCCATCAACTTGTACAGCTTTACGCCAGCGCGAAACAAGTGCATGTATTCCTAGCCCATAACAGATTTCCTTTTTGATTATGTAGCCATTTCTTCACTGCATGAATCGCTCCTTTGTCATCTTCAAATCTTACCCCTCGGAGTGCATCTTTAAGTGGACCAAACAGATGGAAATCAGAGGGTGCCAGATCGGGACTAAAGGGTAGATGGGGTAGTACAGTCCAACCCAATTTGGTGATTGCTTCCCGTGTTGCCAGACTTGTGTAAGGGTGCGCATTGTCGTGAAGAAGAAACAGGTCTGCTGGATTCTCGTGCGGCCGAGCTCTGCAAAAATGATGATTTATTTTTTTCAGTGTCTTATTGTAAGCTTGTGAATTTATTGTCTCTCCTCTTGGCATAACATCCACAAGAATCACACTTTCAGTGTCCCAAAAGATGGTGATCATGACCTTTCCATCTGAAGGAGTTGTCTTGAATTTCTTTCTTCGTGGCGATTGTGGATGATTCCACTCCATTGACTGTCTTTTTGTCTCAGGTTCAAAATGATGTGCCCAGGTTTCATCATGAGTTAGTGGAGGAGGTCAACGAATTTGTATACCTTGGCAGCAGAGTAGTAGAAAATGGAGACAGCACAGAGGACATCAACAGCAGACTTACTAGAGCAAACCAGGCTTTTGCAATGCTGCAGAATATATGGAAATCAAAAAAACTAAGCATAAATATGAAAATCAGGATATTTAAGAGTAATGTTCTAAGTGTACTACTCTATGGAAGTGAATGCTGGAAAATCACCAAAACCATAGAAAACAAGTTGAATTCTTTCCAGACTAAATGTTTACGAAGAATTAGAAAAATATTTTGGCCAAACACCATAAGAAATAACATCTTATTGGCAGAAATGCAGATGAAGCCACTGACAACAATTATTGAGGAAAGACGCTGGCGATGGTTGGGACATGTGTTCCAAATGACTGATAACTCACTACCAAAAATAGCACTAAGATGGACACCACAGGGGAACAGAAGTAAGGGTAGACCAAAAGAGACATGGAGAAGAACAACAGAAAGGATGTTGAGCAATAGAGGGCTCACCTGGGCAAGAGCAGAAAAAAAGGCGAAGGACAGGCATTTGTGGAAAACCCTTGCGGAAGCCCCATGTGCCCTGGGCACTTAAGGTTCAGAGAGAGAGAGAGAGAGGTTTCATCACCTGCTATGATCTTAGCCAGAAAGTTCTCTCCCTCAGCATTGAAACACTCCAATAGTTCAGAAGAAATTGCTTTCCTTTGCAATCGATGTTCATTTGTGAGACTTCGAGGAACCCATCATGTGCAAACCTTAGAAAATCCGAGAGCTTTTATAACTGCATTTGCACTACCATTGCTGACTGACAGCTTTAAGGTCAGTTGCTGAGTAGTGATACGCCTGTCATTAAGAGTAATGCCCTCAGCGCATTTCAACATTTCTGCCTTGGTGGCTGTGGCAGGACGTCCACAGCGCAGCCGATCATGCAACTCTTTATCTCCACTTTTGATTCTTTGATTCTCTGAACCCTGCAGCTGACTGTACTCCAGTCGACTGCAAAACTTCCTTACACATCACATAGACACTTGTGAATGTTCACAACAGTTTCCTTCTCTGCAACGAGAAATTCTATCGCAATTCACTGCTTATACTGCAAGTTGCTAACACGCTCCATTTCAACAGTTAGGGCAGCCATATTCTTTGACCTGTTGCAGTGCAATGTGGTTCAAACAATTGGCACATGCCATATTTAAAGTGTGCAAAATTTCACACTTCTCTTGATTATTATTTAGAAAAAAAAACGATGTGGTGCATTACTTTCTGAACGCCCCTCGTAATAATGGATTCTGGATATGATCTAGCTCTTCTGTTGGTGTGAGGGAGCTGCTTCATTACACTCAGGACATGCCCATAAGTGTTCTGTGTTCAACATCAGGATGTCGTTTAGTGTTTTGGCTAATATAATTCTATCTTCATTATTAGCTGAAAAAAAATTATGTGGGGTATTACTTTCTGAACACCCCTTGTCTTTTTCTTTTGTTTTGTGTTTTGCTTAACTTTTTCACTTCTCAGTTATTTTCTACCTTGTGCCTGATTAAAGTTTGTTGAGAAATTTTGGTAGAAATAAACTGGAATTATTATTTAATTTAAAAATAAAGGTTACAGGTTAAAAATGTACTATTTAAAAAAAAAATTTTATTTATACTTTGTCTAACTAAAGATATAAGCATTGGTTGATGTAGGTGTATGAGATCCACCAACTTTGTTAGTGTTGCCTTGGAGTGAAAGAGTTAACTCATAACCCACCATAACCCATTTCAACAGTCTTTAAAGAAAACATAATTAAAAGTAAAAGCACTACAGTTGTATGGATTTACTCAGTAGTTAGTTTTTAATTTTATTCTGATATAAACACTAAACATAGATATAGCTTCATGTCCTGGTTAAATATGACATCCCCTGTCTTTGATTATAAACAAAATTATGTCTGTGTGTCATGGATGTTCATTGATAAGTTGAGGGTTAAAATGACAGAAGTACAGCTTGTTATGTTTTCATAATGGCGTCCTGGTTGGCTAAGTGTTTAGGTGCTCAGTCTGCTAAACTAGTGGTACTGGGTTCAAGTCCCAGCAGAGGGCATTGTTTTTCTGATATCACCACACACACACACACAAAAAACCCATAAAAACCTCAGGGTCCACCCATCCTCTTAAAATGGGTACCAGAGAAATCTGGGAAGGCAAATGTGGTCAGACATTATACTGACCACAAAACACTGTCGTGTGCTGGAAGTCATGGAAACACAGGCCTAATGCAGCATCCTCAACGTACCTTAATGGCATGGAAATGGGGATTTTATCTTTTTCCTGTGTTTTCAGAAGTTGGTGAGTTTATGAGGTTTTGCTGAGTAGTCCTTTACTTTTTTTTTTAAGAGACTAATCTGGGTATCTTTTTTTCATGATCTTTTCATAGACTTCATCACTACACAAAATACTGAGAAGACAAATTCAACAGAGTTTTCACAGCCCTGTGGTATCTGCTGATGAGAAGGAGAACATGAGTAGGCTGGTCAACACTTTACTTTGATATCAGCTCTTGGAAGCTTGTAGTTGACAGCCCCATGGGTGATTTAGCACAACCAGGAGCATGATTTCTGTTTTACCACTTCTGTTATGAGGCAGTGCAAATCTTAACAATCAGTAAATTCGGTATTAAGCTATGATCTCAGTGACTTTCTTCTAGACTCAGTCTGTGTTTTCTCTTAGGGTGTGTTGGTGGTGCCAGTGTTGGAGAAAGCCGCTTGGTTGTGTGATCTCAGTGCAAGAAATGCTGAAGTACATCATTTCTTTGTGGTCAGGGTTAGCTTTTGGGTTGCCCTGCAAGTAAGACAAGGGAAATCAAGGCCTTTGAAATGTGGGTTATGTAGAAAAGGTGTATCCCATGGACAGGAAGAGAGGATGAACAAAGAATTGCTAAACCAACTAGAAGTGGAAAGAGAAATATCGAAACTCATAAAAACAGGACAACTAAGATGCATTAGGCATGTCAAGAAGCATAATACTATACTGAAGACTCTCTCTTGAGGGCAAGATCGAAGGGAAAAGAACTAGAGGATGACAGCGACGTAAGATGAGTGGATATCAGGAGATGGACGGGAACCAGCTTGGCCAAGTGCACTACCAAGACAAGAAACAGGGCAGAGTGGAGATTCTATGGGGAGATGGCACGAGATGATGATGATGATGTCCCTGCAATTAAACTACGCCTAATCCTAGTCTAAAATGACCGTAAGTGAGCAGTTTTTGTGTGGCGTTCCATGTAACTCCTAAGTACAGCTGCTTGATTTTTTGTAATGAATGTCAGTTGAGAGTCATATTTTAAGGGAGAAAATTTGATTTTAGAGTGAAATTTATTCTGATTTAGGAAATTTTCATTGAGAATGGAGTGTCATTGAGGAGTTGTGCTCTTGGTTTGTATATATCCTTGTTTCAGTTTTTTGTTTTTTATCAGCACAGATGTGTAGCATAGACCATGTGAAGTATATCTGTAAAGCTAAAACTAGGGGGGGGGGAAATATTACATAAAAAAATAAAGTTGACATTCAGCTGTTCTTGTTGATGTATTTTCTGGTTTTTTTTTTGTGGGTCACTTTTTATCACTGTGAGAAAGAAGTAGAAGATAAAGCTGATATCTTTATAATATAATGCTGAGTTTTTTTGTTTTTTTTTTGACATGCATTACTTTTTCTGATTCTGTTTTTCTGTGAATTCATCTTAAAAGTCAGGAAACTCTGTGACAGAAAGTGAAACAGCCTCATAATTTCACGAGAGAATCTATCCTGACAATCCTCTACATTTAACACTTTTGTTAAACCAGTCCATTCTGGTCTCTCTCTCTCCAAATTCCTGCGTTCTAAGGATTATTTTCTTTGGGTGGGAACTCACAGGTGTCTGTGAGTTGTTGCTCTCTTTTTTTTTTACCTGCTTCATGAGGCTGGGGTGAGAACTGAGAGAAGAGGAGAGGAAGGAAAAAGTTCATGTTCAGAGTGATGTCAGTTTTCATCTGATACAAAGTTTGCAACTTTTAGCCGTAACCATCTACAAACCTTGCAAAAAAAAAAAAAAGCTGCCAGTCATCAAGCAAGAAATATTGAAGGCTTTTTAAAAACTCACCAAATTCAATCATATCTGGAGGTCCAAAAAAGATAAGCCATAAAAATAAATGCAGAATATTCTGAAATAATGTTTCAAGTGTCTTCTGTATGGGAGAAAATGTCAGTCAAGTGATGAGAAGAAACAGTCGGAGAATACAACATGTCCCAGAAAAATAGGTCCACCAATTGAAACTCTAAAGAGGTCATAGTAGTAGGCATAAAATCCCTTGATGAGGCAGAAAAGCTCGAGGAAAACAGGAAAACTTGGCGAACCACTATGTAAGCCCTATGTGATGTTTAACAACGGGGAAGAATGTAAGAACTAAGATATGAGCGAACATTGAGGACAGTGACACAGATAACTACATTCCCACTTGACACCTTCCCGGTGATTGAAAGGAAGGAGTGCCAATGGACTGGCAACATTAGAAGAATTTAACTGACGAATCCTTGCCATGAACTGCTTCGAAGTGGACTCTACAAGGTAAAAGAAGCATGGGTTGATCCAAAGAGTCATGGAGACACACAGCAGAGAAAATACTGGTAAACAAAGGACTGATATTAGAGACAACTTAGGAGATAGCAAAGGACCGACATGAGCGATGCACCTGTTGGACACTTTTCTCATTGGGCTTGTAGCAACGCATAGCTGTTAGACAGAATTTTATATAACGTTATGCTCGTACAAGAATATGCTGTTTTTTGTGTGTTAATTCCAGTGATTTTCAAACAACATGAAAGAATTGGCCCTCCTTGTTAAAATGGAGCTGTAACATAATGTAGACTCTCATCTAGAACTACAGGTAGATGAGTGTAATTCTCACAATGACATTTTTTTTGGTCAGTGTAATCCTACTCGTTATGTTATAGTTTGTCAGTGTAATTATTTGGCTTAGTGGTATTCCATTCAGCTGACACTGTTCGTATATTCACTGATGAATGCACTGTAATAAAAAAGGTGCATGGGTGTGATAGCCGTGTATACCCCTGTAGGATAGCACAGACGGCAAGGTTTCGAGCTAGCGGGAAAGAACACGGCTTCAGAAAAACGGGACAAAAGCATGTATCAGCTCTGACTGGTGCGGTGTGAAGGTGGTATTAACATGTTATATGTTACCAGCGTGTGTTATTGTTGTAAATATCCAGAGATGAGAAATTCCTTTCAGTCTAGTAGGTGTCTACATATACGGAGATTGTAAATAGTTTCGAAATCACTCGAGATTTGGTGATCGAGAGAGAGAGAGAGACCTGTCCACTCTCAGTGTATGGGCATGTTGGAAGGAATACTACCACCTCAACAAGGAAGTTTCCAAGCTCTCCTCAGTAAAGCCTCCCCTATCTACCACGTTGCAGTCTTGCCTGCTAAGATCGCATGCTCACTATTATATTTTCACCCTTATCAGTTAAAAAAAAAAGGATAGGGGTACATCCCAGTTTCCATGCAATTAAGGTAATTTGGAAATTGGAGATACGGTACTAGGCCCGTATTTCTAAGACCATTGGCACATGAAAATGTGCTTTTATTACTATGACGCCTGGCCGCATTTACCTTCCAAGATTTCCCTGGTACCCATTTTTTTAGAGGCTAGGTGGACCCAGGGTTCTGTTTGATGTGGTGGCACCAGAACAAAAAATCTCCAGTGCTGGGACTAGAAACCAGCGGATTAGTAGACCTATTAGTATTATCAGTAAATGTGGTCGTGGTATGCGTTGCCTTGTCTTCTGTCTCCCTGAAACTGTGAACTGGTGCTTTCTGCAGCTGATGTGGTGAAGGTGTTGTCGGCTTTGGAGCGGGTTAGGGCAGCTATTTTTTTTCTGTCCCGAAGTAAAAAGTAAAGATAGTCCCATAGCAAATGCCGTAAGGGGTGAAGCGTTAGAGACCTCATTATGCTGGGTCATCAGCGTGTGAGGTAGGTGACCAGTTCCTTTCCTCGCTGCCTTTACTTCCCAGATTTTCTCTGGTACCCATTTTACGAGGCTGGGTCGACCTCGGGGCCGTATTGGTCGGAAAAAAATCCCGCTCAGCTGGGGATTCGAACCCTCGACCATTTGGTTGCTAGACGAGTGCTCTAACCACTACGCTAGCCGGCCCGAAGTGCAGCTAAAAATTATGGGGGACTATGGCCTAGCTGGACCTGTTACTGGGGGTACCAACGGAGAGGTGGGACAGGGTCTTGGCCAGCTATGGTTCGCCATGCCTGACCCCGGTATGTCAGCTACGGGTCACTGAATGCCAGAACGTCACCGTCTTCGCTCCTATAAGTTTGGTTATTAAACTTCTTCTTAACAAAGTAAGAATAGCTTGTTCATTCACCGAACATGCGTAGCATTACGGCTTACCTTATTCACACAAAAACATACAGGACGAAGAAGCAGCAGGAAAATAAGAGAACTGTACGTAGCGCATAAAACAGATGTACCTTCAGTAAATGTAGACGCGTACTATAAATAGTATCAGCGGGTGTGTCCAAGCTGTTGACGAGTTTTACCTTGTATGGCCCATGAAACTATCAGTAACAGGTTGTAGAGCACACTGGTTTGACCGCAGGTGGCTGTTTTCCCCATTTCCCAGTGTATGATCTACAGCAGAGATCTGATCAAGGCTGTTTTCAGATACAAGACCCAGCGTGAACGATCGATGAATTTTACAAAATACTTAACCGAGGGAGGGGGGAAAACTGAGAGGGAAGAAGTACTAAAGATAGGAAGTCAAGACGTACAGAAACAAAATAAATGATTAAAAGAAGAGGCGTCATTTTGGCTCTTTTGTAAACACGAACCATCTGGTTCTGGTAAATTAATTACTGATTTTATTTGTGTAAAACATAATCAGTTTATCCTTCTCTGTGCATACTCTTTCAAAACTGTTTTTAATCTGAAGTAATGCTGCAGGTGAAACGATAAAAAAGTAAAGATAGTCCCATAGCAAATGCCGTAGGGGGTGAAGCGTTAGAGACCTCATTATGCTGGGTCATCAGCGTATGAGGTAGGGTGACCAGTTGAAACGGCCTCATAATTTCACGAGAGAATCTATCCTGACAATCCTCTACATTTAACACTTTTGTTAAACCAGTCCTTTCTGGTCTCTCTCTCTCTCTTCAAATTCCTGCGTTCTAAGGATTATTTTCTTTGGGTGGGAACTCACAGGTGTCTGTGAGTTGTTGCTCTCTTTTTTTTTTACCTGCTTCATGAGGCTGGGGTGAGAACTGAGAGAAGAGGAGAGGAAGGAAAAAGTTCATGTTCAGAGTGATGTCAGTTTTCATCTGATACAAAGTTTGCAACTTTTAGCCGTAACACCATCTACAAACCCTGCAAAAAAAAAAAAAGCTGCCAGTCATCAAGCAAGAAATATTGAAGACTTTTTAAAAACTCACCAAATTCAATCATATCTGGAGGTCCAAAAAAGATAAGCCATAAAAATAAATGCAAAATATTCAGAAATAATGTTTCAAGTGTCTTCTGTATGGGAGAAAATGTCAGTCACGTGATGAGAAGAAACAGTCGGAGAATACAACAGGTCCCAGAAAAATAGGTCCACCAATTGAAACTCTAAAGAGGTCATTGTTAAGATAGTAGTAGGCATAAAATCCCTTGATGAGGTTGAAAAGCTCTAGGAAAACTTGGCGAACCACTATGTAAGCCCTATGTGATGTTTAACAACGGGGAAGAATGTAAGAACTAAGATATGAGCGAACATTGAGGACAGTAACACAGATAACTACATTCCCACTTGACACCTTCCAAACCAAGTGTCTGCCTAAGATAAAAGGAATGTTCTGGTCAAATACCGTAAGTAATGACCTCTTAATAAGAGAGAGACCAACGTGACGGTGATTGAAAAGAAGGAGTGCCAATGGACCAGCAACATTAGAAGAATTTAACTGACGAATCCTTGCCATGAACTGCTTCGAAGTGGACTCTACAAGGTCAAAGAAGCGTGGGTTGATCCAAAGAGACATGGAGGCACACAGCAGAGAAAGTGCTGGTAAACAAAGGACTGATATTAGAGACAACATAGGAGATAGCAAAGGACCGACATGAATGATGCACCTGTTGGACACTTCTCTCATTGGGCTTGTAGCAACGCATAGCTGTTAGACAGAATCTTATATAACGTTATGCTCGTACAAGAATATGATGTTTTGTGTGTGTGTGTGTGTTAATTCCTGCGATTTTCAAATAACATGAAAGAATTGGCCCTCCTTGTTAAAATGGAGCTGTAACATATTGTAGACTCACATCTAGAACTACAGGTAGATGAGTATAATTCTCACAATGACATTTTTTTTGGTCAGTGTAATCCTACTCGTTATGTTATAGTTTGTCAGTGTAATTATTCAGCTTAGTGGTATTCCATACAGCCGGCACTGTTCGTATATTCACTGATGAATGCACTGTAATAAAAAAGGTGCATGGGTGTGATAGCACTGACGGCGTGGTTTCGAGCTAGCGGGAAAGAACACGGCTTCAGAAAAACGGGCAGAAGCATATATCAGCTCTGACCGGTGAGGTGTGAAGGTAGTATTAACATGTTATATGTTACCAGCGTGTGTTATTGTTGTAAATATCCAGAGATGAGAAATTCCTTTCAGTCTAGTAAGTGTCTACATATACGGAGATTGTAAATAGTTTCGAAATCACTCGAGATTTGGTGACCAAGAAAGAGAGAGAGAGAGACCTGTCCACTCTCAGTGTATGGGCATGTTGGAAGGAATACTACCACCTCAGCAAGGAAGGTTACAAGCTCTCCTCAGTAAAGCCTCCCCTATCTACCACGTTGCAGCCTTGCGTGCTCACTATTATATTTTCACCCTTATCAGTTAAAAAAAAAAAGGATAGGGGTACATCCCAGTTTCCATGCTATTAAGGTAATTTGGAAATTGGAGATACGGTACTAGGCCCGTATTTCTAAGACCATTGGCACATGAAAATGTGCTTTTATTACTATGACGCCTGGCCGCATTTACCTTCCAAGATTTCCCTGGTACCCATTTTTTTAGAGGCTAGGTGGACCCAGGGTTCTGTTTGATGTGGTGGCACCAGAACAAAAAATCTCCAGTGCTGGGACTAGAAAACCAGCGGATTAGTAGACCTATTAGTATTATCAGTAAATGTGGTCGTGGTATGCGTTGCCTTGTCTTCTGTCTCCCTGAAACTGTGAACTGGTGCTTTCTGCAGCTGATGTGGTGAAGGTGTTGTCGGCTTTGGAGCGGGTTAGGGCAGCTATTTTTTTTCTGTCCCGAAGTAAAAAGTAAAGATAGTCCCATAGCAAATGCCGTAAGGGGTGAAGCGTTAGAGACCTCATTATGCTGGGTCATCAGCGTGTGAGGTAGGGTGACCAGTTCCTTTCCTCGCTGCCTTTACTTCCCAGATTTTCTCTGGTACCCATTTTACGAGGCTGGGTCGACCTCGGGGCCGTATTGGTCGGAAAAAAATCCCGCTCAGCTGGGGATTCGAACCCTCGACCATTTGGTTGCTAGACGAGTGCTCTAACCACTACGCTAGCCGGCCCGAAGTGCAGCTAAAAATTATGGGGGACTATGGCCTAGCTGGACCTGTTACTGGGGGTACCAACGGAGAGGTGGGACAGGGTCTTGGCCAGCTATGGTTCGCCATGCCTGACCCCGGTATGTCAGCTACGGGTCACTGAATGCCAGAACGTCACCGTCTTCGCTCCTATAAGTTTGGTTATTAAACTTCTTTTTAACAAAGTAAGAATAGCTTTGTTCATTCACCGAACATGCGTAGCATTACGGCTTACGCCTTATTCACACAAAAACATACAGGACGAAGAAGCAGCAGGAAAATAAGAGAACTGTACGTAGCGCATAAAACAGATGTACCTTCAGTAAATGTAGACGCGTACTATAAATAGTATCAGCGGGTGTGTCCAAGCTGTTGACGAGTTTTACCTTGTATGGCCCATGAAACTATCAGTAACAGGTTGTAGAGCACACTGGTTTGACCGCAGGTGGCTGTTTTCCCCATTTCCCAGTGTATGATCTACAGCAGAGATCTGATCAAGGCTGTTTTCAGATACAAGACCCAGCGTGAACGATCGATGAATTTTACAAAATACTTAACCGAGGGACGGGGGGAAAACTGAGAGGGAAGAAGTACTAAAGATAGGAAGTCAAGACGTACAGAAACAAAATAAATGATTAAAAGAAGAGGCGTCATTTTGGCTCTCTTTTGTAAACACGAACCATCTGGTTCTGGTAAATTAATTACTGATTTTATTTGTGTAAAACATAATCAGTTTATCCTTCTCTGTGCATACTCTTTCAAAACTGTTTTTAATCTGAAGTAATGCTGCAGGTGAAACGATAAAAAAGTAAAGATAGTCCCATAGCAAATGCCGTAGGGGGTGAAGCGTTAGAGACCTCATTATGCTGGGTCATCAGCGTATGAGGTAGGGTGACCAGTTCCTTTCCTCGCTGCCTTTACTTCCCAGATTTTCTCTGGTACCCATTTTACGAGGCTGGGTCGACCTCGGGGCCGTATTGGTCGGAAAAGGAATCCCGCTCAGCTGGGGATTCGAACCCTCGACCATTTGGTTGCTAGACGAGTGCTCTAACCACTACGCTAGCCGCCCCCCCCCCCCCGGTGAAACGATACAATTTTTAAAAAAAATCCAGGTGAGAATACCCTTAATACTTTAAACGACTAGTCTTATTATCTGCAGCAGTGTCTTCTCGATAAAATGTTGTATTGGGCCGATCTTATAATATGGAAGTGGATAATAGGCAGGTCCGCACAAAGATCATTGAAAGCAATAGAAATATGGTTTATCACAAGAAGGTTGTGAATTCCCTGTACAGCGAATGAAGAAGACGCACACACAAAACTTGATAAAATACGAGAGAGAGAGAGACAGTTTAGTTTTATGGGACCTGCAGCGAGAAGAGGGGGCATTGACAAATAAATAAATATGTTAACAACAGGAAAAACAGAGGGAAGAAGAGCCAGGGGAAGGTTGAAAGAACAGATACTGGGTAGGTGATGTTGCGATGATATCACCAATTGATCTGATGGCCTGAATGTAGGATTGGGTACTTGGAGAAACATAATAGTCAGTGCCGGTCGGCATGGCACGTGATGATGATGATGATCATACATCTTTCTCCCCCTCCCCGTGGGTTTAAGATCTCAGGGAGTCTGCGAAGGGCCACGTGGTTGTCTTCAGAGAACAATGACGGCAGGAGGCGTTTTGCCCGGGCTTATAAAACTAATATCAGTTTGAAAACTTAAGTAAAAGGGTGAGCAAATGAGCATTTTGGCGCCAAGAAATCAAAACCAACCACTTTTTCAGAACATCAGCCTTGATGAAAGATAAAGACAAAACAAAGCAGACACTCAATCATTTAATGATGAAGATTACAGATCTTTGTATTATATAATGAACTAACGGGCAATTACTGTTACAACATACATATTCATAAAATTCAGCAATACGCATCTATGTGCACATATGAGCCATCATTCCACATTACCAAAAAAACTCTACATTTTACATAGACAAATATGTTACACTCTTAATCATACCTAAAAGGATCGGGACTGAAAGAAGAAGCCCACAAAAACCCATAATAGCCTAACACATATTGGTTCTCATCCGACGAATAAAATTTCTCATTCGGTCTTGAACAATAACATCTCCCCGATCGCTGACCTCATACGTGCTCAGCTTACATAATCCCGACCCATTAAAATTCTATCATCTTGTACTTATATACCTGGCCAGAGATGGACCTCCCAGAATTGCACATTTCCGGTGCTAGACTGTCTCTGACCCATGTTTCTGCGCTCTAGGGTTGCCAATCAACCCCGGTAACTATGAACTTATCTATTCCCTACAGCAGGAAATAAAAGAAAGAAAAATGAAAAGCACAAATTCGAAACAACATTTTTTCCCCACGCAACATTATCCGTTTTCTTCTCATTTTAACTGTACGCCTCCTCTCTTTTCGCTTAGGTTTTTCCAAACTTCCCTTCTGCTGTGATCTTCTTGATACTATACCGTGCGACGCTTACAGGTGGTCTCATCAGTGTTATCTGTGTCGTGTTGTCTCGAACTTCTTGTTCTACCGGTGCACCGACACGTCCGCTGTCACATAGACCTTTCCGCGTTTGTTATTTTGATTCATCTGCTTTTAATTCTTGCTGTTTTGTGTAAATATTCACAAGGAAATGTTTAGTCGCTGCTCTTCTCCCTCGCTTTATCTTGGCGTGGGTTCCATAAATAACGTGAAGTTTGTTACGTCTGTGTGAAGCATTTGTGATTGTTGTTCTGTAAATGCTCGTAATAAACTCGCTGTTCTTTATCGTGAATAATTTGAGCTATCTGGATCTGCTGAACTGTGGGAGATCACTCATTGTCATCATCATCAGTATGCTCCTCTTCGTCTTTATTTATTTTACTTCTTCCTCTTCTTCTGAGCTGTATCTCATCGATCTGTGTGACATTCAGCCAAGATATGATACTTTTGATGACTGATAATGATAGCGCCTGACCCTCGTGAAAACTTTATTTATGTCCACGAGTGTACACAAGAAGATGACACTATGTCCTCCCTGCGAGGGGAAATTCCTGGCTTCTTTATAAGCTCCACACATATGTAAGCTTCGCTGGTAAGCTTCTCTAACACGAGTTAGAGTAGGTCCTGGACGTTCCTGTCGAGGAGCTGTGCAGAGACAGCCTTCATCCCCGAATTTCGCATACCAGCTTCTTGATACTGTTGAAAACAGGTGCTGCCTTCTGGAAGTCCCGCTCGAAATCGTCCCTGCACAGTCACAAGGAACGAGGTTCTTGTGTATTCCAAAACACAAAACACACAACATAAAAGACAAAAGACAACACAAAACACACAACATAAAACACAAAACATAAAACACACAACACAAAACACAACATAAAACACAAAACATAAAACACACAACATAAAAGACAAAACATAAAACGACTGCTCAAGTTTACAGTTTATTACTGCTGCCTCCTAGCGGCACACCCTGGGAGCTCTGCGCGCGAGCTTTATCTCTCTTTCTTCCTCTCTTTCTCTCTCTTTTTCTCTCTCTCTCTTTCTTTCCCTCTCTCTTTCTCCTCTCTCTTTCTCTCTCTCTCTCTCTCTTTCTTTCTCTTTTTCTCTCTCTCTCTTTTTTCTCTCTTTCTTTCTCTCTCACTCTCTTTCTTTCTTTCTTTCTTTCTTTCTCTCTCTCTCTCTCTTGTCATAAAAATGATCGGATACGTAGTTTATTTGTTGCGAATTTTTAAAATGTTGCACAGAGTTATGAATAACCTTATGTATATATATATATATGAATGAGGGGCGATTGATAAGTTCTCGGCATAATGTACAAATACTTGAAACACACAGTTGATATCTGGTGCATTTGTAGACCAGGTTAATGTAAGATTAAATACGAAGTTCCAAGAAATTAACTGCAACCAATTTTTTTAACAGGCTACGGAAGTGGTAAAAGAGTGACAGAAATTGAGAAAATTGATAAAATTTATAATCGAGCAGTCATCCGCTAACTCTGCATCAAGGGTTTATCATCGAAGGAAATCCATGAGGATATGATAGAGACTCTAGGGGAGAGTGCCCCTTCTTACAGCACAGTGAAGAAATGGGCAGCTCAATTCAAACATGGAAGGGAGAGTCTGGAAGATAATCCCCGTCCAGGAAGACCAAGAACGGTAACCACCGATGAAACCACCGGCAGAATCCATGACATGATAATGGAGGATTGACGACTAACTGAGCGGTACACTGCTACTGAGTTGGGCATCTCCTAGGAACGTGTTCATGCCATTATTCACAATGATCTTCAAATGACAAAGCTCTCTGCTCGATGGGTCCCGAAACTTCTTGGAGCTGATCACAAACGACAGCGTCTCAACGTGTCAAGAGACAGTCGTGGCCATTTTTCTGCAGATCCTGAAAACTTTCTTCAGCAATTTGTGACTATGGATGAGACTTTGGTTCATCATTTTCAACCAGAAACCAAAGAACGGTCAAAGTAGTGGAAACATCGTTGATCCCCACCTCCAAAGAAAGCAAGGGTGTTTCTGTCTGCAGGCAAAGTGATGGCTTCCATCTTTTGAGATTCAGAAGGTGTGCTATTGGTAGACTATCTTCAAAAGGGCAGAACGGTCACCGGGGCCTATTACGTTAATCTTGTGAAGCAATTTCGGGTCAAACTGAAGGAAAAGCGTTGAGGGAAATTGACGAGAGGAGTCATCTTTCAGCAAGACAATGCTCCAGTTCACAAGTCGTCAGTGGGAATGGCTGCCATTCATGAATGCGGCTTCCAGCTTCTTGAACATCCTCCTTCTCTGCCAGATTTGACTCCTTCGGGCTATTACTTGTTTACCAAACTAAAAAAGGAGCTCAGTGGTTGCAAAATTTCTTCAGATGATGACGTCATTCATGCTGTAGACCACTTTCTACTGGCACAAGATGGTGACTTTTACAAAGAAGAGATCCGTATGCTCCAGGATCGCTGGATTAAGTGCATAAATTTGCAAGGGGACTATGTTGAGAAATAACCCAGAAATGTTGTCCACAAATAATCCTTTGTACCTTATGCCGAGAACTTATCAATCACCCCTCGTGTGTGTATAATACATACATACATACATACATACATACATACATACATACATACATACATACATACATACATACATACATACATACATACATACATACATACATACATACATACATACATACATATATACATATATGAAAATGAAAAGAACAAACGTACAAGTATTAGAACATTGCAAGTGCAACGTGAACTTCTCAAAGAAATAAGTATCAAGAAAACAAAATGCAACTTTCTACGACGGTCGTATGAAAAGACATAACAATACATACTGAAGACCATACTAGAAGGAAAGGTAGGAAAAAATAGCAAGAGATAGACAAAGATGTAGATTGGAAGATAAACATACAAGAAAGGGAACAGAATCCAGCCGATCTGAGTTCACCATCATGGCAGACGAGAGCGGGGAAACCGGAGATTTATTACCGCCAACCTTCCTTTTGAAGACGGCACATGATGATGGTAGACAAATATTGGAGAAAAGTAATGAAAGTTGGATCTACGTTAAAATGCTGACAATTACATTTAACGAGAAGACTGTTTGTGATTAATGACTTTTCACGTTCACAAGTAATTTATCAGCAACACACATCATCCATTGTCAAACACTATGTGTAGGAACTTTATTCTCGATGTTCGGTGATCGCGTTAACTTGCAGTTATCGGCAAATTACCGATTTAAAAAAAAGGAGGGGGGGGGGAACCGAAGCTTATGGAGGTCATAGGTTACCGTAGCGGTTTATATTATAAGAAAAGCTAATAAAAAGTAACCAGCTAAATTCGTTAAAGAATAGTCAGGCCAACAAGGTTGACGATGATCAGTTTGCACAGAGAAGAACCAGCCAGTTTTGACTTCGGTTCAGCATGTGAACAGTTTGTCAAGATTATAGTACAAGTATAGAGTACTGAATGTTGTAATGAGAAAACTGATATTTCGGAAAGTATTTCACGCAAGGTGGAAGATAGGTACACTTGTACCGCTGGTTTCAACAATTTCTGGCGAAATCACTGCTTTATGGTGGTTAAAAAATCCTGTAGTGTTGGAAATGTTTACGAACTCCAGGAATTTAAACCAAGTGGATTAAGACGAGACAGCTTCTGTTTTTCGTTTTAAAACTCTTCCGTGATTATTTATAGCAAAACATACTCGGTCAACCAGGTTTGTTCAAGTTTCCTCTTTGGAATACCAAACAGAGATCGACGCTACAATAAGTGATGTAGTCAACAAAGGTGGCGACCGAGCTATGCAAACCTTCACAATATCAGAGGAAAAAAAACGAACTACCGCCGCATAGCGAGAAATGTAAGGAAAGAGCGGTTTGGAATTGCCATAGTGACTAAAATAGACAGTTTGGGTCGTTTAAATGTGCAAACCCTTTTAATCGTAATGTAATCTTGTTACACAGGCCGGGGAAACGCCTAGCACAACCACAGCTGGTGACATACATTTCACTAACTTCTTGTACATTCAGCTGAAATGAAGATGAACTGAATTTTTTTTGTTTTTTGTACTGTTTAAACGCGAATATTGTGAAGATTCATCTGAGGTCTGTATCACCACAGCGACACCTGCTTTTTTTTGTGGATTGTTACTAAAATTCAAAGGAACAATACCTCAGTTCCGGCTTATAGAAGGTAAATGATACTTTTTAACCTTTTGTAACGTCAAGAAGTGTTCAGAACTTCTGCAAATTACTTTTATTTTTTTATGTTAACTTCATTGTTGAGGAATGATATTTACCAAAGGGTTAATCTATGAATGCTTATCAAATCTGCGATAGTTTTATACTAATGTTGCAGATGAACTTGGTAAATATACTGCCACTGCCTTAAAAAGAGTTAAACGTATTATGATGTAGCTAGCGGCACAAAAGCTGGTTCTACTTGTTTGATTGTTTTATAATGTAATCAGAAAAGCTGGTTCTACTTGTTTGATTGTTTTATAATGTAATCAGAAAAGCTGGTTCTACTTGTTTGATTGTTTTATAATATAATCAGAAAAGCTGGCTTTACTTGTACGATTGTTTTATAATGTAATGAGAAAGACTAGCTCTTCTCGTATAATTGTTTATAATGTAATCAGAAAAGCTGGCATTATTTAGTCACGGAAAGAGTGAATCATGTGTGTAGACTATGTCTTGTACAGTATTTTCGCATATAACAAAGGAAAACACGTCGTTAATGAACTCTTTCGCTTCTTAACTACTAAGCTCTGGCATGATTAATTTTGATTACAAATGTTAGTACAAAGAAATGGGAAGAAAATTACTCTATAATTTAAAAAAATATTGGTTGGGTTAGAAATGTGCTACTTTTCATTTGTCTAAATATCGCTGCGAGCATTGATCTGAACAGGTATGCAAGATCTACTAACCATGCCAGTGTTGTTTTTGTAGTTCATTCATTCATTTGCATGTCCCTTGCGTAACTTTGCCTCCCTAACAGCACTCCTGTAGGCCTCTCAGTTGTGAGCAAGAAGGCCTGCCGCTGATGCATCCATTTGCAGATCGTCAACGATGTCTTGCAGCCATCTTCGTTTTGGTCTTCCTCTCTTTCTTTTTCCCACTATGTACCCTTCCAAGACGGTCTTCTCTAAATTATCATGACGTTTAATGTGTCCAAAATATTTAAGTTTTCTCTCTCTAATCCTCTTTATTAACCAGCTTTCTTCAATAGCTCTTGTAGTATGGATATATTTGTTCTTTTTTGTGTCCACGATATTTGGAGAACTCTTCTGTAGCATTTACATTCAAAGGCATTTATGTGTTTCTCAGCTGTTTTGTTAAGTGTCCAGGTCTCACAGGCATATATTGCGATGAGAAAGATGTATACCATTTAAAATCTTATTTTTGTGGTTCTGTCTGTTCCTCTCGACAGATTCTTTATTTGTTTTACTTTCTGAATAGCGATAGATGTCCTCCTTTTAATTTCCCTCATTGTATCTCCATTATTAGTTAGTAGTGATCCAAGATATTAAAAACTCTCCACTTCTTCCAGTTTTTCCTCATTGATACATATTTCAACTGCCTTGTTTGTTTTGTCAGTTGTCATCAATATAGTTTTCTTTCCATTAAGATAGAAGTTCTGCTCTTCGCTGTTCTTACGGACTGACATAATTAGTTTTTCCATTCTTTTTTGTGTTGTGGACAGTAACACTGTGTCATCAGCGTATATAATCTCTGGTATTTCATAACCTTCAATTGTTATGGCATCGTAATATTCTTTGTCTATATCTTCTCTAACATTCCTCATTATATTTTCAGTATACAAGTTAAATAAGTAGGGTGACAATATTCACCCCTGACGGACCCCTTGTTTTATGTCAAACCTAGTTGTTGTTTCACCATTTATTCTTACTGCTGCTTGGTGGTCTAGATACAGCAGTGATGTTAATTGTATCAAATGTGTTAGAAATCCCATTTTTTTCCCATTATTTCCCAAAGTTTCTGGTGTTGTACACAATCAAATGCCTTTGAGTAGTCTATAAAGGATAAATATAGATTCACATTAAACTCCCTGCATTTCTCTATTATTAATCTTAGATCGAATATATAATCTCGTGATCCTCTATTTAATATAATTTTTGTAGTGAAAGAGGTAAACTACGAGAGTGAATCAAATGAAAATTTAGACAACGATTATAATCACACAAAACTTTTATTTAGTACGAGAAGAAAAACAACTAACACCGCTACTTCTGAATAAAGTCCCTTTTTTTTTTTGTATTTGTGCCACGTTTGAATCAACGCCAGGATTACAGCAATAAATAACCACTTATCCAGACATCTTAGCTACTTATGCAACCCGCCCTGCATCTCCGTGTTAGTCGAGAACCTTTTGGCACCAAGATGTTGTTATAGCCGGGGGAGTGGGGGTGGGGCACTTCGGGGCCATATTTGGGGAATAAGAGAGGATGCGGCGGTATTTCGGGGTTCGGGCCTTTCCAGGAAAACTTTGGTGGCTTACTCTGTACGAGGAAGAAAGTTGTCTTGCAGCTTCATCAGCTCCCCCTCCACTAGACAGCGATCCAGTCCGGTTTAAAAAAAAAATACTGTATAGTCAGCTTTAAATGGTATTCCAGCAGGTCTCTGTAGGTAGTGTTAGTGATGGTAGTTTTAGATGATATTATGGTTCTAAGGACTGTCATAGCTGGAGGTGGGGTGGAGGATACGCTCTCCACTCCAATTAAATGTCTCCAAGGCGTGCGTCTCAAATAGCCTCTGACAATCAAGTCCAGCTCCTGGCCTTCTCGTGGCGGAACTGTTAAACTGACAGGAGAAGGGGCAAAGGCAAATATCTGGCGCCTGAAAGCCAGACGTCTCGGGTACATGAGAGTCTTTTTGGTAGCTCATCTGAGAGAAGGAAAACTCTGATTTAAAACCCGCTGCCGGCGAGATTCTTCAGCTGCCGTGCGTGGAGTGGGGCTCCTCCCGGCCAGTGAAGAAAGGTGCGAAGGGGGTTGCCGCGCCGCGCAATTGTGGAAAAGGTGAAAGAAAGGACTAAGTGAAGTAATCAGTAATATCGAGGTCAGAATTGCTCAGATCACGGCACTCAGCTCTGGAAGTCGGCCACGTCCTGTGTGTACTCATACAGGGCCTGAACAGGCTTAACCCAGGGGTTAAGACACTGCTGGCGAGATTCTTCGGCTGTCGCGAGTCGAGTGAAACTCTTCCTGGCCAATGAAGAAAATGCGAAAAAGCAATTAGAGTTCCGTGCGCCGTCGATGTGAAAAGGTGATAGAAAGGATAAAGTGAAGCTTAATCGGTATGTCCAGTAGTCTCGCGGCGAGAGCTACTTATACCATGGCACCTCTGTTCTAGAGGCCGGCCACGTCCGAAATACACCTATACTGGTGAAATATGCCTAAACCGGTTTAAACCAGGGGTGAAACTTGATAGCTACTCATGTCACGGTACCTCTGCTCTAGAGGTCGGTCACGTCCTAAACAGGTCCATACTGGGATAATACGCCTAAACCGGCTCAACCCAGGGGTAAAAGTTTCTAGTGGCGAGGATTCGCCCTCCTGGACAAAAGCTCCGTCCTGGTCACCACCAAGAAGGGTAGCGGCCACGACCACAAAACGCTGAAGTCGGAGACACTGCATCATTGCAGTCTAGATAGCCAACCTTCTCTCACTCGGCGGAAATGTATGCGTATCTGAATCACACTGAGGTTTTCCGGCGAGAAAGTGCAACGCTGCACTGGATGGGCAACCATCTGTCACCCGGCAGGGATATGCTGATATCCAAACCACGTCGAGGTTTTCCGGTGAGAAAGTCCAACTCTAGACTAAACTGGTGTAACGAAATCCACGGTGTCACGCAATCCCGCTTCTACGACACAGCAAGAATTCAGGCCCAAGCCCCACGATACTCTGAACCTCTTGTGATCCTCTCGGGGATCTCTTGTTGGCCTCTCAGGGACCACAGGGGGACCACGGGACACATCGAGGACCACAGGAGTAAATTCAGCAGGACCACGGGGCGATCTTGGTGGTAGAAGCGAATGAAGAAGAAGAAGAAGAGAAGATTGAATTATAGCAGGTCTCTGTAGGTAGTGCTAGTGACGGTAGCTTTAAATAGTATTATAGCAGGTCTCTGTAGGTAGTGCTAGTGACGGTAGTTCCTGATTGCAGTTAATATTCCAGTAGAACTCCTCTGTAATCTAGTCGACTGTTGTGTGGGAAAATTCAATGACGGCAGGGAACCGAAATGGCGCCATAACTTACTGGATCTTTCGGTTTAAAATGATGTGCCTTCTATTCATCCATGGTGACCATCCTGTCCAGAAATGCTTGGCCCGTGTAAAACTTGGAGATTTATGCAAGTTTTAACTAAGGAAAGTGAAGTCTTAATGAACAGGGAATATACGGAAGTTAGAAACCAACTCTTCTCCAATTCTTAACGTACGAGGGTCATACCGAAAGTGGTGAGCAATTTCTTTTTAAATCAGAATTTATAGATAGAGAAAATATAAATGTATCACCTTAATCTGCATTCTTTTCTTCACTTTTCAACATAATCTCTATTTCTCTGCACACATTTTCCCCACCGCTCTGCAAGTTTGAAAATACCCTCCCGGTAGAATTCCGTTCCAGTTGACCGACTGCACAGACGCACTGCTTTCTGGACGTTCTCTCCCGTGGGACCTAGCTGGCACAAACATTTCTATAACCTAGAGTTTCAATCTTTCTTGTACTATATTGTGTCCTATTCCAAGATTTCCAGCGATTTCAGAAACTGTGACACGTGTGTCTTCTTTAATGATGTCGTCAACCCTTTCCACGTTGCGTTCAGTGGAGGCAGTTCGAGGGCGACCACCGCGAGACATGTCTTGGATATCAGATTTCCATCTTTGAAATGTTCCACTCACTTCCTAACACTGCTGGCACCCATACACACATCTCCATAAGCAAGTTGAAGTCTTTGGTGAATTTCAGCAGCGGGGATTTTCTCTTTAACGAGGAACTCAATAACAGCACGTTGGCGAAACGAAACTTCAACACCCGCCAATTTGTTTATGCTTCGCGATGTCACGTGACACATGATAGTAATGTCATGTGACCTATACATGAAGTGCAAAGGATGCAGATTAAAGTGAAACATTTATATTTTCTCTATCTATAAATTCTGATTTTTAAAAAATCTTTGCTCACGCCTTTCGGCCCACCCTCGTACAACCGTACTCAGAGTAAATTCACCTATAATGACCCATCGCTCCTCCATGCCGTGGTCTTTTTATATACTTAATGCTGTATGATAAAGCTAACAATTCTCTCTCTCTCTGACTCTCTCTCTCTCTCATGACAATAAACACCATCAATCTTAATTCCATCTTCAAGTGAAATCACATCAAGTTTAATTTACACACGAGAGACAACATATATACATGGAGACATTGATCATAACACGCACCACATATAGCAGTATGATTATGAACGGTATGCATGCACATAAGGTATAAAATCATTCATATGCCCTGGAACACAATAAATGATATGGCAACGAAGATGAACACTGATTTAATAATGATGAAATGATACCATATATCAGAATTCTCAGGGCCCTCATTAATAACTGCATTTAACATAAGCTGGCCCTCAGTTACAATAATAACGACAACAAACACGAACATTCATATCACGCTCTGCCCCCATATATCTCATAGCCCCCACAAGCAAAATATATTGCATATTACACAACACGTTCTCAGTTCGTTCATACGGACTAAATCATCTTCTAATGAAGCAATTCATGCAAAAAGTCTTCAACTAATGTTGTGCCTAATCTTCTTGTGCGAACCAACCACAGCTGAAACACAAGAATACTCGTAAAGACTAAACAATGAACACATAAAGTCACAGCTGCACACAAGGCATCGACATAAGGTAATCGATATAAGCAATTTATGGCATATCAAGCATCATGTGATAATCAAAATGATTGTAAATAATAATAATAATAATAATAATTAATAATAATATACATCACGTTATCAAACAAAGGAAAATAGTATGAAAAAAATTGCATGACATTAATGGTCATTATATATATATATATATATAGTGGTTAGTGCACTGGTCTCTCATGGCGAAGGTCGGGGGTTCGAATCCGGCCGGCGGCACCCCAGTCACCCAACTGTAGAAATGGGTACCCGACTTCTTCTGGACTTGGGGAAGGAAAGGTGGCCAGGCGTGATACTGACCATATCACACTCTAGTGTGCTGGCAGGTCAAGAAAAAATATGGGCACTAACGCCATATCCCTATGTGCCTCTAAGGCAAGACATGATTACCTTTACCTTTTTACCTATATATATATATATATATATATATATATATATATGTAAAAAGGTAAACCTACTTTTATATATATATATATATGACCAAATAAATTAACTTCACACTTGTCTTATTTCAACACTTAAGACAGGTCACTGGACTTCACTCAAGAGTTGCATTACTGCAGAAAAACTACATATAAAACTTTTATCAAACTTACACCAAATGAGGGGAGCACAGGTAGAGATAATCACAGAAACAGACTCACAACAAATATATAAACTTCACAAATACACCCAGTAGACACCATAAAAACACGCTCCCTCCCAAACCTGGCCGTACCTCGAACAAGAATGCCACACACTGAACACAATCACACCTACTCAAAAACATAACAACAGACTACTCAGGGAAGTACGCCTCCATCAAAGGTAACATTCACACCCTCTTCTGTAAAGCCCTGGAGATTCAGTTCACAAACTGGAACACGCGCATCTTTTACTTCAGATGTTAAGCCACATGGCACCCATCTCTAAGGCACTTTTTTGATGTGTCAGATTGTCATGAATGATATCACTTAGCCATAACTAATAGGCATTTCTTCACAAATGTCAGTGATAGTGATACGGCGGTTACCTCGTATTACAGAATCCACTTCCCGAATGCTGACAGAAGTCACCACCTTATGTGCTTATTGGTGTGGTGGAAGACTGTTATGGCAGCTTTTAACTTCGTAACCCAGTTGCAGACTTCAGCCTTGCACATACACTCACAAGCATTTACCACACATTTCACGGTGTATGTCCAAGAGATTCAGAACTTTGACCGAGAAGAATCGGATGACAGAACGCACTTCATCCTTGGAGTTCGTCTGCAACACAGTCGCCATCTTGACATATGCTATTCTCGGTTTGCTGCTTAGCAACGGTGGCGCTATCCGCTTAACTGACGTCGCTGACTTTGGTAATAACAGCTGGTATTATTAAGGGATTTCTATAACAGATGGTACTATTAAGCGATTTCTATAACATATGATAAAGGGATTTCTATAACAGATGGCACTATTAAACGATTTCTATAACATATGGTAAAGGGATTTCTATAACAGATGGTACTATTAAGCGATTTCTATAACATATGGTGGGCTCACCTGGGCAAGAGCAGAAAAAAAGGCGAAGGACAGGCATTTGTGGAAAACCCTTGCGGAAGCCCCATGTGCCCTGGGCACTTAAGGTTCAGAGAGAGATATAACATATGGTAAAGGGATTTCTATAACAGATGGTACTATTAACCGATTTCTATAACATATGGTAAAGGGATTTCTATAACAGATGGTACTATTAAGGGATTGCTATCTGTTTTTTCCAATTTTTTTATAAGCATTTAAAAAAAACATTCATTTGATTGCCTCCGTAAATATGTTCCATACCATTTGTATTACATAAGGATGTGAACTGTTATTGCCTTCACATTTCTAAGCCATACCCTTGTGAGACAGAGAAGCTTAGAGAAGCCCCCTGTACCAATTTCACGAGACTGGGTCCATCCTGGTGCTGGGTTGTTAAGAGAAGAGATCCTGTTAAATGAGGAATCAAACTATGGAACTCCTGGCCACTAGGCGATGCTCTAACCACTATACAGCCGAAGCACAAGAAAATATTGCATTTGAGCACTTTGGTTACTTTTACCCAAGTAAAAAAGTAAAGATAGTCCCATAGCATTTCAAATGCCGTAGGGGGTGAGGCGTTAGAGACCTCATTATGCTGGATCATCAGCGTGTGAGGTAGGGTGACCAGTTCCTTTCCTCGCTGCCTTTACTTCCCAGATTTTCTCTGGTACCCATTTTACGAGGCTGGGTCGACCTCAGGGCCGTATTGGTCGGAAAAAAAATCCCACTCAGCTGGGGATTCGAACCTTCGACCATTTGGTTGCTAGATGAGTGCTCTAACCACTACGCTAGCCGGCCCACTTTTACCCAAGGCAGTAGTGAAATAATCTGTTGATTGGAAGCCAGAACAAGAACTCACAGAGCTGAAGATTTCATCATATTTATATGTATTATCTTCACATGAATTCTCACATAATTTTTAAAAATTTTTTTATTTCTTCACTGGTGGCATGATTTACATGTGATATTTTAGAAGTCATCTCCAGAATTTTCTTTCCTTTGTTTTGTCTAGACATGTCATTCTAGTATGACACGACGTGCTCATTATCCACAGACACATACAAACTCAGGGGCGTTAACATTTACATTAGGTTTATTTTTTAGAGTTGCATACCCTCAATCACACATTCTGTTACAGAAGAATACGAGGATATTTCGTGTTACGTTTTATCTTTCACGTGTATTATTTTGTAAACTGAATTTGGTAATATTAAAACTATATTGGTTATTATCGTTCAGGTCTGTATTCCCCAGGGACATTCCACTTTTACAATCGCTACCAGCTGCTTGAGCTGGTTTCATGGTCTAAAGCGTATGTTTTACTCTCCTGAGTGTTTTCAGTGAGCACATTTGGTATTTTTCTTCATTGTTTAAGCCTGCAGATTTTTTTGAATTTTTTAATACTTGTAACTACAGCGTGTTCCATAAATAACTGTGTACTAACCCATTATCGATTCCGGTATCGTAGTGATATCTTAATGTCTGCGGTATCTAGCCACATCTATCTACAGTGGCTGGAGTCGCCGATTAAGTTTGCTGATTAAAAAAATGTTACGTATTCTAAGCTAAACAGACATATACCTTATAGTAGGCTTCGCTACTTAACGACTGAATACGCAAAGACAGACTGAATACAGTGAATGTTACACAACAGAATGGTTCAACACACTAACGTACGCAGGTAGATGTGGCTAGATACCGCAGTCATTAAGATATCACTAACCGGAATCGATACTGGGTTAATGCACAGTTATTTTCCGAGCGCACTGTGTGTTTGAACATTGTTTTGTAATATAGGGGCGTGTGGGTAGAGTAGCGGTTGGTGCACTAGTCTCTCAGGGCGAAGGTCGGTATTCCCGCTTTCTTCTGGAGAGGAAAGAAAGGAAAGACAACCACGTGTTACGCTGATCACGTGGTAGGCAAACTCTCTGGTGCTCCGTCAAGTCATAGAAAATATAGGTATTAACATTCTTAAATGCCTCTAAGACTTAATAGAACTACGTTAAAAAAAAACTAATGTTGTTTTCAAAAGTTCATGTAACTAATGAGAAATGAATATATAGCTATACTTAACATTCCTGATGGGCATTAAATATCCTTGAAAATATTATAACAACGGGGAAAACAGAAGGAAGAAGATCAAGAGGAAGACCAAGAGAAATGATGCTGGACAACCTGACGGGATGGTGTGAAAGGAGATCACCAACTGAGCTGATGGCCTGCATGAAGGATCGTGCACTCTGGAGGAGCATAATAGCCAACGCCAGTCGGCACGGCACCTGATGATGATGATGGTTAAATATCTCATTATATGAAGCAAATCGTCGAGCGCTATCAAGACGTCTATTTGTCCCCTCAACACTGAAAGGTATATGAGGAAGGAGACAAGACAAGACAAAACTTAACATTCCCTTTCTTCACAATGCTTTGTTTCGAAAATGCTTTGTTTGAAACAAAATGCTTTGTTTATGCTTCTATCGAGGACATTAACAGGCGATTTCGGATCTGTGCTATTCCATAAGCTGAGATAAGTCATTTACCATTTTTTGAAGTTTTGGCTTTTTTATTGTTGTGTTAACATCAAATTAATGTAAATCTGTACTTTGCCTCCTCTCTCTCTGATTCTTCGTCCTGTTTGTTTTTGTTTGCCAAAGGCTCGCGCCGAAACGTCACAAGTGTGTTATCGTTAAATAATAAAGCTGTTCCTACTTTTTTCCTAGTTTATACATTTTGGTATCACAGCTTTACTTTAGTGCTTTGTGTATAGTTGTATGCCTATACACTAATTATATTGTAAGGTTAGACCTTGAAAAAACTTACATTACTGTGCTGTTACTTTACCGCGCGAAAGCCTAGTGGGTTTTCTATTTGTAAAATAATCTCATCTATTCCATCCATCATTTTCTCGGCTTAGCACCATTATATCCCTTTTTCTCTCCTCTCTGCTTTCTCTGGCTCTCTCTTCCTCCTCCTCCCCCCCCCAAAAAAAAAACCCCTTTTCCTCTTTACCACCAGTCTATCGTAGGTTTTAATATACACTCACAATACTCCACCACGCGCACTTTCGAACACAGCTTCTTGCAAATCACATCTAAGTGCTTCTCCCTTTCCCCCCTTCTCGTTCTCTCTTCCCCCCCCCACCAATTCTTATTTGTTGTGTATCATTCATGTTAATTTATGTTGTAACGTCTTTTCTTTTTTTTCTTTTCCCTGTATGTTTTTATATGATTAACGTGTAACCCGAAGCGACACAACTGTGTGCTGGTTAGCTAGTCAAGCTGTTCCTACTTCTGTTTTGTTATCACAACTTTACTACAGTGGCTTTGTGATTTAGTTTGGTAGATGTGTAGAATTAGTATATGTGTATACCTGTATATATATATATATATATATATATATATAGGTAAAGATAGGCCCATAGCAAATGCCGTAGGGGATGAAGCGTTAGAGACCTCATCATGCTGGTCCATCAGCTTAAGAGGTAGGGTGGCCAGTTTCTGGGATCGCCAGGCCTTTCCTTCCCAGATTTTCTCTGGTACCCATTTTACAGTTGGGTCGACCGCAGGGCCGTACTGGTCGGAAAAAAACCCCTCAGCTGGGGATTCGAAACCTCGACCATTCGGTTGCTAGACGATTGCTCTAACCACTATGCTAGCCGGTCATATATATATATATATAATTAGTATACAAGAAACTATTGTAGCAGTGCTAAAAGTGAGGCACAAGATATTTATTTATAACAGATAAAATCTTCCTCAGATACAGCAGGCAAATACCTTCTCGGCACAACAGAAGAGTTCGCCAGCAACATCAGGATGGTGTCACTTATAGTTTATGGAAGCATCATTGGTCTGACTGTACTTTCTCTCTGGCTGGTGAGTTATCTGTCCTTACGTAATGTCATGTTGTTGTAAAATAAGTTAATTCAGTTATGTTAAGTTGATTGATTATATCTCTTGGGGCGTGATTAGAAGCTGTGTAGGATTTGTACCTGAGCGATTAGTTACAAGCTTCCTTTTTTTTCCGAAAATATCTCAGGTCTTTATTTACGATTATCTGTAGGCAACACCTGTCTCAAAATCATTCATCATCATCATCATCATGCTCTATGCCGACTGGCGGTAGCTTTTATGCTTCTCCAGAGTACTCGATCCTTCATGCAGTCCATTAGCTCAGTTTGTGATCTCCTCTCACACCATCCCGTCAGACTGTCCAGTATCATTTCACTAGATCTTCCCCCGGCTCTTCTTCCCTCTATTTTTTTCTGTTGTTGTAGTATTTTCAATGCTCTCTCTTCCCATTGCATGTTATATGAAAGTACATTGTTTCTCTCTGATTCTAAGATTTCAAAATCATTAGTGTAAAACATTTGCAATACTCATTCATTCTCTCTCTCTCTCTCTCTCTCTCTCTTAACCACATATGAACAGTCTTACACTGCCGAGACACACACACACACACACACGTATACTGAAAACGACAAAACTCCTCACTAAATTATCCTGAAGATGACTTAATTATGACGATGAGAAACTCATGATTAACGTGACTGCGACGCACAGCAAAATGGATGACATAAAAATGATGCATGGAAATGAACTCAAGAAAAAAATAATCATCACGAGAGTGATTAAGAAAAGAAAAGCTAAAACCCTTGTCTCCGTGTCATTGAGGCATACCGGGGGTGGGGTGTTAGGCCCTTGTTTCTAAGACCATCGGCACAAGAAAGTCTGATGTGGGTGGTCGGTGTCACGCTTGGCCGCATTTACCTTTCCAGGCTTCTCCCGTACCCATTTTTAGAGGCTGGGTGGACCTCGGGGTCTATTAGTTGTGGTGGTACCAGAAAAAAAAAATCGCACATAGTACTCTAAAAGTTGAAAAAAAATGTATTTCAAATATTAATTTCATGATTTATGGTGCAGAACGGCCAGCTGTTGGGCAACAGTTGCCACATCAAATACATTTTAATAAAATAGTGTCTTGTTTATGAGGTATTTAAATGTATTTGTTTTGCTTTGATGCACATATAGACACACATGTGGGTGTGTGGGTGTGATAGTCTTTTAGTGTCATTTGAGAATTTGATGAAAGCTACAGATAGCAGATAGGGAAAGGTGTATACAGTATTCGTATCCGCTCTCTCTCTCTCTCTTTCGCTCTCTCTCTCTCTCTCTCTTAAATAACAAACATTTCCAAAAAAGTAAAAAGTAATCAACATGAACTGATACATTTCTTGCGTGCTCACCTTTCTGTCTCTTCCAGTCTCCCGCTCACACAGTTACGCTATAGCGTGCACGGTGTAAACAAAACTCACGCTCTCTCTAACGCTATGACTCTCTGTACAATCAGTGCTCTGTATTGTTTATATGGCTTCATATGTCTCCCAAAGCACAATAATGCTTGTAATTTCGCCAAGTTAGAGAGAAGGCTTAATGAGTATATTTTTTTAAAAATGTATGATTATTATATGTGTATGTTCATGTTTTAGAAAAAATATGAATGTGTTAGGTATTATCCATTATATATATATATATATATATATATATATATATAGAGAGAGAGAGAGAGAGAGACAGAGACAGTGTACGAACGAAACACATCCGCCAAACAGCATACTTTATTTTCAAAGGGTTTTAAGGGAATTCGGGCAGACGGGCTCGTCTAATATTCTGCCTTTCATACTACCGGTCACAGTCATTCGTCAGTCATTCATGTGCATGTCCCTTGATGAACTTTGCCTCCCTAACATCACTCTTGTAGGCCTCTAAGTTGTGAGCAAGATGGCCTGCTGCTTATGCATCCATTTGCAGATCATCAACGATGTCTTGCAGCCGTCTTCGCCTTGGTCTTGCTCTCCTTCTTTTCCCCATGATGTATCCTTCCAAGACGGTCGTCTCTAGATTATCATGACGTTTAATGTGTCTAAAATATTTAAGTTTTCTCTCTTTAATCCTCTTTACTAGCCAGCCTTCTTCAATATTAAGTTCTTGTAGTATGGATATATTTGTTCTTTTTTGTGTCCATGATATTTGAAGAACTCTTCTGTAGCATTTACATTCAAAGGCATTTATGTGTTTCTCAACTGTTTTGTTAAGTGTCCAGGTCTCACAGGCATATGTTGCGATGGGAAAGATGCATACCCTTAAAAATCGTATGTTTGTAGTTCTGTCTGCTCCTCTCCACAGATTCTTTATTTGTTTTACTTTCTGAAGAGCGATAGATGTCCTCCTTTTAATTTCCCTCATTGTATCTCCATTATTAGTTAGTAGTGATCCAAGATATTCAAAACTCTCTACTTCTTCCAATTTTTCCCCATTCAACTGCCTTGTTTGTTTTGTCAGTTGTCATCAATTTAGTTTCCTTCGCATTAAGATAGAAGTTTTGTTTTTCGCTGTTCTTTCGGACTGACATAATTAGTTTTTCCATTCATTTTTGTGTTGTGGACAGTAATATTGTGTCATCAGAATATCTAATCTCTGGTATTTCATAACCTCCAATTGTTATGGCATCGTAATATTCTTTGTCTACATCTTCTCTAACATTCCTCATTATATTTTCAGTATACAAGTTAAATAAGTAAGACGACAATATGCACCCCTGATGGACCCTTTGTTTATGTCAAACCAAGTTGTTGTTTCACCATTTATTCTTACTGCTGCTTGTTGGTCTAGATGCAGCAGTGATGTTAATTGCATCAAATGTGTTGGAAATCCTTTTTTTTTCTCCATTATTTCCCAAAGTTTTTGGTGTTGTACACAATCAAATGCCTTTGAATAGTCTATGAAAGATAGATTCACATTAAACTCTCTGCATGTCTCTATTATTTATCTTATATTGAATATATGATCTCTTCATCCTCTTCCTTGCCTGAAACCAGTTTGGACCATATTGACTTCTTCTTCTTCCATTTTCTTACGAAGTCTACCCATTATGATTTTTAACAGAATTTTAGTGGCATAACAAATCAGGGCAACAGTTCTCTAGTTTGTGCATAATTTCAGGTTACCCTTTTTTTGGCAGTGGTATGAATGCAGTTGTTTTCCATTCTTTTGGCCAAATACCTGAATACCATATCTTTTTTACATAGTGCATGATAGATTGTTGCACATTCAGCTGTTATCTCATCACATCCTGATGATTTTCCATTTTTCAGATTCTTTATTGCCCATAAAACTTCTTCTATTGTCGGTTCGGGTTCTTTCTCCTCCAATAATAATTCACACTGTTGATTTCTGCTTTCACAGTCAGTTGTTTCACACATTCCTCTGCAATATTCATTCTATCTTTCTAGAATTTCCTATGTCTCTGTTAAGGTATTCCCCATCTCGTTATAAATTACATTTAGCTTAGGTGTGACATTTCTCGTCAATGTCTTCATTTCTTTAAACATTTCACTATCTCTTCCACACTTCTGATGTCCTTCTATTCTTTCACAACAATCTTGTATGTATTGTTTTTTTTTATCTTTTCTTATGTTTCTTCGAACTTCTTTTGTTAAAGATTTATATTCAACTTTGTTGTTGTTTTTCACTTTCCATTGCGTCTTCATTTCTCTACATTGTTTTATCAGTTCTAGTGTGCCTGCTGTAATCCATCCATTCTTATGTGCTTTCTTTACGGGAACCACGTATTTAGCTGTCGTTATTAAGATATCTCTGGCCTGTGTAGCCAATTCATCTGGTTTCATCGGCTCCTGTACAGCCGTCAGGATTTCGAAACGGTCCTTCACAACTATACCGTATTGTTCTGGTATATTTGTAAGATCAAAGCGGAGTGGTCTTGATCCCGTAACTGTCTTTTTTATCTTTTTTTGTTGATGTTATACCTGATCTCCAACTTCTTTGCACTAAAATGTAATCTATTTGATTCTTGGTTTTCCCATCAGGTGATGTCCATGTGTAAAGTCTTCTTGGATGTTGTTTAAAAAGTCACTATCTCATTTTCCATGCAAAACGCCATTAGACTGTCACCTGCCTCATTTCTATATCCTATGCTAAATTTCCCTACAACATATCCTTCGTCTTCTGATCTTTCTGTACCAATCTTTGCATTAAAATCCCCCATTATTAATACAATATCATTTTTCCGTACCTGGTCTATCGTCGTTTGCAGTATGCTATAAAAATCATTCAGAGTTTGTTAATGAGCACAGTATGCATGAAGAACCTAACAAATGAATACATAAATAATAACCATCTCTTGTTCATACGCTCCACATTCTGATTTATGAATCTGTGGAGAGGAGCAGACAGAACCACAAAAATAAGATTTTTAAGGGCATGCATCTTTCCCATAGCAACATATGCCTGTGAGACCTGGACACTTAACAAAACAGTTGAGAAACACATAAATGCCTTTGAATGTAAATGCTACAGAAGAGTTCTCCAAATATCGTGGACACAAAAAAGAACAAATATATCTATACTACAAGAGCTTAATATTGAAGAAGGCTGGCTAGTGAAGAGGATTAAAGAGAGAAAACTGAAATATTTTGGACACATTAAACGTCATGATAATTTAGAGAAGACCGTATTGGAAGGATACATAATGGGAAAAAGAAAAAGAGGAAGACCAAGACGAAGATGGCTGCAAGACATCGTTGACGATCTGGAAATGGATGCAACAGCAGCAGGCCATCTTGCTCACAACCGAGAGGCCTACAGGAGTGCTGTTTGGGAGGCAAAGTTCCGCAAGGGACATGCAAATGAATGAATGAATGAATTACATTCTCACAATCATTCGTTAATATATATATATCTGAGAGAATGAATGTATGAATGAAGGAATGAATATCTTTATTTTTAAAGGGTAAAGAATTGGGCACGCAGGCTCGTCTTACATTCTGCCCTTCATCACTCCATCTTTCATTCTTCCCACACACTTGATTTAGTACAAATACACAAATTGAATTAGGAAAAAACATACCAAAAGAGTGTAAGATTTAACTACTACATTCAAAGTAAAAGAGAAGAAGTCATTAACCTAATAAAATAGCACTCATGCACACATACACACGCTGACATATACATAAACAAAAATACATTGTAAATACAGATCTTGTAACATATGTTTTTTTAACAAACATTAAAATAATTTCTAACAATATCTAACAAGTTGCTTTTCTAACTATGTCATTTTAGTACTTGATGGTTGGCGAGTCACGTGTTAAGAGAGTGCTGGTTATTTTATGGAGGCATATAATTACAAGCAAGTAAATAATGAAACAGGTTTGAGTTAAAGGATTTTAAATGGTAGGGGAGGTGTTCCAGAGCTGTACTGCAGAGTATGCAAGGCTTTTCTTGTACAGATCAATCATGGGTTTAGGAAGAAGACAGTTTTTTAAACGCTGGCTATGTTTAGTGTTATACGTAAACAGTGACCACAAGTAAGGCGGAGCATTGTGCGACAGAATTCTCTGAACAAACTTAACTTTGTTAAAAATGATTCTATTTTTGAGGGGTAGAATTTTGAGTTGTTTGTATTGATCTACAGTCTGTACCGGGTGTTTGTCACAAATCATATTTAATGCTCGTTTGTGAAGTGAGTGGAACCTTTTTGTGTTTGAGACTGAGCATCCATCCCAGATTGTGGAACAGTAATATAAGTGTGTTTGTATGTGTGATATGTAGTATATCTTTCTTGTGTCTTTGTCGATAAATAGTTTAATTTTGGCTAATTGCTAAACTTTCTGTGCTATCAAGTTTATTGGGTTATGTACGTGAGAATTCCAAGTTAAATGCTGATCAATGATGAGTCCTAGGGTTTTATGTTCATGAACATTTTCTATTGCCTTAGTCCCAACACAAAGCTGTAGTGAAGTTTTTGTTGCATTCTGCAGTTTCTGTCTTGTAGTGATGAGCATGGATTTTGTTTTGTTGGTGTTTATCAACATACCATTTTTATTACTCCATTTAATCAAACTGTTTATATCATTTTGGAGCGTTGTCTGTAGTTTATTGATGTCATAGTCACTATTGTAAACAGTACAGTCATCAGCGAAAGATCACATGAAGAGTGCTTTAAATGTAGTGGTAGGTCGTTAATATAGGTAGCAAAGAGAAGAGGACTAAGAATGGAGCCTCGAGGAATACAGGTATCAATCACAGACGAGGCAGATATTTTGTTTCTAAAGCAAACTACTTGTTTTCTACCTGAGAGAAAAGAAGTAATAAATTTTGTTAGGTCAGGGTGTAATCTATAGCCTTCTAGCTTTTTTGCAAGAATTTCATGATCAATCATATCGAAGGCTTTCTTGAAATCAACAAAGACAGCACCACACAATTTGTCATCATTTATATTAGACAGCCAACTTTCTGTCATTTTAGTTAATGCTGTATGGCAGGAGTAATTTGGTCTAAAACCTGACTGACTGTCTATTAGTAGATTGTTTTCTTGCATGTGGAGCAGTGTTAACTTTTGTATATGCTTTTCAAGAGGTTTAGATAGTGATGACAGAATGGATATGGGTCTATAGTTTGAGAGGTCACTGGTCTATCCAGATTTGAAAAGAGGAAAAACTTTGGCGAGTTTAAAAGCGTCAGGGAAATATTGTTTGTCAATGCACAAATTGTATAAGTATGTTAGTGTGTCTGTGATAACTGGTGCAGCGTAGCGTAGTATCTTGTTACTAATGTCATCACATCCTGCTGAGTTAGTGTTCTTTAAGGACCGGATGTAGTTATAAACCTCACCGACTGTGAGGAAAGGAATATTAATTTGTTTTAGCTTTACACATTTACTGTCGCTGAAAGTTTTCAACACGCTTAGGTCGCAATTAGGGGTCGGTAATGAAGATTTTAGAATACTAATTTCTTCCCTAAAATGTTCACTGAAGTTAGTGCAAATATGTTCACCATTAAGTGTTTGTGGGTCAGTTTGCTTCCTTTTATTTACAAGAGTATTAATCGCTTTCCAGATTGATTTACTATCAGTTTTGTCTTTCACTAAATTTCTGAAGTAATTTTTCTTTTCCTGCCTAATTAAATACTGCACCGTATTCCTAACTGAACGATAGCTACTGAAATTTCTTCTTTTGTGAGCTTCATCCCGTTTCCTCATGAGTTGCAATATATCAGGAGTTATCCACGGGGATTTTGTTACGTGTTTTACTCTCATTTCTTTGATGGGGACATGCTTGTCAAAAATATTTCGAAATATCTTGATCCAGTATTCGATAGCCTCATCCGGATTTGTTAACTGGAAAACGTACGTAAGAGGTGAAGCTTTTAGATCTGTTAAAAATAATTCCAAGTTAAAGTTTTTAAAGTTTCTATATTTGATGCTGGTATGTTTGTGTTTAGGCATTTTATACCCCTCATGTGACCACGTACAGCAGACCGGGTAGTGATCACTCAGCGACACATGAGGGACAGTACATTCAGTAATGTTTCCTGGATCAGCTACATAAATATGATCTATTAGCGTTGATGGTTATTCAGTTACTCTAGTAGGTTTGTTAACAGTTTGGGAGAAGTTGTAAGGTGTTAAAATGTTCTTCCATGTGGGATTTGGCTGATTAAGATCTATGCTAAAGTCACCTAGAATGATTATGTCCTTGAATTTATAAGCTAGAGCATCATCCATCATGGTCGCAAAGTGATCATACCACTCGGCTGAAGCATATGATTTTCGGTATATAAAACTAATTAGAATTGGACTAAGATTTGATATTTTGATTTTTAGCATAATACATTCAACCTCTGATGTTTCCAGGTCTTCTCTTCTACAAAATTTAATTGTGTTAGAAATGTAAACGACTAAACCTGTCTCTAGCTTCCTAGTTGGGTCGCGCCTGGTCAAATTAAAACCATCTATTCTTATATCATTGTCTGTGATGTTTTTATGTAATCTGCTTTCAGAGAAACCAAAAATATGAAAATGTTGAAGTATATGTGTAACCTCAGGGAGTTTTCCTAACAAATGATAAACATTTAAGTGGCCAACACGTAGGCATTCGTGTCGCAGCCACTCCTCCATTTTCTGAGTCATTTTATAACAATGTTAGAAATATTATATTACAGTAAAAATAAAATAACTGGTCACACAGACTTATTCGTGCAACAGTCAGACTTCAATCATACAATTATAGGTATACGTTTAAGCTAGTAGAGATAATGAATCTAACTAAGTTTATAATATAATGACACATAATGGGAAAAAGTGCAAAAATCAACAATGCAATAAACGTTATGTAAGTGTAAATTGTAAAAGATTTGATGACAATATTAGATGTAAGCTAGAACGAAGAAGTGTCTGTTCTGCTGCAAGAACTTCTATGGGGTTTTTTGTTTTGTTTTTGTTCAGTTAAATTTATCTACAGAAGTTAAAAAATGCTGGAAGTTTCAAGTTATCTAGTATCTGTATGTGGGTGTTGCGTGTTGACTGTGTAGTAGGGACATCATATACGCGTGGCTCAGAGCTGCAGGACTAAATTGCATTAGATATTGTAGCTGAAAGTTCCACGGATAATGATTCGAGGTTCTTGTGTTTGTGTCCTGTACAGTTGTTGTGGTGATTGTGCAGGAGTCTCCACGTTGTTCGTTGTACTAAGTGTTGGTATAATTTGTTGAGCTTGCCGTGTAGGCAGGGGCGGGAACATGGAATCGTATAGTGGGCCAGTGGATGGAGTGGGCAATGATGGAGAGGAGGCAGAGGGTGATGTTTCTGAGGGTCCTTAGAGTCTTGTAGTTGGTGTAGAGTGTGTGTTTCTGGATCTGTGAGATGTGGGTGGTTGTCTAAACTGTTTCTGGCTATTTGAGTGTTTTGTTATGTTCTGTTCAGTTCTTGCTGGATATTTGATATTTCTGGCAAGGATGCTGCTGTCAGTCTTGTTCATATGGATGTGGTCCCTGTAAAGGCGTTTTTTTGGGAGCACCTGTGGCTGAAGTAAAAAAAATGGTGTGTTGTTTATAAAAACTGCTGTGTTCTATAGACAGAATGTTTGTAGTATTTTGTTGTTTATATCCACCATGCGACGTCCAGGACCAGAACAAGGTGGAATAATAGATGAAATGTTGATGGAAGTGTTAGGGTATTTTTTCTTGATGGTGGATATCAAGTCCTGTATATCAGAGGGCAGAAGACTCTGGCCGTTCATGCTGTCATTAATGCCAACATGTACGGTCGTTCTCGTCACTCTCTGATCGACATAAAGTCGTCTCAGTGTCTCTCTCTCTCTCTCTGAACCTTAAGTGCCCAGGGCACATGGGGCTTCCACAAGGGTTTTCCACAAATGCCTGTCTTTCGCCTTTTTTTCTGCTCTTGCCCAGGTGAGCCCTCTATTGCTCAACATCCTTTCTGTTGTTCTTCTCCATGTCTCTTTTGGTCTACCCTTACTTCTGCTCCCCTGTGGTGTCCATCTTAGTGCTATTTTTGGTAGTGAGTTGTCAGTCATTCGGAGCACATGTCCCAACCATCGCCAGCGTCTTTCCTCAATAATTGTTGTCAGTGGTTTCATCTGCATTTCTGCCAATAAGATGTTATTTCTTATGGTGTTTGGCCAAAATATTTTTTTAATTCTACGTAAACATTTAGTCTGGAAAGAATTCAACTTGTTTTCTATGGTTTTGGTGATTTTCCAGCATTCACTTCCATAAAGTAGTACACTTAGAACATTACTCTTAAATATCCTGATTTTCATATTTATGCTTAGTTTATTTGATTTCCATATATTCTGTAGCATTGCAAAAGCCTGGTTTGCTCTAGTAAGTCTGCTGTTGATGTCCTCTGTGCTGTCTCCATTTTCTACTACTCTGCTGCCAAGGTATACAAATTCGTTGACCTCCTCCACTAACTTGTTATCTACTCTCAGTACATTTCTGTTGTTCACATTTTGCTTCATTAACTTTGTCTTTCCTACGTTGATCTTTAGTCCTATGTTGTTTGCATTCTGGGTTAACTTGTTTATTTTATCTTGCATATCTTTGTGACTGCTTGATAATAGACAAATGTCGTCCGCAAAGTCAAGGTCCTCCAGCACTGTGTTAAGGGTCCATTGTAATCCTCTGCGTTTGTCTGATGTTGCCTCCTTCATTAACCAGTCTACTGCCAAGATAAATAATGTTGGTGATAGTACACATCCCTGTTTCACTCCTGTTTGTACCCTAAAGCTGCTGGAGGTATGTTCTCCACAGATAACTTTGCACTGAAAACCCTCGTATAGGGCTTTGATTACATTAACTATTTTATGGGGGAGGCCATGCCATCTTAGGATTTTCCACAGTGCATCTCTGTTGACACTGTCAAAGGCTTTCTCAAAATCTATGAATAATGCATATGTTGTGCTATGCCATTCATTTGCCTGTTCTAATATTTGTCTAAGTACAAATATATGGTCTATGCATGATCTTCCTTTCCTAAATCCTGCCTGCTCTTTCCGAAGTTTTTCCTCAAGTGTTGGTACAATTCTGTTGATGATTATTCTGCAAAATACTTTACTAGTGAGTGGCAGTAGGGTAATGCCTCTCCAGTTCCCGCAATCTCTGAGGTCACCCTTCTTTGGTAGTTTTACTATAAGACCAGTTTTCCACTCCTCTGGGGCTTTTTCTAAATCCCAAATTTGTTGTAATATCCGGCAAAGTTGTTTTGGTGTTTCTGTTTCTTCTGCTTTCAACATCTCAGCAGTCACTTCATCTTCACCTGGTGCCCTGTCTGATTTTAGCATCTTTATCGCCTCTTTTACTTCATTTATTGTTATTGGTCCTGTATTGATGTTTAGTTCCGCTTTTGCTTCAGGTATATCTATTGCTTGTGCTGCTTGTGTTCTGTTTAGTAGGGTGTTAAAGTGTTCCCTCCATCTTTCAATGTTTTCTCTTTCTCCACTGACCAGTTGTCCATTTTGTGTTCTTGTCTCAGTGTCTGAGTTAGTTTTATAATACCAGCTCCAGGTACTGGAATGACTGAGACAGTGTCTTCAGAGGTAACTGACATCCGCTCACCATAGATTCCTTTAAGTAAGGAATCTCCGATTATCAAGTGTGTGTCGTATACTCTTTTATGGTGTTACTGTGTTGTTGTGTATCTTGTTCTTGTTGATGTTTATGAGACCGTGACTGAGGAGTGGATGTCTTGTTTGAGATTTCTGTTTGGATTCTTGTTGCTTTATAGTTATGTACAGTGGGGCTATCTTGTAAAGCTTGAAACCTATTACTTATCTGCACATCAATAGGGTAAGCTAAATTTTCAAGTGCTACCTTTATAGGTGTTGTGGTGCTGGTGTGTTTCTCTTGTGCAGCTCTTTGCTGTGGCGTGTGTTCTGTGTTGATATCTGGTGCACTTGTGCATGAATTTACAGTCATATTATCTGTGTCAGCAGTAACTTCTTGAATAGCTGTCAACACTTCCTTGCTGAGAGAGAGAGAGAGAGAGAGAGAGAGAGAGAGAGAGAGAGAGAGCAGTCCGTAGTTAGTTTTTACAGAATCTCAAGGTAGTTTCTGACTGCCAGAAACCAAGTGACCAGCAAGTACACAACGGCAAAGCCGAGTATTACACACAATCACACACGGCTAATAAATTGTTTCGGTTGCTTCCCTTGACAAATGCTGGCTCGATTCCAAATAGTTACAGCCGCATGTAGTGAACTGTTAGACCGTAACATATTTGAAGTACTTGTTTGTATATGTATGTATATGTGTTATATGTATGTATATGTGTTATATGTATGTATATGTGTTATATGTATGTATGTGTGTTATATATGTTATATTTACCATTTAGATTTTCTGTTCAACTTCAGGCGATGAATTTATTGTTCATAATTATAGCAGTTCATTTGAAGTTAAAATTCAACATTTGAAAGTAAGATTTTGAACTGTGATGTTTCTCTCTTTTTTTTTTCTTCTTCACATCACACACAGATCACACATAATGTAGTAGTAAATCACGTCATGTTTCTGCATCTATCACATTCATGAAGAAGGTTTCACTTTTTATTGCAAACCATCACTACACAATTTTGTGTGGACGCAGAGTGCTACAGTGTTACATTGCAACAATCCTGTTCTGTGGATGCACAGCCTGGACTGTCTGTAAAGAGATGACAAAGAAGGCATGAATCAGCTGAAATGTGGTGTTTAGAGAGAATGTTGACGGTACCATGGACAGCGAGAAAATCGAACGAGGAAGTCCTAAAAGAGGCACAAGAAGGAAGGCAAATCATAACAAAGATCATAAAACGACAGTCCAAATTTGTGGGCCATGTTTGGAGGAGAGGCGGGCTAGAGGACCTAATGGCAACAGGGAAGATGGAAGGTGGAAGAGACAGAGGAAGACAGAGAGAGAAGATGTTTGAGGGCTTGGTATCCCGGCACGGGAAATGCTCAGTGATAAGCCTGTTAAGATCCAGAATGGATCGAGGGTTGTGGAAGGACATGATATCCCAAGTCTGTTGGCAGGAGTTGAGAGAGAGAAAGAGAGAGTGAGAGAGAGAAGGCAGGGGGAGTAAGCCAGACTAGCTAGAGATCCAACATGCTTTCATATTCCTTCATTAGGCGCTAGTTTTCAACATCCAAACAACGTTCTAGCAGTTTTTGTCGGTCCACACGCGAATCACAACGTCCACTTTTTATAAACTGATTATAAACCAATGGAATAAAGTGATAGTTTATGTGTGTGTATATGTGTACTTGTTTGTTTTGCGCGGAGGAGACTGCTAACGCAGACAAACGTAGATGCGCATGAATACACCGTTCTCTCATCAGCCGCTTAGAAGAAAAAAAAACAAACGAGAATAAGTCGAGTCTGCAAAAAATAGTCCACATGTGCCCAACGTGTTGCGTTAATTACACCGTACTGCAGCCGTCCTCTGTTGTGATGGCTATAGAGCATGCTGGTATGGTTAATTACAGAGAGCTTTCATGATTACACAAAACATGGCTGTTATGAAAATAAATTCGCGGATCGCGCAGTGGTTTTAGTCTTTCATCAAGTTCTCTCTCTCTGTCTCTCTGTCTCTCTCTCTGTCTCTCTCTCTCTGTCTGAACCTTAAGTGCCCAAGACACATCGGGCTTCCGCAAGAATTTTCCACAAACGCTTGTCCTTCCCCCCCCCCCCCCCCCCCCCTGCTCTTGCCCAGGTGAGCCCTCTATTGCTCAACATCCTCTGTGTTGATCTTCTCCATGTCTCCTTCTGTCTATCCTTACTTCTGATCCTCTGTTCGTCAAGTTCAAATCGTGTTTATGTGTCCTTTGTGTATTTTTCTGTGGCACTTAAAGTTTGCCGTCTAGAAAATTTTGATTCGCTTGATGTCTCTCTTTCATTTTACTGTTTAGTCTTCCGGTGACCGAAATGAAATAGCTGCAGAGGATGAGAGATGATGATGATGATGAGAGATGAGACGAGCACAGAGGCTGAACACGCAGAATGGGAAGAAAACTGGAGAACTTAAATGTTTGCTGAAAGACCGCAAAATTTTGTGTTAGAATTCAGAGACATGTATTAGACAGACTTCTTTAAGTAGAAACTAGACAGACGTATTTTTAAGTAGAAACTAGATGGACTTCTTTAAGTAGAAACTAGGCAGACTTCTTTAAGTAGAACCTAGACAGATGTCTTTTTAAGTAGAAACTGGACAGACGTCTTTTTAAGTAGAAACTAGACAGACTACTTTAAGTAGAAACTAGACAGATGTCTTTAAATAGAAACTAGACAGACGTCTTTTTAAGTAGAAACTGGACAGACATCTTTTTAAGCAGAAACTAGATAGACGTATTTAAGTAGAAACTGGAGATCCATACTAAAAGGTTCAAACATGGACTGATTTCAAACGGAGTCCCCAAAATGCAAATAAGGCAATGAAGATTGTCAAAATATCACATAAACAATTTTTGTTGTTGTTGTTGTTGTTAATTTCCAACGGAATAGCCGAATAGGGTTCTGGGACTGAAAGAAACGAGTTCTCTGATCTGGCCCGTCGCCAGTTCCATTCCTATGATTCTCGTTAGTGCTACTATGCAACATGGCTGAAACCTTCCTGTGTAGATGGAGATCCTTTAATTGATGGACTTGTTCTACGTGCAGAAAAAAAAAGTCTTTTAACATCTGAAAATTTGCTTTTAGCTTGAGCCATACCGCTGCTGAGGTGTTTCTTATGCGTATCGTGACCATAGACTACTCGGTTCGTTACCTCTGTCTCCGTCTCTCTTTGTCGAATCGTTGATTTAGCTTTCAGAATTCATTCATTCAGCTTTCCGAGCCATTCCCGGGGCCACTGCTGTAGACACGAATTGTCTCCATTCCTCTCTGTATAATTTAATTTGTATTTTTGTACTAAATCAAGTGTGTGGGAAGAATGAAAGATGGAGTGATGAAGGGCAGAATGTAGGACGGGCCTGCGTGCCCAATTCTTTACGCTTGAAAAATAAAGATTATTCATTCATTCATTCATTCATTCTGTTCATAGTCTTTTCCTCACAGTTGTCCACTCTGAGGGCTCGTAAGTCTTCTTCCAGACCCTCCACCGACGTCTCGGTCTGCCTCTTACTTCTTTATAAGTTCATTTTGTTTGTCTACTCTAGTCCATTCTCTCCAGGTGTCCGGGCCATCACAGTCTGTTCGTTTGTATAGTGATAGTTTATAAGTGGAGTCTGGAACATCGTGAGGATTTCTTTGTTATTTCTAATTTTTTTCATTCTTCTGATATAGGATCTCTAATCGGTCTAAAAATTCTTCTCAAAGTCTATTTCTAAAGATTTGTAGTTGTGGTTAATTTTGTTTTGTAGTGCTTTGGATGCATCAGCAGCAGGCCATCTTGCTCACAAACGAGAAGCCTACAGGAGTGCTGTTAGGGAGGCAAAGTTCCGCAAGGGACATGCAAATGAATGACTGAATGAATGAATGAATGAATGAATGAAGTGCTCCATTAACAGGGATAAATTACTGGATGGGCTGTCAGTGTGGCTAGGAAGAAAGTCAAGGGCGGAGCTTATAATCACCTCAAAAGACAATGAATTGCGGAGAGAAATGATCGCCTACGCCACGCGCCATGGCACTTGAGTGCTCCATGTTTCTGAGCCATTCAAGACGACTGGTCTAATCTGTGTCTTGTATATATTTAGTTTGGTGTTGTGGGACAGAATTTTTTAATGCAACATGCGTCTAAGGGCAAAAATAAGCGTTGTTTACTGTGTGTATCCGTTTTAGTTCTCTGTATCTAACCCACTAGGAAACATCAGTTTGGGCAAACAAGCAAACAAGCAGATAAGCATGCAAGCAAACAAGCAACAAATCGACGAATCTGCGCAAGAAACCTTCCTCAAAAGCTCAAACCACGCCCGCCTCAGTGAATTACGTGGCCTCAGAGGAAGTGGACGCAAGCCCCAGTTGTGTGCTAGAGCACGAGCCATTTACAACCAACACAGTATTGCTATTATATCAGCCCAAAACCTAAAGGACATCCTGACGTTGAATGCAGAACACTTATGGGCATGTCCTGAGTGTAATGAAGCAGCTCCATTAGACCAACAGAAGAGCTAGATCATATCCAGTATTAGCTTTCAATACGTAGTTCCTAAATTATGAATTCATCTATGCGTGTAGTAACAATAAAACTATAATGTTCTGCCTATTATTCTACTGTGCTGGTGAAAATGATCTAACCAGCCTAACAGTGTTTTTTTTTACCCCTCCTACAAGCAGCCAGATGTTACCAGAGCTTAAACTGTCCACCTGTATCATTGTCATTGCACTTGCTCTTTTTCCTTCAATTTTTCCCTCAAGTATGGTTTTCAGAATTGCACTGTGCCTCTTCCATGCGTCCATCCATGTCTATGGTCGGTGATCGACTAAGCAATCACGGTCCAGTACGCCTTGTGGCGTCTTGCAGGAAAGCAACAAATTCTCTCCACCTCTCACGGTCTGCGGCCAGCTTTTGTATTGTAAAGTAAGAGAACACAGTTTTGTAGGATTAGACTTCGGGGAAAAAAATCGTAGACTTTAGTGAGACGTCAGAGAAAGAAAAATCACAAGAGAATTACCTGGGATTCGAACCACGGACTCCAGTAGGACTCCAGTACTAACGAACTGCGCTAACAGCTTTTGCAACGTGCTTTTGTGTCTCTTGATATGACTGAAATATTTTGACTGCGTGATTCTTTAATGGTTTTCTAAACGAAATATTCTTTTAAAGAAGAAAATGGAAATGAAAACCGGGGTCTTTGAAATGTTGTCCTACCGAAGAAAATGGCAAACCCCAAGGACAGAAAACACAACAAGGAAGTACTGTATCAGTTGAAACGCACAAAAAAAAAAAAGGAGAGAAATAACGAAACACTTCTCCTTGTTTAACTCTTTCACTTCCTGAATTATTTGTCATGCTCTGTTAGACAAAAATTTGTTAGAAATGTTGGTAGTAAGAAACCGGAGAACGTTATTTATAATCTAAAACCACGGGTTGGGTTGGAAATGTGCTACTTTTTTATCATTTAAAACCATGGGTTGGGTTGGAAATGTGCTACTTTTTTATCATTTAAAACCACGGGTTGGGTTGGAAATGTGCTGCTTTTTTATCATTTAAAACCACGGGTTGGGTTGGAAATGTGCTGCTTTTTTATCATTTAAAACCATGGGTTGGGTTGGAAATGTGCTACTTTTTTATCATTTAAAACCATGGGTTGGGTTGGAAATGTGCTGCTTTTTTATCATTTAAAACCACGGGTTGGGTTGGAAATGTGCTACTTTTTTATCATTTAAAACCACGGGTTGGGTTGGAAATGTGCTACTTTTTTATCATTTAAAACCATGGGTTGGGTTGGAAATGTGCTACTTTTTTATCATTTAAAACCATGGGTTGGGTTGGAAATGTGCTGCTTTTCATTCTTATAATCTAAAATCATAGACTGGGTTGGAAATGTGCTACTTTTCGTTCCTATATTTTAAAACCACTGTTTTAAAATTAAACCTATATTTTAAAACCAAAATTGGCAAACTACTTTGTGAGCCCTATGTGACGTTTAACAGCACAGGAAAGATATAAGATATAAGATAAGATTTTAAAACCATGGGTTGGGTTGGAAATGTGTTACATTTTCATTCCTATAATTTAAAACCATGGGTTGGGTTGGAAATGTGCTACTTTTTCAATCTTATAATTTAAAACCATTGGTTGGTTTTGGTAATGTGCTACTTTTTCAATCTTATAATGTAAAACCGTGGGTTGGGTTGGAAATATGCTACTTTTTCAATGTTGTAATTTAAAACTATGGGTTGGGTTGGAAATATGTTACTTTTTCAATCTTATAATTTAAAACCATGGTTTGGGTTGAAAATGTGGTACTTTTTCAATCTTATAATTTTTATTTAGACTTTGTGTAAATATCACTTTTAACATTAACTTTTTTAGTCGTGCAAGATCTGCCAACCCTGCCAGTGTTGTTTAGGAGCGAAAGAGGTAACTTTGACAACATCGTTTTAATTTTTTGATGTAACTACCCCACACACACACACACACACACACACGCATACACACAGAGGAGAGTTAATGTTCAGTCTGGGGAATTTTATAGGGAATTACGATAGGAAATACTGCTGACATGGACGGAGTTCACATTCTCTACTGTGACAAACCCCACTGTCTTTTTTTTTTCTTTCTAGTATTATACAACAGCGCTGCGACAGGTGCCCGTGTACTGAGCGCTATCACGAACATAAGCCAGCCAAACAAATGTCACTGAGAAGGTTTTATGTGGAAGTCCAAAGTTATTATGGAGCATAATAACATTCTTTGGCCCTTAAAAAAAACCGCAGAATAAATATACGTGTAATACAATTATGTGTCCATGTGATCTGTATTAACGATGTTCTAATCAAAGCATTTCTGTATTAGTGTCAGAAGTGTATTTGGATTTCGTATATTTGCGTTCAAACACAACGCTGTGAAGGATACTTCCAGGAAGAAGGTATTTGAGCAACAAGGTTTAGCCGGCACTTCAGATACCAAGAAATTTCTCTTTCAAAACGCAAGTGGCTAAGTATCTTTACCGTTAACTTTATTCGGTGCAAAACTCATGACTTTCAGTGATGTGTCATCATACTTGGGTTGCGGTAAGTTAGTCACATGGAAGTGAATATATTCTAAAATGACCGTGACAGATCGCGAGGCATTACCATGAATTGTGTAAGTTTTAAGTTATTCGTCGAGGAAACAGTGAAAGTGTCTCGCCTACAAGTGTGTTGTTACTCACGCAGATAAGAGGTGTTCAAGGTTGGGCGTCACGCTGTGATGACGTGGTGCAATTAATGATGAATTTCACGCTGTGGAAGGTCCCGATAATGTTGTTTCGTTGATGATAAACACGTGAACTTCGCTACAACTGTTAACTAAGCAAATCTAAGTTCATGAGTATCTTAGTAAGTTAACACCTGCCTTTCGTATGCGCTTTATGAGGACATATGATCATAGAAAAGGGAAACAGAATAAAATACATCTTGTATTATCCAGGCATATTTTTTTTAATGGGCGGCCTGACTGTCTGAGTGGTTAGGCGCTCGGCCTACTAATCCGGTGGTACCTGGTTCAAGTCTCAGCAGCTGGGAATATGTTTTTCTGGTACTACAGCACGAAGAAGGCCCCGGAGGTCACCCAGCCTCTAAAAAATGGATATCAGAGAATTCTAGTAAGGTAAATGTGGCCAGGCGTGATACTGACAACATCACACTTTCATGTGCGGATGGTCTTAGAAGTACCGTCCAAACACCGTATCCCAAATATGCCTTAATGGCATGAAGAGGGAAAGGGGGGGGGTACCTTTACCTTACCTGTTTTTAGAATGAAGTTGTACAGTGACGTGTCAAGCTAAGAACGCGCTTGTGTAGAAAGATCGTTGTAATCCAGCGATGACAGTTACCATGACTACTAAAAAAAGAGCTGGTAAAAGCCCCAGTCCCACCTCTCCGCTCCTAGTAACAAGCTCAATATGGCTAATTGTACAGGGCGTGCAGTAATCCTCATGGTAGTGGAGCCTGTAGAAAAGCTATATTTTTAGGTCTATCCCAAGGTGCTGAAGCCAGAAGGCGCATCGTAAAAATCAGGGTACCACGCATTATCGCTAAAAATGCGTACGAAGAAGAAGAAGAAGGTCTATTCCAGGTATCCAAGAAAGCCATCTTAATTCACTTCTATTCCGACACAATGTCTATGGTCCAGGATCTCCATGACCTAGGCTATCGGGAACATCCCCGCTGACAGTTTCAGCAAGACTAGAACACAGCAAACACACCAAAAAGAGACTCATGCAACATTCCAAGCGCTGTATCCATCCTAAATAATGAACAAACAAGCCCTTTCAACAAACAAGCGAATTTCTCTATAGAACAACGAACGAGCCATCAGATGCTAAGATCTCCCACACAACACTACAGCAAAAGTTCTGTTCTCACGCAACGAAAAATATTTTGTCAAACTTTCTTTCTTGCGGTGTTTACTTTAGATAATTTTATAGCCAAGGCAGATGTGAGTAGTTATTGATTGTCCGAATGAAGAAGCTGATTAACAGCATAGCACAGACTGTTGAAATTAATCGGATTCATAAATTTTTATCCGTGACCCAAGGTTTATCTGTGGTGTGTCCAACGCTGAAGGGTCATTGGTTCAGTTGCCATACAAGACACCTTTTAGTTTCTCGTTCGCTGACTATGGGCCGCTGAATTACTATCAGATGCTTAGAGGTGACTTTCTATGTGAAAGTTTTTTTTCCGTTAATACACCAACAATGTACAGAGTGTTCTGGTGTGTCTGGCTTTTGCATACGAGCGCTGTATATATGTACATATACATATATATACAATATATATATATAACCACACATACACATTTTAAAAAAATAAACTAGATATAAGAATGATCAGAGAATCCCAAAACAAGCTATCAAGTGGAACACAACAGGCCGAAGAAAAAGAGGCAGATCGCGTGAAACTCTGAAGAGGACATTATTAAGAGAGGCCAAATTAACAGGCATAAAATCCCTTGATGAGGTTGAAAGACTCGCCGAAGACAGGAAAAATTGGCGAACTACTTTGCGAGTCATATGTAACGTTTAACGGCACGGGAAGGATATAAGATATATAAGATAAGATATCATTGACCCACAAAGATTCAGCCTGTAATCACAGACTCGTGAAGGCAGTCTGATGTTTCTGGTGAGATCCGAACCTAAGACATTTTGTTAATTAGGCGCCGCTTTTACGACTGAACTATCAAACTATTCTCCCATCTTCTCTCCCCCCCCCCCATTCTTATATCATCTGATGATATTTGTGAATACATCCATTCACGATTTTCCTGCATTTTGAGTACGCCTGTTTATGTTTTAAAAGTAGCTTGCTGTTCTCTTCTTTCCTTATTAGTTGTCCATACTCTTAAAAAAAGATTATCTCGTCGTTGATTTTTTACTTCATTTCTTAAAGTGAAACAGAAAATGGTGGCATGTATGTATAACGGCTCGTGCAGGTGGATGACTAATCCTTGCTTCGTCACTAGAAAACTGATGAAAAAGAAAAAGTTTCCTGGAAAAAAAAAACATTTTCAGGTATAACTCAGATCGGAAACAACACAAACAAATGAAATATTTCGACTTTCCATCACAACAGCCATAAGGAAACAGAATGAACAACAAATTTGATTTTCTATGCTCTTAACAATAAATAAAGTGTTTTCCAATTAACAAAAATAATTTCTACGTTTTTCGTTTTTTAATTAAAAAAAATTATTGCTGAAGAATAAAAGCGAAATTTAACATTGTTGATTTAATTATAGAGTTTTTCTTCTGCAGCTACTTGTAACCTGCCGAAAATGTCGGGATAAGAAAGGAAAATTTGATTTTTTTTTTCCGCTTAAAAAATTGCGAGGCTTAATTTGTTACTAAAAATGTGAACGAATGTGAAAGATAACTACATTCATTCACTTGAATACACCCTTAAATACAGGTAAGTGTTGATATCTGAAGAAACACATACACAAAATAAACATATCAGAGGACACGTAGCTCAAACCCGGCCATTACATGTAAACGTAAAACTTGCTAATTTTTGAAACACACAAATCACTTTGGGGATGCCAAACTCATCATTCCTCTACTCAACATTCCGTACATGATGTTTGTCCCTCTTTACACCTATATTTGTTCTTGCAGAGAACTTATGTTCTGTGTGAATTTTTGCTATTGGTCTTGCTTCTCGACAACCAGGGCAACTTTTTTTTTTTTTGGATGAATCTTGAACAGGACAATGTGTCTTAGTCTAGTTTGCCTGTTATGTTATGGTCTTAGTCTAGTTTGCCTGTTATGTTATGGTCTTAGTCTAGTTTGCCTGTTATGTTATGGTCTTAGTCTAGTTTGCCTGTTATGTTATGGTCTTAGTCTAGTTTGCCTGTTATGTTATGGTCTTAGTCTAGTTTGCCTGTTATGTTATGGCAATAATCGGCACCACCAGTCCCTGTCTTATGTTTGACCCAGGCGAGTCAAAGGCTGCGGGAGTAAACCCTCGAAGAAAAATCCCAAGGGAGGGACCCTTAAGGCAGTTGATGGTGAGATTTCTTTGATCTAATCGCCTTCTGGCATCTCCTGCAGCTCTGCTAGGTTATCAGAAGTGTGGATCTTGTAATTCTTGTGGAGCTGACAGGCAGAGATGAAAGGACGAAAGGAACAAGGCACTTTCTTCATAGCAGTTGGTCAGGCGAAGTATCCATATTGGTAGAATCAGCCACCAGAGAAGCTGTTCATAAAGATGATGCTCTGCAAAACTTTGCAATTAACGTACGCGTGATTTAAAATTGCCTTATATGAGCAACTAATAAAGAATCTGTGGAGAGGAGCAGACAGAACCACAAAAATAAGATTTTTAAGGGCATGCATCTTTCCCATAGCAACATATGCCTGTGAGACCTGGACACTTAACAAAACAGCTGAGAAACACATAAATGCCTTTGAATGTAAATGCTACAGAAGAGTTCTTCAAATATCGTGGACACAAAAAAGAACAAATATATCTATACTACAAGAGCTTAATATTGAAGAAGGCTGGCTAGTGAAGAGGATTAAAGAGAGAAAACTTAAATATTTTGGACACATTAAACGTCATGATAATTTAGAGAAGACCGTATTGGAAGGATACATAATGGGAAAAAGAAAAAGAGGAAGACCAAGACGAAGATGGCTGCAAGACATCGTTGACGATCTGGAAATGGATGCAACAGCAGCAGGCCATCTTGCTCACAACCGAGAGGCCTACAGGAGTGCTGTTTGGGAGGCAAAGTTCCGCAAGGGACATGCAAATGAATGAATGAATGAATGAGCAACTAACATACACTTGCTGTAAAACTGATTTCTAAGAGCAACTAACATATACTTGCTTTAAAACTGCCCTCTGAGAAGATGAACGCCATTAACATAACAGGAGACTGGACATCCCTGGCAACTGATGTCTATCTTTCAAGATCTTAGATTATCAAGTCTGGAGAGATTTGTGATTCTCTTTACCTTTCGGGGCATTTTTTTTTCCTATAGAAAAAGCCTCAGTACCTGAAAAACATATTGGTTCCTACTTCTTTGGTCATAATGTGGCCACTAAATAATCTGAAGTACAGTATGAATATGGAATAAGATCTTGACTAGCGTTAGTTCTTGAATACTTACGATCGTTAGTTCTTGAATACTTTCAATCCTTAGTTCTTGAATACTTAACGATCCTTAGTTCTTGAATACTTACGATCGTTAGTTCTTGAATACATAGGATCGTTAGTTCTTGAATATTTGCTACTGTACTATCACTTGTACTTGTTTGTTTGTTCGGAAAATTGCAAAATATTTGGCTTGGTTCTTATTTATCTTTTTAACTTTTCAGTTCACCTCTTCCATTTTACTTTCTCACCTGTTATCTTTTATCATCGTCAATGGAGATTTCTCCTGTGCTCGTGGCTTAAGTCGCTAGCCTAATGAAATGAGATGGTGCCCAATGAAGTACAGCTGTGGCTGGAACACGCTCAATTACCTGCACCGACGCTGACGATCCCTTACTCCAGGTTCTTTTGCCCGCTCGTCTGGTGTCTATATAAGCTCCCCCTAAATAACCTTTGTGGCTGGAAAATAAATTATCATCTCATTCATTCCCTAGCTCTTCCAACAATAAATAACTACTCAAAAGGCATAGACTGATCCAGGAAAAAATAAAGGGTTGGTTTATTGACAACACCAGAGGCGCCACACGCGGTTACACAAGATAACACTATAAACACACACAAAACAGGTGTCACCACAGCAATCAGCATCACAGACGGGAAATGTGAGCGTGCCATGAACATCAGCGCCAGACAGCCAAAGGCATCACTTCAAGTTTCGTCTCTATTTATTTAACTTCTCTTACAATCTCTAGACCGTCTTGGAAGGATACATAATGGGAAAAATAAAGAGAGGAAGACCAAGGCGAAGATGGCTGCAAGGCATCGTTGATAATCTACAAATGGATGCATCAGCAGCAGGGCATCTTGCTTACAACTGAGAGGCCTACAGGAGAGCTGTTAGGGAGGCAAAGTTCCGCAAGGGACATGCAAATGACTGACTGACAATCTCTAGTCTTTTCTTCAACACATATTAATGCATATTCATTACTAATCAAAAGTTAAGCACATTTCCTTAATACAATAAAGGAGCCTCGTGCCAGTCACATATATTACATGTAAGAAGAGACTCTGCCTGCGTCCAACATCTAACATATAGAGTGCAAAAAATGAATGGTTCGATGACACATATTAACTAATTGTGACTCAATGATGATAATGAAAGATGAACATAACATATCATTATAAATCAAATGCACTAAATATTGAGCAACACAAACACGTACACCACACACAAACACATAGAAATTATATTTCAGTGTCTATAAATCAAAAGTTAGACTTGTGCAATTATGAAGCATGGTAATGAATAGTTACAATGATGAAAAATTATGCATTTCAACATCTTAACTCGCTAAGTACATCATTAAACACCCAACACTGAAGACTTCTCGCGGTACATACTTACACAACTCTACATCTGACATACAAAAACTTACGGATATGAGCGTCACCAACATGAGCCGGCTGGGAACAGCACCTGAGTTCATAGCTAGACAGTCCATTTATCCAACATCACTATATATATATTGGTAATTGCATCAAACACATCAGCCATACCACGACACGACTCCCCCAGATACATGCTGCCCGCCACAAGGCTCGAAACTGAACTAACTCGCTCAACACATTACGCTCTAGCTGACCACACATCACGTGACGAGGCAGCACATAAAACAACGAGGTAGGTCGACCACTGACCCTCCGAAACGGCCGAATTTCGAAAGACCAAGCCCAGCCCACATCACACGGAGATGACTTCAATGCAGTCAGGCCGTTCTGGGGTTCTCACCACCATGAGATGAGCATTCTCACTAACATGAGATGAGTGTTCTCACCACCATGAGATGAGCGATTATTAAATACTCTAAGGAGACATATATACTCACGGAAAAAAAGTAAGTGTGCAATGTTTTAAAAAGCACCATGAACGTGCTCAGGATTTTGGGATTACAATAGACTTCATAATGACAAAATGCTGCACAGGTAACACAGGTATTGACTGGGTACATGGGACCCAACTAGAAGACCTTGATTTTGCTGATGACATAACTCTTATCAGTAATAATGTGAATTCCATGCAAGAAAAAACAGATAGCCTATCTTCACTGGCTAGCAAAATAGGACTTGAAATTAACAAGGACAAAACAAAAATAATGAAAATTCCCATCAATCAAAATGGAAAAATACACATAGAAGGGACAGATATTGAAGAAGTCAATCAATTTGCATACCTTGGCAGCTACATAGACCAGGATGGTGACACTAGAAAGGAAGTTAGGATCAGAATTGCAAAAGCAGCATCAATCTTCAAGAATCTTGAGAACATATGGAATTCAAAAGTTATAAGCACAAAAACCAAGTTAAGACTATTCAATTCAAATGTAATATCCACCCTCATTTATGCATGCGAAAGCTGGAAAACAACTAAAGAAATAGAAAAGAAATTAGACTCTTTTGAAAACAAATGCCTAAGGAAAATACTCGGCATCAAGTGGAATGAATTCAAGAACAATGCAGAGATAAGACAGATGACTGAACAACAACCAGTCTCAAGGGTGATCAGGAAAAGGAGATGGACATATGTTGGTCACTTGATGAGAAGAAATGATCAGAGAATCCCAAAACAAGCTATCAAGTGGAACACAACAGGCCGAAGAAAAAGGGGCAGACCGCGTGAAACTCTGAAGAGGACATTATTAAGAGAGGCCAAGTTAACAGGCATAAAATCCTTTGTTGAGGTTGAAAGACTCGCCGAAGACAGGAAAAATTGGCGAACTACTTTGCGAGCCCTATGTGACGTCTAACGGCACGGGAAGGATATAAGATATAAGATATAAGATAAGAACGTGCTCAGGTGATGATTGAAATAAAATTTGGCACACATTTTGCTTGATTATCCAATAACAGATAAAATGATAACTTTCAGACCAGTCACATGTCATAAAGTTTTAAAAACTCATCTAATATGGCTCACCACCACAGGAAAAGAAAATCAGGGTTTCAATATCGTGTGTGTCCTCCTCGGGCAGTTATCACTGCTTGACACCGCCTTCTCATCGAATCAGTGACACGTATCAATTGTTGAGGCATGTTATTCGATTCTTCTTGCAACGCTTTGGCTAATTCTTGGCGGTTTCCATGACGACTGTGTCGTCTTCGCAACCTGCGGTCCAGTTCATCTCAAATGTGCTCGATAGGTGACAGGTCCGGTAAACTGCTGGCCATGGCAAGACAGTAATCTGATGTTGTTGAAAATAGTCCCTGACCACACGTGCGACATGTGGACGAGCGTTATCCTGCTGCAGTATCACGCCTTGTCCATTAGCATCCAGAAAAGGCATTACGTGGCGTGTAATGATTTCGTCCCTATATCGTAAACATGTAAGGTTGCCATTGAGGAAGACTAAGTTTGTTTGGCCAGCATAGGAAATTCCTCTCCAAATCATTACACTGGCTCCTCTCCTCCTATCCACATCTAGCAAACAGTTATTCGCAAAGCGTTCTCCTCTTCGCCTGTACACTAAAGGACGCCCATCATGGCCTTGTAGACAGAACCTGGACTCATCAGTGAATAGGATCCGTCTCCATTGATGATAAGGCCATGCCACTTGGTGCCTGGCCCAGGTCAAGTGGCTTTGTCTATGGCGAACTGTCAGTACTGGTCTTACTGCAGGCCTATGAGGTAAGAGATTTACCTCTCTGAGTCTGTTCCTCACTGTCCTGCACGACACACGTCTTACACCTGGAATGTTGCAGGCAGTCCATGTTGCCTGGATAAACCTGTTACGAAGGTGCATGAGGTGGGTGTAGCGGTCTTGTGCAAGGGAGGTAACTCGTGGTCTACCGCTTCTGTGGCGGTCAGCAACGGAACCATTTTGGCTAAAACTTTGAGGGCGTGATATTGTGTTTCTGTGAACATTAAAATGCTGAGATACTGCTGCTACTGTTGATCCAGCAATAAACATCTCAACAGCTATATTCTCGTTGATATTCATTCAATCTTGGCATGACGAAAAAAGATGTTTATGTTGGAATTCCACTACTCCTTTCTTCAACGATTATGTGAAGAGATCTCGGAGAACAGAATTACACACTTACCCTCATTTTATCCGTAATCAGTAATCAATCATGGATCACTGCACGTGATTTAACTGGAGCTGTGGTTATCTCCCCATGAATAACGCGATCAACTTCGTGCAGCACGGGGAAGTGGACAACAATCAAGACAAAACTTTGTGCCAAATTTGATTTCATTTCACTACTGACAACGTGATTGGTGCGCTTGACACCACTGCACACTTACTTTTTCCTTGAGTATAGTCACTAGCAAGTAAATACTGACAGGGGTTTGAGTTACAAGAGAGTGGGTGTCGTAATCATCACATACACCACAAGAACCTGCTCTAATCTCTGTGGTAGATTTTTCCTACAATGTTGCCTGGGGGTGCGTCCGTCTGGCCTAACTCTATTTGCGGATTACAACTAACATACGCTACAGTGAAGACGGGCGTTTGGTTCCGCTACCTGGAGACCAGGGAAATATACTGGAGGTGTCACGTGGTACAAAAAAATCCTTGCCGCTTATTGTGGAATTCGAACACGCGATCTCGATCACCCGAAGCGAACGTCTAACTCCGGAATGACATAGCTCCCCTGCTATTTCCTGCGCACTCATCTCAGCATCCTCGAACTGTCGTGTAACCCGAGACCACAGTCAGCGGAAACATTGGGCCTAGGGATAAAGAACATCCTGCTAAAGTGGCATCTTGCGGTCGCCTCAGGTGTGTGTGACTCCCTCCCATGTACTACAGATAAACATAGATGGGATCACCATACAGATGAAGATACGATCACCATACAGATAAAAGATAGGATCTCCATACAGATAAAAGATAGGATCACCATACAGATAAAAGATAGGATCTCCATACAGATAAAAGATACGATCACAATATAGATAAAAGATACGATCACGATACAGATAAGCATAGATAGGATCACCATGCAGATAAAAGGATCCCAAGCAGATAAACACACAGAAGACCACCCTCTGTATATTTCCTAATAAATGTTAGTGAATCTTTCTCAGAGAACTTAGATCAAGTACTTGAGATTTTTTTTTTCTATTAAATTTAAATTCGTGTTCTGCATTAATTTTTACAAGGTTTTACAGTATGGCCTGCGTTTCTCGTGTTGTTGAAGAGGAAAAAGCACAAACAAACGAGGGCAACGAGGGCAAGATTAATCGCTGGGACCAAGAACAACCAGCGACATTTTCGAGGCTGTGCATGACCTCATGTGACTTCAGTCAAAAATAGGACTTGAATTCAGGATGTGGGAGTTGAGAAAACACTTGTTCCAAACTTGTGGGTGTTCTCATTTAATTAAGAGAGATATATTCTCTTGTGAAAATATTTCAGTGTTTTTCAAATCGGTGTTAGCGTGGCATTGTTTCGCTGGAAACTGGTCGCTCAAGTGTCCTCAGAAGTCAGTGACAAAAAAGGCTATAATGCAGAGTGAAACTGATACAACGTTTTCTTTGTTTCATCCATACTATGCTACTGGAAGGTACTTTGTGTGCATGTGACGTGATTGTGTTGCTAAAATTACGTATTAGTTATTTTTAGATACATTCTCGTGACACAGATTCGGCAGGATGTGAGACTTCCTAATCGTTGTATCCAACAAACTGTTGTTAGAGAATCACATTAGCATCTAAGCTCTCGGTATTCGGAAGTGCTTTTTGAGAAATTTCATTTTCTGAAACAAATTGTAGACTTGAAGTAAATCTTTCATGAACTCGTTTCTGTCAAGGTGGTTTGTGCCACCAAAAGAATGATGGCAAAACAATGGTGCCTTATCCACTTGAAATGATTGTTGATAATCTGTAGAATACAAGGGAAAAAAAAGAGACAGTTGTGGATTAGAGTATATATTGTCTGAGTAATATTGTTCGTGCATGTTTGTGAGATCTATTTTGTACGAAGATCAAGCACAGACGGACATTGGATATAGGTAAAAAAAAAAAATTTACCTACATAATGGGGCAAAGAAGCTCCTACGTGAAGCTGGAAGGTGAATCTGTGTACCCAGAAAAGACACCTGACGAACCATGGTACATAAAGGTAAGTGTCCTTCTACAGGTATTTTAATGTAATGGAATGTGCTACCTGTGTGTAGGATGAGAGATGTATGAAAGTTTGTCAAGGAAGCGCAAGCCTCATTATTCCTTTTGCGAAAAGTTGTATACAAATTGAGCACTGTAGTAAGTTCTCTCCATGTTTATTTCCAACGATCACAACCGTCGATTTTCTCTCCATATCTTTCTCCAGCGTTCAGTACTGTAGACATTTTCTCTACATCTTTCTCCAATTTTCAGTACTGTTAACATTCTCTCCATTCTTTTTCCAACAGTAAGTGCTACAGACATTCTTCTATGCCTGCCTCCAATGAGTCACAGACGGTATAAATCATATAGCGCCCCCTCACCCCCCCTCACCAAGCAGTCGAGCTAGGCATTACTTAGTCTTCTAGGAACCGGATCTTTCGAGTACCCGTTAGTAAGTACTCGTGGTTCTTGGAACAGATTCCTCGGGTTATTGCCTGTAATTGATGGGAGTGATGATTTGCATATAAGACAAATGACAATTCTCACATGCTTTTCAATATGTCTCCACGCAGAACTGCTGTTAGATCTTTGAGTCATTTTTTACATTGTTTACGGCAAAACACGCCGAACTGCAGTGAATGAAGTAAATCTAGAAATAGTTAATCAAGGGGGGATAAGCAGGCTTATAACAAGGACAATTTTCTGAGGGGACCTCTAATATGTTCATAAATGTTAATAAATAAAATCCGCGCATTTACGTAATGCCTGCACAGTACAGAAATATGTGGCTAATGTGGTTAAAATGGTTCAGCACTTAACACTGAATGAAACAAAAGACTTAACACTGAATGAAACAAAAGACGTAACACTGAATGAAACAAAAGACTTAACACTGAATGAAACAAAAGACTTAACACTGAATGAAACAAAAGACGTAACACTGAATGAAACAAAAGACTTAACACTGAATGAAACAAAAGACTTAACACTGAATGAAACAAAAGACTTAACACTGAATGAAACAAAAGACGTAACACTGAATGAAACAAAAGACTTAACACTGAATGAAACAAAAGACTTAACACTGAATGAAACAAAAGACTTAACACTGAATGAAACAAAAGACTTAACACTGAATGAAACAAAAGACTTAACACTGAATGAAACAAAAGACTAAAGGTAAAAAGAAGGGGAACGTGAGGTAGGGGCAGCTGCAGAGCCACACGGTGCAATGACGGTGTTGTTTTGATGCCAGGACTTTCAAGTAAAGTCTCTCGTCATCAGAGGCCATTCCGTCTACGCCCAACAGCAAACGGTTCTACTCTTATCTAAAACGTATTCGGCTTTCCAGAGCGGCTCCCAAGTTGGTGCTACTCGGTATCAGGAATTGAATTTGTAGGAACCAGGTATCCGCTTTTACCGGAATAACCGAAAGAACCGGTTCTTAATTTCATTCCAGCCCAGCTCTTCTGGGCAGCAGATCGAGGACGGCGCATGTCAGGAAGTCGGCTACGCTGCAGGCATGCTCCAAGCAAGTTTGTGAGTTCTGTCATCTGAACCTTGTCAACAAAAGCTCGGAATATCTCGGATATAAATGTATGTCCGGGATTACTTGCATGCCGTAAGGGTTGTGAAGTGTTAGTGCCTTCACATTTCTAGACCACTACAGCATCTGAGATAGGGATACCAGCAACTGTCCTCCCTACCTGTGATTTTTTTTTGTTAATCCGCGGTGTACAGCGATGAGTGCATGTTGCAAGGTTTAACTCTACAACTGGGTTACGAAGTTCAAGGCAGGAATAACAAGCATCACGTCACCTGGGCAAACACACAAGGGACGCTGTTCACCGAAGGCTGAGAAATCAGGGACACATGGGTCTTTTTTCTTATGGGAATTCATGGCCTGGTTCACGGGTGGGACAAATACATTGCAAAGCAAGGAGACCATATTGACAACCCATCCCACCCACCCACCAACCCATACACACACACACATAGGCGCTATTTTGTCATGCACTGAACAAAAGTTTTGTGCAATTCTCATTTTCTAACTTTCATTTTATTAACCCTCGTATGAGCAAAGCATATTCAAGCAAACCATTTTCAAACATGGCTCAGAAATATATTTTCAAAGGTCAGCTATATCTAAACTCGAAGAAATTACAAAAGAAAACACAGAAGACACGAAGATATGAAATCACAACACACACAAAAAACATGTGTGGAAAAATAAAAATAATCAGAAATAACTAGGTACGTGGGCGGAGATGACACAGGGGTCATGACCTCAGAGATAATTAAAATCTCCAAAAAAAATGACTCTTACAAATCAAAACTGAGAGAAAATGAACATCCATTCTAGATCTAATCAAAATAAAGAATTTATAGAACCAAGCAGTCACCAGAGAGAGAGAGAGAGAGAGAGAGGGAAAAAGAGAGAAGGAGGGAAAGAGAGAGGGAGGGAAAGAGAGAGGGAGGGAAAGAGAGAGAGAGAGAGTGGAAGAAAGAGAGGGAGGGAAAGAGAGAGACAAGGGATAGAGAGAGAGGGAGGGAATGAGAGAAAGGGAGATAAAGAGAGAGAGCGAGACGGACAGACGGAGGGAGAGAAAGGAGACAGAAAGAGAGAGGGAAGGAGAGAGGGAGGGAAAGAGAGAGAGGGAGGGAAAGAGAGAGAGGGAGGCAGGGAGCGAGAGAGAAGGAGGCAGAGAGAGAGAGAGAGAGAGAGAGAGGGAGGGAATGAATTGTCTTTATTTTTAAAGGGTGAAGACCTGTCCACGCAGGCCCGTCTTAGGTTCTGTCCATCTTTCATTCTTACCACACACTCCATTTAATACAATTACATGAGAAAAAAAACAAACGTCTAAGAATGCAAAATGAAACTGTTACATTCAAAATATAACATAATGAACTAACTACACGAAAGGTCTCTCTCTCTCTCTCTCTCTCACACACACACACACATATTTTCAAGTCAGTTTTTCTAACATCACATTGTTTCACATTCATTAAGATAATTTCTGACAAGATCTAACAAGTTACGTTTAACCTACGTTCCTTTTAGAACAGAACTCAGTGACTGACCAGTCATGAGATGAGAGGTTATTAGATATTCTAAGGACGTATATAGTTACAAGCAAGTAAATATTGACAAAAAGGGATGAGTTAAAAGATGAAGTATTACTAATAGATGAAAGAAGATTCTTAGGATGACATGGTACTAATGTGCCAACACGGCACCAGATGTACAACTATGTCCATTATGTGCGTTTTTCTCTATGTGCACTATTAATTAAGCATACAATCATCACTACTCCATGATACTTAGACTTACGGGGTACATAACTTTTCCTCTGATTCTCAACTTGCAACCCACGATTCTTCCAACCATAACGCTAATTCAGTCGACTCAAAAGCATCATTTGCCGATCACACAAATACATTTATTTTAACGCCACATGATGATAATGTTGGCTGATGAATTCATGTTAGTGAATATATGCGATGTTATAACTCAAACTGATCAGCATACAATAACCAGAAAATCCACACGGCTTACATCTCCCAAAAAAGATGGCCGCCACAGGATACTAAATGAATTAACACACTATTTCTAACAAAACTACTCTTAATCACAAACATTCTAACTGCGCTGACACTCACTAGTTCTACAGTTACGTTGCTAACGAAAACAATACAGCTAATCCTACGAAACCTAACTCTCGACTGTTCAAAATTTTAACCATCTGTCGGGAATTTTCACGGACTGAACCTTCTAGAAAAAACATGAGCTACACGCGTAGTACATGCATAATTTTTTCGACTGAACAGTCAATAATATTGAAGGAAATTAATTAACAATAATAATCTCATTTCATTCACAAGATTTACACGAGTCACGTTTCTTTGACCAAACTCCCGTAGAACCCTCGAGCTAATCATTTTCTCATTCATTCATTCATTCAATTGCATGTCCCTTGCGGTACTGTGCCTTCCTAACAGCACTCCTGTAGGCCTCCTGGTTGTGAGCAAGATGCCCTGCTGCTAATGCATTCATTTGCAGATCATCAACGATGTCTTGCAGCCATCTTCGCCTTGGTCTTCCTCTCTTTCTTTTTCCCATTATGTACCTTTCCAAGACGGTCTTCTCTAGATTATCATGACGTTTAATGTGTCCAAAATATTTAAGTTTTCTCTCTTTAATCCTCATTACTAGCCAGCCGTCTTCAGTATTAAGTTCTTGTAGTATGGATATATTTGTTCTTTTTTTTTTGCGACCGGTTTTGGCGTGGTCAGAACTTACGAATATAAAGAAGGGAGGAGGATTCAGAAAAAGAGAGAGGAGAGCAGATAGGGGTTCTGATAGAGGCGGAGGCAGGGAGAGATTTTGATAGAGGAGGACCAAAAGGTCCTAAACAAGTAGTCTAATAGAAGAACATAACAGATAGAGAAGTAGAGTTAGATTGAACTAGTGTAGCAAGAGATCGTACAGTAATTGTTACCAAGAGCTTTTGTATTACTGAATATTGTGAACGCTGCTTAAATACTGCTTATGATATTGTGATTCACGTGAGATTTCGTGCTACTATGATGAAAATAATGAAATGTGTATAATCTTGCCTATGCCTATTATTACAAGTGAGTTATCAGCTATACGTATTGATCATATTGATATTATTTGTCAAATTAAAATGAATCAGTGAAATGTTCATGAGAAATCAACTATTGCCATGTATGTGAAACTTCGACGTGTGATGTACCAAGGTGAGATGTGATGATAATAGAACATTCAATAATAACAAAGATGATGAACAATATAAATGAATTAAAACTGTGTTATAATGGTGCCCGTGCCTATTCCTGACATTTGGGAGGAGACGACCGGGTGTATAAGCGGCCACAGTGCGAAGTACTAGCTATTAAAGATCACGTGCTGATGGTTTAACCAAAGCTTTGTAATTTAAACAGACAGAGAACATTTTATCTTTATAACAGTGGTAGTATTCAGAACTCAGAATGGTGTTAATTAGAGAACATTAATGAGACATTCACGAGGAACATCAGCGACAGAGGGACAGTATTTTCGACCAGGAACAAGAGATAGTTAACTTAGGTATTAGTTTGATTGTTGTTGAAATTGCAGTGTACATTGGTTTGATTTATACTACTGTGTTAGAATATTTTTTACTAGAAATTATTGATTATTTCCACCGAATATTTCAGAGTGTGAGTAATACAGAGATTTTATTTTCAGAGATAGTATTAGAGAAAATGGCAGAAACACCAGAAATAGACATACTAAAATGGGAGGTCAGATATTTGAGGAGAGAAGTATCTAGATTAGGTAGAGAGTTGAGACAGGAAAGAAATATGACAATACATTACAATTTTTATCCCAGAATAGATGTTGGACAGACACACAACTCTTGTTATAGAAATGAGAGAGTTGAAAGTAGAAACAAATATCTAAACATGAGTTATAAAACCAGACAACCAGCCTACAACGACACAAGGTTTAGAGACACCAGACAACCAGCCTACAACGACACAAGGTTTAGAGACAGCTACCAGCACAACTCTTTTAAAAGAAACGATTGGCATAACTATGAGACGAAGAGGAATAAAACTAGGGTAGAATTAGTCGAGGCTGGTAGCCAGACAGTTAAGGACAGAAAAGACAGGTCAACAAACACAGACCTAGGCGGATTAGCTCGCACAATGGTTGATGTAGGTGTGGGGGTGAGCGAAGATTGTTTGGTAAGAAAAAGTGATGTAGCCACAAACACTTTACTCACAGAAACATGTGATATTACCATAGAAACAGACAGGATCGTGTTAACGGATAGCTCTACGTGTATGGCAGATAGAACAGCTGAAATGAATGAAGATACCGTCAAAGTATGCAATAATTGTCAGAGACAAGTAGATGGTACATGTTATACAATAGGTACTGTCACTGATATTAACATGACTGATGAAAGGCTGACATCAGATGATGATGATGATATTCCAGATGAAGATGAACTTAAAACATTTATGAAAGATATCCTAAATTATGCCAGTAGGTCACAATCACACACGACGAAGAATGAGATAGTTAATGATGTACGTGTGGGCTATCCCGCATTAGATAACAAATATGGACAGATATACATAGAGGATGCATTGAAGGATCTCATTGACCATGATCCGGCGTTAACCAGATGGTCACACATATGGAAACATCAACCTAATACTAGTTCACAGATACAGGCAGCGAGGAACCTAAATACAACTGAGGGACACAATAATAAACACATAAAGACAAAACCTAGTAAACGGCCAGTAGATAAGGTAGAGAAAATCAGAAAGACAACATCAAAAGGATTTATTGTTCTTGACAATGAGGAAGTAGATAGAACGATGGAGAAATTGTGGAATTCTAATACACCTCCTCAGTCCACATCAGAGATGTTTGTGCAGATTAATAACGTTCACCGTAAGGCAGATCTCACATACAATTATGATTTTATAGAAGAAAAATGTAAAGCAAAATATGGTGAGAGAGAAAATACAGTTTCAAATGATAACAAACTAGTAGGCAGCGTTCAAATAACATCAAATAAAGGACAGGAAAAAGATAGTAGTAAAGAAACAGTAGGATGGACTATAACAGCAGCAGAGATAAGGGCAGCATTAATAAAGGGTGGATGTGATGTAGACGCAGAACTTGGGAAGATTAGGTCAAACAAACCGCGTAATTGCTATGAAACTCGAGTTAAGCAACACTCAAATGAAACACCAAAGATTATTGCTAGTATCAGGAGACCTCCGATTACTCGGGAGACCATCCTTGCAAATCCAAATATCCCAGAAAATGACAAACGTTTGCCACTAGAAGGTTTTGGTTATGATGAGGAGGGACATTTGTTTTATCAGCATGGAATATCAAACCGTAATTCAAATCAGGATAAGACAGTTGTTAATGATGAATGGGTCTATGAGAAGTTAAATAATTACGCTACAGGAAACAGAGAAAGTAAATACAGAGGTAAAGGAATGAGACGAAATAGAAGGCGCTAATGATGAAATATTAGTGACGTTATTTTAAGGTTCCAGTATTCTGAATATGCAGGTTCAAGATTATTAGAATGCATACTGTGTTACAGATTCACTTAATGTTAAGGTTAAATACTTGTTGGTGCCCATGATATACATCCATAATGGATTTGGCATTGATGATGTACAATTTTTGCATTTGCTACTATGGTATTACTAATGTTGAAATGCTCAGAAATTGAGAGTGTTAGTAGCCTACCACTCTATGTATTTTTTTATGGTGAATAATAATGTAATATTGCATATTTTTTTGTATGATGAATGAACTGCATACACAATATTTTTTTGAGATATGGAAACAAACTTTTCATTTGTATTAAGAAGAGTAGGGTGAGATGTTTGGGTGTTGCCAGATTGTTTAGTGGAACCGAGAAGGTTGTGTTGTGATTATCAATACGAGGATACCCTCACCACTAAAAATGGTTGGCATAGAGGGATAGAGACCCAGGAGTTATCATGATAAAGGAGTACTTGTGGGGTAAAATAATTGATGTCAGTGGAACAAATTTCGTGATAATACGATAGGAGTATTCTGGTCTTTCAGGAACCAGTACATCACATTTTCACACTGAGTATGTATCAGGGAATGTGTATGAGATATCCTATGGTTGCCGCTGATGATGAGAAACGGCAGGTTTGTCGACTGAAAATTAAAATAATTGAAGTCAGTGGAACAAATTTCGTGAGAATACGATGGGAGTATTCTGGTCTTTCAGGAACCAGTACATCACATTTTCAAACTGAGTATGTATCAGGGAATGTGTATGAGATATCCTATGGTTGCCGCTGATGATGAGAAACGGGAGGTTTGTCGACTGAAAATTCATCATAAGGGCAATAAAGTGAATTGTTTTGAGGTTGGGCCTCAAATGTAATGACAAATTATTTTTGGTCATTTGAAAGAATGTATGTTTTTATTTTTCTTGAGTATGTATGGGAATACACTTTGATGCAGAATATGTATAATCTAAAGAAGAAGAATGAATTTATGTTTTATGGGCATGTGTAACAAGATGTAACTATTATTTTACATATTTTTCTATGATGGTTCAGAGTTATTGAGAGAATGTAACTACCATGTAATTGCTTAAAGCAGTCGATATAGCTGACAGTTAACATTCTGACTTAAACAAGGGGAGGTGACCGCAAAGTGATTTTTGTTGGTACTGTGGTCCACATGGAAATATATTTTGGTAGCTCATTACTTACAAGGCACTTTGCTAGTTTTTTGTGTGTAGTCATAATGTTAACAATATGACTTAAACGAGGGGAGGTATGTAGCATAGCCTTGTAAGTAATGATTATAGTTATTATAATTATTATAATTATTATTATTATTATTATTAGTGACATGATCAGGAATAAAGAATGTATTGGGGGGCAGAGAAGTTATAGTTAGAGGAGCGAGGAACGGATACTCGGTACTTCAAAGACCTGATCAAAGGTAAAACCGTATCGATAGATCTGATAGATCGTGAGAGTGGTCCAGTTCTAGAGGTGCGACTTCGCGCGCACATGCAGTAGCCCAGGGGGAACAATTGACCAGTAGATCAAAGACTGAACAGAGAACGGACTAGGTCCCGAAGCAGGGAACATGAAAGAGATGGTGGACTTGTTAATGGGAGGTAACAATTAGACGACGGAGAAGAAAGCGAAGACGCTAGTTGCGACCGGTTTTGGCGTGGTCAGAACTTACGAATATAAAGAAGGGAGGAGGATTCAGAAAAAGAGAGAGGAGAGCAGATAGGGGTTCTGATAGAGGCGGAGGCAGGGAGAGATTTTGATAGAGGAGGACCAAAAGGTCCTAAACAAGTAGTCTAATAGAAGAACATAACAGATAGAGAAGTAGAGTTAGATTGAACTAGTGTAGCAAGAGATCGTACAGTAATTGTTACCAAGAGCTTTTGTATTACTGAATATTGTGAACGCTGCTTAAATACTGCTTATGATATTGTGATTCACGTGAGGTTTCGTGCTACTATGATGAAAATAATGAAATGTGTATAATCTTGCCTATGCCTATTATTACAAGTGAGTTATCAGCTATACGTATTGATCATATTGATATTATTTGTCAAATTAAAATGAATCAGTGAAATGTTCATGAGAAATCAACTATTGCCATGTATGTGAAACTTCGACGTGTGATGTACCAAGGTGAGATGTGATGATAATAGAACATTCAATAATAACAATAATAAAGAACAATATATAAATCAACATAAAGACATTGTTATACAAAGACCTGATCAAAGGTAAAACCGTATCGATAGATCTGATAGATCGTGAGAGTGGTCCAGTTCTAGAGGTGCGACTTCGCGCGCACATGCAGTAGCCCAGGGGGAACAATTGACCAGTAGATCAAAGACTGAACAGAGAACGGACTAGGTCCCGAAGCAGGTAACATGAAAGAGATGGTGGACTTGTTAATGGGAGGTAACAATTAGACGACGGAGATGAAAGAGACTAAAGCGAATACGCCAGTTGCGACCGGTTTTGGCGTGGTCAGAACTTACGAATATAAAGAAGGGAGGAGGATTCAGGAAGGCGGGCGGAGAGCAGATAGGGGTTCTGATAGAGAAAGAGAGAGGAGAGCAGATAGGGGTTCTGATAGAGGAGGAGGCAGAGAGAGATTTTGATAGAGGAGGACCAAAAGGTCCTAAACAAGTAGTCTAATAGAAGAACATAACAGATAGAGAAGTAGAGTTAGATTGAACTAGTGTAGCAAGAGATCGTACAGTAATTGTTACCAAGAGCTTTTGTATTACTGAATATTGTGAACGCTGCTTAAATACTGCTTGTAGAATTATGAGAATTTTGATATTGTGATTTTGTGAGATTTCGTGCTACTATGATGAAAATAATGAAATGTGTATAATCTTGCCTATGCCTATTATTACAAGTGAGTTATCAGCTATACGTATTGATCATATTGATATTATTTGTCAAATTAAAATGAATCAGTGAAATGTTCATGAGAAATCAACTATTGCCATGTATGTGAAACTTCGACGTGTGATGTACCAAGGTGAGATGTGATGATAATAGAACATTCAATAATAACAATAATAATGAACAATATAAATGAAATAAAACATTGTTATAACACAATTACATTTATTTAACGCCACATGATGATAATGTTGGCTGATGAATTCATGTTAGTGAACATATGCGATGTTATAACTCAAAACTGATCAGCATACAATAACCAGAAAATCCAGACGGTTACATCTCCCAAAAAGATGGCCGCCACAGGATACTAAATGAATTAACACACTATTTCTAACAAAACTACTCTTAATCACAAACATTCTAACTGCGCTGACACTCACTAGTTCTACAGTTACATTGCTAACGAAAACAATACAGCTAATCCTACGAAACCTAACTCTCGACTGTTCAAAATTTTAACCATCTGTCGGGAATTTTCACGGACTGAACCTTATAGAAAAAACATGAGCTACACGCGTAGTACATGCATAATTTTTTCGACTGAACAGTCAATAATATTGAAGGAAATTAATTAACAATAATAATCTCATTTCATTCACAAGATTTACACGAGTCACGTTTCTTTGACCAAACTCCCGTAGAACCCTCGAGATAATCATTTTCTCATTCATTCATTCATTCATTCATTCAATTGCATGTCCCTTGCGGTACTGTGCCTTCCTAACAGCACTCCTGTAGGCCTCCTGGTTGTGAGCAAGATGCCCTGCTGCTAATGCATTCATTTGCAGATCATCAACGATGTCTTGCAGCCATCTTCGCCTTGGTCTTCCTCTCTTTCTTTTTCCCATTATGTACCTTTCCAAGACGGTCTTCTCTAGATTATCATGACGTTTAATGTGTCCAAAATATTTAAGTTTTCTCTCTTTAATCCTCATTACTAGCCAGCCGTCTTCAGTATTAAGTTCTTGTAGTATGGATATATTTGTTCTTTTTTTTTTGCGTCCATGATATTTGAAGAACTCTTCTGTAGCACTTACATTCAAAGGCATTTATGTGTTTCTCAGCTGTTTTGTTATGTTGTGTCAAATCCGTGGTGTAATTTCACATACCAAAGACAACATTTGACCATGCGTCTCAAAATATTGCCAGAACAGTCTCTACGACTTATAACTCATATATTTGGAAATATTCTTCTATATGGATTTTAAGTGGTAGACGAGGGAGTCCCAGAGCTGCTCAGCAGAGTATGCAAGGCTTTTCTTGTACACATGAAGCGTGGGTTTAGGAAGAAGACAAATTTTTTTAAACGTTGGCCTGTTTTGTGTTGAAAGTGCCCCAAGTAAGGCGGAACATTGTGCGACAGAATCGTGTGAGCAATCTTAACTCTGTTAAAAATTGTTCTGTAGAATTTTAAGATGCCTGTGCTGATCTGCAGTCTGTACTGGACGTTCGTCACAAATAAGATTTTCTGTTCGTTCGTGAAGTGAGTGGAACCTTTTTATATGTGAGACTGTGCGTCCAATCCCATATTTGCGTAACAGTAATCTAAGTGTGTTTGTAGATGTTATATGTTGTATGAGTTGTGTCTTTGTCGATAAAGTGTTTAGTTTTGGCTAGTTCGTAAACGTTCTGTGCTGTCAAGTTTGTTAAGTTATGTACGTGTGTATATGTGTCTGTGTGTGATAGATAGATAGATAGATAGATAGATAGATAGATAGATAGATAGATAGATAGATAGATAGATAGATTAGGTGGGTTGATGGATGGATAGGTAGGTAGGTAGGTAGATAGGTAGGTAGGTAGAGAACATCTAAACTGTGACCAAAAGACAGAAAAATGACGAAAGTAACCGATTTGGTTAGAAATATCTAAAAATGTGCTTATGACGGAAGTTTGATCATCGACGTCTATCTGGACATGGCTCTTTACACATGGAGGAAAGAAACGATTTACAGTTGTCTGATTAATTATAAGAGATTTTTGTTTTAATGTTCTGTGTAGCTTTTAGCCTGACCTTCAAGATAAACTATTCTGGTCCGAAGAAAAGGAAGATACTTATATTAGTCTGACTATTCACACTTCATTTATTTATCTATCTAACTATCCATCTGTCTGTCTGTCTGTGGGAACGTGTGTATGACTAATGAGCTTGGTCCACTTACCTTGGATACACTTTAGTACGCACAGCGTTTACAGGCTAAACTTACACGCACGTAAACATAATCTCACTTGTCATGGTGTATGTTTATGGCAGGATTTTTTTTTATGGTTGTCAGGGTGTGTGTGTGTGCGTTAGTTAGTTAATTAGCTAGCTAGTTAGTTAGTTAGTTAATTAGTTAGTTAGTTAGTTAGTTAGTTAGCTAGTTAGTTAATTAGTTAGTTAGTTAGTTAGCTAGTAGTTAGTTAGTTAATTAGTTAGTTAGTTAGCTAGTTAGTTAGTTAGTTAATTAGTTAGTTAGTTAGTTAGCTAGTAGTTAGTTAGTTAATTAGTTAGTTAGTTAGTTAGCTAGTAGTTAGTTAGTTAGTTGATTAGTTAGTTAATTAGTTAGCTAGTAGTTAGTTAATTAGTTAGTTAGTTAGTTAGCTAGTAGTTAGTTAGTTAGTTAGCTAGTTAGTTAGTTAGTTGATTAGTTAGTTAGTTAGTTAACAAGTTAGTTAGTTAGCTAGCTAGTTAATTAATTAGTTAGTTAGTTAGCTAGTTAATTAGCTAATTAATTAGTTAATTAATTAGCTAGTTAATTGGTTAGTTAGTTAATTAATTAATTAATTAGTTTGTTAGTCAGTCATTCAAGCAGTTATTTAGTTAGTTAGTTAGTTTAGTTTAGTTTAGTTAGTTAGTTAGTTAGTTAGTTAGTTAGTTAGTGTGCATGCATACATATTCAGATGTGGATAAAGAGTTCTTATGGAATTTTTTTGCTGGCTTCTTAAAAAAAATTGTTGAAATATGAATTTGGACAGATAGATAGACAGAGAAAATGAATGAACAAATGAATGATTTTTATTTTCAAAGGGTGAAGAATTGGGCACGCAGGCCCGTCATACATTCTACTTTTCATCATACTATCTTTCATTCTTACCACACATTTGATTTGATACAAAATACACAGACAGACAGACAGACAGATAGACAGACGGACGGACGGACGGACGGATGGACGGATGGATGGATGGATGGATGGATGGATGGATGGATGGGCAGGCAGGTAGGTAGGTTAGGTATGTAGGTAAGTAGGTTAGGTAGGTAGGTAGGTATGCTAGTTAGGTAGGTAGGCAGGTAGGTAGGTTAGGTAGTTAGGTATGTAGGTAGGTAGGTAGGTAGGTAGGTAGGTAGATAAGGTAGGTAGGTAGGCAGGTAGGTAAGCCAGTTAGGTAAGTAGGTAGGTAAGTAGGTTAGGTAGGTATGCTAGTTAGGTAGGTAGGCAGGCAGGTAGGTTAGGTAGGTAGGTAGGTAGGTAGGTAGATAGGCAGATAGGTATGTAGGTAGGTAGGTAAGGTAGGTAGGTATTTAGGTTAGGTAGGTAGGTAGGTAGGTTTGCTAGTTAGATAGATAGATAGGTAAGTAGGTTTGGTAGGTAGGTAGATATGCTAGTTAGGTAGGTATGCAAGTAGGTAGGTTAGGTAGGTAGGTAGGTAGGTATGCTAATTAGGTAGGTAAGGTAGGTAAGGTAGGTAGGTAGGTAAGTAGGTAGTTAGGTAGGTAGGTAGTTAGGTAGGTAAGTAGGTAGGTAGGTAGTTAGGTAGGTAGGTAGGTAGGTAGGTAAGGTAGGTAGTTAGGTATGTAGGTTAGGTAGGTAGGTAGGTAGGTTAGGTAGGTTAGGTAGGTTAGGTAGGTAGGTAGGTAGGTTAGGTAGGTAGGTTAGGTAGGTAGGTAGTTAGGTATGTAGGTTAGGTAGGTTGGTAGGCAGGTAGGTAAGTAGGTAGTTAGGTGGGTAGGTTATGTGGGTAGGTAGGTATGCTAGTTAGGTAGGTAGGTAAGGTAGGTAGGTAGGTTAGGTAGGTAGATAGGTAGGTAGGTATGCTAGATAGGTAGGTAGGTTAGGTAGGTAGGTAGTTAGGTAGGTAGGTTAGGTAGGTATGCTAGATAGGTAGGTAGGTAGGCTAGGTAGGTAGTTAGTTAGGTAGGTAGGTTAGGTAGGTATGCTAGATAGGTAGGTTAGGTAGATAGGTAGGTAGGTATGCTAGATAGGTAGGTAGGTTAGGTAGGTAGGTAGTTAGGTAGGTATCTCTGTTTACCAGTGATAATTAAAGTTCTGATCTGGCTGGCCCGTCCCCCACTCCCAAAGAAAGTTATTTTTCGCATGGCGATATTAAAGTACAAGCAATCGTGTCGGACAGGGAGCTGATCACAGTAGATTGGTCAGAGGACACCGAATGAACCAAGGACACGAGATTTGACCGTTTCATAGAGTGTAGTAGTACTGTCATCTCTGATTGACTTCCACCTCCCCCCTCCCTATTCCCCCATCCCCGCAAATTGTGCTACGCTAACTTTTATAGTCAGTTTGTGGTAACACTTTGATGCCATGCAAGGGCACACAACACTGCCTTTCATGTGACTTCCGCGGCTGATGCTTTATTATACTAACCTCCCTTCGTTCTCGTTACGGCGTCCAATATGTGATTTTTTTTTAAAGGATCTTTTTTTTTTTAACCTATACAACCTATACAATTGCGGCAAATATGGTCTTAATGTGTTATATGCTTTTTTCTTTCTTTTTGTTCATTATAAAGTCGTCATCTTCGTCTTTTTATTCTTCTTCAAGCAACGGCCAAAAGTTTCCGCTGACTTTGTTGTATTCAGATGAAAACAATGATTGCGATCTCTCTTAGAAAACAAGTGTCTGGTATGTTTGTGAGTGTCTACTCAAGGTTGTGTATAACAAAGAGAGGTCGCGTATATTCGTACAGTCGTAGGCGATACCAGATTTATCTTCCCACACATTCTGTGAGATCATAAGTGGGGACAAATCAGACAGACGGACGTACAGGCAGAGTGATGGAGGAATAGAGAGACGGAAAGGGAGTTAGTCAAAGAGACGGAGGGACGGACGGACGGACAGACGGGCGCACGGAAGGATGGATGGATGGATGGATGGATGGATGGATGGATGGACTGATGTGGGGTTGTATGGAAGGATTGATGGATGGATGGACGAACGGACCAATGGATAGACAAACAGACAGATGTATGGATGGATGGATGGATGGATGGATGGATGGGTGTATGGATGGATGGAATAAAAATACATAATATTTTGAAAATACAAATAAACCCAATAAACTGTGCTAAGCTAGACATTAAATCTTACATTACATTACAAAGACAATAATTATAACTACGTGTCTACGGCAGATCTAATCAGATCCGTGATATGAAACAGTTATCGTCCAGTGAGGTACATGTCTGATCCCTGTCACCTTCTGATCAAATCTCTGTACAAATGATGGTACCCAGACAGAAGAACCGTTCCACAAAACTAACGGGAAAAGAAGGAGAAACTGGGTGGGAGAGAGGTCGAATTCCATTCTGATCGATTATGAGAACTGTAGGTTAAGTAGATTACTTGCCTTTCAGATTTGAGATTTCTCGCCCATTCTGTCAGTTTTGAGGTTTTTCGTATATTTAACGTAGAGAGTATTTCTGCGGCATCTGTCTGTCTTTGTCTGTCTGTATGTCTATGTAGCTCTGTCTGTCTGTGTGTCTGTCCATTTGTCCGTCCGTCCGTCCACTTACCCATCCATCCATCCATCCATCCATCCATCCATCCATCCATCCATCCATCTATCCATCCATCCATCCACTCACATATCTATTTATCTGTCTGTCTGTCTGTCTAGATGTTTGTCTGTCTATTTATCTGTCTGTCTATCTGTCTGTTTAATCTTTCTTGCCTGCCTGCAGTCTACACCAAAAAGTACATTCTTTCATTCCTTCGTTCTGTCTCTCTGAATGTCTACCCGTCTCCCTGCTTGCCTGTCTGTCTGTCTGTCTATCTAAGCTCTTCATTCTGTATTAAACTATTGTTCGCTATGTGTATATTTTACTGACACTTCAGTATTGAATATTGCATGGTAGATTGAAAGTTGAGAGCTAAAGATCAGACGGTCCTGCGTGAGCAAGTCTTTTCTCTTTGAGCATAAAATTCATTTGTTCATTCTGTCTGTATGTCTGCCTGTCTGTTTTTGGACTACGTATCTTCCTGACCATCTCTTCTGTTGTCTTTCACTAAATATAGAATTTGTTTTCCAGACATCATCTCATTTATCCGCGAAAAAAACCCCCCAGTAACTTTAACTTATGAGCTCAGATTTAATACAAAACAAGAAGCCCCCTACAGATTTAATACAATAACAAGAAGCCCCCTACAGATTTAATACAATAACAAGAAGCCGCCTACAGATTTAATACAAGAACAAGAAGCCCTCTACAGATTTAATACAAGAACAAGAAGCCCCCTACAGATTTAATACAAGAACAAGAAGCCCCCTACAGATTTAATACAAGAACAAGAAGCCCCCTACAGATTTAATACAAGAACAAGAAGCCCCCTACAGATTTAATACAAGAACAAGAAGCCCCCTACAGATTTAATACAAGAACAAGAAGCCGCCTACAGATTTAATACAAGAACAAGAAGCCCTCTACAGATTTAATACAAGAACAAGAAACCTCTACAGATTTAATACAAGAACAAGAAGCCCCCTACAGATTTAATACAAGAACAAGAAGCCCCCTACAGATTTAATACAAGAACAAGAAGCCCCCTACAGATTTAATACAAGAACAAGAATCCCTCTACAGATTTAATACAAGAACAAGAAACCTCTACAGATTTAATACAAGAACAAGAAGCCCCCTACAGATTTAATACAAGAACAAGAAGCCCCCTAGATTAAGCTAATTTTAACTAAATATTGAGACAGGAAATTAATGTGGGGGAGAAAAACGCCACCGTAACTGATATAAATGTCGGATATGTCTGTCTACCAGTTCACAAAATCTTCATTGGCTAGACCGAACTGTCTGACTTCTACCAGTTTACAAAATCTTCATTGGCTAGACCGAACTGTCTGACTTCTACCAGTTTACAAAATCTTCATTGGCTAGACCGAACTGTCTGACTTCTACCAGTTTAATTTGTACTGCATTGGAAAAGAGGGGGGGGGGGAATGGGTTACTTTTTTCCTCAGGAATTAACTAAGTCTTGTCGGTATAATTGTTTTTAATTACTCTTCCTACTAAATACAAAATGCCGTTTTTTTTATTTGAGATTTACTCACATAAAAAGGTTAATAAGATCAGCACTCCAACGTAAATAACCCACTTGATACCCTGGAGTTTCGCTCCAAATTGTCGGTTTTTTTTTTTTTAATGAATCTCATATTCTCTTACTCTGTGTTTGCTCAGTTTTTCTTTTCAACTTTTAATATTTTTTTTCCCCGAGCGCTTTGTTTGTCCCCCATTTCGTGTTCTCCACTCAGAGACTCCAGACGTCCCATTTAACCGGAGGACTCCCATACATGGTCCCACACAAGTGAGCAAACTCCAACCTGGCCCAAAAACCTGTCTCATTTCCGGTGTCCTGTGTTTACAAATCTCTTCGGATTTCTTTTAATGAAAAAAAAAAAAAAAACGCGTTTAAGGGCACGAGCACGTCTGTGGCAGCAAGGATGTTCCGACCCACGCTCATACGCGGGAATCCTGGACTATGAGATAGGGCACTTTGCTTTAGTTGCGTATTCTTGATTTTAACATTTGTATACCTTTAGTAGAAGTATCGAATCATTTTTGTTTTTGTTGTTGTATAGCTGCTGTTAGTGTGTGATTTTTAAAAATTCTTTCGCATACACCATAGGAAGGATATAGAAATAATTCTTAGATTATCAAGAACAGTAGAGCATGATGTACCAAAGGCATAGATATTTGCATATTGTTCTAGTCGTAGATTTGCTGTAGATGCATCTAATTTCGTGTGAAACGGCAAAATCTTTCACGATGATCGTGTAAGGGGAGACAGAATCTTGAAGTGAATTTGACATGACCATCGCGGAAAATGGCAGAATCTTTGCGGGGGAATGACTTAAGTCATTGCGTGGGGGAGGTGTCAGAATCTTGGCGTCAGTGAATATAATCGACATGTAGCACAGCTGAATGTGGCAGTGAGCTGACATAATGTTTAGTTTTCGCGGAAAGTAGCACAGCTGTTGCGCGAAAAGGATGCGTAATATAGTGTCATGGCGTGAATCTTCGCGTAAAATGGATAAGGGTCAGGCTTAATTAACTCTTTTGCTTCAAAACGGCACTGGCAGAGTTGGAAGATCTTGCAAGCCTATGATAACCAAAGCACCGAGCCATATATAGGCAAAGTCTAAATAAACTGAAAAATAGCATATTGCGACTGAGGCCATGTTTTAAAAATACAGATACAAATTTTTACAATTAGGAAACAACAGTACCTTCGCACAGTAAAGCAACAGAGCACAGTAAAGTATGGTTATACCGTGAGAAAAAACAAATATAAACAAAGCACATTTAGACATCTCTCACGTCCGTAAGTCTGTTCCTTGAAGAATTTAATGTCCGCTTCTGGTGTTTCTGGACGCTTTTCTGTCGTCTTCTGTCAATGAAGGGATTTGTATTCCGGGCGCGCGTAGTCATGAGGGAATTTAAATTAGTGTGGCGCCATAGAATTGGATCTCTGCACGATCTGGCCTTTGTGGGTGGGAGGAGGGAAAAAATGGCAACATCTTGTGGATGTGATTACATCTATGTTCTCAGATGTCGCGGAGGGAATTCTTAAGACGAGGTTTGACAGTCCGGTGTTGGTGTTACCTGAGAGTTTGGTCTCGGTGCTGTCCGACAGTCTGGTGTCTCTATTATTTGACAGTCTGGTGTCTCTATTATTTGACAGTCTGGTGTCGATGTTGTTTGACAGGCTGGTGTCTGTGTTATCTGACAGTCTGGTGTCGGTGTTGTTTGGCAGTCTGGTGTCCGTGTTATCTGACAGTCTGGTGTCTATGTTGTTTGGCAGGCTGGTGTCTGTGTTATCTGACAGTCTGGTGTCGGTGTTGTTTGGCAGTCTGGTGTCTGTGTTGTTTGACAGTCTGGAGTCTATGTTGTTTGACAGTCTGGTGTCTATGTTGTTTGACAGTCTGGTGTCTATGTTGTCTGACAGTCTGGTATCTGTGTTGTTTGCTAGCCTGGTGTCTGTGTTGTCTGACAGTCTCGTGTCAATGTTGTTTAACAGTCTGGTGTCTGTGTTGTCTGATAGTCTGGTATCAATGTTGTTTGACAGTCTAATGTCAGTCTTGTCTGACAGTCTGGTGTCTGTGTTATTTGACAGTCTGGTGTCCGTTTTGTTTGATAGTCTCGTGTCTGCGTTGTCTGACAGTCTGGTGTCTGTGTTGTCTGACAGTCTTGTGTCTGCGTTGTCTGACAGTCTTGTGTCTGCGTTGTCTGACAGTCTTGTGTCTGCGTTGTCTGACAGTCTTGTGTCTGCGTTGTCTGACAGTCTCGTGTCTGCGTTGTTGGATAGTCTTTTCTTGGTGCTTTTTTGACAAATTTGTGTCAGTGCTGTTTGATCTCTCTCACTCTCTCTCATTCTCACTCTCTCTCACTCTCTCTCTCACTCTCTCTCATTCTCACTCTCTCTCACTCTCTCTCATTCTCACTCTCTCTCACTCTCTCTCATTCTCACTCTCTCTCACTCTCTCTCATTTTCACTCTTTCTCTCTCACTCTCTCTCATTCTCACTCTCTCTCACTCTCTCTCATTCTCTCACTCTCTTCATGCTTTCTCACTGTCTCTCACTCTCTCTCATTTTCACTCTCTCTCACTCTCTCACTCTCTCTCATTCTCACTCTCTCTCATTCTCACTCTCTCTATCACTCTCTCACTCACTCTCTCTCTCTCTTCATGCTTTCTCACTGTCTCTCACTCTCTCTCATTTTCACTCTCTCTCACTCTCTCTCATTCTCACTCTCTCTAACTCTCTCTCATTCTCACTCTCTATCTCACTCTCTCACTCACTCTCTCTCTTCATGCTTTCTGTCTCTCTCACTCTTTCTCATTCTCATTCTCTCTCTCACTCTCTCACTCACTCTCTCTCTCTCTCTCTCTTCATGCTTTCTCACTCACTCTCTCTCTCACGCTCTCTCAAAGAAATTAAACTGATATATAAGATATGCCACGCGTGCGAACTTGAGATACGTTCGATGAACCGGCATGCCCAGATCTCGATCAAACGAAGGAGCTTATACGTGCTCCCTCTTTATACCGCCCCTTCCCCCACCCCAAAACCAGACACCACACATACATACACATATCTCCACACAGGCCAGAACAGAGAGGATGGCCAGGTAGGTCAGCTAGCATAAACCTGCGATTTTAAGCATGGAAGAGGCAAGCACTGATAGCAAAAATAATTAATGATTAATTTATGAAACAAGACCTGGATTTCCCCATTTGACCAGGGGCCTATTACCAGTTTTGCACGGGCCAACCCTCATATCTCTCTCAGGTCCTTCCTCTCATCTCTCTCTCTCTCTCTCTCTGTCTCTGTTTATCTCTCTCCACAAACCGTTTTAAACGAGAACTGAGTTTTATCGCGCAACTTCTACGGTGGGGCCCCATCACATCTGTTAGGTGGTGGGTTGTTATTTTATTATTGGGCAACAAAATATGGAAGAGGCGGACGGTTGGTGGTGGAGGAAGGAAGAGATAAAGCCTCAAATGATGCGTCAGAATCAAAGCCTGAGGCTTCGGGAACTTTTCAATCCTTGCAGGAATTCTAGGTTATCCAGTCTGGTTCCTATCAAGCGAGGTCTTTACTTTAAGGAACAACAACAAAAAAAAAAAACCCACTTTTCGCTTTAAATAATATTGTTCAGGAAATCCATGTTTCGGGATATGTGGCTTTCAGGGAAGGGGGGGGGGGGTGCAGTGATGAGATGTATGAATGTGTGTCAGTTTGTAGAGAATCTGTTGAAATAGCATGCGAAAGAGGAGATTTTAGCGTGCCGTTTGTGGCAATGATATATATATAAAGAGAGAAAGAGAGAGAGAGAGAGCGAGAGTATGGAGCGGGGAGATTGACAGAAGCATAAATTACACTAAGCTGTTATGGATATACCGTTTTCTATGTGAATATTTATGTCTGATGTATGTATGTCATATGCAAGATGGTATATTATTACTGATTTATGAATGTATGTATATATTTAGGTATGTTTAGATGCAAATGTAATACAGTAATATATATATATATATATATATATATATATATATTACTATATATATATATATATATAATGCATGTTAATATGCATGTTTTTTTGTATGTAATCTCCCATTCTCCATACAAACCTTGAGCTCAGAATTTGTAAGTCCAGTGTATATTATAAGCAGCCGAAACATGAAAACCAGTGTGAGACTCGGAAACAGACACTGAGAGGATCTGAAGGAAGATATCCTCTGGAATATTTTAGGAATACACAGGGAAGAGCACGTGACAAGGGAGGAAATAGCCAAACGAACGCTCAGTTGAGAATATTTCTAAAGAGATGAAAAGAAGAAGATGGAAATGGCTTGGCCACACATTACGAATGGAAAGAACAAGACATCCCCATACCGCCTTGACTTGGACACCTCAAGGGAAAAGAAACAAGGACAGGCCATTGGGGACATAGGACGCACAATGCAGGAAGAATTAAGGGAAGCAGGTAAGACTGAGGTATCCTGATTTTCTCAGGCCAGGACTGGCTGGAGAACCTTTGTGTATGCCTTATGCTCCATTGACTGATTGATTGATTGATTAATCTTTATTTCAAAAGGGTTAAGAATTCGGCACGCAGGCCGGTGTGACATTCGTCCTTTTATCTTAAATCTTTCACTCTATTCCAGACATTCTACAAATATGCTGTTCATGTAACAAACATAATTAACATTGAAGCTGAGAGACATAAAATAAAATATAATATTTACGTTTTGCTCTTATCCATTCACTCAGTACGGAAGTAACTACATACATATATAAATGACTATCTACTAAACAACAATTTCAGGACTATCCAGAATAAACAATTACAGTAACTGTATCCGGTGTCTGTAAGAGCAGTCTAAGATAACTTTTAAGTTTTATGATTCATGGAGGCATGTAGTCGACATCAAATAGATATTGGGAAAGTCTGTAGTTGTAGGAAGGAGTATAATTTCTATTTTTTTTTTTTTTACACAGGATGGGAGGGTATTCCAAAGAATGATGATGATGTAAGGAATAATGCTCATGGTTAAAGGGAAGCGACTCATGTAAATCTTCTGAGTGAAATGAAATTAATTTTAAATCATCCTGAATAATAATGATTGTACAGCCGAGAAAATTCTGCATGGACCATGGGTGGAGCTCATGTTCTTCTAGAAGGTCCTGCTCGTGGGAATGTTAGAGACAGGTGCTTAAATGTTTGATCGCTTTAGAGTTAGGTTTCGTTGTGTTAGAGCGTATTGTTAGTAATGTAACTATAGAACCTAGTGATTGTCAGCGTAGGTTAAAATGTTTGTGTTCAAGAGTTTTCTTGTATAGGAATGGTGTCATATTTCGTTTAATATCCTGCGCTGGCTATCTTATATTGAGATGTAAGCCGCCTGGATTTCTTGTTCTTGTTTTGCTGATCAGTTTGATGTATGACGCGGTATATTTCAGCAACATGAATTCATCGGCCAGCGTCATCATCATGTGTCGTTAATTAAATGTTTGTGTGATCGGCACTGGATGCACTTAGTTGATTGATTCAGCGTTATTGTTGAGCGAATTCCTGGGTTGACTGTTGAGCATCAGCTAAAGGAGGTATGTACGAACGGTCCACAAGTCAGAAATACCGTGGAGTAGTGAAGATTATATATATATATATATATATATATATATATCTTACCTTCTACCGAAGTACAGTAGTACAATTGCGGTAGAGAAGAACGAAAATGACATTAATATCATCGTCGTGTCGACTGAAGAGTTACTGATGACTTCGCTTTAAAACACCTTTTTTTGGAGGTGCGAGATAGCGCATTTCGTTAGTACACTGTTCTCTAATGGCTGGACGGCTGCCCGTCCGACCGGAGTCCGTAGTTCGAATCCCAGGTAATTCTCTTGAGATTTTTCTTTCTCTCACGTCTCACTAAAGTGCTTTGTCTGCGACTTTTTCGAGGTCTAATCCTACAGAAATCTGTTCTCTTACTTTAGTGTGAGAAAGCCTCGTGTTTCCTATTTATAAAAAAAAATTGTTCCTGAAACTAACTTCATGTAAAAAGTATTCGTTCTTTTGTTGTTGTTGTTGTTGTTGTTGTTGTTGTTCAAGTATGCACCAGACATGGCAGGAGACCGTGTGCATGTCTGTACAAAGTTGGTACTTGCTAGAGAGACTGAATCTAAGCTACGGAATTTCTGTGTCATGACCTCGTTTCTTTCCGGGTGTCACGATCCTCGTGTCGACTGAACAGCTACTAATGACTTCGCTTTAAAACGCCCCCGTTTTTTTTTTTTTTTGGAGGTGCGAGATAGCTCATTTTGTTAGTACGCTTTTCTCTCATGGCTAGACGGCTGCTCGTCCTAATGGAGTCCGTGTTCGAATCCCAGGTAATTTTCTTGAGATTTTTCTTTCTCTCAAGTCTCACTAAAGTGCTTTGTCTTCGATTTTTTCGAGGTCTTATCCTACAAAATTGTGCTCTAATATCATTCACGTGTATTCATAATTTAATCAATCATCATAAGTTTCAATCAACAACATCTGTATCCATACCGAATGCGACAAACACAAATATACAAAATATATATACCACATTTTTTTTCAATGATGATTTATGTGTATATATACACATTATCTGGAGAATGAACATAACTAATGCATCCAGATGTCATGGAACATTTTTTTTCTTACAAAAAAACATATAAAATGCAATTGTTATATAAAGTGATATACTTTTTTGTCACCCGATACATTATTTAAATGTTACAAATTACCTTTTCTACCATTCTCTCATTTACATATCATCATCATCATGTGCTGTCTTCAGATCGAAGATTGGCTGAATCTTCAGTTTCCTCGGTTCCTCTGTATACTCTCATATGTTATCTACATCTCTGTCTACTCTCATATGTTATCTACGTCTCTGTCTACTCTCATATGTTGTCTACATATCTGTCTATTCTCATATGCTATCTACATCTCTGTCTACTCTCATATGCTATCTACATCTCTGTCTACTCTCATATGTTATCTTCTCATCTACATCATTGTCCATTCTCGCTCTTTATTTCTTCTGTTGTTGTTTCTTCTGATATGGCCAAAGTATTTTGTTTTCTTGCTTCCTTCATATCTTTAAGTAGTTCACATTGCTCATGTATTTCTAATACCTGTGCAAGTGTTCTTTTCATTTGCCAAGATATATTGTCCTAATTTACCAACACAGGAGTTATAACACGTTATGTGCACGTGTGGCTAGCAGTAAAGTCTGGTGTCCTCTTTTCGTTGATGTTTTAGTTTTTCGTTATGTACCTGTCTTTGTCACTTCTTTGGAAGTAGCTTCTTTATGTATATATAACATTGCTAAGAAAGACTGATTGCCTGAGTTCAGTAGTCAGTGTATTAAACTAAGCCCTCTTATATCTTTTGGCCTCAGATCAAACATTTACATCTGTAGCTAGTGTAGATTACCTGGTGTTACATCGGATGAGCAGGTGAATCGAACAATTAAACTAAAGAAGGCATCTGATTGGTCAGTCGGGCTCTTTGACCAGCTCGAGGCCGCGATTTAATATTAGGACTCTAGCACAGTTAGCGGCTGCCAGATGAGTTGTTAATGAGGAAAGACTTTAACAATTATATGAGGATCTAACAAGTGTTAGTTGGAACCGCTCTATGGCAGATCATCGGGATGTTATGTTATCTTCTTTCACTGTTCAGTTCTTATTTGTATGTTATGGTTTCAATGGAAGCTGACAGATATATCTCCTGCGTTGGAACTGGATTCTCAAGGTATCATGAAGATCCTAATACCAACAACAGAATAAGTGAACGAGAGAAGTACACATAATAGAAATATTAATACAATGCCAACGAAATAAAAGCAAAATAAAATAAACTAAAATAAAAATTCAGTCTTGTCTTGTTTTGTCTTTTATCTCCCTGGAACTGTTATCTTTGCAGTCAGCGCCGTGAAGGTATTGAGGTGCAGCATCGTATCGGCGTGTGAGCGGATTATGGCGGCTATTTTGTTTTCTTTTTCAGTCCCAGAGAGAAGCTTAAAAAGTAGGAAGGTGTGTAATACTTCTCTAGCAGACCCCACCGCTATGGAGGCTGTGGCGATCCCTGTCACGTTAGCTAGGTTAGGCCTGTTACTCTGTGTGTGTGTGTGGGGGGGGGAATACCAAAGGGGATGTGGGGGCTCATGGTCTTGGTGGTCTATAAAGCGTCAATCTTGACGCTAGCTTGTCAACTGTGGCTCGCTGGTTGAGAAAATGGACAGTGTCTTCTCTTCCTTAGTTTTATTGAACATGTGTTCTTTCTTTTACTCTGTCGTCACGCAGAAGAAGTTTGTGAATCTGAATAAATCAGACCTGAAGTTCATGTCACATCAGACCTGAAGTTCATGTCACATCAGACCCGAAGTTCATGTCACATCAGACCTGAAGTTCATGTCACATCAGACCTGAAGCTCATGTCACATCAGACCTGAAGCTCATGTCACATCAGACCTGAAGCTCATGTCACCTGTTATTTTTTAAAATAATATATCACTGTCAAGATACACCATTACCTTTCTGTTGTTTATTGTGTCTTGGCGTTCTGCTGTCTGTCTACTCCTTGTATTATCTGTCTAGATTCTGCTTCTCTCTCTCGATCACATTTTCCCGCCCTTGCCAGCGAGTTTCGGACTCTGATCGATATCATACATCTGCGAGAACTAGCTGGCCTGGGAAAAGTTATTACCGAATCGGCCGCTAACGTCGTTTGCTCTGAGAAAATGGAGGCATCTTGGGGGGAAATGTAGAATCAGAGGTTGGAGGTTGTGGTGGGGAGACTTGGCCACGGGGCGAAAAGAGACCGCTTTGATGTGTTTCGGACTCGTCTGGGATATGTCTTCATTTCATCTGTGCCATGATAAGAATATTTAGTTTTTTTTAGAACCACAGAAGGCAGGGCAAAGGTGAACTGTAGCCACTGCTGATCCTTAAGTAATTGATATTATTCTACAATCGCTTTTACAGAGTTGTGTAGATGAATTTAGAAATGGCGGCGCAGAATCAGATGAAGAAATGAAATTAAAAACAAGTTACATGAAGTGAGTTGCTTGCTCAAGAACAAAAGAGAGGACACTCTTATAAGATACAGACTGGACGTATCGCTAGGAGACTAGATACAGTTGATATGGATAGATAGATAGATAGATAGATAGATAGATAGATAGATAGATAGATAGATAGATAGATAGATAGATAGATTAACAAAAGAACAAGAAGATTGACACATATTGAGACAGACAGTCAGATCTTTATTTCAAAAGGGTTAATAATAGATAGACAGACAGACAGACAGACAGACAGACAGACAGATAGATAGATAGATAGATAGATAGATAGATAGATAGATTACAATAGATAGATAGATAGATAGATAGATTACAATAGACAGACAGACAGATAGATAGATAGATAGATAGATAGATAGATAGATAGATAGATAGATAGATAGATTACAATAGACAGACAGACAGACAGACAGACAGACAGACAGACAGACAGACAGACAGGCAGGCAGGCAGACAGACAGACATGGTTGGAACACACTTCAATATTACATCCGAACCAGCTTTCTCTTTGATCAATTCCATAGAACATATTTTCCGATGAAATATTCGGCACTGAACCTCATTCACCAGGGAAGGCTGTAGCAACAAACGAAATCGAGGCCCCCGGCCCCCCCTTTTCCTCTCAACCAAAAAAAAAAACGAGTACCCAGTTCCAAATGAACTACAGAACATAAATCTCGCGAGGAAAAAACGAGAGGAGCAAATTGTGGGTTGAGTGCTCAGGGAAGTCCCACAGACACAGGAAATACGAGTGGGTTAGTGAGGGCATGAGTATGGGGATTGTAAATTTGCAGTCTTTGAACTCTTGACTGTCGGTGGTTTCTGGTCGAAACAATTTCAGTGTAAGATGGATTTGTAAGGAAGTGCTATTTCCAAGAGCATGTGTTGTTTCGTGTGTCGTTTCTGCATTAAGAATAATTCTGTGAATAGGCACGGTTGTTGTTTCTTTTTTCGTTTCTGGTACAGTAAACTGAGCGAAAATACTGTCTAACAGTGGTGGTATGCTTCTGCTGATCTGAGTAACTGCTGTCCAGGAGACAGTTCTTTACCTAGAAGTCCTGTCAAAGACGTGTGATAGTTTTGTAGCAGTTCTGTGGCAAAGTGATTACTTAAGTATCACCATATTTATGCTGATTCCGTGCAAACAATGCTCGTGTTAATAAGTAGTGCATTCTGTGAAGATTGTGCGAACATCTTTACTGACTACATAAAAACAATATTCGTGGCAATATATGGCGTGTTTACGTGTTTTAAGAATACTATAGGAATACTGTTTGTGTTATAATTCTAGAGATATAATTTCCACTTCTGTCAAGTTGTTTTTTTTTCATTCAGCAAAATAATACTCGGTATATTTTTTAAAAAGCGAACATATTCTGCTTCAAGTACGTATTTGACTCCCATCTCTTCTCTCTCTCTCTCCCTGTCTCCTTTCTCTGCTGTATATCTCTATCCTCTCTCTCGAATGTCAATTTCTTTCAGAACCCCTCCCCTCTTTTTACGCACAAGGGCGTCAGATATTCACCCACGGCGTCTTTCAAAGATGCCATCCTGGACTGGCTGTAGCAAATCTACATGTTCTGATGTTGTACCCCTGAAACCAAACACTGATGTAGGTTTATTTTATCTCAGCGGAAACCAGGACGATTGAAGAAATTCCTGCCATATTTGCACTTGGCATGTGCTTGCTAACTTGACAAATTATTTCTGGGGACGCCATAATATGGAGCTTATTTTTCTTGTATTAGCTCTGGAGAGACCAGAAGCAAATATTGGCTGTCTTTCTTCTTTTCTTTCTGAATACGTGAGATAATCAGTCAGTCTTTAGCATGTCCTTTGCCTCCCTAACAGCTCTTCTGTAGGCCTCTCGGTTGTAAGCAAGATGCCCTGCTGCTGATGCATTCATTCGCACATTATCAATATGTCTTGCAGCCATCTTCGCCTTGGTCTTCCTCTCTTTCTTTTTCCAATTATGAGCCCTTCCAAGACGGTTTTCTGTAAATTCTCATTAGCTTTAATATGTCCAAAATACTTGTAAAAAAGATAAAAAGTCGTCTCTGTTTAATCTTTTTTTTTAAAAGCCAACCTTCTTCAATATTAAATTCTTGTAGTATGGATATATTTGTTCCTTCTTCTTCATCTTCATCTTCTTCTTCCGTGTTCCATCGTTCTCGGTGCAAACATCTATATTTACTGTCCAGATAAAGTCGCTTTTTGGAGGCCATGTTTTGTGCTCCAAAATGTGTCTTCTAGTATAGCTCCATGTGGCCAGAGCTGGGTTCGGGATTCTTGGTAGGCGGGGGGCACAGCTTCAAAAAGTGCTCTGAAGTTTGAAAATCCCTGTCTAGCACGTGCAGTTAGTAGAATGCTAGGTACCGAAGTGAAGTGTTTTCACAGGTCGGCACTGCCCTGTGCGTAATCAGAAAATGGTTTGTTCTTCTTTGTGAGACTTGGCAGTATCTACTCATTAAATAGTGGGTTATGCTGGTCAGTCCACAGCTTCCAGGATTGATGCTTGATAAGTTGTGCTGGTCAGTCCACAGCTTCTTGTGCTGATGCTTGATAGATTGTGCTGGTCAGCCCACAGCTTCTTGTATTGATGCTTGATAGATTGTGCTGGTCAGCCCACAGATTCTTGTATTGATGCGTGATAGATTGTGCTGGTCAGTCCACAGCTTCTATTACTGATGCTTGATAGATTGTGCTGGTCAGTCCACAAATTCTTGTATTGATGCGTGATAGATTGTGCTGGTCATCCCACAGCTTCTTGTATTGTGCATGATAGATTGTGCTGGTCAGTCCAGTTTCTTTTACTGATGCTTGATAGATTGTGCTGGTCAGTCCACAGCATCTTGTATTGATGCTTGATAGATTGTGCTGATCACGCAGTAGCTTTTTTGTACTGATTCTTGATTATTGTTTTAGCTTCGCTGTATGAGACTGGGTGGAGCTGCCTGCTATCAGATTTACCAAGTCTGTCAGCTTCTTTGTGTCCCAAAAAGACTACAGTGTGATGGGATTCACAGAACCGCGGGATTCTACCAATATTTTCATAGTCGACCTTAACAGCAGACAACTAAATACACGTTGCGAACTTCAGTCTTCTTGTGCTTGCGTATTCTGTCTTCAGTTTTGGCCCTCATTTCCTCATCTAATGATGCTGCACAATAACACAGAGCCCCTTTCCATGGTTCTTTTAGCAGTTCTTTACACTCATCGCGACTGATATGAATAATCGGTGAATAGTAGTAGTAGTAGTAGTAGTAGTAGTAGTAGTAGTAGTAGTAGTAGTAGTAAACCGGCTGGCGTACTGGTTAGAGCACTCGTCTAACAACCAAATGGTCGAGGGTTCGAATCTCCGGCTGAGCGGGATTTTTTTTTCCCGACCAATACGGTCCTGCGGTGGACCCAGCCTCGTAAAATGGGTACCAGAGAAAATCTGGGAAGGAAAGGCAGCGAGGAAAGGAACTGGCCACCCTACCTCATATGCTGATGGCCCAGCATAATGAGGTCTCTACACGCCATCCCCTACGGCATTTGCTATGAGACTACCTTTAGTAGTAGTAGTAATAGTAAGTAGTAGTAATAACAACAGTAGTAGTAGTAGTAGTAGTAATATTATTAGTATTGGTTGTGGTGGTGGTAGTAGTAGTAAGTAGTAGCAATAACAACAGTACTAGTAGTAGTATTAGTATTGGTGGTGCTAGTAGTAGAGTAGTAAGTAATAGTAAACACAACAGTACTAGTAGCAATAGTAGTATTGATAATAATAGTAATAATAATAGTAGTGGTAGAAGTAATAGTAATAGTAGTAATGGTATAGTACTAGTTGTAGTAATAGCAGTAGTATTTTAGTAGTATTAGTAATAGTAGTAGTAGTAGTAATAGTAGTAGTGGTAGCAGCAGTAATAACAATAGTAGTAACAATAGTAGTAATAATAGTAGTAGTAGTAGTAACAGTAGTAGCAATAGTAGTAGTAGCAATAGTAATAGCAATAGTAGTATTAGTAATAGTAGTAGTAATACCAGTAATAATATTAGTAATAATAATAGTAGTAATAATAATAATACTAGTAGCAGTAGTAGTAGCAGTAATAATAATAATAATAGTAGTAGTAGTAGTAGTAGTAGTAGTAGTAGTAGTAGTAGTAGTAGTAGTAGTAGACCATACAGCAACTACATTTCAGTTATTTTAGTAGAACCTGCTGAAATCACAGACATAAACAAACAAGCAAACAAACAAAAAAGCCAGAGCAAAGACCACATGGACGACAACGATACCAACATCTAAACACGAAAGATCGTAATCGTCAGTTTGAGAAACAAAACTGTGCATCGATCCTTGGCCAGCAGCTTTGGAAGTACAGGGCTAGAATTCCCCATAACGCAGCTGGAGACAAACAGTATCTATAAAATTCTGGGGCATTGTTTAATAAGCGTTAAATATCAAGGCCTTGGATGTAGGAAAACTCACTGTTAACGTTATCTGAGACATCGCCATTTATCTAGAAAGGAAATGGATGGTTTTTCTACAGCGTCGAGTTTTCAGCGAAAAGGGGGAGTAAGCGATTTAGAATTCCGCGAAGCCGAGTCAAAGAGTTAAGCAAGAATCGGAGATAAGTTATACGCAGTGGAAGTGACAAGAGTGTTGCGGTCTGCTAGGGAACAATGACATGTAAAGGAACAGTGAAATCTGTGAATTTGATACGGGCATTCCAAGTGAAATGTTACTAATGTTTTTAGTTCCTGGATAAACTGAAATTATGGATGAAAACGAGAAAGAAAGAGGGCCCAACGTGAGTATCTTTTTGCCTAAAAAAAAAGAAAGAAAATCTAATACTTCATTTTTTACGTTGTCTTTATTTTTATTTTTAAAAAGAGGTGACTGGAAACTTATATTCACAACTTCATGTGCTTACTTTGTTTAGTATATATGTTAGTTTCATAGTTATGTTTACTTTCAAATCTGACTTGTAGCTGTGTCAGTGAAAGCGATTTATCTTTCTTTAGTCATAATAAAAATATTTGTAACTTCAGTTTATCAGCAGCGCCATTGTCCTGTTACTTAGCTGAGACACTTTCTTGTCTTTAGATACATTTTTTCATCATGTGGTTCCAAATTATGACTTTACTAACTGTCCACCGTTGTAAACACAATATACTTATTTTATTCCTCGTTATAAACAGGGTAAAGGTAGTAAAATTATGCTATAAATACATCAAGAGCAGTATTTGCCACTCTTTTTAACTAAAGCAGCAACATCACGACATACGCAACAGTAGATCAGCAATGGTACGTGGCCTGCGGCCCTATATAACCAGTGGTAGGTGACACATGACCATATATCAGCAATGGTACATGATACATGACCCTATATCAGCAGTGGTAGGTGGTCAGTGATTCTGTATTAGCAAAGTTAGGGTGATCCACAGAAATGATAGGTGACCAGGATTCTATTTAAGCAAAATTAGGGTAATCCGCGACCTTATACCAGGAATAGTAAGTGGCCAGTAAATCTATATTAGCAAAAGTAGGGTAATCTGCGACACTATACCAGGAATGGTAGGTGGTCCGCAACCATATATCAGAAATGGTAGGTGACCAGCGATTCTATATTAGGAAAATTAGGGTAATCTGCGACCCCATATCAGAAATGGTAGGTGGTCCGCGACCCTGTAATAGCATGATAGGTGACCCGCGACCATATATTAGCAATGACAGATGAGACGTGACCATATATCAACGACTGTAGGTAGTACACGACCATAGATCAGTAATGGCTGGTAGCCAAGAGACCCTAGATCAGCAATGTTAAATGGCCAGCGACTCTAGATCAGTAATGGTAGGCGGTCCGTATAGATGGCCTGTTACACTAGATCAGCAATGGTATTTAGCCCGTGGCTTCATGTAAGCAACTACAGGTGACCCGCGACACTGGATCAGCAATGGTAGGAGACCCATGACCCTAGGCCATCAATAACATGTGGCCTGCAACCCTAGCTCAGCAATGGTAGGTAGCCCACAACCCTAAACGAATAATTTCATGACCTGTGGAAAAGATTTACTTAAAAAAAACCCCACTGAAATTCAATAAAAAAATTTTACTTAAAAAAAACATTGAAATTCAATTTAAAAAAATAAGTGATATTATTTCGGGGCCTTTAACATGGCATAAATTTAGTACCAGTCACCAAAAATGATGTATTGTAGAAATGTAACATAACTATAATCCAACATAACTATAATCAACGTAACTATAATCCACCATAACTATAATCTAACATTTCTCATATCTTCTGGCGACCCTGTCTTAGACCACCGCTACCATAATTTGGGTCGTGACCTGAGGTCAGGGACCACTGACTTAAATAGTAACAGTGAGCATGTTTCCTGAGAACCTGCCGAGGAAAAGATAGGTCCTGGGTATCACTGATACTCTAAATACAACACTCACTGAAGCAGGCATCTTGGCTAGACAGCAAAAAGTTTTCGCGTTAGTTAATCAGAGAAAGGCGACTTGAATAAAATGTGTTCTAATTGTTCTGTGAAAGTTTTGATAGATGATTTAATAAAAGATCTGATGAGTGACCTAAATGTTTTTGTCACTTCTTTGTGTGTGTCCATCCCCCGCTCTCCCCCCAGCCCCCAAAACCCACCCCAGTTTTAAAACGTCCCATGGCATTTGCATGTCGTAGCAGTGTAAAGTATTATTGTCTTCACATTTCTGGACTACAGCACTTTGAGGGAGAGAGGGCAGCACTTGTCGTCCCTACTTTTGTTTTCCCAGAGAAACCCATTTTCCTTGAGGCTGGGTCGATCATGGTGCTATACAACTAGAAAACAAGAGAGAGAGCGAGAGAGAGAGAGAGAGAGAGAGAGAATTCCTCCCACGGGGAAACAAACCCAGAATCTTCTGGTCAAAGGACAGTAAAGGGTTAATGAGTCTGCCTCTTTTCAGTGACTTAACGTCAAGAGAAACGGCAGTGAGTGAAAACTATAGGAAAAAAAATCTTCCTAAGAGAGGAATTGTTGAGATCAGAGTGGAAGAAAAGGCAAGCGTAAGAGAGGATGGTTATGTATATGTTATGTATGTGTGTGTGTGTGTGTGTGAGAGAGAGAGAGAGAGGAGAGAGCTGGAAAGAGACAACCGTTTTTTTTTTAAGAAAAGGGAGAAAGCAGAGATGAAGGAAGACAGGCAGGGTTGAAGAATGTACAATTTACGAAAGAATCGGAGTCGGAACCATAAACAGAGTCGGAACCATAAACAGAGTCGGAATCATAAACAGAGAGTCGGAGTCGGGGACACCTGTGACTGGAATAGAAATCGATGCCAGTAAAAATGCACCATTTATGAAGGAGTCGAAAGTGTAGCCAGGGACAGGTCTTGGCGAGAGATAAGACTCTGTTCTACGTCTACACAGTCATCTGTGTCAGCTTATCACAGTACAAAAGTAGAAGAAATGTAGTCAAGGCAGTATAAAAGTAGAAGAAATGTAGTCAAGACAGTATAAAAGTAGAAGAAATGTAGTCAAGACAGTATAAAAGTAGAAGAAATGTAGTCAAGGCAGTATAAAAGTAGAAGAAATGTAGTCAAGGCAGTATAAAAGTAGAAGAAATGTAGTCAAGACAGTATAAAAGTAGAAGAAATGTAGTCAAGACAGTATAAAAGTAGAAGAAATGTAGTCAAGACAGTATAAAAGTAGAGGAGATGGAGTCAGACAGTATAAAAGTAGAGGAGATGGAGTCAAGACAGTATAACAGTAGAGGAGATGGAGTCAGAAAGATAGGTAATTAGAGATGAAGAAGTCATACAGATACAAAAACAGAGAATGCTGAGTCAGACAGATGTAAAAATTAGAATAGATGAAGTCAGACAACTACAAAAGTAGAGAAGATGAAGTTAGACGGTACAAAAGTAGAGAAAATGGAATCAGACACTACACAACTAGAAAAGATGGAGTCGGACAGTACAAAAGTACAGAAGATGGAGTCGGACAGTACAAAAGTACAAGAGATGGAGTCAGACAGTACAAAAGTATAGGAAGTGGAGTCTGACAGTACAAAAGTACAAGAAGTGGAGTCGGACAGTACAAAAGTACAAGAAGTGGAGTCGGACAGTACAAAAGTACAGGAGGTGGAGTTGGATAGTACAAAAGTACAGGAGGTGGAGTCGGACAGTACAAAAGTACAGGAGGTGGAGTCGGACAATACAAAAGTACAGGAGGTGGAGTTGGACAGTACAAAAGTACAAGAGGTGGAGTCGGACAGTACGAAAGTACAGGAGATGGAGTCGAACAGTACAAAAGTACAGGAGGTGGGGTCGAACAGTACAAAAATAGAGGAGATGAAACTGGGTAGTACAGAAGTGTAAATGAAGTAGGACAGTAAAAAAGCAAAAGAGATGGAGTCGGACTGTACAGAATGAGAGAATATGGAGTCGGACAGTACAAAAGCAGAGGAGATGGAGTCAGATAGAAAAGTACAGTGATCGGGTTTGAAAGTGAAGACACAACCATTCACCTCCGTCTACTTTCATTATTATATAAAATATCCGCCCAGTTTGGCTGTGTGGATTCTGAAACAAGAAGAAACACATAAACATAAATGACGAAGAAACACATAAACATAAATGACGAAGAAACACATAAACATAAATGACGAAGAAACACATAAATATAAATGACGAAGAAACACATAAACATAAATGAAACACATAAACATAAATGACGAAGAAAAACATAAACATAAATGACGAAGAAACACATAAACATAAATGACGAAGAAACACATGAACATAAATGAAAATAGGTTATAATTTAGGTTAGTTTGTAATGTAGCTTCTCTCTTCTTTCCTCAAAATCTCGAACCAGCAAGGAGAAATAACACTTTTATCTATGTGTCAATGAACCATGCCCTGTTTTGCATTTACACCGTCATCTCTGTAAACGAATCATATCAAGATAAGACCATCTGTACGGTAACTTGTGTCAGTGGACCGTGTCTGGAAAGACCTTGTTCTATGTAAGCTGGAATCATCAATTAATGATGAGAAATCATGACATAGGAATTAAACATGCTCCTTGCCATGCAGTACACATTTACCAAAGAAAAAGGTTCACGCCTTCATTCATTCATTAATTTACATGTCCCTTGTGGAACTTTGCCTCCCTAACAGCACCCCTGTAGGCCTCTCGGTTGTGAGCAAGATGGCCTGCTGCTGATGCATCCATTTGCAGATCATCAACGATGTCTTGCAGCCATCTTCGCCTTGGTCTTCCTCTCTTTCTTTTTCCCATTATGTACCCTTCCAAGACAGTTTTCTCTAGATTATCATGACGTTTAATGTGTCCAAAATATTTAAGTTTTCTCTCTTTAATCCACTTTATTAGCCAGCCTTCTTCAAAATTAAGTTCTTGTAGTATGGATATATTTGTTCTTTTTTGTGTCCATGATATCTGAAGAACTCTTCTGTAGCATCTACATTCAAAGGCATTTATGTGTTTCTCAGCTGTTTTGTTAAGTGTCCAAGTCTCACAGCATATGTTGCGATGAGAAAGATGCATGGCCTTAAAAATCTTATTTTTGTAGTTCTGTTTGTTCCTCTCCACAGCTTCTTTAGTTGTTTTACTTTCTGAAGAGCAATAGATGTCCTCCTTTTAATTTCCCTCATTGTATCTCCATTACTAGTTAGTAGTGATCCAAGATATTCAAAACTCTCCACTAATGTAGGTTCACGCCTACATTAGTTTAATATTGTATTCAACAACTTTCTAACAAAATAAACCAGCATTTTCATCCTTCCCTCGGGTCAAAGGTTAATAAAATGAAATCTCAGATCCAATTATGTAAGATCTGTAAGGGAAGGGGGAGTGAATATGCGGAAGAGCTCCGAGAGAATTGATGTGGCTTGACCTGGTCAGTGTCTGAATTTGGGACGTCTGCCCATGCTTCTTCTTCTATATAGAAAGAGGCTTATTCGAGAAGACTGTGTGGTATAACTGAATGTATTCGTTTTTTTGTTATTTCTTCTTCTGCGTTGTTCAGAATGTTTATTGTAGTCACGGATCCAGCTTCGTGTGGGATATTGGCTTTCATCCAAATACTGTGGTGGTGGTGGTGGTGGTGGTGGTGGTGGTGTCTGCATAGTGTTTCCCCCCGACTGGTTTTATTGTTTTGTATAATGTGTTACGTTTCGTAAATGTCGAGGAGGATGGAGAGTATTTAAGTCAGCGCTGGACTTCCGGTGTACGATAAATAGCATTAGCGTTACATAACTTTAAAGATACTTCAGTATATATCATTTATACTATTGTTGTGTTATTTAGCTGAATCGGTTTCTTGTGCCCATCCATCTATCCATCCATCTATCTATCCATCCATCCATCCATCCATCCATCCATCCATCCATCCATCCATCCATCCATCCGTCCATCCGTCCATCCATCCATCCATCCATCCATCTATCTATCCATCCATCCATCCATCCATCCATCCATCCATGACCTTAGTCGGCCATCGGCTAAACAACCACCGCCCAATACGCCCTGTGACGTCTTGCAGGGAAGCAGTAAATTCTCTCCACCTCTCACGGTCTGCAGCCAGCCTTTATACTGAGCCCCAGCTGTGCTGCATGCTACTCATTCCCGCTTCCACAGTTCTCCGCCAATTAGCCTTTGGTCGGCCCCTCTTTTTCCCCTGGGGTGACCATCTCATGCCTGTTTTAGTGATGTTGCTTTGGTCTCTTCGGAGCACGTGACCGGTCCAGCGTTTTCCTTTTACTATTATGATATACATAACTTCTGGGTGACTGGCTGGATTCGAACTAGCGACCTTCTCCACAGGAGACGAAATGTCCTAACCACTTCACCACTTTGGTGCTCGTTATTTAATATATAAGAATTTAAAATAATAATATATTAAAGTAAGGGGCCGGCTAGCGTAGTGGTTAGAGCACTCGTCTAGCAACCAAATGGTCGAGGGTTCGAATCCCCAGCTGAGCGGGATTTTTTTTCCGACCAATACGGCCCTGAGGTCGACCCAGCCTCGTAAAATTGGTACCAGAGAAAATCTGGGAAGTAAAGGCAGCGAGGAAAGGAACTGGTCACCCTACCTCATACGCTGATGACCCAGCATAATGAGGTCTCTAACGCTTCACCCCCTACGGCATTTGAAATGCTATGGGAATATCTTTACTTTTTTTACAGCGTAATAGACCATCGCCGCAAGGAACCAAGAGCGAGACCTTTTCTAGATATGCTTGTTTGTTTCCTTCTGTCTTGATGCTTCTTTTTCACAGCCTTATATAGAAAATGAAAGTCGGTCTGTTACTAGAGCTGTCTACATTCTTCTTATATGTTCCATTCTTTCTCTCGCTGAGTTGGGGTGATTATTCTCGTCTTTGTGTTTCACAGACCTCTTTTCGTGTGTTGAGGTAGTGAGAATTTTCTGGACTGGCTAATCTGGACCTGCTCTTGTACGGCCCGCTCTTAACGCTTCCGCTGTAGTAGCGTAGTAGCTACAGGAGTGTTCTTTCTTTCTTTTTTCTTTTTTTCTTTCTTTCTTTCTTTCTTCAAAATTTCGAACCAGTCAGTCAGTCATTTGCATGTCCCTTGCGGAACTTTGCCTCGTTAACAGCTCTCCTCTAGGCATCTGATGCATCCATTCGCAGATCATAAACGGTGTCTTGCAGCCATCTTCGCCTTGGTCTTCCTCTCTTTCTTTTTCCCATTATGTACCCTTCCAAGACTGTCTTCTCTAGATTATAATGATGTTTAATATGTCCAAAATATTTAAGTTTTCTTTGTTTAATCTTCTCTACCAGCCAAACTTCTTCAATATTAAGTTATTGTAGTATGGATATATTTGTTCTTTCTTTGTGTCTATGATATATGAAGGACCAGCAAGGAGAAATAACACTTTTTTCTGTGTGTCAACGAACCATGCCTGGACAAGACACTGTTTTGCATCTACACCGTCATCTCTGTAAGCGAATCATATCTGGATAAGACCGTCTGTACGGTAACCTGTGTCAGTGAACCATGTCTGGAAAGACCCTTGTTCTACGTCTACACTGTCGTCTGCGTTAGTGAACTGTGTCTGGAAAAACCCTTGTTCTACGTCTGCACTATCGTCTGTGTTAGTGAACTGTGTCTGGAAAGATCTTTGTTCTACGTCTGCACTATCGTCTGTGTCAGTGAGCCGTGTGTGGAAAGATCTTTGTTCTACGTCTGCACTGTCGTCTGTGTCAGTGAGCCGTGTCTGGAAAGATCTTTGTTCTACGTCTGCACTATCGTCTGTGTCAGTGAACTGTGTCTGGAAAAACCCTTGTTCTACGTCTGCACTATCGTCTGTGTCAGTGAACCGTGTCTGGAAAAACCCTTGTTCTACGTCTGCACTATCGTCTGTGTCAGTGAACCGTGTCTGGAAAGACCCTTGTTCTACGTCTGCACTATCGTCTGTGTCAGTGAACCGTGTCTGGAAAGACCCTTGTTCTACGTCTGAACTATCGTCTGTGTCAATGAACCGTGTCTGGAAAGACCCTTGTTCTGCGTCTGCACTATCGTCTGTGTCAATGAACCGTGTCTGGAAAGACCCTTGTTCTACGTCTGCACTATCGTCTGTGTCAGTGAACCGTGTCTGGAAAGACCCTTGTTCTACGTCTGAACTATCGTCTGTGTCAATGAACCGTGTCTGGAAAGACCCTTGTTCTGCGTCTGCACTATCGTCTGTGTCAGTGAACCGTGTCTGGAAAGACCCTTGTTCTACGTCTGCACTGTCGTCTGTGTCAGTGAACCGTGTCTGGAAAGACCCTTGTTCTACGTCTGCACTGTCGTCTGTGTCAGTGAACCGTGTCTGGAAAGACCCTTGTTCTACGTCTGCACTATCGTCTGTGTCAGTGAACCGTGTCTGGAAAGACCCTTGTTCTACGTCTGCACTATCGTCTGTGTCAGTGAACCGTGTCTGGAAAGACCCTTGTTCTACGTCTGCACTATCGTCTGTGTCAGTGAACCGTGTCTGGAAAGACCCTTGTTCTATGTCTGCACTATCGTCTGTGTCAGTGAACCGTGTCTGGAAAGACCCTTGTTCTACGTCTGCACTATCGTCTGTGTCAGTGAACCGTGTCTGGAAAGACCCTTGTTCTATGTCTGCACTATCGTCTGTGTAAGCTAATTGTGGCTAAAGAAAAGCATGCTACATGCACACGGAGCTCCTAAAAACATGCTGCCATTTTTCCTGTGGGTAAGGAAAATGTGTGTGTGCGGGGGGGGGGGGGGGGGGGGGGTGGAGGTGGAGGTGGGGAAGGGGGGTTTGCAAGGAGCTTATTGACCCTACGATATTGATGGGCCTCCTGGTAAACCCAATTCTTAGATCGGACCTGCGGACTGAAAAATAGAGTGACCAGACAAAAAAATAAAACAACTGTATCTCATTCTTTGCCTGATTTGATTCTCATTCTGTAGATTTCCCTTGTGGTGTTAGATGTGAAGAACCCATTCACGCAAATGCAGGGAGAGAATCACCCATCCTATCAATCAGCAAATCATTTACATCAGTTTTGTGGTGTCTTCTTATCATCTTGTGCCGTCTCTCCAGAGAGAGAGAGAGAGAGAGAGGGAGGGAGAAGATTGGCTACAGTAGATCTTCAGATCACTGTGTCTCTTGCTCTCTCTGGTTGCGTCTGGGCCAAGCCTGATCTTATTCATCTCTTCAACCCGTTACATAGTTGTAATGTTTGTCACCAATTACATAGTTGTAATGTTTGTCACCAATTACATAGTTGTAATGTTTGTCACCAATTACATAGTTGTGATGTTTGCCACCCATTACATAGTTGTGATGTTTGCCACCCGTTACATAGTTGTGATGTTTGCCACCCGTTACATAATTGTGATGTTTGCCACCCATTACATAGTTGTGATGTTTGCCACCCATTACATAATTGTGATGTTTGCCACCCATTACATAATTGTGATGTTTGCCACCCATTACATAATTGTGATATTTTCCACCCATTACATAGTTGTGATGTTTGCCACCCATTACATAGTTGTGATGTTTGCCACCCATTACATAGATGACTGCCACCTTGCTCTTGTCGATCTATTCTTGTGGGGTGTGTAGTTTTATGCTAATAAATGAGTAAACGAGAAGAACAACAGAAGACGATGTTGAGTAACAGAGGGCTCACTTGAGCAAGAGCGGGAAAAAAAGACCGAAGGGAACCGCTTTCGGAATCCCTATGTGCCTTGGCCACCCAATGGTTCAGAGGCCGATGAGTAAACAGTATAATAAATAGTATTCATTCATTCATTCATTTGCATGTCCCTTGCGGAACTTTGCCTCCCAAACAGCTCTCCTGTAGGCCTCTCGGTTGTGACCAAGATGGCCTGCCGCTGATGCATCCGTTTGCAGATCATCAACGATGTCTTGCAACCATCTTCGCCTTGGTCTTCCTCTCTTTCTTTTTCCCATTATGTACCCTTCCAAGACGGGTATAATAATATCATAGTATAATAAATAATAATAATAATAATAATACATTTATTTCTCTAGGCTGAAGCTGAAGCAAGGAACCGACTCATTGACCCGGGGGGGGGGGGGGTGCTCTTGGTTTTGGCGAACAGTAACAGGAAAAAAAGATACTTCTAGGGCTGGGAAGTACTTGACAGTTCTTCCGCTCATGTTGAGTGTGGGGACAGCAGCTTTTAGCTGGCGAGTTTGTGAACTACATGTTTGTGGGTGGAAGAGGGGGGAGGAGGGCAAATATTTATCTCACATGACCTACTCAAGTGTCAAGTGAAGCGGAAAATCTCGTGTGTTTCTTGTCTTTTCTCCCCCAGGCCTGGCTCGTCTGTTTGTTTAGATACACTGGATCTGGGCGTTTTTAACTTAACAACTGTGCTGTGTTTGGCCAGATGTGTCTGGCATTTGCTTTAGAGTTTACTACAGTACATCAAGTAAAGCTTAACATATATAGGATATCATTTTGGCCAATCTTCAGGATATTTGATTGTTCTTGTGTAGACAGTGCGCTGTACATTATTTCTTCTGCTGGAATTGTGGAATGTCGCCTTCCAGATCATCGGCTTTTGGGTAATATGTCTTATGTGTACACGGGATACATAAAGTGCAGTAGATCTTTTTCAGTGTAACGTAAAACGGTATTCTAAAAGCAAGCATAGTTACCAGAGCGGAACATGTTTCAGTGGCGTGTACATAGTTGCGCTTAATGTTGCTTTAAGAACAATATTATGCATACTTTTGTTGATTATAGCGAATTCTTAGTACTTCAGAGATATTTTCTTCCATCCTCCTTTTAAGGCTGTAGACTAGTTCATGTGGTTTGCAGTTAATTGTATTGAAATTGGAAAAAAGGGGGGGGGGGGTGCTAATGGTAAAACTATATGACATATGTTTCCGACTCTTTTTGGCAGCGTATGTTTAAATCCGACTCAGCTAGTTTAACGTTTATACTGTGTACATTTAAGTCCGGCTCTAAGTCTAAGGCTTGGATTATGTATGTTTAAGTTCGACTCCATTAGTTTAACGCTTCGATTATGTATGTTTAAGTCCGACTCCACTAGTTTAACGCTTGGATTATGTATGTTTAAGTTCGACTCCATTAGTTTAACGCTTCGATTATGTATGTTTAAGTCCGACTCCATTAGTTTAACTCTTGGATTATGTATGTTTAAGTTGACTCCACTAGTTTAACTCTTGGATTATGTATATTTAAGTCCGACTCCACTAGTTTAACTCTTGGATTATGTATGTTTAAGTTGACTCCACTAGTTTAACGCTTGGATTATGTATGTTTAAGTCCGACTCCACTAGTTTAACGCTTGGATTGCGTATGTTTGAGTCCGACTCCACTAGTTTAACGCTTGGATTATATATGTTTAAGTCCGACTTCACTAGTTTAACGCTTGGATTGCGTATGTTTAAGTCCGACTCCACTAGTTTAACGCTTGGATGGCGTATGTTTAAGTCCGACTCCATTAGTTTAACGCTTCGATTATGTATGTTTAAGTCCGACTCCAATGGTTCAGAGGCCGATGAGTAAACAGTATAATAAATAGTATTCATTCATTCATTCATTTGCATGTCCCTTGCGGAACTTTGCCTCCCAAACAGCTCTCCTGTAGGCCTCTCGGTTGTGACCAAGATGGCCTGCCGCTGATGCATCCGTTTGCAGATCATCAACGATGTCTTGCAACCATCTTCGCCTTGGTCTTCCTCTCTTTCTTTTTCCCATTATGTACCCTTCCAAGACGGGTATAATAATATCATAGTATAATAAATAATAATAATAATAATAATAATACATTATTCTCTAGGCTGAAGCTGAAGCAAGGAACCGACTCATTGACCCGGGGGGGGGGGGGTGCTCTTGGTTTTGGCGAACAGTAACAGGAAAAAAAGATACTTCTAGGGCTGGGAAGTACTTGACAGTTCTTCCGCTCATGTTGAGTGGGGGACAGCAGCTTTTAGCTGGCGAGTTTGTGAACTACATGTTTGTGGGTGGAAGAGGGGGGAGGAGGGCAAATATTTATCTCACATGACCTACTCAAGTGTCAAGTGAAGCGGAAAATCTCGTGTGTTTCTTGTCTTTTCTCCCCCAGGCCTGGCTCGTCTGTTTGTTTAGATACACTGGATCTGGGCGTTTTTAACTTAACAACTGTGCTGTGTTTGGCCAGATGTGTCTGGCATTTGCTTTAGAGTTTACTACAGTACATCAAGTAAAGCTTAACATATATAGGATATCATTTTGGCCAATCTTCAGGATATTTGATTGTTCTTGTGTAGACAGTGCGCTGTACATTATTTCTTCTGCTGGAATTGTGGAATGTCGCCTTCCAGATCATCGGCTTTTGGGTAATATGTCTTATGTGTACACGGGATACATAAAGTGCAGTAGATCTTTTTCAGTGTAACGTAAAACGGTATTCTAAAAGCAAGCATAGCTACCAGAGCGGAACATGTTTCAGTGGCGTGTACATAGTTGCGCTTAATGTTGCTTTAAGAACAATATTATGCATACTTTTGTTGATTATAGCGAATTCTTAGTACTTCAGAGATATTTTCTTCCATCCTCCTTTTAAGGCTGTAGACTAGTTCATGTGGTTTGCAGTTAATTGTATTGAAATTGGAAAAAAGGGGGGGGGGGTGCTAATGGTAAAACTATATGACATATGTTTCCGACTCTTTTTGGCAGCGTATGTATACATACCTTAATCTGTTTTGTTTTGTATACATACCTTAATCTGTTTTGTTATGTATACATATCTTGATCTGTTTTATTATGTAATTCTAAAAGTGGACACCTGCTTTCACAGTAGTTACTAAAAATATTTACACGCAGTAACACGGTTTCTATGGAGATGGGCTTATTAATCTCTGGTCTTTAAATGTACGTACAGATCGTATTTTTAGGTGGGATAAGTATCTTTCTCTGTTTAAATATCTTTCTGTGTAAATAAGTATCTTTTTCTGTGTTAAATAAGTATCTTTTACTATCTTCGTCGTAATTTGTTCCACTTCTCATTATATTTATGCCTTTACAAACTTTGGCTCAAACTATTGCAGCGTCCTACGATAGTTACCAGTGCTCTGGATATTACCAGACACGAGAGAATGAATGAATGAATAATCTTTATTTTTAAAGGGTAAAGAACTGGGCACTCAGGCCCGTCTTACATTCTGCCCTTCCTCACTCCATCTTTCATTCTTCCCACACACTTGATTGAGAGAGAGAGAGAGAGAGTGCATTTTGTGCGCGTAGTCTCTGGACAAATGTGTTCAATTGTTAGCTGAATGATATATGCAAGCTTTTACTGACGATTGCCAGCAACAAATCAGTCATCATTAATCCTTGTCGCACTCGTTGAATTCATAATTCACAAACAGAGCCTTAATCCGCCAAACGCTGGGTGATTATCTGTCTTCTGTCTTTCTGCCTGTCTCGAAATTTTGGACTTTTTTCTTGTGTGAAATGTCCGTCTTTACTGGATGGCGGTTTGGATGTTGTTAGCCTGAGCTTAGCTTAGATCCGGGAGGAAAATGCAGTTGGGGGGGGGGGGGGAACGATGTGAAGGCGAAAGCAACAGCGAATAGAGTGCCATGTGACGAACAATTAATGACTATTATTGCTGTTATATTGCTGTTAATAACTATTCCAAAGGGCAGTACCCAATCATTTGTGTTTTGTCTGTGTAATACAAAGTCATGCAGTAATATTTGAGACCACATCCCAGATGTGTATACTCTAGGGGAATCAAGCTATATATCTTGGAGATGCAAGGCATATGTCGGAGGAGACGGCGGGCGGGGGGGAGCTTTCTGAATTTTATCTTTGGGGCCCTGGGTGATGGTTAATAAATCGCTGATTATATTCTTTGCCTTTTCCCTGCCTCTCACTACGAGGGTCAGTTCTATAGCCTGTCTCTCACTACCTTTAGGAGGGTCAGTTCTATAGCCTGTCTCTCACTACCTTTAGGAGGGTCAGTTCTATAGCCTGTCTCTCACTACCTTTAGGAGGGCCAGTTCTATAGCCTGTCTCTCACTACCTTTAGGAGGGCCAGTTCTATAGCCTGTCTCTCACTACCTTTAGGAGGGCCAGTTCTATAGCCTGTCTCTCACTACCTTTAAGAGGGCCAGTTCTATAGCCTGTCTCTCACTACCTTTAGGAGGGCCAGTTCTATAGCCTGTCTCGGTCCTTGTGTAAACAGGGCCTCTGTGGGGTTGGATCAGGAGAGATTGGAGTAGGGGGGGGGGGTGTCGGTCCTGGAAATGGCACGGACCTGCTGGTCGGACTGGTAACAGTGACAGTGGTGACGGCTCTCGCCTCTGCACATAGGGCACCCCGCCCAGTGATGTTCAAGTACTATGCTGGGGTGGTCTGTCCGTTGCCGCCCCATCTCCCCCGAAGACTTATAAGGCCCCCCCCCAGACTACCTAACAACAGTTCCTGTGGACGAATAGAAACGACTCAGACTCCAGTAGTAAACATGAGCAACTTTATTCTCCCATTTGACACTTTGTAGGTCTCACTCGCTCTTGTCCTCCTTCTCTCTGTTGGTATCGTTCCGTACTACAGCTCTCAATCTCACCTGACTAAAAAAAAATAGTACGTTTGTCGTTAGCATTCTTTCTTCATCATTCGTCCTGCTCTAGTACTCTCTCCCCTCTCCTCTCTCTGTCCACCCTGCTCCTATTCTCTGAAACTTCTTTTTCTTCGTTCGCTTCTACCACCAAGACCGCCCCGTGATCCTACTGAATTTACTCCTGTGGTCCTCGATAGGTCCCGTGGTCCCCTGTAGTCCCCAAAAGGACCACACGAGATCCCAGAGAGGACCACAAGAGGTTCAGAGTATCGCGGGGCTTGAGCCAGTATTCTCGGTGGGTCGCAGGCCGCTACCTTCCTAGTTGTGACCTGGACGGAACTTTTGTCCAGGAGGACGAATCTGGGTTAAGCCGGTTTAGGCGTATTATCCCAGCATGGGCGTGTTTAGGACGTGACCGACCTCTAGAGCGGAGGTACCGTGTCATGAGTAATCATCAAGTGTCACCCATGGTGTAAGCCGGTTTAAGCATATTTCACAAGTATGGGTGATTATCGGACGTGGCTGGCCTCAAGACTAGAGGTGCCGTGGTATGGGTAGTTCTCGACTCGAGACTACTGGACATACAGATTAAACTTCACTTTATCCTTTCTATCACCTTCTCACAGCGGCGCTGCCCGTCAATCCTAGTCGCATTTTCTTCTTTGGCCGGGAGGAGTTTCGCTCCACGCGCGCCAGCCGAAGAATCTCGCCAGCAATGTCTTAGTTTAACCCCTGGGTTAAGCCGGTTTAGGCAATCTTCCCCAGTATGGGCGTGTATAGGACGTGTCCAGCCTCTAGAGTAGAGGTGACATGAATTTAGTAGTCCTGACCTCGAGACTACTGGTCACTTCACTTAATCCTTCATCTTTTTCCACGACAGCGCTGCGCGGCAACCCTAATCGCATTTTTCTTCATTGTCTGGAGGAGTTTCACCCCATGCACGGCAGCTGCAGAATCTCGTCAGCAGCGGGTTTTAAATCAGAGTTTTCCTTCTCCAAACATGACTCTCATCTACCTGAAGCGTCTGGTTTTCAGGCGCCAGATATTCGCTTTCGCCCCTTCTCCTGTCAGTTTGAACAGTTCTGCCACGAGAAAGCCAGGAGCTGGACTTGACTGTCCAAGGCTGTTTGAGACGCACGCCTTGGAGACATTTAATTGGAGTGGAGAGCGTATCCCTCACCTCACCTCCGGCTATAACAGTCCTTAGAACCTCTCTGGAGCTAAATTTAGCCCAGATACGTTCTGCTACCACTTATGTCTGTTTGGAAATTCATCCCGTTGATATCTTGAATGAAGTGCTCTTCTCATTCCCGGCTTGCTTTTTTAAAACTCACGTGACCAGCTCTGACGTCACTCTTTTATTTTGGGTTTCTTCCGGTTCCGTAACGTACGGTTACATTGTCCACAGTATGTGACTCATCCCCTTATCTTGCTTTTTCTATACATGTATATTATTACTCTAAAGCAGCGGTTCTCAAACTCTGTGGGGCGTAGAATCCTTTTCAGTAAAAGCTAGCATGGCGGATCCCAAGAGGACAAGGCGCTAATAAAATGAGAACTAGAAAAGAAGAGAAGGAAGAAAATGCAGAATTTATAGGACACTGTGACTGTAAAACGCCATCTTAACCGTACAATCAAGCATAAGACCAGGTACCTGCTTGTAACGTCGCGGAAGTAGCTTCTCTAACGATTTGCCACAGTCAGACGAGCAGATAAGACTGTGGTTCACTCCTTTGACTTAGGGCACTCACAAGCCAGTCGTACACTACTCTACAATCAAACGTGGAACTTCACACACCCCCCCCCCCCCCGTTTTCGTTACAAATGATAAGGATAGGAAGTAGAATCTTGCAGGGAGGCTCCAAAACAGGCGATTCTCCTTAAATCGGTCGTCGCGCGTGTTTTAAATAATTTCACGATATGACTGTCTTACCTACCAAACTTTAAGAGCCTCGGAATATGAATCATGGAAGCCCGGGGACGGGAAGGTGTTCACATGCAATTCAGTTTATTAAACGGATAATAATGAAAAAAAAATCTTGCAGAAATCCCGCGGACCCCCTAGTTAAATCCTGCGGACCTCGCGGGGGATCCGCGGGCCACACTTTGAGAAACCCTGCTCTAAGACTCTCGGCGGTGTCACCTGGGGTACGTACACTCCTCGGTGATCCTTCTTCCTTGTAAGAGATAGGAACGCTTAGGTAACTGTCTTGAAGGCAATGACAGGGTACGCTGTCGCATACTCTTGCTGGTCCATCGACGTCTATATATGTGCACAAACAGCGCAGAAGATAACGAGCTCCTTTTCCACGTTAAGGGTATTGGTTGTAGATCTGCTGCATCGAACACCTGCTAAGCTGGAAACTGCCTCTGAGGAACTGAGATATACATGTCCGTATGGCGAGGCACACCAGCTACTGTGTTCACTGGTATCAGTGTGTTAAAGCAAAAATATGAATCCCGTTATGTATGGCACTTTGCACGAGATCCGAACGAGGATGAGTAAATTGAGTGTTTGTCTGTTTTCTGATTCTCTTCTCAATTTTCTTCAAGTAGCTGAAGCCAATGGAAACTGCCTAACTTGGGTTTTTGTCTGTTTTTTACTCTCACAGACACTTTTGTGTATAAACTTTAGTCAAGGCATATATGAGCATACATATATGTACACGGATGCGCGGCAAGGTGGAGAGTAATTGTGATGCAGTACCAGGGGTATGTTTGATTATGGTGTACCTAAAGAACTTTCATTTGGATTCCCTAAAGATACATTTCTTCTTGCTTTCTGCGCGTTTATGTGGGTAGAGTTAGCGTGCCTGTCTTTATTACCGCCGTATCGATATCTCCTTGTGTAAAAAACAAAATTTCGCACGAAATGATCTCATTTCCCTCCCTCCCTCTCTCCCCTCTTTCTCTCTCTCTCTCTCCAGTGGCCAAAGGTGAGAATATTTATCATCCTACGTTATGAAAGCTTGTCTTTCTGCTGTTCAGCCCCATACAAAGTCATATAATAACAGAACAGTGTTTCTTTAGCAAAGATGGCTTGTTTGGTTTTTTTTTTAAAGACAAAGAGCCACTTCTATATTTTCAAATACTGTATTTCTTTATTTTAAACCTCATTCAACTTTTTGTAGTATAAGATTACGCTGTCAATCGTGTGTCATCATCATCATCATCATCATCATCATCAGTCCTCTCTACTGTCAGTGGAACATAAAGCATCAGCATAGGTTCCCCCGCCAATCCTTTCTAAAGCAAGTCGGGATACCTCAAAGCATGTCTTTCTGGTTTCCTTTAGTTCTTCCTAAGCACGTAGCGTATACAGTGAAGTATATTCTACTGTCTCCCTCTATGTAAGCAGACATATTTAGCTTATAGACGTGGTTATGTATTTCTTGGATAGATAGCCCTTTCAAGCTATATATATATATCATAATGTTATTATTTAGAGGTGCCGATCAGATAAGTGTTTATATTATAGAGACGCCTATAAGATAAGTGCATGTATTACAGGGGCGCATATCAGATACGTGTCTACATATAGAGACACCTATCAGATAAGTGTCTACATATAGAGGCGCCTATCAGATATGTGTCTACATATAGAGACACCTATCAGATAAGTGTCTACATATAGAGGCGCCTATCAGATATGTGTCTACATATATAGGCACCTATCAGATAAGTGTCTACATATAGAGGCGCCTATCAGAAATGTGCCTACATATATAGGCGCCTATCAGATAAGTGTTTACATATAGAGGCGCCTATCAGATAAGTGTCTACATATATGGGCGCCTATCAGATAAGTGTCTACATATATGGGCGCCTATCAGATAAGTGTCTACATATAGATAAGGTGCCAGTGCCCATAATGACCTGTGGGCACACAAGAGGATGATGTGGTCAGCGTCACGCTTGACCGTCTTTTCTTCACCAACTCCAGAAGAATCCAGATAATCCCTCTTACAGCTGGTTATTGAGATGCTTCCGGCAGGATTCGAACCACCAACCTTTCTCATGAGAAATGAGTGTTACATTTATTAGAATCAAAACGACCCCCTCTATTGTATTTGAATTCAGAGTTGTAATCACGAGTGCATGTGGAACTATACTGAACTCTCTCTGTCTCTCTCTGTCTCTCTGTCTCTCTTTAAACCTCTCTGACTCTCTCTGTGCCTCTCTGTCTCTGTCTGTCTCTGTCTGTGTCTCTCTCTGTCTCTGTCTGTCTCTCTGTCTCTCTCTCTGTTTCTGTCTGTCTCTCTGTCTCTCTCTGTCTCTGTCTGTCTCCCTGTCTCTCTCTGTCTTTTTCTGTCTCTATGTCTGTCTCTCTGTCTGTCTCTCTCTCTGTCTCTGTCTGTCTCTGTCTGACTCTCTCTGTCTCTGTCTGTCTCTCTCTGTCTGACTCTCTCTGTCTCTGTCTGACTCTCTCTGTCTCTCTCTGTGTCTCTCTCTGTCTCTGTCTGACTCTCTCTGTCTCTCTCTGTCTGTCTCTGTCTCGCTCTGTCTCTCTCTGTCTGTCTCTGTCTCGCTCTGTCTCTGTCTGTCTCTGTCTGACTCTCTCTGTGTGTCTCTCTCTCTGATCCAGGCCAATCAGGCGAGAAAGAAGTTGCTTGCCGGTTTGTATCACATGCGTTGTCCGATGACCAAAAACATCAGCGTGTTGAGTTCGCAAAAGGCATCATGAAAACGTGTCGCAGAAATAATCATTTCTTAACTTTGATTGTTGAAGAGGATGGAACATGGATTTTCCGCTATGATCACACAGCTAAACGCCAAAAAAAAAAAAAGGATGGAACATGGATTTTCCGCTATGATCACACAGCTAAACGCCAAAGTGCTCAGTGGAAGTCATCATCATCATCAAAAGGCAGAAAATTTGTCTTCAAAAGTCGAAAGTGAAGACAATGTTGGTATGCTTCTACGACAGCAAAGGAGTTATTCACAAAGAATTTATTCCAGCTGTACAGACTGTCACTGCCAAAGTTTATTTAAGTATTTTGAGTCGCCTATTGAAAGTGATTCTCCGAGTCCGACCCGAGTATTCAACACCTGGCAGTTTTTTCCTTCTTCATTATAATGCACCGGCTCATCTGGCGATAGTTGTACAGGAATTTTTGGCTCCAAAACAAGCGTGTGTTCTCAACCATCTACCCTGTTCCCCAGATTTGTCTCCCTGCCATTATTTTCTGTTCCCAAAATTAATGTTACCATTGAAAGGACGCTTCTTTGACGATACTGATGACATCCAAAAGGTCATAACATCGAGTTTAAGGGCCATACCAACAGAAGAACTGCAGAGGCCGTTCCAGTGTGTGTTAGATAGTGCCACTCGCTCTATCAACGCACAAGGGGCTTACTTTGAATAAAGTACAGGTTACATCTTCAACTGTTGTTTATTTTATTTTTAATGGAATTAGTCTCATTACTTAACTGTCGGACCTTGTAGAAACGATTTCATTAGTATCTATGCTCTGAAGGTTATACTGAAGAAATGAATGGAACACTTACGTATATTTCCATAGTGCAATGATTGAAGATCCCACGAAAGCAATGCATGAACACTTTGAAAAATCTGGAGAGAAATATACTTCAGAAAAAGGAGATTGACATATGTTGGTCACGTGATGAGAAGAAACAGTCAGAGAATCCCAAAATAAGCTATCAAGTGGAACACAACAGGCCGAAGAAAAAGAGGTCGATCATGTGAAAATCTGAAGAGGACATTGCTAAGAGAGACCAATTTAGCAGGCATAAAATCCCTTGATGAGGTTGAAAAGCTCGCCTAAAAAAGGAAAACTTGGCGAACTACCATGCGAGCCCTATGTGAAGTTTAACGGCGTGGGAAGGATGTAAGATGGTTTAGAATGGACAATTTAAATTGTTCAGATTTTTTTAAAATTGGAAATCCAGAACTAATTATACAGAGCAAGAATACCGATTTAACGAGTATGCTAAAGATATGGGGTAGAAATGTCGACTTTTGTAGGGGAAGCCATAAATATCGATCATATGACTATGGTTATTTTTTTGTCACCTACAACAATGTTTATTCCCATGTGGCGCTGGGAGCTTGATAGGTGATCGGTGGCAGCGTAGTCGATTTGTTGTTAAGTGCTATCTTTTAAATAAACTAAAATAAAAAAATGAAGGTTTCACAGCACTGCGTTATTAAACATAGGATGGGGTCCGCAACTTAGATGTAGATGGAGAAGTAGTCATTGGATGTAAAAAAAAAAAAAATGTTGGGAAACACTCGTCTACAACACATGAAGTTCTAAAAAAAACACACACTTTTTAAAACAACGGACCTTAAAACGAAACAAAATGTATGAAACAGAAACACAAACTATGAACGAAACAAATTATCGCTTTTTCCAAAAGCGGAAGGATATCATTAAAAAATAGAACAGAAATCTCTTTGAGCGTACCAAAAATATCTACGAATGAAAAGACGTAAATTTATTCCGGTCCATGTAACCCGGTGAAACAGAAACTCCACGTTCTGTATCACTACGCGCTGACTGTTTACCGACTCTTGCGGTGCGGAATGTTATTGTTTACTGCAATATTCAGGTCAAGGAACACTTTGTTTTTCTGCCTTGGTTAATGTCATACATTGACCTCTGACTTCACTCATGTAATTTTATTTTCTTCATAATGAAATATCTAGAGCAGTAAACAAATAATGTAAGCCATTATTTGCAGTACACATAGAACTAAGACCATCAACTTGTTGCCAGTGCTGTACACTCGAGCTGCCTGCAGATGTACACAATAATGATCATAACTGACAGTCTTGGCTTTCTCGTGTCCATGGAATTAGACAAGTAATGGGAGCAATATCCTTCTTTGTTAAAAAGCAACGTTAACTCGGTTCTTCATTCCATGTGATCTTTGACAAGATCTTCGTCATCCTCAGGTTTAGCTATAAAGAACCACAGTTTACATTTACAGAGAGACACAATGACACCAGCAGCAGCAATAGCAGGTTATTCGACCTTCACTTCTCCTTGATCTATCTCACAACTCAACGGAAAAAAAACATACCTATGATCTTTCCTGGTTGATCTCATGTCCAATATATGCCAGTTTTGCGTCTAATTCCTCCCTTGATTAGCTTTGTTTTTTTCCTACTTCAGTTCGTTAAGACGTTATTTATTCCCTACATGTTTTTTTTCCATCATTTTGTATGTGCTGACAAAGCAAAATACAAGCGAAATATAAGCGAAATCCAAGCAAAATCAATAGAAAGAAGGAAAATAAGCATCGGTCCTGAAAAAAGCACTCTTCAAACTGTTGCATAACGGCCACTATTGCTACGTAGAGTAGCTCTAATGATATTTAAAGGCTTTTCAGAATTGTAGCGATATTACATCAGTTTTAAAGTATGTATATATTTTTTTTACAACAGAACATAGAGTGGAATTGAATTCTTCAAGCGGACTTGCTTTTCTCTTTCTTCAGAAGCACGAAATCGTTGGTTTGTTATTTGTGTTTGCTTTCATCCTAGCTGGCCGCGTGGTTAGAAGCTCAGTCTACTGATCCGGTGGAGATCTTTCTCTGGTACCACCACACCAGAAAGACCCCGGGGTCCACCCATCCTCTGTAAATGAGCACCAGAGAAATCTGGGAAGGTAAATGCGGCCAGGCGTGATACTGACCACATCACATATTCAAATGCCGAAGGTCATGGAAAATATGGGCCTAACACTGTATTCCCAGTAAGCCTTAATGGCGTGGAAGCGGGGATTTTACCTTGATCTTACATCGTTGTGGAGTCGATACTACAAAACATTAAACTCCGGTTCCTTTACTTCCGGTTCCTTTACTTCCGGTTCCTTTACTTTCGGTTCCTTTACTTTCGGTTCCTTTACTTTCGGTTCAGACTCTGAACCCACTCAGTGTTTTCCTTCAGCTTAGAGTTTTTTGTTTTGTTCTTTTTTTCTACTGTCCAGATCCTTGATAGATAACACGATAGAAATAGTGAGTCCACTCAAGATTCCTTTCCCCTCTACCAGCTTGACTCCAGAGCCAAAACCTTGGAAACCTATGTGAAATTGTGACTGCTGTTTATAGGGAAATTTTCTTGCAGTTTATTGCTGTTTATAGGGACATTTTCTTGCAGTTTATTGCTATTTATGGGGAAATTTTCTTGCAGTTTGTCGCTGTTTATAGGGAAATTTTCTTGCAGTTTCTTGCTGTTTATAGGGAAATTTTTTTGCAGTTATTGCTATTTATAGGGAAATTTTTTTGCAGTTATTGTTATTTATAGGGAAATTTTCTTGCAGTTTGTTGCTGTTTATAGGGAAATTTTCCTGCAGTTTATTTTCTAACAACAAAAAAAAAAAACAAACCAAAAAGCAACAAAAAACAAAAAAAGAGTTCTGACCTCTGTTCTTCTCCATCCATTTTCTGTCTTTGCTCTGTCTTCTTTTGTTTCTTCAGTTGTCCGCGCATATTTATGAGCAGGAAGTCACTGATCCGCTTTAAATCCGCATCAGAGACATGTATTTGGAAAACGAAAAGCCGTAAATAATCTCTAGTTTAATATACCAGTAACTGAGCGCATTGCGAATATTTCAATCTAATCACTGAAACTACCAACAGGCGGGATATTGTCACTGTTAACAAATTCCATCTGAATTTTTTTTTTATTAAAAAAAAAAAAATTGTCGTTTTTACTTGGCAGTTTCCTTGCATGTTTGTAGTATTTTCTAATGCTTTTATATGCCAAGAGCCTACCGACTCGAAATCATGATCTTTTGTCCACTTCTGATCAGGAGCTAGGTCGGTTCTATACTGGGTAGGATACAGTACGGAGAGTGCGATGAGCTGCCACAGTGAAAGAAAGAATTTCATTGGTCTGCTCTCATCACGTGACCAGGATAAGGCAGTAAACCCCGTTCTTCCACCAGAAAACAATAGAACATCTTTCTTTTTTCCAAAAATGAATTTACCCCCCCCCCCCAAAAAAAAAAAAGAGCCGAAAATATTGTTTTTAAAAATTCATCTTTGACCGTCAGCTTCTCAGCCAGAGATGCTCTGGTCCGCCTAGCTATACGATGGTGCCTAAGATGCTATGGTCAGCCCAGCTATACGAGGATGTGTAAGATGCTATGGTCAGCCCAGCTATACGAGGATGTGTAAGATGCTATGGTCAGCCCAGCTATACGAGGATGTGTAAGATGCTATGGTCAGCCCAGCTATACGTGGGTGTGTAAGATGCTATGGTCAGCCCAGCTATACGAGAGTGTGTAAGATGCTATGGTCAGCCCAGCTATACGAGAGTGTGTAAGATGCTATGGTCAGCCCAGCTATACGTGGGTGTGTAAGATGCTATGGTCAGCCCAGCTGTACGAGGATGTGTAAGATGCTATGGTCAGCCCAGCTATACGAGGATGTGTAAGATGCTATGGTCAGCCCAGCTGTACGAGGATGTGTAAGATGCTATGGTCAGCCCAGCTATACGAGGGTGTGTACTATGTTCTTGTCAGCCCAGCTATACGAGGGTGTGTACTATGTTCTTGTCAGCCCAGCTATACGAGGGTGTGTACTATGTTCTTGTCAGCCCAGCTATACGAGGGTGTGTACTATGTTCTTGTCAGCCCAGCTATACGAGGGTGTGTACTATGTTCTTGTCAGCCCAGCTATACGAGGGTGTGTACTATGTTCTTGTCAGCCCAGCTATACGAGGGTGTCTAAGATGGTCTGGTCAGCCCAGCTGTACGAGGGTGTGTACTATGTTCTTGTTAGCCCAGCTGTACGAGGGTGTCTAAGATGGTCTGGTCAGCCCAGCTATACGAGGGTGTGTACTATGTTCTGTTAGCCCAGCTATACGAGGGTGTGTACTATGTTCTTGTTAGCCCAGCTATACGAGGGTGTGTACTATGTTCTTGTTAGCCCAGCTATACGAGGGTGTACTATGTTCTTGTTAGCCCAGCTATACGAGGGTGTGTACTATGTTCTTGTTAGCCCAGCTATACGAGGGTGTGTACTATGTTCTTGTTAGCCCAGCTATACGAGGGTGTGTACTATGTTCTTGTTAGCCCAGCTATACGAGGGTGTGTACTATGTTCTTGTCAGCCCAGCTGTACGAGGGTGTCTAAGATGCTTTGGTCAGCCCAGCTATACGAGAGTGTCTATGATGCTCTGGTCAGCCCAGCTATACGTGGGTGTGTAAGATGCTCTGGTCAGCCCAGCTGTACGAGAGTGTCTATGATGCTCTGGTCAGCCCAGCTATACGAGAGTGTCTATGATGCTCTGGTCAGCCCAGCTATACGAGAGTGTCTATGATGCTCTGGTCAGCCCAGCTATACGAGGGTGTGTAAGATGCTCTGGTCAGCCCAGCTGTACGAGGGTGTACCTGACTTCTCCTGAGGCCAAAGAAGGAAAGGTGGCCTGACGTGGTACTGACCATGTCGCCCTAGTGTGTGCTGATAGGTCGAGGAAAATAGAGACGCGAACACTGTGCCACCTCTATTCCTCAGCAGAATATACCAGTGAGCTATCTTTACATATTATATTAATAAAACGTATAAATAAAAACACGCTGATGTTCGGGGCTGACAAAGAAATGAACTATGCACTTGATAAATGACATAAAAGAGAACAACTTCCTTAGGCACTTAACACGCTTAAGCTGAATTATACGTGGAGTTTACGCGCTTAAGATGAACTATACGTGAATATTTACGTGGATGAACAAAATACATCATTGATGAAACCTTGGTTTTGTGCATTTTTTTCCTAGAAGAAGACAAAGGTAGTAGTCAGTGAAACCTTCTATAGATACCAAATAAATTAATCAATTTGACCAGAATATACATAGAGGAAGCACAAAATATACTAATATATAAAGGAAGAATGTCAGAACCCTTCTATATAAGAACTGGCGATAAGAACAAGGTGATACCTTATCTCCATTACTATTCAGCCTAGTACTAGAAAAAGTAATCAGAAAAGTGAAAGAAGAAAGCCGTACAGAAGCACAAGCTAAACTACTAGGATACGCTGACGACATCGACCTAGTGGTGGAAACTGCAAGAAGTCATCAACACCTGCATACACCTGAGAGATGTGGCACTAAAAGTCGGCTTGACCATTAGCCAAGATAAGACATAGTATATGAAGATATCAAGAGACCAGAAGCAGAATGATCCAGATTATATAAATGTTGGAGATATGATTATTAGGAAAGCAAAAACATATAAATAATATGAAGGGACAAAGTTCAACAGAAACAACATAGTAAGCGAGGAAATTGAAAGCAGAGTACAGACAGGGAATAAAATATACTTTGCCTTGCAACACTTGTTCAAAATCCAAAATCTTGTCCCAAAACACCAAAATAACAATCTACAAAACTATAATAAGACCAATCGTCATGTATGGATTAGAAACGTGGAGTACAAAAAAGAAAGATGAACAACAATTACAGATCTTTGAGAGCAAGATCCTAAGAAGAATCTTTGGGCCCATAAAGGATACCAACAGTGGAGAATGGAGAGCTAGAAAGAACACTGAACTGAACAGCTTATTTAAATCCCAACGAATATAAATATCTTGAAACTGAACAGACTACGCTGGCTGGGGCTTGTAGAAAGAGTGCAAGAGAACAGACATGGGAAATGATATATGCACAAGAGATGAGGGAAACAAGACCAAAGGATGGAAAGACAAGACAGAATATGATATAAAAGAAATTAGTGTTACCAACTGGATAGAGAAGATTAGGAATAGAGAGGAATGGAGGCGAACTTTATCTGCAGCAATGAGCCTTAATGGCCCGGATAGCTGAATAATAATAATAATAATAAGAAGAAAAACAAGAAGAAGAAGAAGAAGAAAATGAAGAAGAAGAATACATATACAACATTATACATGCATCCTTATTTTTTTTTAGCCCTGGAGCTGTCGTTGTCTTCAATGCGCTTCTCTGTTCTCATTCTTTAGCTCCCTTTCTTTATTCTCTCTCTCTGTCCTCTCCCCGTCTCTCTCTGTCCCTGTCTCTCTGTCTCTCTCTGTCTCTGTCTCTGCCTGTCTCTGTCTCTCCCTGTCCCTGTCTCTCGCTGTCTCTGTGTCTCTCTGTCCCTGTCTCCCTCTGTCTCTCTCTCTCTCTGTCTTTGTCTCTGTCTCTTTCTCTCTTATAAGTGCACCATGCACATCTTTATAAATTCAGGCATGACTGACCCCTGGAATCTACTCAGTTTCCTTTCTTAGGCGTACATCCGATACCCCCTATATCGATTGTATCTTCTTCATTTCCCTTACGTCCCCTGGGCTAGATTACAGCGCTGAGTTACGCTGTGTTAGACTGATGGTCGGGCTATTAGAGTCAGGGAAATGGAGCTCCTTGAAAATTTATGCCAGTGTTTCTCAACCTTTTGTGCTCTTGCTTCTTACATTCTCTTACCCCCCCCCCCCCCAACCAATCTCCACACACAATAAAATTGTATCTGTAAGCTTTTCTTCTATCTTCTCCTCCCCCCCCCCAATTCACTTACTATATAAAGACGGTGTTATTTACGGCGTTTAGTTGTCCTAGAGAATAAGGCCCGATCGCCCTAGGGCAGTGGTTGCCAACCTGTGATCCCTGGACCATAAAATTGTCTGCAATGTATTATCATGTGGTTCGTGGTTCTGCTGGCGGCCAGGTACTAACTGCCATCTACTGTGTTAAAATACAGGTAGCTCGAGAATTTTGAAAGAATGGAGAAGGACAGACAAACAGAGGTGGCCCTATGCCGGAGTGATGAAAGAGGATATACCAAGAAGTAGACCCAGACAACGATGGCAAGACCACCTTGAAGAAGACACACGCGCTCTTGGGCAAGAAAGATCAAAAACAGAGAGGAGACGTGTCTTGTCTACAGCAGTAAGCCTCACTGACACGGAAAGCTGCTGAATTCAGCAACTGCTCAGAAAGAAGAAGAAGAAGAAGAAGAAAGGTTTGTGGCGTTGCAATAATATATATAAAATGGTGGGCCACAACTTAAATGTGGTTAGAAAAGTGCTCCTTGGATGTGAAAGGTTTGCCCTAGGTAATCTTACAGCGGCCGTTGAGAAACCCTGATCTTTGCTACCTTGTGCTCCATGTTCATGAAAACAGATTTATGCATTGCTGCAGCAAAAGTTTAGTGTTCGTGTGTAAGCCAGTAGCTGGGTGTATGCCGAGACTTGTAGTTTTCTCCACGAAACTGGCTTAGTCTATGAGCTGTTGTCACACACCCGACCTTAGAACAGAGGCTGCGGTTGATAAATGTAGCGCAGGGATTCAGGACAAAATAGAAGCACTACAGATGCTTTCTTCTCTAAGACAGCCAACAGTGAAAAAAAATCAGTTGATCACAATCACATAAATCACGTAGCCTATTTAGATTAAGAAAATACATTCGATAAAGCAGACACACGCAGAATGCGGGAAATCTTCCAACATGGCGTGAGCACATATCTGAACAGCCTGTGCAAAAACGTATATGAAAACAGTCAGTCTATATTTATGACAAATGCAGAGCACTTCGGCTCATTCATAATAAACTGTAGAATTAGGAATGTTTGTGCGTGATCTCCTTTATTGTTCATAACGTACATGGACATCATCTGCTAAGAAGCCAACGTGTATGACTGGAATCTCACCACACAGTTGGGTGACAGCTCAACACCTGAAACAATTCCCGTTAAGATCAGAACGCCTTTCAGAAAAACGATCAATACATGGACCATAAACGAATTCCCTTTTTTAAGTGACGACTTGTCACTTCATCAGAGAAAGACCTATATCAGAGAAAGACCTACATCAGAGAATGGATAACATAACAAGAGCTTGTAAAGACCACGACATAAAAATCAGTATTGAAAAGAAAAAAAAAACCTAAATCGTGACTATTGTCAGAGAAGAAATCCCAATGAAGATCTTCTTGGACATTGAGATACTGCACCTGAAGTACAATATCATTCTTTGGGAAAATCGATACTGAAAGTGATAAATGTTCAATAGCGCTTGTCAGATCATTGGAGAAATAGAAACAAAAAAACATCAGAAATGATACAAAAAGATCATTGTAAAATGCAATATTTCTCGCAACTCTGTGCTTATCGTGGACACACACACACACACAAAAGAACAAATATATCCATATTACAATAACTTATTATTGAAGAAAGTTGGCTAATAAAGATAATTAAACAGAGAAAACTTAAATATTTTGAACATATCAAACGTCATGATAATTTAGAGAAGACAGTTTGGGAAGGGTACATACTGGGAAAAAGAGAGGAAGACCAAGGCGAAGATGGCTGCAAGACATCGTTGATGATCTGCGAATGGACACACCACAACAGAGCATCTTGCTTACAACCGAGAGGCCCACAGGAGTGCTGTCAGGGAGGCAAAGTTCCGAAAAGGACATGCAAATAGCTGACTGACTGTGCTTATCAATGCCAAACATGGACACTAGCAGCTTAAAGGAAAAAGAAAATTATCACGGCAGACGCTGTGGCGAGATTCTTCAGCTGCCGTGCGTGGAGCGGTGCTCCTCCTGGCCAATGAAGAAAGGTGCAAATGGGGTTGCCGCGCAGCATCACTGCGGAAAAGGTGGTAGAAAGGATAAAGCGAAGCAAACAGTCAAATCACGGCACCTCTGGTCTGGAGGTCGGCCACGTCCTGAGTGCAGTCATATCGTGTGAAATGCATGAACCGGACTGTCCCAGAGGTTAAGACACTGCTGGCGAGACTCTTCGAATGCCACGCGTGGAGTGAAGCTCCTCCCGGTTAAGGAAGAAAATACGGAAAAGAAATAAAGGTTGCTTTGCGGCGCCGATGTGAAAAGGTGGTGGAAAGGATAAAGTGAAGTTTAATCGGTATGTCCAGTAGTATCGCTGCGAGGGCTATACATACCACGGCACCTCTGCTCTAGAGGCCAGCCACGTCCGAAATACACCTACACTGGTGAAATATGCCTAAACCGGCACACACCAGGGGTGGAACTTGATGGCTAGACATGTCATGCCACCTCCGCTCTAGAGGTCGGTCACGCCTGATATACACCCATACTGGTGAATTTTGCCTAAACTGGCTCACACCAGGGGTGAATCTTGAAGGCCATGCATGTCACAGTACCTCTGCTCTAGAGGTCAGTCACGTCCCAAACACGCCCATACTGGGATAATATGCCTAAACCGGCTCAACCCAGGGGTGGAAGTCACCAATGGCGAGGATTCGTCCTCCTGGACAAAACCTCAATCCTGGTCACAACTAGGAAGGGTTAGCGGCCAATACCACAAAATGCTGAAGTCGGAGACACTGGACCAGGTTAGTCTAGATAGGCAACCACCTCTCATCCGGCGGGGATGTTTGCGTATCCTAATCACGCTGAGGTTTTCCGGTGAGAAAGTCCAACTCTGGACTGGATGGGCAACCACCTCTCACCCGGCGGTGATACACAGATATCTCAAAACACGTCGAGGTTTTCCGGTGAGAAAGTCCAACTCTGGCCTGGGTGGGCTACCGCCTCTCACCTAGCGGGGATGCACTGATATCCTAAACACGTCGAGGTCTTCCGGTGAGAAAGTCCAACTCTAGACTAAACTGGTGCAACGAAAACCACGGTGTCACGCAATCCGCTTCAGAGACCCACCAAGAATACAGGCTAAAGCCCTGCGATACTCTGAACCCCTTGTAGTCCTCTCGTGGATCCCTTTCGGGGACCACACAGGAGACCACGGGACCTAACGAGGACCACAGGCGTAAATTCAGTAGGATCACAGTGCGGTTTTGGTGGTAGAACCAAACGAAGAAGAAGAAGAAGAATCACGGCAGAAATGACATTTGAAGAGAATCATTCCCTTCCTTCCTTGCCTTCTGTACCCCTATCTGGGGCATAGACCATCAACAAAGACTCTCCATTTATTTCTGTTGTGGGCTGTTTCTTCTGTCCGTCTCCAAGATCTTTTTGATATCTTTCAAGACTCCTTGGCCAGGTGTTTCTAGGTGTTTCTTGTTTTTCTCTTACCCTGGGGATTCCAGGTGAGAACCTGTCTGGTAATGTTTGTGTAAGCTTTCGAAGTGCATGTCCTATCATCTCCAATGTCTTTTCACTATCATTTCTGTCACTGTAGGCTGGTTCGCTTTCTGCTATAGCTCTTCATTGCTGATGTTATCTGGCCATCTTATCCGAAGGAGCTTCCTTAGGCAGGTGTTAATAAAGATCTGCAGTTTCTTGGTACTTTTGGCTGATGTTGTCCATGTTTCTGATCCATACAACAGGACCGATTTGAGATTTGTATTAAACACTCCAAGTTTTGTTGCTAAGGCTATTTGAAGAGAATATCACACGTTAAAAGAAAAGACAGAGTCAGAAATGACACCATAAAGGCAAGGGTTTATCACAAGTATTAAACTACATCTAGAAGCAACAAGTCAGACTGTTTGACAACCTTAAACGCCAATCACCAGACAATATGCCACACAAAACCCCCATACTAATGATGGTAGGAATCAGGGGAAAGCTATCTCAACAGCAAGAGATAGGGATAAAGGAAATAATAGAAAAATTAAATATCCTCTTATACGAAGCAAACCTCTGAGCCTTAGCAAGAAAGTCTTGTTGGTTTCAGATAAAGAGGTTCATTCATTCATTCATTTTTTTCATTCATTCATTCATTCGCATTAGCATATCCCATGCGGAACTTTGCCTCCCTAACAGCTCTCTTGAAGGCCTCTCGATTGCAAACAAGATGCCTGCTGCTGATGTATCCATTCGCAAATCATCAGTAATGGCTTATTACCATCTTCGCCTTGGTCTTCCTCTCTTTCTTTTTCCCATTATGTATCCTTCCAAGACTACCTTCTCCAAACTCTAAAGAGGTAGGAAAGACAAAATAAGCTTAAGCCCATTTCGCACCCGTTTCGATTCTTTTGCTGACATCTGTAAAAACAAAAGGGAGCTGTTCAGTCTAGTCAGCAACTCCCGATCTTTCTCTTTGCGCCAGGTCACAAAATGTGCCAGGGAATTTGCTATTTTCGAACGTTATCATCTTCGGTCAACCTGTTCGTATCAAGCTTGACAGACGTCTTGAAGCCAGTGAACCGTGTCGTCTATCTGCGCTCTTTCAATGAAAACCGCCCACACAGATACACACTAGCACTTGAATGCTCTCAACATCTCGCAAAAAAAAAAACTGCACCTAAAGCTAGTTCCGATCTCGTCTGACGAGTTTTGATTCAGTTCCTTGAAACTTGACAAGTGACTATACACTCTGCCGTTGTGTACTGTCAGTGTTCCTACTGGTCTCTGACAGTACTTTTCTGAGCTACGGAGTTCCCCGTCAGCTGACTAACACGTCTGTTTTAAAAGCACAATGGATAATAATACGCCCAAAAGCTCCAGCAAGGTGGGTAGCTTAATTTGTCTTAAACACTTTAGCTCAGTCAGTGTGCTTGCATGATAATAAAAGAAACAATCAACGTTAACAAACTATCGGCGCTTTACCGTAGTACTCGAGTATTCTGTCTTGTTCGCAAACAAGCGATATAGCCATGGGTTCTCTGTTAATTAAATGCCGTCTTGGATAGCGTACGCGATCGCTCCTCTCCATCTTTTGCAATCTTTGCTGTTTCCGATTCATTCATTCATTCATTCATTTGCATGTCCCATGTGGAACTTTGCCTCCCTAACAGCATTTCTGTAGGCCTCTCGGTTGTGAGCAAGATGGCCTGCTGCTGATGCATCCATTTGCAGATCATCAACGATGTCTTGCAGCCATCTTCGCCTTGGTCTTCCTCTCTTTCTTTTTCCCATTATGTACCCTTCCAAGACGGTTTTCTCTAGATTATCATGACGTTTAATGTGTCCAAAACATTAAAGTTTTCTCTCTTTAATCCTCTTTACTAGCCAGCCTTCTTCAAAATTAAGTTCTTGTAGTATATATATATATATATATATATATATATATATATATAGTATATATATATGTAGTATATATATATATATGTTCTTTTGTGTCCATGATATTTGAAGAACTCTTCTGTAGCATTTACATTCAAAGGGATTTATGTGTTTCTCAGCTGTTTTGTTAAGTGTCCAGGTCTCGCAGGCATATGTTGCGAATGGAAAAATGCATGCCCTTAAAAATCTTATTTGTGTAGTTCTGTCTGTTCCTCCAGATTAATTAATCCTTTTTTCCATGCCACGTGGTCAGTCCACTGAGACGTTTTTTTTTTCTCTTGGTCTTCACCTCTTCCTTCTTCCCCTTGAAGTTTACAGTCATTACAACGTTCTGCAACTTGTTGTGAAGTATGATGGCGGCGGCGGTGGTTTCCCTGTGCCTTCCGTTAGTTTTGTATAAGGCTTTCTCCGCTAGTCTTTGTCTAAAGAGACTGACCCACAAGACAGCAGGCTGCCTGTTTTGGTATTCTGCTGTTTTATTCAGATATTCACAGCTGAGCCCTATAACTAGAGGCCCTTCCACCATCCGCTACCTGGCAGAAGGACAGACCATTGGATACGTTACACATTTTAGAATTGCACGATAACGATATTAAAGACATCAGCAACGACACATGGGGATCAGTTAGTGCTCCTTCATCATCAACATCGCCTTTTTTTTCACTCCCTTGAGAGCATAGGCCACGGATCAAGGCTCTTCCAGTCATCCCTGTTCTTGGGACTATTCTCTTCTTCCTTCCGCGTGTATCCCTTGTCTCTGAGCACTGTCATAATTTCTCTTATAATTTCTCATTCGCTCCTTGAGGCGAAGTTATTCCTGGAAAACATGTATAGGTTCGACTCCTGTAAATTTTCCTGGGAATGATGTACCGGTTCGACTCCTGTAGGTTTTTGGTGGTTTTTTTTTTCTTTCTGTTTTTTCATCCTCACATGTTGTGTGAATCAGGAGATCTGTTCCCCCCCCCCCCCCCTCAAACCTTTGTAAACACATGACCTAGTTAAGAGGTTCGTGTTTTCTTAAAATCAGTTGTTCATAAACACCCCCGCTCCCCTTTTCCAAAAAAAAAAAAAAAAGGAAGAGTTAAGTATAGATTCTACATACTACGTCTACATCCGGAAGCTAATTTCAGCTAGTTAAATCGTTGGATAATTTTACTGTTAACATTCCAATGTAATTTTACTGTAATTACAGCGCACGGTTACTGTCTTGTGCTTTCTGAGTGTTGTGGATGATCTGAGAATCGTTAGCCACACCTGGAGGACAAGAAGTCGATATAATAGTTCATTATAAAGATAGAGTACAAGCAGTCAGTATAATAGTTCATTATAAAGATAGAGTACAAGCAGTCAGTATAATAGTTCATTATAAAGATAGAGTACAAGCAGTCAGTATAATAGTTCATTATAAAGATAGAATACAAGCAGTCAGTATAATAGTTCATTATAAAGATAGAGTACAAGCAGTCAGTATAATAGTTCATTATAAAGATAGAGTACAAGCAGTCAGTATAATAGTTCATTATAAAGATAGAGTACAAGCAGTCAGTATAATAGTTCATTATAAAGATAGAATACAAGCAGTCAGTATAATAGTTCATTATAAAGATAGAGCACAAGCAGTCGATATAATAGTTCATTATAAAGATAGAGCACAAGCAGTCAGTATAATAGTTCATTATAAAGATAGAGTACAAGCAGTCGGTATAATAGTTCATTATAAAGATAGAGTACAAGCAGTCAGTATAATAGTTCATTATAAAGATAGAGCACAAGCAGTCAGTATAATAGTTCATTATAAAGATAGAGTACAAGCAGTCGGTATAATAGTTTATTATAAAGATAGAGTACAAGCAGTCGGTATAATAGTTCATTATAAAGATAGAGCACAAGCAGTCGGTATAATAGTTCATTATAAAGATAGAGTACAAGCAGTCGGTATAATAGTTCATTATAAAGATAGAGCATAAGCAGTCGGTATATCAGTTCATTATAAAGATAGAGCACAAGCAGTCGGTATAACAGTTCATTATAAAAATATTATTCTCTTTCGTACCAGGATTACGTGGCTGTGCCACTGACACCAGTGATAGCTGTAGAATTTTTGTTTAAACTGGTACAACTTATACCTGTTTTTCACCTTGCATCAAGTCAGTCTGTCAGTCATTTGCATGTCCCTTGCAGGAACTTTGCCTCCCTAACAGCTCTCCTGTAGGCCTATTGGTTGTTAATGAGATGCGCTGTTGCTGGTGCATCCATTTGCAGATTACCAACGATATCTTGCTGCCATCTTCGCCTTGGTCTTCCTTTCTTTCTTTTTCCCATTTTGTACCCTTCCAAGACGGTATTCTCTAAATTCTCATGACGTTTAATGTGTCCAAAATACTTAAATATTTAAATATTTAATAAAAGGTAAAAGTAAAGGTAATCCTGTCATGCCTTAGAGGCACATAGGGATATGGTGTTAATGCCCATATTTTCCTTGACCTGTCAGCACACTAGAGGGTGATATGGTCAGTATCACGCCTGGCCGCCTTTCCTTTCCCAACTCCAGGAGAAGTCAGGTACCCATTTCTACAGCTGGGTGACTGGGGTAATACTTATTAAATATTTAATATTTGCATGAAGTACTTTCCGAAATACCGGTGTTTTTTTTTCAATACAATATTCGGTACTTTATACTTCTTTTGTTTCTAATGTAAGATTAAACACGCTTTACAAACATCAGTGGAAAGTTCGTGTGAATTTTAAAAAAAATTCGTACCAGAAGAGAGATTTAATCATTACAAAATTCTCACACGCTGAACCAAAGTCAAAGCTGGATGATTCTCCTCCATGCAAATTGAACATCATCATCATCCTACCGGCCCCGATTATCCTCCCGCCGTTTTCGCTGGTTGCTTTGTGCTAGGTTTGTGATAATATAAACCGGTTACGGTAATTGACGAAAAGTTTCACTTTTTCTCGTTTTTAATTGGTAATTTACCGGCAAGTGCCCGCGTTAAGGCGATCACTTTTCAGACTGACACTAAAATGAACCACAGAGCGGGATAAGAAGTGTTTTCCCCCGCTGCACGTAGAAATACAGGTAGCTTTATATACCTAGGAAAACGACTTTTATAATACGGTGCAATGTCTGTTTTAGCCAGTGAAAAGATGTATTCAGGGATGTAAACCAAGATAACACTGAACGTATTGGAAGCATGTGTTTTATTGGGTGAAGTCTAAAGGTTGAAAATAGACGAGCTCAGTATTATGTCAAAATGCAAGTATAGACTCGCCATCTGCGACAGAATTTTTAATGTGAACGTTCTTTAGGCCACTTCAGCGTGGCCAAGAAGCTTTACACAGCTCAAATATAAAGACCTTGTAAATCATACATCTCTATGACAGGTAATAGGTTTTGTTGTACACTAGAATTTTATAGATCGTGGCAGAGACAATTTCTTTATTTTTACATCCTTTCTATAGAAGATATATTTGTGAGGTAAAGCTGTTGGAGGAAGGCTATCTACTTGGACAGTGATGACAGTGAGGTAAAGCTGTTGGAGGAAGGACGCCTACTTGGACAGTGATGACAGTGAGGTAAAGCTGTTGGAGGAAGGACGTCTACTTGGACAGTGATGACAGCGAGGTAAAGCTGTTGGAGGAAGGCTATCTACTTGGACAGTGATGACAGTGAGGTAAAGCTGTTGGAGGAAGGCTATCTACTTGGACAGTGATGACAGTGAGGTAAAGCTGTTGGAGGAAGGACGTCTACTTGGACAGTGATGACAGTGAGGTAAAGCTGTTGGAGGAAAGACGTCTACTTGGACAGTGATGACAGTGAGGTAAAGCTGTTGGAGGAAGGACGTCTACTTGGACAGTGATGACAGTGAGGTAAAGCTGTTGGAGGAAAGACGTCTACTTGGACAGTGATGACAGTGAGGTAATGCTGTTGGAGGAAGGACGTCTACTTGGACAGTGATGACAGTGAGGTAAAGCTGTTGGAGGAAGGACGTCTACTTGGACAGTGATGACAGTGAGGTAAAGCTGTTGGAGGAAAGACGTCTACTTGGACAGTGATGACAGTGAGGTAAAGCTGTTGGAGGAAAGACGTGTACTTGGACAGTGATGACAGTGAGGTAAAGCTGTTGGAGGAAAGACGTCTACTTGGACAGTGATGACAGTGAGGTAAAGCTATTGGAGGAAGGGCGTCTACTTGGACAGTGATGACAGTGAGGTAAAGCTGTTGGAGGAAGGCCATCTACTTGGACAGTGATGACAGTGAGGTAAAGCTGTTGGAGGAAGGGCGTCTACTTGGACAGTGATGACAGTGAGGTAAAGCTGTTGGAGGAAGGGCGTCTACTTGGACAGTGATGACAGTGAGGTAAAGCTGTTGGAGGAAGGCCATCTACTTGGACAGTGATGACAGTGAGGTAAAGCTGTTGGAGGAAGGTCGTCTACTTGGACAGTGATGACAGTGAGGTAAAGCTGTTGGAGGAAAGACGTCTACTTGGACAGTGATGACAGTGAGGTAAAGCTGTTGGAGGAAGGGCGTCTACTTGGACAGTGATGACAGTGGGGTAAAGCTATTGGAGGAAGGGCGTCTACTTGGACAGTGATGACAGTGGGGTAAAGCTATTGGAGGAAAGGCGTCTACTTGGACAGTGATGACAGTGAGGTAAAGCTATTGGAGGAAGGGCGTCTACTTGGACAGTGATGACAGTGAGGTAAAGCTATTGGAGGAAGGACGTCTACTTGGACAGTGATGACAGTGAGGTAAAGCTATTGGAGGAAGGGCGTCTACTTGGACAGTGATGACAGTGAGGTAAAGCTATTGGAGGAAGGGCGTCTACTTGGACAGTGATGACAGTGAGGTAAAGCTATTGGAGGAAGGGCGTCTACTTGGACAGTGATGACAGTGAGGTAAAGCTGTTGGAGGAAGGACGTCTACTTGGACAGTGATGACAGTGAGGTAAAGCTGTTGGAGGAAGGACGCCTACTTGGACAGTGATGACAGTGAGGTAAAGCTATTGGAGGAAGGACGTCTACTTGGACAGTGATGAAAGTGGGGTAAAGCTGTTGGAGGAAGGGCGTCTACTTGGACAGTGATGACAGTGGGGTAAAGCTATTGGAGGAAGGGCGTCTACTTGGACAGTGATGACAGTGGGGTAAAGCTATTGGAGGAAGGGCGTCTACTTGGACAGTGATGACAGTGAGGTAAAGCTATTGGAGGAAGGGCGTCTACTTGGACAGTGATGACAGTGGGGTAAAGCTGTTGGAGGAAGGACGCCTACTTGGACAGTGATGACAGTGAGGTAAAGCTGTTGGAGGAAGGACGCCTACTTGGACAGTGATGACAGTGAGATAAAACTGTTGGAAGAAGGCTATCTACTTGGACAGTGATGACAGTGAGGTAAAGCTGTTGGAGGAAGGCCATCTACTTGGACAGTGATGACAGTGAGGTAAAACTGTTGGAGGAAGGCCATCTACTTGGACAGTGATGACAGTGGGGTAAAGCTATTGGAGGAAAGGCGTCTACTTGGACAGTGATGAAAGTGGGGTAAAGCTGTTGGAGAAAGAAGTCTACTTGGACAGTGATGACAGTGAGGTAAAGCTATTGGAGGAAGGCCATCTACTTGGACAGTGATGACAGTGAGGTAAAGCTGTTGGAGGAAAGACGTGTACTTGGACAGTGATGACAGTGAGGTAAAGCTGTTGGAGAAAGAAGTCTACTTGGACAGTGATGACAGTGAGGTAAAGCTGTTGGAGAAAGAAGTCTACTTGGACAGTGATGACAGTGAGGTAATGCTGTTGGAGGAAAGAAGTCTACTTGGACAGTGATGACAGTGAGATAAAACTGTTGGAGGAAGGCCATCTACTTGGACAGTGATGACAGTGAGGTAAAGCTGTTGGAGGAAGGACGCCTACTTGGACAGTGATGACAGTGAGATAAAACTGTTGGAAGAAGGCTATCTACTTGGACAGTGATGACAGTGAGGTAAAGCTGTTGGAGGAAGGCCATCTACTTGGACAGTGATGACAGTGAGGTAAAACTGTTGGAGGAAGGCCATCTACTTGGACAGTGATGACGGAGAGGGTAAAGATAAAAAAAAAAGCATTGGATAACGAAAGCTCACAGTTACAGAAAATCATTTCCCATTATTTTTAACAAGGCAGCGAAATGTATGATTTAGAGAGAGAGAGAGAGAAAGAAGTTCTCATGAGAGAGGTCTTCGTGAAATATAAGGAGATACTGAGACATCCAGTAGAAAGAGTCACAATCCCCCTCCCCATTATTTTCGCCATCTACAAGACAATGACGTACAACCCTAACAGTGCAGCTTAATCTAGTTTATTTGCTTGTAGACAGAATAAATTGTGTGCAGACATCCTCCTGCAGTTCCCCCCCCCCAACACCCCTCCTCCCTTTTATATGTTAGTGGTGGCAAGGGCGCAAACAAAGACACCACTGAGTCACCTCAGGGGCATAGGAGTAAGGTTTAGAGCAGAGGAGACAGAGAAGAGCAGAGAGAGAGAGGTTTCTGAGTGATAGAGGGATCAACCTGGGCAAGAGCGGAAAGAAAAAAATGGTTTGTGGGGAAAAAAAAATATCTTCACGGAAGCCCCATGTGCTTTGGGTACTTAAGGGTTCAGAGAGAATGACGTAGACGTAAAAAAAATAAAGAACTGATATTTCTTATAAAATGAGGTCTTCTAGATACCTTAGTGCAGTGGTTGATAACGCGTTTGTTCATCGCCATTTGTGTGGAGAGGTTATCATACATATATGTATAGTCTTTCTGCAAGCAACGATAAATAACTACGAACTAAACACGTGTAGCTTTAAAAAAAAACGTATATGAAATATAGCAAATTTCTGAAGAACTCACATGGAAAGAATTGGGAAAATTATCAGCTTCACCGCGGGCGTATCTGAAAAACGTAATACAACTTTTTTAAAATATACAAGCAGAAATAAAATTTATCGTCATTTGTATAAAGTGAGACAAACCTCCCCAGTAAGGAAGCGGTCTCGACACTGGTAAATCCTGCCTTGGCTTAATTATAAGAGATAAATGAGAGATTTTACTCGTAACTTCACACAGTTTTCTTCTTCTTTTTCTTCGTCTTCTTCTACCCTCCCATCATGGACACAAAAAAGAACAAATATATACATACTACAAGAACTTAATATTGAAGAAGGCTGGCTAGTAAAGAGGATTAAAGAGAGAAAACTTAAATATTTTGGACACATTAAACGTCATGATAATCTAGAGAAGACCGTCTTGGAATGGTACATAATTGGAAAAAGAAAGAGAGGAAGACCAAAACTAAGATGGCTGCAAGACGTCGTTGATGATCTGCAAATGGATGCATCAGCAGCAGGCCATCTTGCTCACAACCGAGAGGTCTACAGGAGTGCTGTTTGGGAGGCAAAGTTCCACAAGGGACATGCAAATGAATGAATGAGTGAATGAATTTGATGTTGACTACATGCCTCCATGAATCATAAATCTTAAAAGTTATTTCAGACTGCTCTTACAGACACCGAATTCAGTTAATTGTTTATTCTGAACAGTACCGAAATTTTTGTTTGATAGACAGTCATTTATGTATATATGTAGTTACTTTCTGTATTGAGTGATTGGATAAGACCGAAACGTAAATGTTATATTTTATGTCTCTCAGCTTTTCAGTGTCAGTTATGCTGGTTATATGAGCAGCATATTTGTAGAATGTCTGGAACAGACTGAAAGTTGTATGATAAAGGTCAGAATGTCAGACGGGCCTGCGTGCCCAATTCTTAACCCTTTTTAAATAAAGATCAGCCAATCAGTCTTTTGATTTCAGTTTCGTAGGCTCAGTTTTCTAAACAGGGAGCTGGGTCGTCTCTATAGTAGCATAATGTCTTCGTAGGAATTCCTCTTCTATGCTTCTCTCTCGGGGGGTGGGGGGGGGGGAGGGCATACCTGGGTTGTGAGGTCTCTGTATATAATACAGGTCTGTAATATATGTAGTCTGTAGTCTGGAGGGGGGCGTGTTGGCACATGCACTGGGCTGTTGGCGCAGCCTTTATCTTGTGGAGGAGAGCGTTTAGTCTGCAGTGTCCAGCTGCTAACCGGAAGATTACACTTCTCATAAAAAAAAAAAGTCGTGCATGGACACTGGTCAGGACAAAGCTGCGGTGTCTATGAAGTTTTCTGAATTACTCTTTGGAAAGAAAAAAACAAATACTTCAGTATTTGACTCTAGGAACTCACTATGGGTACTTTATAAGAAGTGTTTCTTAACTGCTCATCACTGAAACTGCTGGAACAGTAGCCTTGCATGGCATAGATAGTAACCAGTTTTCATGTCCATTTTATGCAGTGACGCATCTGAAAAATTAAGAATATAAATCCACTTGGAAATCAGAATATTCGAAATTGAAGATATAAAAACAGCATTTTAAAACCATAATATTCATAATTGAGGATATAGAAACAACACTTGAAAAAAAAATCACACTACTAAAAACTCAAGATACCTAAGGGAGCGAAGACGATGTCCTGTTTGGCGATGAGCAACCCATAGACGACAAACCAGCATCAAGATTGGCGAACCATAGCTATCCAACACTCTGTCCCAACTCTCCTTTGGTATCCTCAGTAATAGACCTTGACTGGTTAACGAGACAGGGAACGCCCTAGCGCCTCCCCCCTCCCCCTCAAACACGGTTATGGAGTCTGTTAAAGAAGAATTGCACACTCTTTGCTTTTTAAGCTCATGGCCTACAAAAATGGCTGCCTTAACCAGATCCAGATCCGTTACGATGCTGTGCCTCAATATCTTCATTGCCTCGGTTCCAGAGAACACCATCTCGCAGCTGCAGGGAGATAGAATTAGAATTAGAAGAAGAAGAAGAAGAAGAAGAAGGAGCATACTATAGAAACAGCACTTGGAAATCAGAATATTTTAAAAAATGAGGATATAGAAACAGCACTTGGAAATCACACGATTCAAAATTTAGGATATAGAAACAACACTTGGAAATCACACGATTCAGAATTCAGGATATGGAAGCAACACTTGGTAATCACGATATTCACTGCTCAAGGATACAGAAACAACACCTGGAAATCATACTTTTGAAAAACTCTGGTTATAAAAAGAACACTTGGCAATCAAATATTCAAAACTGAGGATATAGAAACAACACTTGGAAATAAAAAATATTCGAAGCTAAGGATATAGGAATAAAAAACCACTTGGAAATCACATAATTCAGAATTTTAAAAAAAACATATAAACATCACATGGGGATATTGCCAAATCTTAAAAAAGAAAAAAAAACAGAAGAGGGAATTACAGAGTTAATAACGGTGATTAATCCTCACGCAGAACGTGCTGGCTGTTCATATGTCGGAAATGTTTAATGAAATGACTCAGTTTGAACTTCAGTTTCTCTTTTGTGTTCTTTATTATAAAATGCGAATGCGATTTATATGAGAAATGGTTATTTTTTGTTTTCTGTGACGAAAGAACGAAGGAACGAACAAACTTTATTCTCAAAGGGTTAAGAGTTGAACACGTAGACTCGTCTAACATTCTGCCCTTCATCATACAACTTTCACTCTGTCACAAACATTTAGCATTAGTTTTTTTTTTAAACAAAATAAACATGAAGAAATGGATGAATAAATCATCTGTTGTCAATACACGGCATATTCTGATTTATGTATCTACATGAAATAAACCAGTATTACATTCTCACCTTCATTCTAAACTAACGAATTTAAAGAAAAACAGTATAAGGAATACAACAATCAAGACATAATTTAAACTAATTTAGACTTTAACAATACCAATAAATCTATACATTTCATTTACACAGATACATACATATACATATAGTCACACACCCATGTATACATATGCATACATGTAAATACATACCAAAAATATACAAGCACATACATATATACATGTATATACACTTACATGTAGACACACATACACACATATTTACATGTATATATACACATATATACACATGCATAAACACATATATACACATACACACATGTATATATATATATATATATATATATATATATTTATATACACACTTACGTATACACGTCCACATAGAAATTGACAAAAGTCTGAAGTTAGAAGAAGGAATATTACTTAAGAGTTTTATAGGAGTTATTGGGGTATTCCAAAGGGCTGCAGCTGAGTAAGAGAAGCTTTTCTTCGAACAGGTCAAGTCTCGGTTTTGGGAGAATACAATTGTTTAAGCGTTGACTGTGTTTTGGGTTGGATTTGAACAATAACCACAAAGGGGTGAAGAATTGTACGATAAACATCTTATGAATTAACTTGGCTTTGTTGAACTGAAATCTTTTCTTGAGTGGTAGAATGTCGTGATGTTAGTGTAATATGAACCACATGTTTTGTCACATATAAGCTTTACTGTCGTGTCTGAAGCGAGCAAAGTCTGCTCATGTTTGACCTGAAGTAGCCATCCCAGATTATGGAACAGTAATCCAAGTATTTATGTAGTATATTTTACTAGTGTCTGTGTTCATAAGGTGTTTAATTTCGCAAACTGGTAAACTTTTTTGCGTAGTCACGTTCAGGTGAGAATGCAAGCAAACATACCGTGGAACTGGTTACTTATGCAGTAGATGCGATGTACAGAGCAAAGATACGTCACTTCATTAGTTTTCTATAGATTCCCCGACGATAACCTTTCTGCTGTGTCCCTAAAGATTCTCAGGGTCAACAAATGTAAGTCGCCGTTGGTTGGCGGGGGGGGGGGGGGGGGGGGGGGGTCTTAATGTTGTAGTTGTTGTTCTAAATTGTGCCACTCAGAAAGTCTAGTGCTCGATCAGTATTGATGATGCTAATTATGAGTTGTTGTTTTTTCTCCCTCACGTCATGTTGTAACGGGTTAGATTTGTTATAACAGTATGCGGGTTCTAGTCAGTATCCCCCCCCCCCCTTTTCCACATACAGTAGGGACAAATATTTTGGCAAAAATAAACCCTGAATTTATTTTAATAACCTTCAACTTACTTTAATGTTATGGGATCTTCAAACTGTGTGACTTGACATTTACTTTAATGTTATGGGATCTTCAAACTGTGTGACTTGACATTTACTTTAATGTTATGGAATCTTCAAGCTGTGTGACTTGACAAAAATATACAGGGGATCTCTTCAAATGATTCACTGAAAATATGCGAGTTTCTCTCACTCTTTTATTCAGTTGGCGGTCTTCCTAGGCCCAAAGCGAAGCGCAATAACCAAGGCCCTCTCCTCTTCTTTTTCTGCTGCTTTTGATCCCTGCTTTTGCGTTTACTTCCTTGTTTTCCATTATCTCAGTCACAACGGGCCGTTTTATATCTAACACTTTCTGCATCTGGTGTCATGCTTAATTCTTCCCCTTACAGAAAAAACAGTGCTCAGTACTGTTATATAGTATAGTAATGGATGAGATAATGATTTTAATTTACTTCTTCAGTCTGTTTTCCCTTTCATAGCTTTGGACAGGTTTTGTTGGTTTTGGGTTGGATTTGAACAATAACCACAAAGGGGTGAAGAATTGTACGATAAACATCTTATGAATTAACTTGGCTTTGTTGAACTGAAATCTTTTCTTGAGTGGTAGAATGTCGTGATGTTAGTGTAATATGAACCACATGTTTTGTCACATATAAGCTTTACTGTCGTGTCTGAAGCGAGCAAAGTCTGCTCATGTTTGACCTGAAGTAGCCATCCCAGATTATGGAACAGTAATCCAAGTATTTATGTAGTATATTTTACTAGTGTCTGTGTTCATAAGGTGTTTAATTTCGCAAACTGGTAAACTTTTTTGCGTAGTCACGTTCAGGTGAGAATGCAAGCAAACATACCGTGGAACTGGTTACTTATGCAGTAGATGCGATGTACAGAGCAAAGATACGTCACTTCATTAGTTTTCTATAGATTCCCCGACGATAACCTTTCTGCTGTGTCCCTAAAGATTCTCAGGGTCAACAAATGTAAGTCGCCGTTGGTTGGCGGGGGGGGGGGGGGGGGGGGAGGGTCTTAATGTTGTAGTTGTTGTTCTAAATTGTGCCACTCAGAAAGTCTAGTGCTCGATCAGTATTGATGATGCTAATTATGAGTTGTTGTTTTTTCTCCCTCACGTCATGTTGTAACGGGTTAGATTTGTTATAACAGTATGCGGGTTCTAGTCAGTATCCCCCCCCCCCCTTTTCCACATACAGTAGGGACAAATATTTTGGCAAAAATAAACCCTGAATTTATTTTAATAACCTTCAACTTACTTTAATGTTATGGTATCTTCAAACTGTGTGACTTGACATTTACTTTAATGTTATGGGATCTTCAAACTGTGTGACTTGACATTTACTTTAATGTTATGGAATCTTCAAGCTGTGTGACTTGACAAAAATATACAGGGGATCTCTTCAAATGATTCACTGAAAATATGCGAGTTTCTCTCACTCTTTTATTCAGTTGGCGGTCTTCCTAGGCCCAAAGCGAAGCGCAATAACCAAGGCCCTCTCCTCTTCTTTTTCTGCTGCTTTTGATCCCTGCTTTTGCGTTTACTTCCTTGTTTTCCATTATCTCAGTCACAACGGGCCGTTTTATATCTAACACTTTCTGCATCTGGCGTCATGCTTAATTCTTCCCCTTACAGAAAAAACAGTGCTCAGTACTGTTATATAGTATAGTAATGGATGAGATAATGATTTTAATTTACTTCTTCAGTCTGTTTTCCCTTTCATAGCTTTGGACAGGTTTTGTTGGTCTTGGGTTACTACGACTGTTTCTTACGGCAAGATCGCTGGTAGCAAAGACTAACACTGTTATTATGACTTTAATAACTGAGGTACTTGAAAGATCAGTTTTCAGTCCTTTTCACCGCACGTGGCCAGTATGTATGTAGTTTATATCCAGCATCGCTCAAGGAGGCTAAATATATCCACTTTTAGCCCTGGAGAAATGTTTCATTGCTGGGACCATCTCACTGAATCAGCCTCATTAAGTTAACAAAGAAACGGTCATTAATCTACTATACCGTGTTTCCGGTATCTCTGGACTCTCTTGAAATTTAGTTACCATGTTCTACGCGTCGTTCTGGTGTCATGTTCTGTTCTCTAAGAACCAAGGACGAAACTAGGCTATATTCTGTGGATATTATACAGGCAGAGAAACCAATGTCACATACACGTTTTTTCCCCCGCTCTTTTTCTTTTCTTTAAAAAAAAAAAGGACATTCTGGATCACGACGAGATGATTCAGTTATTGTTCACGCACACACAAGGCCCGCTTTCTTGACGCAGGACATCACTTTATTGAAGTGGAGTATTTACTTTAAGGGAAAGCGGTCTGAGAAGATCCTGTCTCGCTGCACTGGCTAACTGTTCGAGAAACTCTGAAGCTTCAGTGCCCAAGGCACATGGGGTCTGCGCAAAAAATTTTCCTATAAAAGCTTGTCTTTCGCCTCCCCCTCCTCCCCCGACGAGCCCTCTATAGCTCAGCATCCTCTCTGTTGTTCTTCTCCATGTCGCCTTTGGTCTACCCTTACTTCTGTTTCCCCCGTGGTGTCTTAGTGCTATTTTTGGTAGTGAGTTACCGGTCGTCCGGAGTACTTGTCTCAGCCATGGCCAGCGTCTTTGGTCCGGAAATAGGCTTGTTAGGTCAGGCTGAACTGAGCATGCTCCTAAATGTGGTGGAGGCTTCTGAGAAGTTTGCCATTGCAGCTCAGTGCGAGTGTTATATGTGTTCGCCATGGAATATAAAGCTATGACACGCTGCTATCATCATCATCATCATCAATATAAATAATAATAATTAGGCAGGGATGTGTGGTAGAATCCTGAACAACAACAACAACAACAACAACAACAATAAAGCACCACATCCGTCACCGGGTTACCTTTGTTGTCACGTGATATCTTTGCGAAAAAAAATTTATAATGAAATGAATTTTATAGTCAGCATTTTAAACCCTCTCTCGTCATTTTTGTAGGGTTTACAACTATCTTAGTATAAAAACAATGCGTCTTTATCATAACAGTTCACAGCCAGGTCTCTAGTTTACGTAGAAAGATACAAGAGAGACTAAACAGAGAAGTGTTCAGCTGTCTCATCTCTACAAATGAAATTCACGAGCTTCGCTCAAGGAAAGAGTTGTTTTTAATGAAAGCGAATCACGCAATCTCTGGTCAGACACAATCACTGTACAAGCTTTAAGGGATGTTTCATTACTATAAAAACCAGGCGGTTGTTTCATCCTTGTTTTAGATGACGAAGTTCAGCGTAAATCTGTGTCTTTTCGACAATGCCATGATTTACTTTTTTTTTTCTTATTTGCCTCAATATATTGATGATCGTATGCACGGACATAATCTGAATAATATATTGCAGTTATAATCTCACAAACGCAGAAGCGTTGGCATTAAGGATAATTATTGTTTTGTTATTTTCACGAGGATGTACAACTTGAAAGTCGGACATGTTTGTTCTTAATAAGTTCAGTATTCGTTAACGATTAAAACAGTAGTCAGTTCAGGATTTCTGTTAGGTGAAAAGTGACAATTAACACTCGTAACTCGGTTATTACAATGTATGGAAACGTTAGTAGAAAGTTTAAATATTAAACTTTAAAGAGAACTGCTTACAGGTTTGTCTTGTAATTGAAAAGAGAAACTGTTTTCGCCGAATGATGAACGTATTTACAAATATTTAGCTGACATTTGCGTGCTGTGTGCATCGTTTGACTTAAGTGTACATTTCCTTTGTTCCTGTGAGAGTTGGTAACGAAGATAACTCAGGGGGAGACAACAATGTGCACTAGAGGGGTAAGTAACGTTGCACGCATCTTTTCATTGTTTGTGTTAATTCCCTTGCATAGGTTGTGATATACGGAGCTAATTGTTCACTTGAAGACATCACACCAACATTCACAAGTTCCAACAACTTCCGAACGTTCTCGCAATCACTCATAAGAAGTCTCACTCCAGTCCTACGCCTCACTTTCACTTTCATTCTTAAACCTCACCTCACAGTTATTTATTGAAACGATTGATATCATGTTTACTAATAAAAAATAGACAATATTACGTGCATTGATAAAAAATAGGACATTGATGTTTACCAATGAAAACAGACAATATGATGTTTACTAATAAAAATAAAACAATTTGATGTTTACTGATAAAAATTGACAATGATGTTTACTAATGAAAATAGACAATATGATATTTACCAAAAAAAATTGATGTTTAGTAATTAAAATAGATAGTATGATGTTTAGTAATAAAAACAGAATATTTGGTGTTTATTAATAACAACATTTTGCTGATGACATAACTCTTATCAGTAACAATGTGAATTTCATGCAAGAAAAAACAGATAGCCTGTCTTCACTGGCTAGCAAAATAGGACTTGAAATTAACAAGGACAAAACAAAAATAATGAAAATTCCCATTAATCAAAATGGAAAAATAGACTTAGAAGGAACTGATATTGAAAAAGCCAATCAATTTGCATACCTTGGCAGCTACATAGACCAGGATGGTGACACCAGAAAGGAAGTTAGAATCAGAATTGCAAAAGCAGCATCGATCTTCAAGAATCTTGAGAACATATGGAATTCAAAAGTTATAAGCACAAAAACCAAGTTAAGACTATTCAATTCAAATGTAATATCCACCCTCATTTATGCAAGCGAAAGCTGGAAAACAACTAAAGAAATAGAAAAGAAATTAGACTCTTTTGAAAACAAATACCTAAGGAAAATACTTGGCATCAAGTGGAACGAATTCAAGAACAATGCAGAGATAAAACAGATGACTGAACAACAACCAGCCTCATGGGTGATCAGGAAAAGATGATGGACATATGTTGGTCACTTGATGAGAAGAAATGATCAGAGAATCCCAAAACAAGCTATCAGGTGGAACACAACAGGCCAAAGAAAAAGAGGCAGACCACGTGAAACTCTGAAGAGGACATTGTTAAGAGATGCCAAATTAACAGGCATAAAATCCTTTGATGAGGTTGAAAGACTCGCCGAAGACAGGAACAATTGGCGAACTACTTTGCTAGCCCTATGTGACGTTTAACGGCGCGGGAAGGATATAAGATATAAGAATAACAAGAGACAATATGATTTTTACTAATAAAAAATAAACAACATGATATTTAGTAATAAAACTGCAAAACATTATGTTTAGTAATAAAAATAGATAATTTAACGTTTACCAATAAAAATAGAACATGCGATTTTTATAGATGAAAGTAGAGAATGTGATGTTTACTAATAAAAGTAGATAATATAAGGTTTACCAGTAAAAACAGACAATATGTTGTTTGCTGCTAAAAATAGGCATTGATGTTTACTAATGAAAATAGACGGTATGATCTTTACTACTGAAAATAGACAGTATGATGCTTACTAATGAAAACAGACATTGATGTTTACTAATGAAAACAGACAATATGATGTTTACTAATGGAAATATACATTGATGTTTACGAATGAAAAAAGACAGTATGATGTTTACTAATAAAAATAGACAGTATGATGTTTACTAATGCAAATAGACAGTATATGTTTGCTAATAAAAATAGATATTGATGTTTACTAATGAAAATAGGCAATGATGTTTACTAATGAAAATAGATATTGATGCTTAGGAATAAAAATAGACAGTATGATGTTTACTAATGCAAATAGACAGTATAATGTTTACTAATAAAAATTGACAGTATGATGTTTACTAATGAAAATAGACATTGATGTTTACTAATAAAAATAGGCAGTATGATGTTTACCAATAAAAATAGACAATATGATGTTTAATAATGAAAACAGACAGTATGATGTTTACTAATGAAAATAGACAATTCCCGTCATGGCTAGTAATAAGAATGTCAACATGTTACCACATTTAAAACAAAAATCAGATTACACTTATATCATTATACCATATTTGAGTACTCTTAAGGAAGGCTCTCATTGGATGTGGCTGAAATACTGATCGTTTTCTAACCCCCACCTCCCGCTTTTTTTCTTTATCGGTAACCCCCCCCCCCCTTCCCCCCAGGTTGGGCTCCGAGAAAGTACAACTCTTATGTGTCTCTAATATGTAAATAGAGGTGAAAAAAAAAACAGGAGCTCCATCAACATGGGGGTAGCCTCAGGCCTCTCCCCCCAAATCCTTTCCTCCACCCCCCGCTCTCGAAGGACCTGGCCAGCAGACACATCCCATATAGTGTACATATTGTACGCTGAGTCAACAGTTGCTACATGGAACCCTTGTGTGTGAGAGAGAGCAGTCCTGTACATACATCAGTGCCAAACAAAATGCCCGTTTACCAGGAACAAAACAGCCACACTTTATCCCGTCCACGTGTGTGGATCGAGGGTTTGGCACGCACATATAATCATGCCATATACACACACCTGCACTGTAGTGTTTAATTTCTCCTTCCTCTTGCTTTCCTCTATTGTTTAATATCTCAACATGGTTTATACGTAGCGAAAACAGGTGATAATTTGCACTATTCGAGCAAAATAAGACAATACAGTCTGAGCCATCAAATTATTAACAAAAAGAAATGCTTAGATGTGGTAGTTTATTTTGGTGCAACAATTTATCAGTGATTTTAGAAAACTGCCAACATCAGACCTAAAGTACCTCTTGCCCCAAAGTGAACTGACAGCTCAAGAGTCACGATGCAGTGGATTCCATCTCACTGTGGAATACCGGACAATGAGAAAAACCCCGATCTTTTGGCCAAAGAAGACACTAAAATGCAGCACTCAAATATAATCAGAAGAAAAAAAAAGGACAATAATTGTCTACAGTAAGCCGCAAACATCATCACAAGATGACTATCATCACATGCTAAACGGAAATGAACAATTCGTGAATTTCCCTAATAGAAAGAGGACGCAACCGACTCCCAAGTCTTGTGTATACAAAGTTTTAGGTGGGAATTTCTCTTCTCTATGCATTTGCATAGGCATCTCAAAATGTAGAAACACAACCTTCAAAACTCCATCAACTATGAGACACAGACATGCACCTGCTGGCCCAGTGAAACCATCCCAGAAGCTACATTCTACGGTTCTAAACAGGAGGCAGGGCCGTCTTAACAGCATCGGGGATCCCTGGGCAAAGTATTGCACTGAGCTCCCACAGTACACCCGCCATACACATTCATGTACATGGATTTCCATGGGCTGGTTGGGCTCCTCGTGCACTTGGGGCCCCTGGGCAGTGCCCAGGTGGGCCCACGCGTTAAGGCGACACTGACAAGGGGTACAGAAAACAGTCATATTTATCCAGAGTCCGAACTGCAGATAAGGACGGTAAATGCGCATGCATAACAAGTTCTCAGCTGTGGTCTACGTGTATTCCCCTTTAATAACAGCTGATTCTAGCCTGATTATCAGCGCACAGTTTATAAATGATTATCAGCGCACAGTTTATAAATGATTATCAGCGCACAGTTTATAAATGATTATCAGCGCTCAGTTTATAAATGATTATCAGCGCTCAGTTTATAAATGATTATCAGCGCTCAGTTTATAAATGATTATCAGCGCACAGTTTATAAATGATTATCAGCGCACAGTTTATAAATGATTATCAGCGCACAGTTTATAAATGATTATCAGCGCACAGTTTATAAATGATTATCAGCGCACAGTTTATAAATGTTTATCAGCGCACAGTTTATAAATGATTATCAGCGCACAGTTTATAAATGATTATCAGCGCACAGTTTATAAATGTTTATCAGCGCACAGTTTATAAATGATTATCAGCGCACAGTTTATAAATGTTTATCAGCGCACAGTTTATAAATGATTATCAGCGCACAGTTTATAAATGATTATCAGCGCACAGTTTATAAATGATTATCAGCGCTCAGTTTATAAATGATTATCAGCGCTCAGTTTATAAATGTTTCTCAGTTACACCCGCTTCACCTACAGTTAGTGTTTGTTTCTCTACTTTGGCCGCTTTTCGGCGTGGCCCGCTCATGGTCCAAGAAGCCGCCGTCTAACGTCACTTACTTTATATCTTGTGTGTGTGTGTGTTGTTTTTTAATGACTGCTCTATCGTACACTTCACATCTGAGATTATAGAAAATTTATTAGGTTTTTATAATGAACATGCAAGAGAAAAAGAGGTTTTGTTTTGTTCTTCTGGGATTTTCGGCTTTCTGCGGAGGTTAGCTGACCTCATGAACGGGCCACTTTAAAAGAAAAAGTCTTAACAGCTCTTAATTAATGCCACAAAAAAGGTTATCTGGAACTGGATGAACCATCGTATAAGAACAGAAATGAGGTAGAAGAAGAAGAATTCTGTCCGTCTCTTCTTGTCAG